>OY997274.1:521169998-521844998 GCA_963921465.1 Triticum timopheevii
ACAACATACATCTCACCAAAATATCGAACGAATACCAAATTCACATGACTACTAATAGCAAGACTTCACCCATGTCCTCAGGAACAAGTGTAACTACTCACAAAGCATATTCATGTTCATAATTAGAGGAGTAATAATATGCATAAAGGATCTGAACATATGATCTTCCACCAAGTAAACCAATTAGCATCAACTACAAGGAGTAATCAACACTACTAGCAACCCACAGGTACCAATTTGTGGTTTTGATACAAGATTGGATATAAGAGATGAACTAGGATTTTGAGAGGAGATGGTGCTGGTGAAGATGTTGATGGAGATTGACCCCCTCTCGATGAGAGGATCGTTGGTGATGACGTTGGTGATGATTTCCCCCTCCCGGAGGGAAGTGTCCCCGGCAGAACAGCTCCGCCAGAGTCCTAGATTAATTCCGCCAAGGTTCCACCTCGTGGCGGCGGAGTTTTGTCCCGTAAGCTTGCCCACGATTTTTTCCAGGGTAAAAGTGATGATATAGCAGAAGATGGACGCCGGAGGCCCACCAGGGGGCCCAGGAGATAGGGGTCGCGCCCTACAGGGGGGGCCTGTCTTCTGGATAGGGTGTGGGCCCCCTGGCCTATTTCTTTCGCTCATAAATTCTTATTAAATCCAAAAAGTTTTTTTGTGGAGTTTCAGGACTTTTGGAGTTGTGCAGAATAGGTTTCCAACGTTTGCTCCTTTTCCAGCCAGAATTCCAGCTGCCGGCATTCCCCCTCTTCATGGTAAACCTTGTAAAATAAGAGAGAATAGCCATAAGTATTGAGATATAATATGTAATAACAGCCCATAATGCAATAAATATTGATATAAAAGCATGATGCAAAATGGACGTATCACCGGCATTCCCCCTCTTCATGGTAAACCTTGTAAAATAAGAGAGAATAGCCATAAGTATTGAGATATAATATGTAATAACATCCCATAATGCAATAAATATTCATATAAAAGCATGATACAAAATGGACGTATCAGCCTCCCATCTGCCCTCCTCCTCCCTGACTCCCATGCCCGCCGTTGTCTCAGCAGCAACTACAGATCTGCAGCCTCGTGCCCATCACAGTCTCCTCTGGCCATTTCCGTTCCCTGTGCTCACGTCGGAGCTCCTCAGCCCCAGCACAACCACGTCGGCGACCACCCCGTCTCACCTCTGCCTCACTTAGCTCCGGCCATGCCCCGTCATCTCCGACCGCCGCTCATCACCCTGCCACTTCGAGATAGTTCGTGAAAGAAAATGGAATTGGTACGTTGAAAGTCACTTGGCGGTGGTTACCTATCGTAATCCGCCTCAACTCCAACTTCTTTGTTTTCACGGATCTAGAAAAGACCAGCTTTCCCGACTCCTTCTTTTTTACACTAGACAGGTCACCGGCTTCTTGATTCTAGCTTCTTGGAGCCAGAGCGTTCGGCTCAGCTTCATGCGTGGATTTGATAAAGCTGGGACCTGGAGCGTTGCCAAACATGCCCTAAGACTTGACTAGTAGGCTTTTAAAAAATATTTTTGATTGGGTTTCTAGAATAAGCTGGGTAAAAAACTGGCCATAATATGAAAACAGAGCGACACCTCCATGGTGCAAGGTCAGAAACAATTTGAGTCTGTATTCCATACAATTTATGTGTATAATTTACAAAGTCTGTATTTGATAGACTCATCAGCAGATATCCAACTTTTACTATCTAGTTAGGGCATCTTCAATGATGTCCTCTAAAACAGACACACTATTTATCCACGGACTGGTTCAGACTAGTTTGCAGATACGGATCTGGGAGCCAGTCATCTAACCACATACCCTGAACATCTTCCTAGGTCCGGTCATTGTTCATTTCAAATGCATAGCAATATGAGAAAAATAAAGTGTGGTCTTTATAGTGTTTGTTCGCAATCAAAAAGTGGCGGATGTTCATAGTTTTTACATGCAGCTCATCACATAAGTTCCAATCCGGCAGTCCATGCAAAAAACCTGCATTTTTGCCCTTGTAGACCGGCTGTCCAAGCCTCCTCTCTCATTATACTCCCGCCTCCTCATCACCATCCGCCTCCTTCTCGTCCGCCAAGCGCTTCAATATCCTAACACGAATAACACGCACGATCATCGCCGCATCAGGATCCAACCGGTCCACCCTCATGGTCAACATCCTGGTATCCTCCTAAGAGGCTGCGAGCTCACCTTCTTATCTTCGAGCTTGGTCTTCTTCTCGTCAATGTTGATATTCTTCTCGGTCGCCGCCATCAAGATGTTAAAACTCATCGCCTTCTTTTCCTCCTTCACGTCATAGTGCTTGACACATGCCTCCTCCTTCTTCGCCCAGAAGTCCTCGAATCTCTCTGCCATCTTGGCCGTTGCCCCTTCCGGCTCTTTTGTTGGGTCAGTTGGATCACCCGCTTCTTTCTCATTGCCGATGTCAACAGTCTTGATAGAGGCAATGCAATTTTGCCACTTGGTTTGCATATTGAACTTCAACCAATAATGCATGATGGCGAAAATGTTCTTTTTCACTTTCAAAGACAAGGTGCATGCATGGGAGGGCTATAAAAAAGACATTGTCACCAAGGTGCATATGGCCAATGACCAACACAAAGAGCATATCCGGCCAACAAGTCGCATATCCAGTCAAATAACATAGAACATATCCTACCCCTCATTGACCTATGTAAGGGGAGGTAGGAGCCTCTCAAGTCGGCATCCAATTTATGTCAAGATCTCTCATACGAAATATCAATCAATATAATTTGATATGCATGACGTAGAGTATTACCTCCACTGTGAGGTCCTGAACCTAGGTAAATCATTCGTCCTGTGTGCTCCCAATATGATATTCATGTGTACTCCGCCCCACGAGAAATCCTATAAAGGGATATGCCAGTATTATGAACTAGCAATTACTTTGCACCCAGCACAGTATACCCCCTTCACTATTTTTAGTGCTGATTCCGGATGCATCAGGATCTCTTCAACACTATTGCAAGAGTTGTGATTAAACATGACCATTGGTTTCAGTTGAGAAGGAAACATTAAATTTGATATGTATCTAAACTATGTGTACTTGAATTTTTAAGATTTGAATTAATATGTTGCAAACATATTTGTTCAAATGAAGTTTGTAAGGAAACGTTTGGCTGAATGGGTAAAAACAAAAAAATGACGATTAAATTTTAGGCATTGGGCTATATGAAAGAAAGTTTAATCCCTACAAAATGAGCAATTAAAGGATGGGGAATAGAACGGTGAATTAAGTTGCTGTTGACGGGCTAGAGATGCTCTAAGCCTCACATGCTTATATAACAGATGCAAACCGCTTCCCATCAGGTGAGACACAATACTTGTTCTAGGGCTAAGTGGGTCGTGCTAGGCTCGATGTTCTTATTTTAAAAGGCTAACTTTGACATTTCTGCTATCTACAAGTCTATTATTTGATTTCCATCTTGGGGAGGTATGTCACACATATACCATAACTCAGAAATCAGGGTTACAAGTGATCTCTCCCCCCCAAAAATGGTTCCACATATTAACTTTTGTCATCAAGGAGGATTTGATCTCAAAGTTGTACTATTTCTGCCTGACTGATAGAGGTAAACAATGTTTCTCTTCATGTGAAGAAAGCACCTCGAGAAACAACCAGATTGTGCGCGGTTTCCATTTTCCAGTAACTTCATCCCAGTCGTGAGTATGGCGTAGCTGATTGACTACCATAATGCGTTCATCACCTATTAGTAAAAAGGTCATTCCTATCCATGGAGCCTTCAAGATGATCATCAATATAATAACACCTTCCTAGTAGAGTCATTCCTAGAGTGCATCAACAGAGTCCATAGCTCGCATTAGATAACTGCATCGGTTGATGTGGATGCACTGGTCTTACTTTTCCAGTCGAAAATACTAATGAGAACATCCTGATGCCATGATCCATGTAGCCCTGGATGCAAACTAAAGACCTCGACTTGGTCGACAGGAAGACGCTTCCTCTCCTCTACCGTGGCGATAGGGACGTCTGATGCCTCCACATCACGGCCCCGCACTACATTGTGTGCGACGTGAACAACGAAGGATAATCTAGGATTCAAGACCTGGATAGAGGTGACATTGGATTTGGTGGTTGGGAGGGCGGAGGCAGCGGATGCAGAATCGAGGAAGGTGGAGGTCGATGCCTATTTGTTTGGTTTATTCAAATATCTCATCAGATGTCGTTCAGACCAAAAAAAACTTTTTCATTCATCCTAAGATATCTTTTGATAAGGAGAAACATGCTATCACGACTCCTAGCCACACACTATTAATAAACTTATACAAGTGAAGGTACATCCCAACACAAAATCGTCTCATACTCTTCTTGCCCAGTTCTCATGCGTACATTTCCGTTCTAGAGAAGGAATATAATCTTCACGAGCGAGAAGCACAATTTGTTTCTGCTTGTGGTCTATTTCATCCGATTCTTGTGGGTCTCCCTAATCTATGGGAACACCGGTTTCAAGTGGATTTCTCAAGTGAGATGAGCGGACCATGGACAACCTGCGAGGAATCGTCACAAAGGCCTGTGTGGCTTAGTGACTAAAAACTCGAAAGATCAGCAGACTTGTAGTTAGAGCTTCTCAAGATTCAATTTATTTCTCGCAAAAAAGTATTTAATTTTGTAATGGTCACCGGGGCAAGAAACCTCAATATTTCTTAAACCTGTTCGCTTCAAGTTGTATACTGAGTTTAGTGCTAGCCTCGACCCTCACTGGTGCACCTTCTCTATATACCAATGGAATAAACCAGGAACTAGTGTCAGCAAAAAGGTTCCTGAGCTAGAGTTTGCACTTACCAGCCATGGACAATAGAGGTCTACGTTGGAACGGCTTATGTACAAGATTATTATTTTTCTGCATAGAGTTGCACATTTGTACTCTTACTCTATGCAAGTGCATTATTTAGGAGGGATGAAATGTATCAAGAGTACATGAAGCACATCCCAATTCCTGATCACTACGGTTCCCTGATCGATCCCATCCACATCATGGCCGGGACTTGGAAGATCGGTGAAGTAGTTGTATCAACAACCCTTGCATTGCCTCACCAACATCCTCTTGGGACAGTGTGGGATCAACAGAGGGCCGGGAGGCTCAAGCCCTCATTTGGGCCACCGAAGAAGTCCATAGGCTGAGCACTTAGGGAGGCTCTGGGCTAAAGAACCCATTTACCATGATTACATAGATCCAGTGTTCCCTTCCCTAAAGTTGCATTAGCAAACATTGCAAGTTGGACCGTCTGATCCTGTCTACTCCCTCCGTCCCGAATTACTTGTTTTAGATTTGTCTAGATATGGATGGATGTAGACACGTTTTAATGTTAGATACATTCGTATCTAGTCAAATATAAGACAAGTGGGCTGGCGGCCTGGGGATTCCTGACTTGAGATGGCTGAATAAAGCACTGCAAGCTCGCTGGCCTTGGCTACAGAAGGCCGACAAAGAGAGATCTTGGGCTGAGTTCTCCATTTCTGTACCCCCGGAATCGGTGGCCTTGGCTCAGGCAGCGATACGCACGATAGTGGGAGATGGATGTACAACTAGGTTCTGGGAGGACCGCTGGGTGAACGGAGCAAGGATAAGTGAACCCGCATCAGCGCTGTACAGCAGAGTACCTAATCAGACCAAGAGGACGAGGACGATCTCGGATGCGCTCAGAAATGGTGCATGGGCTACTGATATAGGTCCCAACCTTACGGGACCGGAGCTGGAAGAGTACTTGCGGTTGTGGACAAGACTGGCGGATTTTGGGTTGACAGAGGGTGTTGAGGACAAGGTTCAGTGGTCCTGGGAAGCTCAGCGAGATCGGCATACGCGGCCAAATTTATGGGCCGGCAACTATCCCCGACAACGTCGTTTACTTGGAAGTCGAGGGCTCCGTTGAGATGCCGTTTCTTCTCCTGGCTTGCCCTCAGAAACCGTTGTTGGACCTCGGACCGGCTGGCACGTAGAGGGCTACCACACCAGGACACTTGCCCTTTCTGCAACCAACACGACGAGACCATGCAACACTTACTCATCGGATGCGTCTTCGCAAGGCAGGTATGACATTGGTGCACCACGTTGGCTGGAAGGACAGAATACCCCCCCTGCCAGGTGAGACTTTGGGCGGTTGGTGCAAGAGACAAGAGGAGAGCATGGAGCACCGGAAGTCCACACGGGCATTGTGCTTATTGGCAATGTGGACGTTGTGGAAGCATAGGAATGATATTGTGTTCGAGGGCGCCACACCATCTCTGTCAGGTGTGCTGCAAAAGCTACAGGCGAAGGGAGATATCTCGGCAAAGGCAGGGCTGCTTAATGGTGAGGTCCTAGGATAGGAGCCAGCTAGGGTGGAGCGGTTAGGGCATGAGTAGTTAGCCTCAAGAGAGTAGTCTTTTTTTTGAAAAGGGTGTAACCCCGGCCTCTGCATCAGAACGATGCATACGGCCACCTTTATTAGAACGCAAATAAGTTCAACACAGGTCATGAGGTCTTAAACAAAGGAGACAAAAAAAGCTCACGATGAGCAGAAAATAAAAGCCACAACCTGCCGGCAAAAAATATAGATAGGAAAACTAATTGCCTATCCTATTACATGACCGCCATCCAAACCGGCTGAATATAGCCCGAGCTACCATCTCCCATCGGGTAGATCCAGTAACCAAATGCTCCCTGGCCTCCGTCTGAGTGAGTAGCGACCACATACGGATCAATGTAGTAGCTTGTAAGATAACCTGCAAAAAATGAGTATTAGACGCTCTGTTAAAAATTAAATCATTCCTGCAGTTCCACACTGCCCGAAGTAAAGCACATACTCCTACACGAATGTGTCTCGCTATTTGGGACTCTATCCCGTCCAGCCACGTCCCAAATAACGTGTTGATATTAGTCGGAGGAGTAATATTAAACGCAATGTGAACAGTCTGCCATAGAACCTTTGCCATCGTAAAGTCAAGAAAGAGGTGTTTGATGGTCTCATCACGATCACAAAAACTACATCTCGTGGAATCAGTCCAATTACGCTTTGTGAAGTTGTCCTTAGTTAAAATGACTTGTTTGTGTACAAACCACATAAACACTTTAACTCTCAAAGGTACCTTGACATTCCGAACATGTTTGGAACTAGGAATAGAGCTAGAGTCAGTCACATCTAAATACATATATTTAACCATGAACTCTCCATTCTTAGTTAACTTCGGTAGGTCGGATAAAATCCGCATGTAAATAAACAACAAGTTGTATTGGTGGATTGGGGCTCACCACCCCCTCTTCTTCTTTAATGATTGATATGCACACTCGTGCGTATTTGAGAAAAAAAATAAAACAAGTAGTTTGGAATGGTGCGAATATTTTGTTTCTGACTGCTGTAATCTGGCACATTTTGGTTGTTAGGGAAGTATATGAACCATATATCACTGATGTTAAAAGTACGATATGTCATGGCCAGGGTCTCTTTTAACGCTGCTTTTAGCTCTCTCAACAACAGCTATGTTGAAGAAGAAGAAACCTGGTGGTGTGGATTTCAGTGCTTTGAGCTGGCATAGGTAGAGCGGGAACGCACAAGGGCTGCAGTAACTGAAGGAGAGAAGCTTATCGGTGTGATGAACCCCCAGCCAAGGCAGACGGAGAAAGAGAAGGAGGCTGCTTCATTCTCACAGAAGGAGAAGCGGAAGAGAGAACGCGGGCATGCCAGCAGGGGGAAGAACTACGTTGAGGAGGAGAAGCGGCTCCTGAGGGGGAGTGGCATCTACTCTGGCTTTGATACTTGAAAGTGTCCAGAACAAATGTTATCTTTCTGTGTTAGCTTCCATCGTCACTGTTGGTGCGTCTGCTACAGTAGTTTTGTCGTCGAGGTGACTGGCGGTCAGTGGGGGGGCAATGCGCTTATTAATCTACTCCCTTCGTTTCTAAATATTGATGGGCGAATAAGCCGCGGCGACGAAGCCGGGCGCGTCGAGCGCGGGTATGGGCGCGCGCTGGACTCGCTGGGCGCGTCGGGTCCGGGCGGTAGGACGTGTGTGTGTGCGTGCGTTGGGTGCACGGGCGTGTCCGTGCACCAGGGTAGCGTGTAGGGGCTGTTGGCGATCCGTGCGGGGCGATCGGGTCGCTCTGGTAGATGCTCAGCGCGAGACGCGGGCGCGCGCGAGTGCGTAGCCGGCGCGGCGAGAGCATGCAGAGCGTGGAGTAAATCGCGGGCGAGTGGAGGCGTGGGTGCGTGCCCAGTGCGCCGGCTCGGGGATATAAAGCCACGGGACGATCGTTGTAACAGCTGACACACTTGAGTTCATGCTCGAGGGAGTAAAGGGGGGGCGTTCGTGCGCCGGAAAACACCAGTGTCCACTGCCCTTTCTGAATTCTCTGAACTTCGTCTTCTTCGTCAGTGAGTGGAGCGACGGAGAGGGGCAGCGAGCAGAGGGCGAGGGAGAGGAGGGCCGCGGCAAGGGAGACGCGGCGCCAACAATTGGCATCAGAGCCAGTCTCCGATCAAGGCGCGCCGGCGATGTCCATCGTACCGTACGGTGGCGGTTCGGGCGGCGCGGTGGCGCATCCAGCGCCAGTGCTCACCGGGGAGAACTACGTCACCTGGGCCATCAAGGTGGAGGCCGACCTGGACGCCGCAGGGCTGTGGGAGGCGGTGGTGCCGCCGGAGGACGCGGCGTCGGCGGTGATCGCGAAGAAGGATAAGCCGGCGAGGGCTTACCTGCTCCGGGCGCTCGGTGACGACCTCCTGCTGCAGGTGGCCGCGAAGAAGACCGCGGCGGAGATCTGGAGCAGCTTGAAGGCCCGGTACGTCGGAGCAGATCGTGTGCGCGCGGCGCGGCTGGGCACGCTGCGCGGGGAGTGGGAGCTGCTGCGCATGGCGAGCGACGAGACGCTGGACGCATTCGCCGGGAAAATCTGCGGCATGGCGGCGCGCTTCACCGGGCTTGGGGCGGCGCTCGACGATGCGGCGAAGGTGAAGAAGCTCCTGGACTGCGTCCCGGACCGGCTGTACGCGGCGGTCGCCGGAATGGAGCAGTTCTGCGACTTGGGCACGCTGCTCTTCGAGGACGCGCTCGGACGCCTGAAGGCGTTCGACGAGCGGCTCCGGCGACGTGGGCAGGCAGGCGGCGAACGGGCGGACGGCGAGCAGCTCATGTACACCGCGGCGCAGTGGCGTGCGCGCGAGCGGCGTCGGGGCGGTGCACGCGGAGAGGACGATGACGACGGCGCGGGCAGCACGGCGTCGGGCGGCGGGGACAACCGTCGCGGCAAGTGCTACAAGTGCGGCGTCCGAGGGCACTTCAAGCGAGAGTGCCCCCTGCTGCGGAAGGAGCCGGCCGCGGGGCGTGCGCTGATGGTGGACGCCGACGTCGAGGACGCCGGGCTGCTCTGAGCCGCGGCTTAGGGCGTGAATGATGGGCGAATAAGCCGCGGCGACGAAGCCGGGCGCGTCGAGCGCGGGTATGGGCGCGCGCTGGACTCGCTGGGCGCGTCGGGTCCGGGCGGTAGGGCGTGCGTGTGTGCGTGCGTTGGGTGCACGGGCGTGTCCGTGTACCAGGGTAGCGTGTAGGGGCTGTTGGCGATCCGTGCGGGGCGATCGGGTCGCTCTGGTAGATGCTCAGCGCGAGACGCGGGCGCGCGCGAGTGCGTAGCAGGCGCGGCGAGAGCATGCAGAGCGTGGAGTAGATCGCGGGCGAGTGGAGGCGTGGGTGCGTGCCCAGTGCGCCGGCTCGGGGATATAAAGCCACGGGACGATCGTTGTAACAGCTGACACACTTGAGTTCGTGCTCGAGGGAGTAAAGGGGGGCGTTCGTGCGCCGGAAAACACCAATGTCCACTGCCCTTTCTGAATTCTCTGAACTTCGTCTTCTTCGTCAGTGAGTGGAGCGACGGAGAGGGGCAGCGAGCAGAGGGCGAGGGAGAGGAGGGCTGCGGCGAGGGAGACGCAGCGCCAACAAATATAAGTCTTTTTAGAGAATCCACTATGGACTACATACGGAACGAAATGAGTGAATCTACACTCTAAAATATGTCTATATACATCCGTATGTAGTTTGTAGTAAAATTTTTAGAAAGACTTGCATTTAGGAATGGAGGGAGTATTACCTATCTGGCTTTGTGCTGGTTTAAACTTTTGACATGGCTGCTATTTTGCCAGAGCAGTGCTCCCTTTTCTGTATACTCCTGTATCCATCTTCGGCTATGATAGATCCTGCGCAATGTATCGTAGGCATTCTTACTGGTGAGATACATGTATGTAGCCATTCTTACTGGTAAATTCCTAAAATTTTACCATGTGGCCAGGGAAAAATCTTATATTTGTCATCATTATTAAAAGTAAACATTCTTTAAATTTGCCATGACATGCACTATTTTTAAGAGCTTGATGGCATGTATTTTCTTATGCATCATGGAGCATTTCATACACAATTGCGACACTTTACTTTTTCTCAACATCATGGCAAATAGTGTCATGGTAATTTTTACACGCATTTGCCATTTTTGCCATGTTGTGATTTTTTGGCTTTGACTACTTATGATGATGTTTTAGTCGCCTCGAACTATGTACATGACATGTTATTTTAAATTATGTGCAATGTCTATTTGAGTTTTGTTTGGGTCAAATTTGATAATTTGGGATGCGGCGGGCCGGTTGGGCGCACCGTCGGCCGAACGACCGCATCCGAACGTCGGTGCCCATTTAACCGACCCAAACGGACAAAATCCGGACAAAATGAATGTCCGTTTGGGGTCGACGGTTGGAGTTGGCCTTACTGCCGGTTCGTGTAAAAGTTGATATATCAAATTTCATTATCTGTAGTTGGTGTGCCAACGTGCTGGCGTGGACGTGGAACAAACCTTTTTTTTTTTGACGTTCACATCACCTTTATTTAGTCATAAAAGGCAGGGATTTCTGCCGAAAGAAACTGCAAAATAAATTCTGGGGGATCATGCACCCAGATCATACTACGATTATTCTCTAATCCTTCCTTAGCTAGCTGATGCGCAACACCATTGGCCGTCCTCCGAACCCATGTCACCTTCCACTCCCGTGTTTCAAGAAGATGTTTAACCTCCTTGATCATTGGCCCCAATGTGGAGAGATCATCGTTTGAACTTTGCAACTTCCGTACCACGTCTAGACAGTCCATCTCAATGTGTACTCTTGCCAGATTAAGTTCTCCTGCCATTTGGGCAGCTCTCTTGCATGCTTGGAGCTCCGCCAATGCAGGATCACCCCCATTACTGTAGCTCTGGCACGCCGCTGCAATAAACGCTCCTTCTGAATTCCAGAACACCACCCCTCCGCCTCCCTTCTCTCCTCCTTTAGTTGTTGCCCCATCGACATTGGCCTTGACCCATCCATGGTCAGGAACTTCCCATCTCTGCGTTGGTACTAGTCGAGGGTTTTTGCTAGTCTTGCCATGCATTTGCCACCACTCCTCCATGAGCCTCTTGATCATCTCTACCGTGTCCCCACCCTCCTCGATCCTCGTCCCTTCCCGCGTGTTATTCCTTGCCATCCACAGAGCGTACAAGCCCTGCACCATTATCGCTCGGGCGTCCTCCATCGCAGAAGCAAACCATGACTGGAGCCATTGTGATAGTGCGCCCTGGGAACGAACAGCATCCGATGGGATCGCCACCGGTGTTCCCAACTCCAAGAACACCAAGGTCCAGAATTTTGCTGAATGTGGGCATCGCCAAAACCTGTGTATGTTTGTTTCCTCTCTCCCGCACACCGCACAAAACACCCCGGGCTTTATCTTTCGCCTATGTAACTCCGAGCCCACTGCCAGCCCATTACGGATCAACCTCCACGTGTGTATCTTCATCCTACCCGGCGCCACTATGTCCCATAGACTCATCCATGCCTTGTGGCTCGCTATCGATGATGAGGACCCCGGACTCCCTGTTTTAGCCTTCTTCAGCGTCATGCCAAGGTGATAGGCTGATCGGACCGTGAACTCCCCATTCTTCGTGTAATTCCATGCGATAAAGTCATCCACCGTCGGCCCCCCAACTGTAATCTGCTTGATATCACATGCTTCTCCAGGGGGAAACATTAGCTGCAGCTTCACCATATCCCACTCTGATCCCACATCATTCAACAAGTCAAGGACTGTTGTTATACCCGGGACGAAGACCTGGCCTAGTGGCTTCAGGCTTCCCTTCCTCGGGATCCAGTTATCGTGGTGGATCCGTATTCTGGACCCATCCCCAATGCGCCAAATAAGCCCTTCTCGCAGCAGCTCACATCTGTGGATTATGCTTCTAAATGTAAAGGACCCTCCACTCGGACAAGAAGCATTGAGGATGGAGTTGTCTGGATAATATCTCGCTTTTAGTACTCTGGCACATAACGTGTTTGGCATTTGACACAACCTCCAAGCTTGTTTTGCAAGCAAGGCTTGGTTAAACAATTCCGGATCTCTGAACCCAAGTCCTCCTTCATTCTTCCTTGTACACATCTTGTCCCAAGCAATCCAGTGTACTCTTTTCTTGCCATTCGCCTCACCCCACCAGAAGTTTGAAGAGATAGAAGACAAGTTCCCGCACATTTTCTTCGTGAGTTGAAAGCAGCTCATGGTAAGAGTTGGATTAGACTGAAGTCCTGACTTGATCAACACCTCCCTCGCCATCTTGGATAGTCCTTGGCCTTTCCACCCGGACACCTTCCCCTCTGCACTCTCTTTGACATACTGGAAAGTTCCATCCTTGGATTTCCCAATAACTGTCGGTAACCCCAAATAGCGCTCACTCAGCGCCTCCGAAGATATACCCAAAGTTTGTTTGAGGGCCACCTTATCCTCCTCATCACACCCATTGCCAAAGAATATTGCTGATTTATCCAAGTTTACTTTTTGGCCCAAAGCCCCTTCATAGTCCTGCAAGATATCACGTAGGCAAAGAAAGTTATCATGAGACCCTTCCAAGAACACAATACTGTCATCAGCAAAAAGCAAATGAGTGACCGTGGGGCCAGTGCTCCCAAACGAGACACCCTTGATCCTCTTCTCCTCCTGGGCGTGCTTCAACAAAGCAGAGAATCCTTCTACACAAAAGAGAAAAAGGTAGGGGGACAGCGGGTCTCCCTGCCTCAGTCCTCTACTCGGAATAAATCTGTGTGAAAGACCCCCATTCAACTTGACCGAAAAACTTGCTGTGCTGACGCACCTCATGATCATCTCTCTCCAGTGAGCAGAGAAGCCATACTTTGTCATCGCCCGGTCGAGAAGCGTCCACTCCACCCTGTCGTACGCCTTCATCATATCAAGCTTAATCGCACAAAGTGGTTTCCTCCTCTTCCTCTTCCTAATTGCATGCACGCACTCATATGCAACCAACACATTATCTGTCATTAACCTTCCTGGGACAAATGCACTTTGCTCCTCTGCAATCAGCATAGGCAACACCACCTTGAGCCTATTAGCCAAGGTTTTCGACGCTATCTTATACACGACATTGCACAGACTAATGGGTCGGAACTGAGCAAGCAACTCCGGAGAGACCACCTTGGGAATCATCACGATCACTGTATCATTGAAATCATCCGGAGTTGTTCTCCCAGCCAAGAAATCTCGAATAGCTACACACACCTCCTCTTTCACCAACGACCAGTGTCTTTGGTAAAACATAGCCGGGAATCCATCCGGGCCCGGAGCTTTCGTTGGTCCCATCTGGAATAAAGCTTGTTCAATCTCCTCGTCCGTAACCGGTGCTACCAGTCGAGCATTCATCTCATCTGTCACTGTCGTCTCAATATGGAGCAAAATTTTGTCCACATCCCTTGACCCCTCAGACGTGAACAGCCGCTCGTAGAAGTGTGCGGCCATTGCACGCATGCCATCATCATCAGTACATCTCGTACCATCCTCCCTCCGTAGCGCCTTAACCGTATTTTTCCTCTTCCTATGCGAGGCTCTGTTATGGAAGTATTGCGTATTTTGGTCACCGTATTGTAGCCAGTCCATTCTCGATCTCTGCTTATAGTATATCTCCTCCCGCTCGTATAGCTCATGCAACTGGTCCTCAGTATCCTTTATCTCCTGCCTATACCCCGTCCTCAGAGCCCTGTCCTTCGCGTCACGTAGCTGCCACTTCAAGTGCCCAATTTGTTTTTTAATTGACCCAAACACCTCTCTGCTCCACTTTTGCATTGCCTTGGCCATCAAGCCAAGCTGATTGCTTGCCACCTCCACGCCTGGCTGCATGTGATTGGCCGCATGGGCCTGTTCCCATGCAGTGGCTATCATGCCTTCGTAGTTCGCGTGTCTGGCCCATGCAGCTTCGTACATGAAAGGCCGCTGCGCTCTCGCTGAGTTGCCGACCAGTGTCGACGCAACCCGCAGTAGGAGCGCCTGGTGGTCAGACTCCTCCGTTAGAATATGTTGCACTTCCGAAGCCGGGAACATTTGCATGAATGGCGATGTGCACGTTGCTCGATCGAGTCTAACTTGAATATTTTCCTCCGCCTGTCTCTTGTTATCCCAAGTGAACAGATACCCTGAGAATCCCATGTCTGCTAGTCCACAATCCTCCAAACAGTCCCTAAACTCATCCATCTGTTTTATGCACCTAGGCTTACCACCAATCTGCTCTTTTTGCACCAATGCCTCATTGTAATCCCCAACACATATCCATGGCATATCATCCTGAGTTCTCAAATACCTCGATACTTCCCACGTTTGGGCCCTTTTCTCCACACATGGCTCCCCATAAATTCTAGTGAATCTTTAGGTTTTCCCTTCCACCTCCACTTGTGCATCTATGTAATACTGACACCATGGCTTGACACTTACATTTACATAATCCCTCCACCACAATGCTAACCCACCACTTTTTCCCACACAATTCACTTCCACTCCATTGTTGAAGCCCAAACTCCACTTTAACCTCTCCATAGCTTTTGCAAATTTGTTTGTCTCGGATAAAAACACCACCGCTGGGTTGTACGACCGTACCAGGTCTCTAAGCTCGCCAACTGTCGAGTCCAACCCCAGTCCTCGACAGTTCCAGGCCAACAGACTCATTGTGCCCGGCGGCCCTGCCTCGCAGGGTCCGCCGATATGTCATTACCTTCTTCAATACGATCAAACACTGACGCTGTTTTCTGCCGAGTTTCCCGGACAAAACCATCACTCTCCAACTGCCTCTCCCCATCCTCCTTCGGGACCCAGTACTGTTTCTGCCTCCTCTTTCTCTCATACTTTGCCCGCTGCCTCGGGCTATCCGGACTGCGCTGAACTGGCCTGTAATCCGGTCTAGGTTTTCTCACATAGTAGCCTTGCCTGCTCTCCCTCTCCCTGTACTGGCTAGAAGAACCATCCCCATCAAACCAACTGTGGCCGAACTGCCTATAGTTTGCCCTGAGCTCCGACTGTCTTTCCTGTTGTCTCTGGCGCAATTTGGATCACAGCTCCCTTTCTCTCTTTTGCTCAAGATCTTTCCGTAGGTCTCTCTCTTCCATCGGGGGCTCCTCCTTCTTCTGCTTATCATCAGAACCTCTCCTCTCTTTATCCCCGGTCCCATCTCCGCCAGTGCACGAGACGGCCGGTTTGGCAAACTCGTTCTGTAAATTACTCTTCGTCGGAAGATCTCTAACAACCCCCCTTTTCATGTTGAATCTCCCTCCCTCGTTAGATTTCACACTGCCGTAGCTATTCGAGCTTCCTGACAAGCCACGGACCGCTCCTTCCTTTTGTCCCACAGAACGCCCAGGTGATGCCCTCAGCCATCCTCCCCATTGCTGCTCCGGATCCTGAGTTGGAACACAACCTCGCTCACCATGAACCAAGCACCCACACTCGAAGCAAAAGTGCGGGATCTTCTCATACTTAAAATCAAACCATGTTTTTTCCACATCATCTTCAGATTTCTTCAGGTAGAATCCTCGAACCAACGGCTCCTTTATAGGCAACTTCACCCTGAATCTGAGCTCCGAGCCTTTAGCAAACCCATCCCTCTCGACATCAACTCGTACACTCTTGCCCAACCAATTTCCCAGCCCTTCTCCAAACGCCTTTGATCGTTTGTCCAGCGGGAGATCGTCAACCCGAACCCATATATCAACATGTTCAAAGGTCATCTCAGATGGCCTTGTTGCACCATCATATTCTTTCAGCACCAAAACAGCGAAATCAAACTGCCAGGGTCCGTTGTTGAGAGCGTGTTTCCAATCTCCTTCACTTCCGAACGTGACGACGAACAGGTTCCTACCGATAACCTTGAACTGTGCTTCTTTGTGCAGGCCCCATGCCCTAGTCATGGATTTCTCTAAAGCTACCTTGTTCATCGGTCTTGGGGTGAATGCCTTGCCAATCGCTGACCACCTCGCCGGCCGCCCCCGATCCTGCTCGGACTCCTTGAAGATAAACCCCTTCGCTTCTTTCTCCGTCAGCACTAAACCCCCCAAGCGAGCCGTCAAGCCTGGGGAGAGAGAAGCGCTTCTGCTATGGGAGCCCAGTGGCGTCCTCATCGCAGGGTCGATCGCTTCTTTCTGTGCTACCGAACGCGGCGTAGGAACCGCTCTTGGAGTACTAGTGCCCCCACCCGCCGCCGTTCCTGGAACACCAGCCGCTCCGTTCGCCTTCGCAACTTCATCCTTCGTCTTCTCCGCCATGAACCCGACGGAGAAAATCCCACACCGGCACAAGGCCCGCTTGGAGACGCAGTCGTCCCTTACGCGCCGCCGGTATCCTCACCACCACCGCACGGAAACCCTAACCCTAGCTCTCGAAGCGACCGCCTAGCGATCGCCCCAATTGCCTCTCCGTGTTATCCGCTCGAGGTGGACCCGCATGTATCTATTGCCCGCGTTTTTACGTTCTGAAATTTGGTATTTTCCCACTAAAAATATCCACTCAAAAAAATTGGTATTTCCTTTTCTTTGGGAGGCAACGACCCATGGTATTTCCAGTCGCATGCGCTGCCTCGCCCCTACGCCGTAATTCACCTGTCCGTTAATCATGTGGGTCCCGTCCTATCTACAAAGCCCAATACACAACATATACACCCGACAGTACCTGGCACGGCCCACATCCCGACGGGAACGAGCGTGCAGCTATTCGGCTAGTCATAGTGGGGAGTAACTTAGACTAGTAACATACATATGTTACTAGTCCATGTTACCATCTTCATAGTGGGAAGTGTCATAGGTGTAGTAACATGCATATCTTCATTTATTGCTTTGTAGACTCATTTTGTATTGGAAACCGCTATGTGATGGTAACATATTATGTTACTCTATTTGTCTCTCTCCTCTTTAATTACATGACACATCATCTTTTTTGCTTATGTGGCATCTATGTTACTACTTATGTTACTCCCACTATGACTAGCCTTCCAGGAGCGTGCGAGCTCATCCGCTCCGATGGATTTTCGTTCTTACTAAGACATTTGTGTGCTATGGTGAAGTGTTCTTCCGAATTCTCTTTCCTGTCTAGTAAGGCTGACTAAATGGGTTTATCGACAAATAGAAATAATTGCTGGCACTAGGCCAACTGGTTAACCCAATGAACTTATCGACAAAAAGGTGTGTGTGTTTTTTTCAGAAAAAAAGGATGACCCCCGGCCTTTGCATCTGGGAGATGCATACACCATTTTATTGATTATTCTTGAGGACCTTACAAAGTATAACAACAATATGTCTGAATCTGTCATCTTGGCGGCATCTGCCGCTACTTCTATCCAAATAATGAAAGGGTGCAAGCTGAGCCACACAGTGGCGGAGCTTCGAAGAAAATGCTGGGCGGGCCAACTCAAAGAAAAGCACAACTATCCAGTCTGCAACTATCCATGAGTTTTTCATTGTTGCTTTTCTGTATGGTGTTTGGCCTATGTGAGCATAGTCTTTGCTTATACTCGTACCCTGTAGCATATAGCAGGTGACCCGGCAAATTACTCTGGAGGTTTCGCTTTTTTTTGTAAGACAAGAAGAAGGCTTGCCGATGCAAATTACTCGGGAATTGAAGATGCAGTGCACGATTGCTTGTTACCTGGGTCGCCGGCTGGAAGGCTGCTCGCTGACGCTGCTGGCTTGGATCGTCGACGAGTACTAGCCGGAGCAGCGTGTGCATGGTTACTGGACTGGGCTAAAAAGTACAGGTATTATTTTTTTTGCCAAAATCCTGGGCGGGCCATGGCCCAGGTTTGCCCCAACTAAGCTCCGCCCCTGGGGCCACATACGCATACCTCTCAGCTAAGCCTAACATCTAAAGCCGGAGGTCCTGACCGAGCCATCTGCCGGGTCCGGGACTCAACCCGATATGACGCACTCACATGTGTCGTCGCCGCCATCTTCCACTGGTCCATCTTCAGAGCAGATTGAGGTGACAACCTTGGCAGGTCCTCCGCCATCGACGCCACCACAAGCCAAACGAGGACTTCCACCTACGCAAGCCTTGGCAGGTCCTCCGCCATTGACACCACCACGACGCCAGTCGACGACATCCACCTACATGAGTCCATCTCCAAGCAACGAACGTAAATCCATGCTAGGAAAGGGCCGCACGACCGCCGTCGCCCACCACCCACAAGCGCCACCCAACTCCAAGGTTCCCAAAGCGGCGCCTTCAAGAAGGAAACGACGCCACGAGCGCTGCCGCCGCCCAATAGAGTTAGGGCTTTCGTCCGGGAGACCTAGGGGAAGGTGAAGTGAGGAGATCAGTCCATACCGACGCCTCCAAGGAGGGAAACGACGCCCTCAGGCGTCGCCGTCGGCGCGGCCGGTCATGGTCGGCCAGGGATTTCGCCCGAAATAGATCTCCACCGCCATCGGCACCTCCTATACAGAACCGGCAACCGAGAGGAAGCGCGGCCCGACCAGGCTGGCCCGCACGCCGGACAGGGAAGGAAGGGAGGCGCCAGATCGCGCACACCGACCGTCGCAGAAGCCGCCGCCGGCCTCCAACGACCACCTGTTAGCCTGCCGTGCCTTGCCAATGGAGCCGCCGCTCCAGATCCGGGGTTCCCCACACAGAAGTAGGGCAACCGAGGCCCCGCCACCACCATCCTTGGCGCCCCGGGCTTGCCCGGCGGCTGCCTCAGGCGGCGGCGAGGGAGGGAGGAGGGGAGGGCTGAGGAGGAGGGGCAGCTAGGGTTGGGAGGAGGAGGCACCTAATTATCTATCCATCCTCACAAAAAGGTGTGTGTGTGTGTGGAGTACATACTCCTAGCTCCATCCACCGTGACCATCATGCATGGAGTTTCTATTCGGTTGCACCATGCAAATCTGTTAGCTATTAATTAATTAATGCAATACTAATCAACTAACTGATTCCTAAAAGATAGCTCTCGGTTAGCTTATGCACGTTATTAGCGATGCGTTTATATTTATTGGGTATGAATCAACCACCGTGTGTGCTAGACCTCCCGGAGGAAAACCGTGGCTGACGGTGGCTCAGACGACGTTGCAGTCTATGACTCGACGGCATCGACACAGACCGTGCGGCCGGCGGTGGATGGATGAGCTAGTCGCCAAGCACGCAGGCCGTGGCACGACGACGGAGACGACATGCGTCAGCTGTGGCTCCAGGACGTACTCATCTTGTAAGGTAAGCACTCAAGAAAATTCACAGGTGTTCTGTTAATTCATATCTCATGATTTTGCACACTACGCATCGCTTGCCCGTCGACGGCGGCGGCGATATCCTTCCGTCCCCATCGGATAGAAACAACAGCGGGTGCCTATCAATTTTCGTGCATGAGACATGTATGTTTGTGTAGATCGGATGGTGTGGGCGGGGGTGCATGCATCGTGGATACGTAGTATACTCCATCGATCTACTACTTGGTGTCATTCCAGTGCATGTACGACGATCTTTTCATCTAAGCACTAAGCTAATAAGTATATGGACGTGCCTGGTTCATTCCATTAGTAAACTGCTTCTTTGTCCATTCAATTAACAGAATGTCTCCATGTGCAGATATCACGCACAAGATGATGAAGTGTATTTGGCTTATCTAAATCACAGCTGATGCATTAGACTACGGCGACCGGCTGCTGTCGTTTCTTCTTCTTTGTGGCATGTGCAAGGTCTTTGGGATAGGAGATGGTCAATCGTGTGATTTCCTTATTTTGAAGAACTAATTTAACACAAACAGAGACATTTGTGTCTTGTAGCTTCTTACTTCTATGCAATATACTCCAGAATTTTCTGCTGGGCAATGGCAGAATATTTGTAACTTACTCTGGGACAAGTCGTCCGGTCCAACACTGCTTTTTTTTTTTGTAATTCTTGTTATTGAAGTTATTAACTACCTTAGTCTGCTCTATAGTTTAGTGTATACTGCCTTTTCATTTTATATTTCCTACTGAAGAAAATACTCTTTGTCACTGGCTATACTTCATTCTGATTTATGTTTTCACTTGCCGAATTATAATCCCCTTCATAGAACAAATTTTTGGTATGTACTCACTCACAAATGTAGCTGTATGCGCAGTCATAAAAATTGTAGCATGCACGCACTCCCAACAAAGTAGTATATACCATCTTGATACAACATATAAATATACTCATGTATAAAGAAGTAGTATATACCATCTCAGTAAAATATAGTATATACTCACTAACAAAAAAGTAGTATATACTCACTGGCTAACAAAATATTATATGACATCTCATCAAAATGTGGTACATACTCACCTTAAAAAGTAGTATATACCCACTCCACAAAAAAATACTAGTATATACTCATGTATAGCACTCAGTTGGAAGCAGTATATATTCTCTAAATTTTTGCCCACTAAGTAAATACTCCAAAGTGGTATCACGTGAAGCACTTTCACATACTGCACGCATGAAAAATATAATTACTTAAATGTTTGAGTGGCGCATGGGCAGTTCCTCATTTCTAGGGAGTGGATAACGCATGCATTGGAATTAATTGTACTGTGTAACAAATTTGATGGATGGGTCAGCTCCTTCAACCTTATCCATTAAGGTGGGAGTACATACTCTTGGGAGTATAAAAGAGGAGGAGTATACACACACACACACACACACACACACACACACACACACAAAAGGCACAACGTTCGACATCAAATGTTTGGATCAGAATCAGCCGTTTGTATTGGATCAGAGTCAGGCATTCTTGATGTTCTTCATTTTTGCAGAGAGAAACATCAAATGATATTGGATCAAAATGATTCTTGATGTTCTTCATTTTTGCTGAGGGAAACATCAAATGATATTCGATCAGAATGAGGTGTGGCTGTGCCGCACATGGGAACAATCTGCCAAATCTAAATGCAGCTTTGGTCGAACAATTTCTTGGATCAATCTCTTCTACCATCGCAAGATCCATCTCTTCTCCAGCTGCTGTTTTCTAGTACTCATTTCTATTTGTTTGGTTTGCTCGAATATCTCATGGAACGTTTCACTACGACAACGGAAGGAAAAGAAACATTTCAGTCATCCTAAGCTCTCACTCGAGAAGAAAGTATATGCTATTGTGGCCCCTAGCACACACACTATTTGCAGGCATATATAAATGGAGGGTGCATCCCAACACAAGCCAGTCTCATACATTCTTTGCCCAGGTGTCATGCATAGATTGCCTTTCTTGGAGGAAAAAAAAAGCTCCGCACCATTTGATTCGATTCGTCTAGGTCTCCCTATGCTATTGCAATGCCAATTTGAGGCGGATTTATGAGCTGATCACGAACTAATCTGTGGGATGATGGCAAAGGCCCGTGTATCTATATTATTAACTAATAACTTCAAGATAAAAACACTAGCAATAATTCTCCAGCTACCCAGCAGGATTTGCGTTCTGAATGTAGAATAATTGTACCAAATTTCACTCTACATATAAGATGTATAGGCTTCAATAAAGCTCTAGAGTGGATACACAACGGCACGTGTACGTAGAGTGTATTAATTACTGTGAAGTTCTACTTGTTTGTAAAGGGATAAAAATATTAAACAAAATATGATGCATAAAATTGAAGTGAATGATGTCTTGCAAGTGCAGATGGCTGGTTGTATCTGCTTTCGAAGTAAGAGTATCGATTCCATGAAAAGCTGACAAATGGTCATTTGCCTCTATAGAGATTGATCACAAAGTGCTTGCAAAGTTATCTTGGGGCATCTTCAACGGTGTGCTCCAAACTGCCCCTAAATGTCTGGACCACGGTGTTCGGGCATTCTTTGCCATCCAACACTGTGCACAAATGTCTATGAAGTGTTCGGGAGTCCGAATTCATGCAAACTGGACATGCACTGGTGGGAGGTTTGTAGGAGTCCGTGGACAGGCTAGTAGGGGGAATAACTACGCTAGAAGGAGAAGCGGCTCCTGAGGGTGAGTGGCACCTGGCTTTGATACTTGACAGTGTCATAAACAAATGTTATTTTTTCGTGTTAGCTTCTGTCTTCACTGTTGGTGCGTCTGCTGCTATAGTTTTGTGGCGAAGGTGACTCGTCAGTCGTGGGTCAATGAGGCTTTGCTTATTCATTTTTCATCTATCTGGCTTTGTGCTAGCTTATACTTTGACGGCCGAAATCACTATTTTGACCCTTTTTTGGAAACTTAAGCACGATCTGACCCTGGTTTCAAAAAAAAAAATCACGATCCCTTTTCCTACCGCCACAATCAATGGCGGTTGGGTAACACACCGTACCATCGAGGACCTCGACAGTAGGGGAAATGATAGTTGGTAACGGCTCTGGCAACCCTGTTGACGTGGATATATAAGACCCTACCACCAGTGTCCCTGGCGGTAAGGTACGAAAGAGTTAAGTGAGTCGGGGGCCCACCCATTCACCCCCAATCCTCTTCCTCCCCGAGCTCAGCCTCCCTCCCCTCTCTCTCCCCCACCCAAGCACCCACCAAATCCTTCTCCATTGAGTGAGATTTGTTCGGAGAATTTTAAAGTATATTTGCGAATTCTAAACATGTTTATAATATTTTCAAAATGTTTGTAAATTTACAGTATGTTCACCAATTAGAAATAATCCAAGAATTTAAAATGTTTGTGAATTTTAAAAAGTTCATGAATTCAGTTTTTTGTTGCAAATTTGGAAAATATGTTCAAGAATTAGAAAAATTTATGCGAATTCGGAAAGTATTGGCTTGAAAGAATGTTTGTGAATTTGAAAAACAACATAGAATTAAAAATCTTCATGAATTTTTAAAACATTTGCGCACAAAAAATGTGAATGAATTTTTAAAACTGAAAAATTGAAAAACACTTCAAAAATTAAAAAAATGTTCAAGAATTTAAAAATGTCTGCGATTTGAAGAAGGGTTTGCGAATTTAAAAGTATTAATGAATTAAAAAAATGTTTGCAAATGAATAAAGAAAATATTAAAACAAACAAAAAAGAAAAGAAAGAAAAACAAAGAAAATAAACTGGAAAAAACGGTGTAGAAAAAAAAAGTAAAAAACTTTCGGAACCTTCCGAAAACCAGGTGAAAATTTCAGAAGCTTGCTAAAAAGCGGTAAACTAGGCCTGTTATGCCGGAGCGAACGTACCACTGCCGAGCGGACGTGGACTAAAAAAACTCATTTAAGGGGCCAACCCAGGTGGGAGCCATTGTAGGCGATCGCTCGATATTGCTCGCAGTCTAATTTTACTCATTAAGCAAATCTGGCTTTCTATTTTAAATCCTAACAACAAATTGCAGACCGAACCATCAAAAATAATTTGGATGATGTGGATGAATTGAAAACAAGTCTCATATTGTAATTTTTGGCGAAAAGGAGGTCACATATTAAGTATGATAGCTCCTTTCGTACACGTCAATATAAAAAGATAAAACTACAATCAAATCCTTGAAAGTGCCGAAGTCTTCTTCCTCCTGCACCCACCGGCGGCGCGCCGTGAGCATAGCTCGTCGCCACCTCTAAGCCTCCGTCTCGGTAAAGGAAACTTTTATAATTCAATCTTTCTATTGCATTGTTAATATGTAATAGACTAAATTGCACTGGGAGAAGCATCAAGAAGGTTTTAAATGAGGTATTGGATGGGAAGGAGGCGCTGGCACGAAAAAACTTAGCACAATCGATGTATTCCAACTGCTGACCTCTAGTACTAATTGTTTGGCTTGCTCAAATATCTCATGATATTTTTATCTACGTACGCAACAAAAAGAAAATAAATGCCATTTTCGGTCATTCTGAGCTATCACTCGCAAAGGAAAACATTCTCTCATTGCTCCTAGCCACGCCCACATACTATTTATACAAGTGGAGGGTGCATGCCAACACAAAACGATCATCTTCGTGGTCCGGTGTCCTCGTCACCACCTTGCCGCCATGTCATGAAGGAAATGAAGGAGATGCCCCCTCCCCCATGCAATCGCGGTATCCAAATCGGACGCCGCGCCAAGGAGAAGCCACTGTCGCCTTCGTGCATCATGCAATGCCGTGACAAGGAGAGGGTACCGTCAACACCTCCCCCTCGGCCGACCAGAAGCTAGTGGCGCCTGGTCACCGTGAAGGAGGAGGAATACTCTCCGGCAATCGCGAACGCGCGTGGGTGCTTGCTGCATTACATCGGGCACGGTAGCGGCAACATGTTCTCACACAACACCTCGACGGTGGCCGAGAGGGCGGCATGATAGGCGGAGCTATGGGAGTTGCACAGCACGCATAGTCGACCTGTGTTAGTGTCGTCCGACGTCGCGCCGGATTAAGTCCTCAAGGACCCCTACCTCATGTTGCCTTGGTCCAAGGACAAGTTTAAGACCACTGCGGTGATGTCCACGCGGCGTCGGCGTTGCCTCAACGATCAACTCATCAGGATTGGCGTGGCCGAGTCGTAGTGCGCCGCCGCCCTCGTCGTCAGCAAGGAAGGGCGAGAGGCAGGCCCCTATGCTACCTTCCGCCGCTGGAAGGACCACGACGACGATGACCGATGGTGATGGGGTGGACAACAATGAAGTTCATGCGATGAGGTTAGGGTCCCATACCAATCGTAATATATTTAGTTAAACTTGTGAACTATCATCCTGTTTCAATGTAATATGTTGAACTTTGCATGAACTAGGTTTGGTTTGCCTGAAATTCATCATGCTGGTTCTACTTTTTTATGAAATGTGGGTGGACATTTCTGGCATGCAGTTGAGTGCCCGGATGCTTCCGCGGAAGGATAGTCGATCCAATTTGCGGGATGCCATAGGAGATGCCCTTAACGTCTTAATTATAGAAAATGGACCTTGGAAATTTTCAAATTTAGGCATGGAACATGTGATGGTGTATGTTGAACGTAGAAATATTTTCATAGTCAAACAACGAAGGAACCGTCACTGTGAATTTAAAACCGTCACGTTTCACTTGAAACCACGATTCTTCGTCGGAGATGATCTGGTTTCCAAACATTGTATGCCACAAATTTTACGAAACCTTCTTGCATTTTTTCCATGGCATCTCGGGATCATATAATGACACCACACCAAGTTTCATGTCTTCAAACTTTGTTTGCATTTTTTGGAATTGAAAAAAATACTATCCTCCATGTTTGGGGTCGAGACTTGTCACAGTAATGTTTGGAATTCTTTTATTTTTATTGGATAACCCTCAAACATAGACTCAAGAACATAAGTAGGATTTTAAACCTTATTTTTTGAAAAATAATTTTGCGCTCTCAGTTCAAATTTAAATTAGCAATTCTTAAATTCCTAACAATGCACTTAATGTCATAAATATAGAAAATGAAACCCAATTATTTTTCTAAAAGTGGACACCAAAAATGTGATGGCGTATGTTGAACATCAACATTAAACGATGAAGAAACCGACAATTTGCCTATAAACCCGACTCGTTTCCTCTCGAACACACGATTCTTCGGCGCAGATATGGTCCAATTTGTAAATTGCATACGCCAAAACATTTCTAAAACATTCTAAACAAGTTTCCACAACATCTAAGGATCATATAGTGATGTCACACTAAGTTTCAATTTTTTCAGATTTGTTTGCATTTTTTTAGTTAGAAATCTACTAACCTCCATGTTTGGGGTCGAGTGTTGATAACCTAGTGTTTGGAATTCTTTTACTTTTATTGGATAAGGCCTAAACATAGACTCAAGAATGCAAATAGGATTTTTAAACCCAATTTTGTCAACTTTTTCATGCAGTCTCGGTTCAAATTTCAATTATTAATCCTTAAATTCCTAGGAATGTACTTGATGGCTTAATATAGAAAAATGATCCTGAAAGTTTTCTCAAATTTTAACATGGAACATGTGGTGGTGTATGTTTAGTGTAGAAAAAAAATCAAGGTAAAACGCTGAAGGAACCGACACTTCACATTCAAAACTGACTCATTTTCTCTCGAAACCATGATTCTTCATCGTAGATGGTCCGATTGCTAAACAATGTATGCCACAAATTTGCGAGGCCTTCTAAAATAATTCATGGCATCCAGAGATTATATGATGACATCACGCCAAGTTTCATGCTTTCAGACTTCATTTACAGTCTTTGAAATTAAAAAACCATTAACCTCCATGCGAGGGGTTGAGTTTTCGCGCCCTACTGTTCTGAATTCCTTTACTTTTCTTGCATAAGCATACAAATATACTCTAGAACATAAATATGATTTTCAATCCAATTTTGCCAACTTTTCCATACACACTCGGTTCAAATTTGAATTACTAATCCTTAAATTCCTGATAATGCACTTAATGGCTTAAATATAGCAAACGAACTAAAAAACAAAAAATTTACATGGAATGTGTGATGTTGCATGTTGAGTGTAGAAAAGAATTGAAGGTCAAACGATGAATGAACCAATACAATCTACTGCTCCAGTTATCAGACGGAGCTAGATTCCCTATACCCTTTTATTTATGAAGATCCAATGGCTCCAGTTGAATGACATCAGCAAATGTTTCCTGCTGTTGCTTTTCCTTCTTTTAGCTAGCTCTATTAATTTTCGTCATTTCCGTTTGCTTTCCATGAGACTGAGCTGAGTTATAAAGCCAACAACGATGTATGGAGAGCATAGCTACCCGTTTGCTATTGCAAACAAATCCTAGCAACCGCTAGTACTAGAGGAGTTCTTCCCTCTCATCCCATTTCTATATTTTCTCACCCTTATGCACCAAATATCATCCCTTTATTCTTAAATTACCTAAAGATTTCTAGATCAGAGAGAAATGAGTCGTAGGGTGTGACATTGGTTTACATTTAAGCCTTGTAATTTTATGTTCTTTGAAGTAAATAATCCAACCTAATGCCAAGATATGGTTCTCTAGCTTCATCCTCATGGTTTCACTAATGTGTCCCTAGGAAAAAGTGGTTACTTCATGGTAACTAGCAAGTAGTGACACTGTTTGTGGGGAAAGTTTTGCATCTAGCTGCACCGGTACCCAAGAAGTAGAGGCATCCATACTCAACTTATTATGGGGTTTGTTCTCCCTTAGGGTATGATTTGTGCCAGTTGGGTTGCAATCTTCCCTATTTTTAATCACGACATGTAGAGAAAAAAATTATATGTATGACAACCCTGGGATAATTTTTTCTCTCCTTCGGGGCTAGGTAAGCCTCACACGCTTAACAGATGCAAAACGATTCCCATTAGGTGAGATACAATACTTCCTATCGTCTACAAAGGTCCACACTAATGATTTAATATGGTACTTTGCATACTCTTGTTTGACACAATCACCTATCCTGTCATTATCGTGATAGCATGGGCTGAATTTTGACATGGTCCAAGAGATAGCGGCTGATGTTGATTCTACTGATTTTCTCGTTTTTATTTTGAATGGTTGTTGATGTTGAAGTTTCTGCTAACCTACAAGAGTTTGATATTTGATTTCAATCTTGGGGAGGTCTGTCACACACAGATCATAATTCAACAATAAGGGTTGCAAGTGATCTCTTCGAAAAATATTATGTTCCACACACCCACATAATGACTTCTTCATCGAGAAAGGATTTGATCTCAAGTCATACCATATCTGCCTGACTTATACATGTAAACCATGTTTCTCCTGATGTGACAAAAGCATCTAGAGAAACAACCATATTTCGAGCGGTTTCCATTTTCTAGTAAGTGCATCCATTTTCTAGTACGCATACCCGATTGACTGCATAATGCATTCATGACCTTCATCAGGAAAAAAAACCTTCCTCTCCATGGAGCCTTCAACATTATCAACAATAACACCTTCCCAGTACAATCTTCCCACAAGTGCATCAACACAGAGTCCATTGCTTGCATCAAATAATTGTATCAATTGATGTGGATAGACCAGTCTTACTTTTCCACAAGTGGATCCCCAAGGGGCACTTAACTTTCCATCGATAGCATCTGATACCTCAACTTTCTCAATAAGAGGTGACCTGCTACCATTGTATCCACGTAACCCCGGATCCAAACTAAATACCTCAACTTGCGAGGGATAGTGTTGGATTTGGGAGATGTATAGTGTAGATGGCGACAGTAGTGGTTGGAAGGAGGAGGAGGCGTAGCTGGCTGCCTATTTGTTTGGTTTACTCAAATATCTCATGAAACATCATGCGTACAACAAAACACTTTCATTCATCTTGAGCTATCTTTCGATAAGGAAAAACATGCTTTCGTGATTCCTATAGCCACACACTATTTATAGACATATAGGAGTATAAGTGAAGGTGTATCTCAACACAAAATCATGTCATACAGTTCTTGCCTAGTTCTCATGTGTATATTGCCGTTCTTGAGAAAGGAACATACTCTTCACAAACGTGAAACACAATTTGTTTCTATTTATGGTTCGCTTCATTCAATTCGTGTGGGTCTCCCTCATGGGAACACCGATTTCAAGTAGGTTTCCCAAGTGAGATGAGTGGACCACGGACAACCCATGAGGCATGGCCACAAAGGCTAGTGTGTTCATAGAGACTAAAAAGTCGACAGAACAGAATAGTTGAAGTTTGAGATTCCTAG
The DNA here is from genome assembly GCA_963921465.1 of Triticum timopheevii. Taxonomy (NCBI): domain Eukaryota; kingdom Viridiplantae; phylum Streptophyta; class Magnoliopsida; order Poales; family Poaceae; genus Triticum; species Triticum timopheevii. Next base: position 521,198,891 of record OY997274.1, read on the forward strand.
CAGGATTCATCTTTAATGTAGGAGTAAACTGAAAAAAAAATCCACCATAATTGTAGTGAGGTTTAAAATAATCATAGGGTTTCATTTTTCCGAAAAAGGAAAAAATTTGCCTCTACATTGTTTGATGCATACAACTATCTAGTATTGCATTGTTTCATCATCCAAACATGTCATACAAGAGCGCAAAGGGTAGCACGGCAAAATGGTAATTAGATTAAAAAACACCCTTATGCTTCACTAATCATATTATGGACCCACATCCATATCAGTTGAACATAGTCCACACCACCATCTCCAATTGGCTACACCTGCAGGCCCTAGACTCCCGCGACCCTCCACATGTTGTAGATAACACCATGTACGGATCCAGATGGTAGCTTTGAACATAAACAATAAATAATTTGAAACTTTCATTATGTTAAAAACACAATCATTCTAACTGTTCTAGATAGCTCAAACTCATACCCCCATACAGATTTGAGCTGTTAGCCTAAGTGAATTCCCGCCAACCAGTTCCGAACATAGTCATTGTACCCATAGGTCGGGAAAATTATATGGTACACGGCGATGCGCTAGAGGTGGGTGGCAAGTAGACAACATAGAAATAAGTGATGCACTATTTCATCAATGACAGCAAAAGAAAAACTTTTACACTCTTCCCATCCACGTTTGCCAAGTTGTCTTCCATTAAGGTGACACCTCTATCCAAGTTCCACATACAATTTTTGAACTTTAATGCAAATATTTAATATCTAATTATTACTTGTTCTTCTGTGAGGAGAGCAATATTTGATTAACATGCTATTTTCACAATATGTTTTGGGTTTATTTATTGCTAAAGTTTAGGGAATGACAACACACTTATAATAACTGTAGATACAAGGTTCAATTCATTTCTCGCACAAAATTATATAATTTCAAAATGTTTACTAGGGCAAGAAACCTCATCATATCTTAAATTTGTTCACTTCAAGTCATGGACTGAATTGAGGCTAGCCTTGAACATCTTCTCTATATAAACCAGGAACTACTGTCAGCAAATGGAGTTCAAGTCCGGTTTCAGTTCCCAAGCATTGCTTGAAATCCTTATTAGCTAGAGTTTGCACTCACCATCAATGCATGGACAGTAGAGGTCTGCATTGGATTAGCTACTGTAGCTTTAAGATTATATTTTTGTTTCTGTATATAGTTGCATATGTGTGTTTCCCCTCTATGTGCTATATTAAAGTCTATTTCCTTAAGCTCTCACCAAAAACATCTGAAATTTCGACAAAAAAGGCTACCAAATGTTTGAGGTTCTTGCAAAATTTCATCCAAAAATAACATCCCTTGAGTTCTCACAAAAAAAATGCTTCTCAAAGTTTTATGTACTGTTTGAGCAGTGATTTTTTTGTGGGAGCTCCTCAGATATTATTTTCAGATTAAAATTTGCAATAAGCTCAAACATTTTATAGAGTTTGATGTCGCAAAATTTCAGATTCTTTGGAAGTTGTTTGATAACATTTTTTTCAATTTTTGGACAACCCGGGTGTAGTATACCAGAGAGTAGAAAATCCATTCTCAGAAAGTAGTGGCTACTCTCGGGTGTACTACACTCCAAGTTTTTCCAAAAAAATGAAAAAATGTTATCTAACAACATCCAAAAAATCTGAAATTTTGCGACCACAAAAACTAACAAATATTTAAGTTTCTTGCAAATTTTCGTCCAAAAATAACACCCCTTCAGCTCTCACACAAAAAAATCGCTGCTCAATGTTTTGTGCACTGATTGAGGAGCAAATTTGTTTTTTTGGTGAGAGCTCCTCGGATGTTATTTTCAGGTGAAATTTTGCAATACCTCATAGAGTTTTATGTCGCAAAATTCTAGATTTTTGGATGTTGCTTGATAAAGTTTCCAAATTTTTGAACAACTCACGTGTAGAGAGCAAATAATCCACTCTTTCTCTCTTACCTATTTTGGAAGGCTGACTTAAATGAATTTACGGAAAAGAAAAAATTACTGTAGGTACTAGCCCAACTAGTCAACCGAAGGAACTTGTAGACAAAAGGTGTATATAATCGAAATAAATTATCTACAAAAGGTTCACATAGCACTGAGGCATTGAGCTATCCGCAAAAGTTATAGTTCTGATTAAAAAGGAGCAACCATTTCTTGATGTTTCTCGAGGCGTGGCCGTTCTGCGTATAGGAACAACATGTTGATTTGGATGGAGCATTAGTCGAGCGATCTGTTCCACCTTCACATGAGCAATCTCCATGTCTTTTGGGCACTATGATGGAGCAGGCGGCTGCGGTGGTGGCTCGGTGTGGTGGTGGCCGTCCACGGTATGGTGAATGGCAGCAGGCGTGGAGGATCTGTGGTCTTGGCGGCGACTCGCAGCGGTGTGCTGAGGCAGACTGGCGCGGCGGCGTGTCTGGAGGTGGCGGCGCATTCTACTAACCAGACTGGTGGCGGCACTGTGATGTCTCGGCTAGGATGGAGTTCCTAGCGAGCAGCGAGCGTCGGGCCATCTCTGGGTTGTGTGGCGAGCGGCGGTGCTCTCTCGATGGTGCTGACGTGGGATCTGTGCCTAGGTGCCGGGTCGTCGCAAGGCTGTCCCTTGGAGCGTGTGATGGCCTTCGCGGGTGGTAAGGGCTCTTGCCAGAGGTGTTGGGTGGCTGCTGTCCCCAGACAGATGGAAGATGTTTGTTAGACCGACCGCGCTTCTCTCTGCAGCGCGGTCTGTCGGTGGTCCTCGACTTTTCAGCTACAACTGCGAGGTGTTGCGGTGGTGGCGGTGCGAGGCTACTTGGACGTTGCCGCCCAATTCCTTCATCGTGTGGAGATGTGCGATGATCGGATGAAAATCTTGCATAGCTTTCGCCGGGCCGGCGATGATGGCACCCGTGGGTGTCGTTCCCCTCCTTGGAGGCATCGTCGAGGTGTGATCGACATCTTCCTCGCTAGTGTGGAGTTGGTTGTTGTCTACGGGTGAAAGCCTCGATTCGGTGTAGGATCGACACAACGGCGGCGTCCTCGATGTCGCTCCTATGTTGGGAGCATCGTGTTTGGAGACACGGCTTGGTTCCTCGTTGCTTTCCTCCGGTGTTAGCCTGGCCCTAGTTTGATCCTCGGCGCTGCTATGTACGACCGTCACCGATATAAGACGGTGTCTTCCTCGGAGCGGATCAAGTCCTATCATTCACTTGCCATCTCCTCTTAGGCATTCAGGGTGACTGGTGCGTTGACAAACAAAGTTCAGTGGGAGCTAGTGGTCTTCGGAGGTGCCCGGAGTTGGTCAAGACATGGTGTTGTTCTCAATTAGGGCATGTGCTTTTGCTTTGTAGTTTTGTTTTGCCGTTGTGGTTATATTTGGTCTTACCTGAGTGTGGTGTTTGTGCTACACTCGTTATTCACAACGAGTGGTAGTATTCTTGTACTTACAATTATATCTTCTATAAAGCTATGGTACACCTACTCTTAAAAAACCCATGAACGATCTCTTATACAGCTGCAATTTTCCAGTACCCTTACTATTTGTTTGGTTTGCTCGAATATCTCATGGAACCCATCACTAATAACGAAATAAAAAATAAATTAGTCATCAGCAATCTCTCGAGAAAGAAAAACATGCTTGGCTCCTAGCAACACACTATTTGGAGCCAGATGTAAGTGATGATGCATCCCAACATAAAACATCGTCTCATACACTTTTTGCTCAGTTGTCATGCGTAGATTGCCTTTCTTGAAAAACAAAAGTCTTCGCATGAGAGAAGCTGTACGTGTTTCTGTTTGCGGTTTGCTTCATCGGTTCATCTTTGGTCTCTCTCAGCTATGGCGTTGCCGATTTCAGGCGGATTTCTCAAGTGAGATGAGTGGATCATGGGCAATACATGAGGCATGATGATAAAGGTGAAAGGCTCGTGTGGCTACTAAAAATTTAAAGATCAGAACACTTTCTGTTATTCTCCAGCTTCTATGCATGATCTGCATCCTCAACGCAGGGCCGGGCCCGCAAAATCCGGGTCCCTGTGCGTAACAAAAAATGGGGCCCTATCTCGCTAAAAAAATAAACTAACGAGCAAAAAAAATTTGGGAAAAAACTAACGAGCAATTATAATGTATCATATCTCATAGAATTTTTTTATAATGTAAATAACATAAAGTCAATATTTTGCAATTAGACAAATCGTCTAACTCACCTAGTTTTGGGTCCTGTCGGGTTGAACCGCTACACTGTGATCTTTAATTGTGGAGGTAAGAACAAATTTCTAACGAAGTAACGATCCATGTCAAAACTTAATTAGAAAATTAAGAATTAGAATTTAGGAGTAGGAACTGGAGGATTCTCTAAGCGCCTGGAGGCTGAAGTCGGTCAGTTGGTCACGGATTGATCCGATGAGACGACGAGTCTGAAAATTAGGAGAGGAAGCTAGGAAGGCAACAACAGCGGCATGAATCCGGTCGCTCTAATGAGGCAAAGGCGACGACCGACGAGACTATATCGTCTCCTTTTTTTCGTCTGCTGACTCCTGTAGCGGCGCCGACGGGACTGTGGTTGGCCCGTTAGTTTCCCGATCGAGGCGATCCCAATTGACTGGTATAGCGATCTTTTTTTTGAACAGGGCGTACCCCTTTCCATTTGCATTAAACGGAAATACAATAGTTCCAAACAACCAGGGGCAAGGGAAAGAGGGTAGCGAGTTCAACGCACTGACAGGAAACCCACCGTGCCCGCCCGCCATCGGAACGAACACTATGGGGCGAAAACCTAACAGCATCACACAGTCTAAGCAACATACAGAGCCAAACACAAGCTAACAGAATAACTAAATTGTCTCTGAAAGCCAAAGCGGCTCAAGCAGGATAGTCGTGACGTAGCGCAGCCGAGCCCATCACCAAGGCAGCACCTCTCCATCATCATCCACGTGGCCTGGCCTTCTCGCACACCGCCATCAGCCTGGTCGTGCTTGATCGAATCATCTCGGCACCTTGGCGTAGCTTCTCCGCTTCTTCCTTGTTCTGAAGGCCTGCCCGATACAAAAGAAAATAACATGCCCAGAACACAATCTCAAAAGGAGATTTAATCAACTTTTTCTCAAAGGTAGCTCTATTACGTGCCAACCATATAGCCCAGGTTATAGCAGCCAAGCCTACTGTGAAAAATTTAGACCCATTAGGCACAAACATATTGCACCACACATAATATTGCCAAATATTGTTGGGACAGAGCTCAGTCTCCAAGACCACCCCAATTGATCTCCATGCAACTCGCGCCACAGGGCAAGAGAAAAACAAATGAATAGCTGTTTCCAACTTTCCACAAAAGGAAAACACAGGGTTCCCTGGCCAATTTTTCCTTTTCATTACAGATCTGGTGAGCACTGCATCTTGGGCCATTTGCCACAAGAACACCTAGATTTTAAATGGAAGTTTTGCTTCCCAGATCCACTTGTAGCTGCACCACTAATAGGTTTTTCCAGCCACTTGTACATAGACTTAGTAGAGTACCTAGCATTCTTATTAAGCCCCCAATAAACCAAATCCCTATCAGCAGAGAGGTTTAGTCCCGCGACAAGCACACACATTCTGTCCCACTGCTCTTTCAGATCAGGGCCAATGCGACGTCTGAAAAATGTCGAGACCACAGCACCACCAAATTTCTCCACTGTGCAGTCTTGGTCTGTGCAAATGTCAAACAGTTATGGGAATGATAAGTTGAGCGGGGGGAGACCATTTATAGAGTCTTTCCAGACCCTGGCAAGGTCACCAGCCCCAGAGTGATTCGTCTTCCCACCATATATAAATCTTTTATTTATAGTGATCTTTTTTAGACCCACGATCCAGTTTTCATTGCTAGAGAGCAGTTTCCTTTTTTCTTTGAAAGATGGATCGAGTCAAGCGACGAGCCAACGAGCTGCAGCTCTCTCGATGGCTCGACTCAGGCCCGGCTCCAGTGCCCAGCGGCCTAGTGCGGCAGTTGCTACGCTTTTTTTCTTCCAGAAATACTAGGCCTATATAAAACAAATTAGGGCCCCTCAAAATTATGGACCCTGTACGGCCCGCACATTTGGTACCACTATGGGCCCGGACCTGCCTCAACGTAGAGTAACTGTGCTTATTTCATCTATTACTATATCTGGCTCTGTGTTAGTTGACTTAGACTCAACTTTAAGACTTCAGAAATATCTATTGTTTGCTCTGGTAGTGCTATCATCTTTTTGGACTTGCAAGAGATCCCTGGCTTTGTTGTATCCTGAGCCACAAACTTTATGCAATGTTAACCGTTTGCATTTACTAGTTCGTGTTGAGTATTATGTTTAGTTAGAAAATATGAGATTGACTAGGATATGTTCCGGCTTGTCTTGTACTCCAAGTTGATCATATACTCCTATATATATGCCCACGAGGCTCAACCAATATATTAAACTATTCCATCAAACCTCTCTCTCCCTTCTAACATGGTATCGGCCTAATCGATCCTACACCCTAGCCACCGCCGCTTCCGCACCCGCGCGCTGCCCCCGGGGCAGTCGGTCTCCATGACCGCCGCCCGTACCTAGGGTTCGTCCGCCGGTCATGTTGACCGGCTGCCCTAGAATTTTTTTTCCCGATCCTTGATCTGGGGTTTTTCTCTCTTGTCGGTCGTTTGATCGGTGTTCTTTTTTGGTCCTCCTATCTATAGATCGGGTTGAGTCACTCGCCGCCGTTCATCATCAACAACGCCCGACTACTCCATCAACATCTTCATCGACTTGGACTGGATCGGGTGTCACACGGCGCCCCGGACTTCATACCCGAGCCAGATGCGGTCGCTCACGCGGTCGTGCGTGACCCATCGTCCTTGCCGCGTTGGTCCGTGAGTCACACATCCTGCGCGGGTGTGCTTTGCTGCCCGATCGCCCGCCCCAGCCCACCGATCCACAACTTGGCCACGTTCCAGATGCATGCACGTTGGCTACCTGTGCATGGTGCGTCCCGTGCTAGTGGAGATTCCTCTTGTGCCTTACTGCAGTACGTGTACAAGCCTGGTTGCAGGTTGTTGCAACGTCCCGTGTCTGACGTGTGCCGTGACGGATTACATGAAGATTGTTGTACAGTTTGTGCGCTTAATCCACCGGTCGAGCACGGACTACAACTGCGTTGTCCCTACGGACCGCAGTGTCGCCGCCCCATAGTTCGTCCCGCGAGGGATGGCTCCTCTTTCCTCCCTTCCTCCCCTCCCTTCCTCCCCTCTCCCTCGCCTCGGTAGGCCCGCTCCCCGCCCTTCCCCGGTGGCCGGCGTCCGGTCGCCCTCCTCTCCGTGTGCAGTTGCTCTCCCTCTCTCCTCCCCTGTCTCCCCGCTTGTGGGGCTCTCCCCTCCCTCCTCTCCGCTGCCGTTGCTTGGATCTCGTTTTTGGGCCCTGGTGTCGGATGACACTACAAGAAATATGTCAACTTATGACCTTCTGTCAGTGACCCTCGAAGAATTAGTCATAAATTTATGACCATTTTAGACCAATTGGTCAAAAGCTGTTCAGGGGGCTTCAAACCCTAAACCATTGCGACCATTTTGGTCAGAAAGGTCGTAATTTCCTTACACGAAATGGTCACAAAGCAAACAATGCTAGTCCGCTGCCTTATTTCTAGTTGTTAATGACCAATATAGATGGTCATAACCTTGTAGATTGTGGTAGGTTGTGATGACTAGGCGCCATCTCATCAGTTTTGCCTATGTGTCATGTCCATGTGGCAGTTTTTGCCCTAGGTTGTGAAGCAACCTATATTTCTATCATTCCCAAAATTCCCAAAAAAATCTCATAAATTCTTTGGGTCATATCTTCATCAAATATGTAAAAATATTCCTTGCCTAGTTCAAAAATAATTCAAAAATATTCATTTTCCTATTCTGTTCAGAGTAACAGTTTGTGAAGGAAGTACCACTTCGGCATGTCCAAATAGTATCCATTTTCTACAGTGCTTTCCTATGACCAAATAACGATCCTCCACCAAATGCCAGCTCAATCCATTCATTATTTTGAGCCGAGCTTCAACATTCGTATTTATGTCCAGTGTGGTGGTTTGCAAAGCAAGTACCACCTAGGCTCCTCCTTTTGAGCTGAAAATTTGTGAAGACGGTCTTCTTAATAACTGATCATCCTCAGCCAAAACCCACGCCCATTAGCCATGTACATTTCCCGTACCGCTAATCAAACACTTGGCTGCTAATTCATGTTTGAGCATCGATCGGTCTCCTCGTGAGAATCTTATGTTGTAATTTTCTTCCTTGCACCAACCTAGGGAGTGCCCAACCCACTAGACATGCCTAGGCCACCCAGAACACATGGCAACGCCACGGTCACGAGGTGACCATGCGGCGGGCATGCGAGTTTACGCGCTCTAGAGTTGGGGCCCTCGGCCACCGCCCAAACCTCGACGTATCGCCACCAAACCATGTATTTATGATTAAATAGGTCCTTATGTAACTAGAAATGATTTTTGGAAAAAATAAATAGCAAACTATGAGGCAGCCGCAGTTCAAATTTGACCCGCTTCCAACTGAATCGGCAGAAATTTGTCTTTTTCACGAGAGGTGGATCAAACTTTTTTACACCCAACCATTTTGTCAATTGTGCATTAAATATGGCCTAGTATTTTATAAAACTGATTTGATCCAATTTTGCAACAATTATTTGGTAGTTCCTTCACAAAAAAACTCCTTTCGGGCACTCGAAAAATGGAAAATGGTTTTTTCGTCCAACGAAAATGAAAACTTCCTTAGGCAACATTGTTTGCCATTCCAATATGCACCCTTGTGCACAACATGAGATCATTTGAATAAACCATGCCATGAATGTGGCCATAAGATTGATCATTTGACTTGAAAGCCATGAATCTTTAGAGATGATAGCTCATTTCTGAGAACACTTTTTTTTAAATAATTGTTGTATTACAAGTTTGTTATTTTTCTTGGGAACTTGGCCACATATAATGACACAATGCAAAGGTTTCCCAATTTTTTGATTTTTTTGAATTTTTTATGCCCGTTTCAAAATGCGGTCAAAACGGCGGGAATGACCGTTCCTAGCTAGTGGTTGAATCTTGGAATTTTTTTGGTGTTTCTCTAATTAAATAGATACTTATGTACCTAGAAATGATTTTTAGAAAAAATAAATAGCAAACTACAAGGAAGCTGCAGTACAAATTTGACCAGCTTCCAGCTGAATCAGCGACAATTTGTCTTTTTCACCAGAGGTGGATCAAAACTTTTTACACCCAACCATTTGTTCAATTGTGCATTAAATATGGACTAATATTTTAGAAAAATGATTTGGTCCAATTTTGTAACAATTATTTGGGAGGTCCTTCACAAAAAACCCTCCTTTTGGGCACTCAAAAAATGGAAAATGGTTTTTTCGTCCAACGAAAATGAAAACTTCCTTAGGCAACATTGTTTTACATTCCAATATGCACCCTTGTGCACAATATGAGATCATTTAAACAAACTATGCCATGAATGTGGCCATAAGATTGATCATCTGGCTTGAAAGCCATTGATCTCCACACATGATAGCTCGTTTATGAGAACACTTTTTTAAAATAATTGCCGTATTACAAGTTTGTTATTTTTCCTAGGAACTTGGCCACATATGATGACACAATGCGAAGGTTTCCCAATTTTTTGATTTTTTTTGAATTTTTTATACCCGTTTCAAAATGCGGTCAAAACGGCGGGAATGACCGTTCCTAGCTAGTGGTTGAATCTTGGAATTTTTTTGGTGTTTCTCTGATTAAATAGATACTTATGTACCTAGAAATGATTTTTGAAAAAAATAAATAGCAAACTATGAGGCAGCTGCACTACAAATTTGACCCGCTTCCAGCTGAATCGTCAGAAATTTGTCTTTTTCACCAGAGGTGGATCAAAACTTTTGACACCCAACCATTTTGTCAATTGTGCATTAAATATGTCCTACTATTTTATAAAATTTATTTGGTCCAATTTTGCAACAATTATTTGGTAGGTCCTTCACAATAAAACCTCATTTCAGGCACTCGAAAAATGGAAAATGGTTTTTTCGTCCAAAGAAAATGAAAACTTCCTTAGGCAACATTGTTTGCCATTTCAATATGCACCCTTGTGCACAATATGATATCATTTGTACAAACTATGCCATGAATGTGGCCATAAGATTGGTCATTTGGCTTGAAAGCCACTGATCTCCACACATGATAGCTCGTTTCTGAGAACACTTTTTTAAAATAATTACCGTATTACAAGTTTGTTATTTTTCCTGGGAACTTGGCCACATATGATGACACAATGCGAAGGTTTCCCAATTTTTTGATTTTTTTTGAATTTTTTATGCCCGTTTCAAAATGCGGTCAAAACGGCGGGAATGACCGTTCCTAGCTAGTGGTTGAATCTTGGAATTTTTTTGGTGTTTATCTGATTAAATATGTCCTTATGTACCTATAAATGATTTTTGGAAAAAATAAATAGCAAACTATGAGGCAGCTGCAGTTCAAATTTGACCCGCTTCCAGCTGAATCGGCGGAAATTTGTCTTTTTCACGAGAGGTGGATTAAAAATTTTTACACCCAATTGTGCATTAAATATGGCCTAGTATTTTAGAAAAATGATTTGGTCCAATTTTGCAACAATTATTTGGGAGGTCCTTCACAAAAAAACCTCCTTTCGGGCACTCGAAAAATGGAAAATGATTTTTTCGTCCAAAAGAAATGAAAACTTCCTTAGGCAACATTGTTTTCCATTCTACTATGCACCCTTGTGCACAATATGAGAACATTGTTTTTTGAATTTCTTTCAAAATGTTGTCAAAACGGCGGGTATGACTACGTGTCTTCGATCACCGCGAAGGTGACAACGACGAACTCCGCGCTCGCGACCACCACCTCGATGCCCTGCTCTTATACGTGCCGAGGTCCTTGCTGGTGGCTTTGCCGGATAAAAATCCAGAGCTTCTTTATTCAGTATTGCCGCCTCCGCCCCTGAAGTCGAGACATCGAATGATCCAAAAACCTAAGCTACTAGGACCCTAAAACCTAAGCTACTAGGACCCTAAAACCTAAAGCTAAAATGATCCACACGCGCGGGATCCGACGACCCTCCTCACCGCTGACGACCAAGAAGTCACCGGCGGAGGGGAACCGCCGAAAGACGGCGCAAAAAGAGTCAGTTCTCTTAGCCAAAGAGATGTGCACTTTATTTTCAGCCGGTTACGACCTACTTAAATGGTCATGGACGTCGCGCACATGTACTCTGTTTTGATTGGTTCAGAGGCATGTCATGCGGATTATGGATCGAGCACCGTCCGATCCACCCGGATCCAACGGTAGCGCTCCCTCGTCACGTTTCTCACTCCACCTAGCCCAACAACCCACAGGCCATAGCCTGCACTCCTCCCCCGCAAACCCAAGCGCTCCCCGATCCCTCCCACCTCCCCTCCCCTCGCCGCCACCCACCCCTCCCCTCGCTCTCCTTCCTCCCCTCCCCTCTGGCAAGATCCAGCGCGCTCCAAGATCCCCATGCTCTGCTCCTCCCTCCCCTCCGGCAAGATCTAGCGCGCGGCCTCCCTCTCCTCGATCCAGATCGAGGCACCCCGCCGCCCCGCCTTCGTCTCCCTCCGTCTCCCACCCGATGGAGGCTGCGGTGGGGGAAGCGAGGGGTCTCGGCTTCCCCTCCCATCGCTGCACCACTCGTCCGCTAGCTCCCCATGCAGGCGGATTCAGATGGAGGCGGCCGTCGCCAGGCACGATGACTCCACCCGCCAGGTCGTCGCCGGGCACGCTCCAACAACCTCTTCCGCTTCAAGACGGACCGCTCCTCCGCACCCTTCTCCCCCTTCGCCGAGAAGCTGGACTGCGCCGGCGGCGCCAGCTCCCCCACCCCCAAGAAGGCGCCCCGCAAGGTCCCCAAGACGCCCCACAAGGTTCGATCCGCCCGCCCTCCCATTCCCGCAAACACCTCGCGCGCACCGAATTCTCCGATCTCCGATCTACTACTAACTGGTGTGTGGTCGTCGCCGGCGTGCAGGTGCTGGACGCGCCGTCACTGCAGGACGACTTCTACCTGAACCTCGTCGACTGGTCCTCGCAGAACATGCTCGCCGTCGGCCTCGGCACCTGCGTCTACCTCTGGTCCGCATCTAGCTGCAAGGTGCATTTCTTTCTTTCTTTCTTGCATCTTCTTGTTGCATCCATGGATCACGCTCAGGTCAGATTGCTAATGGCACCGTTGTCCAGGTTACCAAGCTGTGCGATCTGGGGCCGAGGAACAGCGTCTGCACCGTGCACTGGACGCGCGAGGGCTCCTACCTCGCCGTCGACACCAACCTTTTAAATACTATACATTTCAGTAGTGCTATATGAGTGTTGTGGATGATTCCTTTCCATGTCATATTGGTCTGACTTCCCGTTGGATAACCAACTCGGTCTCCTGCCGTGCTCGCTGCTGCTATTTAGATTGAGAGAGAGGGGTGCTGATCAGTGTAGTTTGTGATTGAGAGAATGCTTGCTGCTGCTATTTGTGCTTACTGATTGATTATACAGTGATTGACATGCTGCTATTTCTACTTGTTGATGTTATTGTTGCCATCCGATGCATATTGTTGTCCGTAGCTGCATTGCTGCTGAAACATGATGCTGCAATTGCCAATTTTTTTTGTCTTAATGCCCATTTGTTGTTATTTGCTTGGGGTGTTTTTCATTAAAATACAAACAATGGTTGTTCTGAAATTCAAGCTATTGAAGAATGATGATAAAATACTATTTTAAACAGTGGGCTGTGGCTTAGTGTAATTGATGTACTAGTGCACTGCTTGGCGTAAAATTATAGCAGTACACTTAGATATGCAATGAAATGCTTCTAGTATCTTACACATGTATATTTGACATGAATGTGTATTGCTTGGCTTAAAGTTGCAGCAACCATGTTTTCTGAATAACTATAGTTGCTTTCAAAATCTGCAATTTATTGGTGATGTTACCTTATTATTTTCTCTCTTTAATTGTTTCTAATTGCTTTCACTTCTGCTTTGTTATCCCTGCAGAAATGGCCCTGCTAGTGTAAAGATTAACATGCAGGCTCGATCCACATGAGGATCCCCTTAAGCTTGAGTGCCTAGCTATAGATTCCGGTAATGGAGTCCAGCATCATGCTTGTGATAAGCTGGTTTATTGTCTCAGTTGGATGGACATCATTATCTTGTTCAGGCAAATACTTGCTAGGTTTTACATGTTCATGCAAATCCGATGTGAAACTGGTCATCTTGTTCATGCAAATCCAGACTTGGTAAATGTGGTAGGCTCGTCCATCAATGTCGGTAAATGTGTTGTGGTATGTGCATGTCTATGGATTTTTTTAATTCTGTTGGCTGTTGCATCACCTGTCCTGGTACTTGTGATGAAACCAACAATTAACTTGATAACCTCTTACAGTGTTCAATCGTCTTTTCATTCTTAAATTTCAGTGTTCAATTTCAGATTATACAAACTGGAAGTGTCTATTCTTTTTCTTTTTGAAGTAGGGAGGTTCTTGATAGCAGTGTGGTAAGCAAAACATTAACTTTGTGATGCTTCCAGTAGACCACTAGCATGCATGTTTTGGGTAATCAATTTAGCTGCTCTGCTGTGTAAATTGAAAGTGAAGAAACCTGATAAGTTAAACCCAGGTGCATGATTGTATACCTAATCTGATATGCTTTTAAACTGTACCTGGGTACTAAACCCAAGTTAATTATACCCGAGTATTCTCACGCGTGCGCATAATATGCTGGATAGATAGCTCATGGTTTGTTCCTGTACCGTTCTTGCTAAATGGGTAGCTCATGGTTCCGTGTAGCAGAATATGTTTAAATTTTCTGGGGTACCCTTTTTTTACTCTGAATAAGCAACAGAAGTGCTCAACATCCATCATGCATAACCCTGAACATTTATGGTCTATGTTGATATGTCTTGCTGTGTACGTATAGTGCCTGTACATGCATGGTTGTGTTTTGTAGGTGTAGGGTAACTTTTACTGCACAAGTTAACTTGAGACTGGTTAAATTTTTTTGAAAGATGTGATGTCTTGCAGTGTCTGTGACAAGAGGGGAGGACTGCTTTGCAATCTCAATGTACCCTGTTCATCAGAGACAACATCTCTGTGGGCGCCTCCGTGCGCTCTTTGGGCAGCTCGGAGCCATGCTGTCAGAGCTCTTCACCAACTGGACCATCTACACCAACAAGGTGGGTGCATCTCCAACCAATTCTGCAGCAGTAGCAGCACCAGCAGTACTTCGTTTTGAAAATCAGTCGAGTTTCTGACACTGTCAACATGGCTGGAATGCGTGCAGGCGGTGGTGCTGGTGACGCTGCTGTTCGTGATCGCGGTCAACCTGGCGATCGGCATCCTGCCGCACATGATACGCCCAACGCCATGGAGTACCTCATGGCATGCTCGTCTCCCCCAGCATCCCGATCTCAACGAGCCTAGCGGCCGCCGTCCTTGTCCTGCTCGAGGAGCAGGAGGAGGAGGGGCGCATCTAGCCAGCCACAAAGGGCCTGCTCTGTACCACCACATCATCGGCCTCCTGCAGCATCGAGTTCAATATGTCAGGTGACCCTTCCTATCCCGTCTGATATGATGGTCAATAGTTGCTTGTAGATGAATGATGAAGTGTTGCTGTGAATGTGAATGAGTAGCCACAAGTCTGTTTGCATCATTGCCATAGCTAGTGAATGAGCAGCCACAAGTCTATTTGCGTCACTGCCATAGTTACCTGAATACAAATGAGCAGCCACAAGTCTGTCTGTACTGTCACATTGCCATCAATAGCTACCAATCACTGTAGATAAATAGAATTTCCCCAAAACTATGTGGGAAATTTGGTTAACCTTGTTGAATCAGATATCATTCTGACACCTGATTAGCATATCACTTGTCTATGTTCAGTTAAGAGTATTCAGTTTAGATGCAGATTTAGTCAACACTTTGGATCAACATTCAGTTTAGATGCAGATACAGTCAACACTAGGTATCAATACATGTTTGCTGTCAATTCTTGCTTATAAGTTATTGGATCCCTCATTGGCTACTGTTTGATGTTCTGTACAGATTCTTATTCTTATATGTTCATTCTTGTTTTTTGCACAGGTGAAGTGCAAATCCAAGTTCGAAGCTATGAAGCATATCAACAAAGACTAGCATATTATGTGTTGTAAATGTAGGCAGTAGTAGGCTTATCTGGGCTGTAGTATACTGTAATGTTTGTAATAGACTAATGCCGTGTTGTTTTGGACGAATTTCATTTGCTATTTGGATTGTTTGAAATAATGATTGTGTATTGAATACCTGTCAAATGGAACCTGACAAGGGGGTCCAAGTTATAATAGTTGTTTGACAGATTTTGAAATTTTTGATGTGTGGGATCAATTTTGTGATAAGCATGACAAGTGGGACCAATCTGATTGGTGGGACTAGTGGCAAAAAAAGGACGAAAATAAAATATCAATAGACTGTAAAAGGCTGCATCTTAGAAAAAAAGGCCGAATTAATGGCCCAATCCCATGTAGCTAGCAAAAATTAACAAGAAAAAAATATAGTAAAAAGGCCGAATTGTTGGGCTAGGCCCATGTAGAAAATCGAATTGGACCGGGCTGAATCTTGTGCCACGTCAGATTGCCACGCTGGATGCCTACGTGGCCTGGGGAGGTTGCTAGTGACCAAAATGCCACAGTAGACGTATTTTGGTCATAAACGTCTACGACCATTCCAGAAGAAAAGTCGCTATAGTCAGTTTACGACGGCCAGCTTTTGACCTTATGTTTTTGGTCACAAAAAGGTCACAAATGGAAATTTGTGACCATTCAGTGACCAATAGTGGTGGTCACAAGTTGACATATTTCTTGTAGTGTGAGGAGGATGCGCGGTCTTTGTCCTCCTCCCCCGGTGGTGCTGTGCCCTGCTCTGGGGGGCGGGGGTGGCCTACGCCGCCCCTCGCCTTCGCAAGTTCGCCCCCGGGGGCCGGGACCGGCCGGTGGTGGTGTCTCCGTCGGTCGACGGCTGGATCCGGATCTCGCGGCGTCGGCGTAAATCTGGTAATTTTGCGGTTACATCTCCTGCTCCTGGTGTCTTGGGTTGTGCTCCTGATGGGGAGCTTGGAGGCTCTCCATCTCCCTCTCCGTCTACGGCTGCGGCGGCTTCGTCGCAGGTGGCGGCGACGGCGGGGCCGGTGGTCGCTCCGTGTAACCTAGATCCAGATCTCCGTGCGGTGTCCTCCGGACCGCGGGCCAGCTCTTCGTGTGGGCCTGTTGGGCCTGGCGGGGTGGTGTTGGCTAGTGGGCCTCCCTCCCCCCTCCCTCTCTTCTGTGGTCGAATTTCCCCCTCTCGTTTCTTTTGGCCCAGTTGGGCCCCCCGTCCGGCTACTGGCTCCTCATCCTCCTTCGGCCCATTTGGCTAGTCGGGCCCGGGGGGCACGGCTCGCTCGGGCTATTTATGGATCCCACGCGGTTCTTTCCCCCCTGCTAGGGTTTCCTGCTTCCACCTCTGATCTGCGCCGCTACCGTCTTCCCATCCATTGCATCAGTAGATCCCCCCCCCACCTCCACCCCTCCTTCTTCCTTTTGCTGCGGTGATCTCCATGGACAAATCTAGGGGTTCTTCCTGCGAGGCGCTCTCTGGTAGCAAGCGGCGCCGCGAGGACTCCCCCGCCTCCGCGGTGGATCTGGAGCTCGAGGCTTCGCTCCGCTCCAAGCTGGAGTGGGAGCAGGCGGCGCGCGAGTAGGCGGCTCATGCCCGCGAGGCCTGGGCTTCGGGTCCGGAGCGGGTGCAGCGCTCGGAGAGGGATGGTGCGACTGGATCAGGTCCGCAGGGCTCTGGATCTGGTCCTTCTCCTTCTCCTGTGCTGGATCCGTGGGAGGCGGCGGTGGCCTCCGGCGGTGGGGTGTCTTCGTCCTCGGCTTCCCTCCCTGTTGAGGGTGCGGGGCGTGGCTCGTCTGCCCCGTCTCGGCCCCTGCCTCCCCCGCCTCCTCGCTCGTTTGGGGCTGGATCTGGTTTTCATCCGCCGCCTCGGTCCTTCGCGGGGCCGGCGCGTCGGCCACCTGGTCCGGCCTCGGGGGTGCCCCTTCCTCCAGGAATGGGGGATGGGATTCTTCCTCCTCCCCCGTCGCTTCAGCAACCCCGTCCCTCTCCTTCCTCCCACAGCAACCCTTCGGCGCTCACCTGCTTCACTTGCCACAGGCCTGGGCACTTCCAGTCTCGCTGCACTAATCCCCCCTTCTGCTTGATATGTCGCTCTGATGGTCACCTCACGGTCAACTGCATGGATAGGCAGAAACCTCCCGCGGTCCTCCAGTTCGGTTTGGGACTCCCTGGCTGCTCCTTCTTCGCCTTTGATGGTGACCTTCCTGTTCGGGAGGTGGCACGTGCGCTGTCGAATGCAGCGATTGTCTCCGTCAAAGACCAAAAGATCTCGCCCCAAACTCTTCTGGAAGGGCTTCACATTTGGGATGTGGCTGGATGGGACTGGCAAGTTGTGCAGATATCGGATTTTGATTTCTCTATGGTGTTCCCCTCCAAAGAATGCTTGCGAATGATTGCATCCTGCACCAGCTTCACCTTGCCTCTCAACCAAGTGGTGGTTTCTGTTAAAGCGGCTTCCTACAATGGTACTGCAGTTGGCCCTCTCTCTCAAGTGTGGGTGTTGATCGATGATTTGCCTGCTGGTTTGCGCTCGTCTGCTTTCCTCATGTCCTTTGGGGTTTTGATTGGGAAACCCATTGAGGTGGATGAGGATTCTTTGAGCAAGGCTGGTCCTGCTAGGATGAAGGTTTGGTGCGTTGATCCTGAACGGGTGCATGGCTTTATTGATGTTTACCCATCTCCCAATGGTATTAGGCTGCGGATGCGGGTGGAGGGGGCGGCGGCGGCTTTCCAAGCTCCACCTTCCCCTCCTCCTGCTAATCCTTCGGACAAACATGACAAGGAGGGGGATGGATCTTTTGGTGGCCCTAATCAGAGCTTTGGGTCTAATCTCCGCTTCACTCAATCTGAATGGGATGGCCTGGCAGACTCTGAACGTGAGTTGTTTCAATCTCAAGCTCCTTTTGGTGATGCTCCTCGTGATGACTCGGTGATCCCCCTGCTGCTCAGAATGCTCCAACTGTTGTCGCCGATCTGCCAAAGGTTTCGCCTTGCTCGGCTACCCCTGTGTCTGGAGCTTGCTCCAATCTTCCTGCTCGTCCTCTCTCCCCCACCCGTTCGGGAATTGAAGATCTCCCTATCTCTCCGGCTCGTGATATGGTGGAATCCCAGCCCCCCTCGAAGAAAAAATCCTCAGTTCGCAAGTACTCCGCTAAGAGCCGGAACTCGTCGAGCTCGAAGCAATCCATGACGGGGATTTGTCGGCGTCTTGATCAAGATCTGGGCTCCATGTCCCGCTCGGGTCCCCATGTTGGCTCTCCTGCTGCGCGGTCGCCTGCTATCCGATCCCCGGTGTCCACGGCCCGCAAAGGTAGGTGGGTGGCGCATTCTGGTGGTTCTATCCTGGAAAGGGCGGAGAAGCGGGCTGCGGCGAAGGACATCCCTCCCCCAGGTACCTCCCCAGCCTCTTCTGTCGCTGTTTCTCCGGTTTGGGTGGTTTTACCTTCGATGTCTGATGATCATCTTTTAAACATTATGTCGGATGTGGGTGTGGTGGTTGATTCTTCTGTTGGTTCTCCTAGTTCGCTTCTTACCATTATTCGGGCCAATGAATTGGCTCAAGCAGCCATTGCGAAAGCCAAAGAGGCTGTTGCCTCGCGGGTCGCGGATGCTGGTTGTGATGCGGGGGAGGCTTCGGGTGCTGGTAGTGGCCAGCCCCTTTCCTGCCTTTCCAAGAGGGGCACTAATAAACGTGCTAAATCCTGCATGGCCCCCTGCAGGTCGAGCCTCCGTATCAAGAATCTTTCGTATAAATGAGGGCATTATTCTGGAATATTAGGGGGTTCGGTGCTAGGGGGCGCCGTGACCAACTTAAAGATTTGGTTCATTCTAATTCTATTGATTTTGTGGGGCTGGTTGAAACTTTTAAGGATTCCTTCTCCCCTAGTGAGCTCTCTGCTATTGTGGGTATGGACAGATTTCATTGGCAATTTTTACCTGCTTCGGTCCACTCTGGTGGGATTTTGATTGGTTCTAATAAGGATATTTTTGATTTTGTTGCTTTTGACCATGGGGTTTTTTGGGCTAGTGTTGTTCTTTCTCACAAATCTATGAATACCCTCTGCGAGTTTATTGTTGTTTATGGGCCTGCGGATCACTCTCTGTCGACCCTTTTCCTTAATGAACTCTCGATCAAGATTGAGTCCTGTAATTTACCGATGGTTATTGGGGGAGACTTTAATCTTCTGTGATGCCCTCTTGACAAGAATAATGATAATTTTTCTTGGTCTTTAGCCAATGCTTTTAGTGACTTCATTGGTGCTAACGCCATCCGTGAGCTTCCTTGAGGGGGAGCTTGCTTTACTTGGTCTAACCATCAGGCTAATCCTATTAGATCCGTGCTTGATCGTGTCTTCCTATGTCCCAGGTGGGATTCCTTGTTCCCTAGGTCTTCTCTTATCGCTAAATGCATTGTCGGGTCTGACCATACCCCCTTGATTCTTGACGATGGTTCCATCTGCAATAGACCTCCGGCTAGATTTCAGTTTGATGCTTCATGGTTGTCGGTGGATGGCTTTGTTGATATGGTTGCAGCGAAGATTTCCCAATCCCTCTCTTCCAACCTCCGCTCGTTTGGGCCTCTGGATGACTGGCAGTCGTGCTCCTATGACTTACGTAAATTTCTTAGAGGCTGGTCTCGTAACCGTACGGCGGAGGATCGTCGCTCCAAAGCTTTCCTTGAAAATCAGATCCTGCAGCTGGACCGTGCTGCTGATTCTATTGGGCTCTCTGACGATGGATGGGCCGTTTGTTATAATCTGGAGGCTGCTTTATTGCAGTTGCACCATCAGGCTGAGATTTACTGGCGCCAGAGGGGCACTCTTAATTGGACTCTTAAAGGGGACGCTCCTACAGCCTACTTTTTTGCGATTGCGAACGGTAGGCGTAGGCGCTGTGATATTAATAGCCTGATGATTAATGGTGTGCGTTCTACTGATCAGTTTGTTATTCTGGCTCATGTGGTGGATTTCTTCTCTTCGTTGTTAGGGGCTAAACCTCAATCGGGCTTGTCTATTTCCCCCCACCTTTGGAGTTCTGGTCTTAAAATCACCCCCGAGGAGAATGCCTCCTTGATGATTCCGCTCTCTGATCAGGAAATTTGGGATGTGGTTAACTCTGCTAATCCCAATGCTGCTTCCGGGCCAGAAGGCTTTTCCATCCCTTTCTTTCGGAAATTTTGGCCCTAGTTGAAACAGTTGGTGTGTAACGTTATTCAGGGTTTCTGCCTTGGTACTGTCGATATCTCTCGCCTGAATTACGCTGTAATATCCCTGATTCCTAAGGTTAAGGGTGCTGATGTTATTTCCCAATTTCGGCCTATTGCGTTGATTAACAACTTTGCCAAATTCCCATCTAAAGGTTGCGAATCGTTTGTCTCCGGTGGCTCATAGAGTTATTAGCCCCTATCAATCTGCTTTTATCAAAGGGCGTTTCATTCTTGACGGTATTCTTTCCCTACATGAGATTGTTCATGACCTTCATGTTCGGAAAGCTAAAGCGATTATTCTTAAGTTAGACTTTGAAAAAGCATATGACTCGGTTGGTTGGCCATTCCTCAAGCAGGTCCTTCTTGCTAAAGGCTTCGACGGTGCTTATGTTCATCGTATCATGCAGTTGGTCTCGGGTGGCCATACTGCCGTTGCTGTTAATGGCGCTATTAGAAACTTCTTTGCGAATGGCAGGGGCCTTCGCCAAGGGGATCCGGCCTCCCCTGTTCTTTTTAACTTTGTGGCCGACGCCTTCTCTTGCATGCTCTCCAAGGCGGCCCGATGTGGGCACATCGCTCCTGTGGTCTCCCATTTACTTCCGGAAGGTGTCTCGCATCTGCAATACGCGGATGATACAATCATCTTGGTGGAGTTGGATAATGCCTGTATTGCCAATCTGAAATTCATCTTGTTGTGTTTCGAAGCCGTTTCGAGTCTTAAGATCAATTTCGCCAAGAGTGAGGTTCTGGTGACGGGTGTGGATGGGGCGGAAGCCTTGCGGGTTGCCAGGCTCCTTAACTGCTCTTTAGGTTCTTTCCCTTTCAAGTATTTAGGTCTTCCTATCTCTCCTGGTATGCTTCATGCGAATGATTTCGCTCCGGTGGTTGCTAAAGTGGGGAACAGGGTGCTCCCTTGGAGGGGTAGATATAATACCAATGCCGGCAAAGTGG
The DNA here is from genome assembly GCA_963921465.1 of Triticum timopheevii. NCBI lineage: Eukaryota > Viridiplantae > Streptophyta > Magnoliopsida > Poales > Poaceae > Triticum > Triticum timopheevii. The sequence continues at coordinate 521,220,212 of OY997274.1, forward strand.
CTCTAATCGATTCTTGCTTATCCTCTCTCCCTATGTTCCTTATGGGCTTCTATCTTCTCACGAATGGCGTGCATGCTGGCTTCGACAAACATAGGGGTGCCTTCTACTGGAATTCCGCTGATATCAAAAGAAAGTATAGGCTGGTCAAGTGGCAACTTATGTGTAAGCCTAAAAACCTTGGGGGGTTAGGCATTATTAATACTCGGGTGATGAACATTTGTTTGCTTATCAAGTGGTGGTGGAAAATTATGACTGTGGGGGCCGAGTCGCTGTGGTTTTCGATTCTTAAGGCCAAATATTTCCCCCACTCCAACCCGTTGTTTGCTCCCGCGCGGCGTGGTTCTCAGTTTTGGAAAGCCCTTGTTAAAGTTAGACCGATTTTTCTGGAGCATGTCAAGTTTTCTGTGGGTAATGGGTCGGCTATTCGCTTTTGGTTGGATTGGTGGTCTGGGGATGCCCTCCTTGCCGTGAGCTTTCCGACTCTGTTTTCTTACTGTCCCAATCCGCAGATCTCCATCGCGGAGGTGGCTGCTAATAATTGGGATTTGGCTTTTCGTTGGGCCCTGTCTCCTGAAGAGTTGGAAGATTGGCAAAGTCTCTCTGCCCTCTTCCCTGTGCTCTCGGAGTCGGCCGACTCGGTGATTTGGCCTCATTCGGCCTCTGGTAAATTTTCGGTTAAGTCGTTGTATTCTAGACTCATTGGTGGTACACTTTTGGCTCGATTCTCTTGTGTTTGGAAATCCAAGGTTCCCCCAAAGATTAAGATTTTTCTCTGGCAAGCCTTCCGTGGTTGCCTCCCTACTGCTGATCAGATCAAAAAATGCAATGGGCCGGGCTCGGAATTCTGTAACTTGTGTGGGGCCTTGGAAAACTCAGATCACATCTTTTTCAACTGTGTACTTGCCAAATTAGTTTGGTCCTGCGTCGGATCTTGGCTTCGGGTTTCCTGGAATCCCTCCTCTTTCTCTGATGTTAGAACCCTAGCCAAAGCCTTGGTCGGGGTCACCAAGAGGGTATTTTGGGTTGGCTTGGGAGCTTTATGTTGGGTTCTCTGGACCATTAGAAACAAATTTACTATTGAGCTTACCTTCCCATCTAAGCCTGTTGATGTTCTTTTCAAAACATGTATATTCTTGCAGGAGTGGAGATCATTGACTAAGGAGACTGATAGGGACGCCCTGGACCTGCTCATCGACCAAATTCGGGCTTTGGCTTCTCAGCTCTCTAGGTCGAACCCTGTCGTCTAAATCTGGTGCTGTAGTTTGCGGAGATTAGGTCTTTCTCCTTCCCTGGCCTGCGCGCTGTGTTTGGCAGTTGCCTGTATCTTGCTTGCTTTGGCTTCTCTTAAACTTCACTGTGTGTCTTTGTTATCCTGTGAACCTGTGGTATCCGTGACGCTGCCTTGTGGCTTTATTTATAAAGTCGGGCCTTGGCCTTTTCTCTAAAAATAGTTCTTCCCGCGACAGCACCGATCCGCGCCGCCGTTGCGTCGCCCCTTCGGATCGTAGCGCCGCGGCACATGGTCCCCGCCGCCGCCCTGAGGCCGTTCCCGTGGTTGCACCACCTCGCGCGTTGCCGCTGCGTTGCCCCTTCGGGCCGTAGTGCTGCGGCCCGCGGTCAATCGCCGCACCGAGGCCATCCGTTCCAGGCCGTCCCCGAGGCTGCACCGATCCTCGTCTGCCGCTGCATCGCCCTGTCGGGCCATAGCGAGCGTGGCACGCGATCCCTGCAACCGCTCTGAGGTCTTCCCCGATGTCGCCCGACCTGCCCGCCGCTGTTGCGTTGCCCCTTCGGGCCGTAACGCTGCGGTCCGCGGTCCACCGCCGTCCACGCGCGTTGAATTCCACGTGATATGCGCCGCGCCGTCTCCCTTGGCGCAGGAATGTCACCGTCCGCACCGGTCTTCGTCACGCTGTCGGGTTCTTTATTGCCTACTTCGAGCACCGCCGCCGCACTCCTTCTCTAGCTGCCGCCACCGCTGCTCTTCTTCCGCGGCTCCACGGTGACTATCTCGACACCGGCGACCCCCGACTCGACACCAACCACGGCGTTCTTCACACGGCTACCTCGACTACGGCTACACCACCTACGCTCTCGGCTACCTCGACAAACGGCACAAAGGGCTACCGCCTTGCTTGAGCAACCTCGTCGGGTTCCACTCCGGCCACGACTCTGCGATGCATCGGCCGTTACGACTGTGTGTGTGTGTGTGTGGGGGGGGGGGGGGGGGTGGTGTCCGTCGGCTTCCTTTCGGATTCTTCTTCAGTCTCACCGTCTGCGTCGCTACCGTTGTGACTGCGGGGGGATGTTGAGTATTATGTTTAGTTAGGAAATATGAGATAGACTAGGATATGTTCCGGCTTGTCTTGTACTTCAAGTTGACCATGTGCTCCTATATATATGTCCACGAGGCTCAAGCAATATATCAAACTATTTCACCAAACCTCTCTCTCCCTTCTAACAGTTTGATTAGTGCGAGTCTCATTCGGAAATTTACCCTCCTTCTCTTTCTTTTAGCAAGATGAATTTGACATGTTTGCACTAGAACTGACTTGCTTGTTTCCGTCTTATAGAAGCTTATAGAACTAGACTAGTGACTATATTCAGCTGGCTATATTAATATACCCGTGTTTACGCAAAATGAGAAAAATGTATATAATTGATCAGATGAGGCTATTGTGGTTGTTTCAGTCTGCTCTGCATTTTTGTGGCTACGCTGCCATGCTCTTTCTAGTTCCGCTTAGGCTGTGCCACGCAACAGAATCATGCTCCACTATACTTTGTTAAGAATGTTCTACAGGTTGGTTAGCTACTTAGCTTAGTATGTGGGGGAGCTTTTTGCATTCAGTAAGTTAGTTTATTAATGTGCTTTTCAAGCAATGAGAAATATGATAGGTGGGAGGTGTGGATGAGCTGGACCTCGCAAACTCTCATTCTGTCATTTTAACATATTATAGAAACAGAAAGAATGACTTAGTGGTGAAAGATTAATAATTCTAGGCACTAGGCCAAATGGTAAATGCACATATCTGGAATAGTTTATTGATATAAATTGCACATGATTCTGGACATTTTGTTTGCCCATACTTCTTTGCTTAGGAGATGTGTCCGGCCGCACTCGTCAGACTCAGGTAAACAAAAGGGTTCCATTTGCCATCTAGACAGACTGCTGGTTTGCTTGACGGCCTCCGTACTCAGATACACAACACGAAACTCAATAGATGTCGTTGCACTCGGCACAGAAATGGAAATGTGTACTTTTAGTTATCGAAAGCCACCCTCAGACACGTAGTGTAGTGCCGAAAAAAGGTCTTATATTTTGGGGCGGAGGGGTGTATAGTTTGGTCATTTAAACAGGGTTGTTGCTTGCTCGATGGTGTTTGCCGCTGACCAGGTGGGTGTTCCAAATGACTCCACGGTGACCGTTACACATGAAAGAAATGGGATATCATTTGTGCTTTCATTTGTACGAGGTTGCTTCTAGCCGTACCCCTGCATTACAAGTTTACAGCACAAACCATCACTCATGCACTGTATACCTCGTTCTCATGCACACATGAAAAAAAAATAACTTAGCAAAAGAGAAGCGGAACGTGTGTTTTGGCTTATGGTCCGCTTCATTCGATTTGTGTGGGCTCCCTCAGCTGTTGTCATACTATATCTGCCTAATTGGTAAATCATATTTCTCTTCATGGGGCAAAAGCATGTGCAGAAAACAACCACATTCCGCAGGATTTCCATTTTCCAGTAACTTCATCCCACTACAGAATACGGCGTAGCTGATTGACTATCGTAATGCGTTCACCACCTTCATCAGCAGAAAAAGGCCATTCTTTCCATGGAGCCTTCAACATGATCAACAATAACACCTTCCCGGTAGGATCTTTCCACGACTGCATCCAAACAAAATCTATAGCTTGCATCAGATTCCTGCAGTAATTGATATGGATGCACCGGTCTTACTTTTCCACGAATGGATGCACATGCACCATACTTGACTTGCCATGGATAGCATTACCTCAACTTTCTCAATAAGAGGTGACCCGCTACCATTGTCATCCAAAATCAGTGTATCTTACAGAGTGAAAGTTGTCCAGAATATCAATGACAACAGCCTAATGCCATGATCCACATAGCCCTTGATCCAAACTAAGGACCTCGACTTGCTCGTTAGGAAGAAGCTTCCTTTCCCTTGCCGTGGCGATAGGGATGGATCGCATCTCTGCTTCATGGTCCCATGAGGCATTGAGCACGACATGAACAGCTAGGGATATCCTAGGATTCAAGAGTTGGATAGCGGAGGCGGGGGCAGTGGTGGTTGGGAAGGAGGAGGAGGCGGAGGTGCATGCCTATTTATTTGGTTTACTCAAATATCTCATGAATCGTCATATAGACAACAAAACACTTTCGCTCATCCTGAGCTGTCTTTCGACAAGGAAAAACATGCTCTCACGGCCCTTAGCCACACACTAGCTATTTATAGATATATACAAGTCAAGGTGCATCCCAACACAAAATCGTTTCATACATTTCTTGCCCAGTTCTCATGCATACATTGTCGTTCTTTAAAAGGAATATAATCTTCACAAATGAGAAGCGCATTTTGTTTCTGCTTGCGGACCGCTTCATTCAATTCATAAGGGTCTCCCTCAACTACCGAAATGCTTAAGCAGATTCTCAAGTGAGATGAGCGGATCATGGACAACCCGTGAGGCTCATATCAACTAAAAACTCATAACAGAACACTTGTAGTTCGAGCTTTCCTAGCAGCATTTCATCCTTAACATAGGAGTAAATTGAAAAGGATACATTTTTTAAAAAATGGAGTCGGCCTATACATTTATTGATGCACACAACTATCTAATATTGAATTGTTTTATGGTCCAAATTATCATGCAAGAGACAAAGGCTAGCAAAATAAAATGATGATTACATTATATGCCACCCTTATGCTTCACTAATCATATCATGGATCGCATTTATAACAATTCAACATAACCCGAGCTACCATCTCCCATTGGATGCACCTAAAGGCCTTAGACTCTTGCTCATCTTGATACGTCTTCGTCGTATCTATAATTTTTTATTGTTTCATGCCAATATTCTACAACTTTCATATAGTTTCGGTAATATTTTATATTATTTTCAGGACTAACATGTTGACCCAGTGCCTAGTGTCAGTTCCTGTTTGTTGAATGTTTTTTGTTTCACGGAATATCCATATCAATGAAGTCCAAACGCGATAAAAACTTACGGAGATTTATTTTGGAATATATGTGATTTTGGGGGAAAAGAATCAACGCGAGACGATGCTCGAGGGGCCTACAGGCTCAGACGATGCGCCCCCAACACTGGGTGCGCTGGGCAGGCTTGTGGGGCCCCCTGTAAGTCATTTGGAGGTGTCCTTCGACGCAAGTAAGATAATATCCGGATAAAAATCTCTCAAAATTTCAGCCCAATCGGAGTTACGGATCTCTGGGAATTTAAGAAATTGTGAAGATCCTGAAAACAAGAATGTGAAACAGAAGAGAACAGAGAAAGATCTAGTCTCAGAGGGCTCCTGCCCTTCAGGAGCCATGGCAGCCATGGACCAGAGGGGAAACTCTCCTCTCATCTAGGGGGGGGGGGGGGGGAGGCCAAGGAAGAAGATGAAGGAGGGGGCTCTCTCCCCCTCACTCCCGGTGGCGCCGGAGCACCGCCAGGGCAATCATCGTGATGGCGATCCACACCAACAACTTCACCATCGTCAACACCAACTCTCTCCCCCTCTATGCAGCGGTGTAACACCTCTTCTACCCGCTGTAATCTCTACTTAAATAAGATGCTTAATGCTACATATTATTATCCAATGATGTGTTGTCATCCTATGATATTTCAGTAGATTCGTTTGTCATACGGGTTGATTGATGATCGTGATGGTTTAAGTTCTATGTTTTATTTGATGTTCTCCTATGGTGCCCTCCATTTCCTGCAAGCGTGTGGGGTTACCACTGTAGGGTGTTGCAATATGTTCATAATTCGCTTATAGTGGGTTGCATGAGTGACGGAAACACAAACCCGAGTAAGAGAGTTATTGCGTATGGGATTAAAGAGGACTTGTTACTTAGTGCTATGGTTGGGTTTTACCTTAATGATGTTTAGTAGTTGCGGATGCTTGTTAGAGTTCCAATCATGTTGGTTATCACCTCTCCACATGTTGTGGATAGCAGCACATGTACGGATCCAGCTAATAGCCTTGAAGATAATCATTAGGAAGTTTGAAACTTTCATTATGTTAAAACACATTTTTTTCGCAAATACGTGAAGCTTGTGCATCATTTCCTTGATAGAAGGAACCAGAATTTCGTACAAGAGGGGTAAAACACATGGCACGAACGTAGGAATGCATGAGCATGACACCCGGATCTGAGAGACAAAGGATGCTCAGCCCGAACAAAGGATACAACAAAGCAAAATCCACCAATCCTGGAACTAGACGGGCATGCCGAACTAGCATGACGTCCAGCATCTCCAAAACCAACACCAAGAACGTCGCGAGCGAGCAAGATAGTGCCTACAAAAAGGTGAACGACGTCGTGACGCCGCCACCATCCTATCCGAAGAACCGGATATAGGGTTTCCCCTGATGCTTGAAGATGGGCACGATTCAAGGCCATGGCAGTGTCTCCAAGAAGGGAAACAACACCCGCGAGTGTCCCCGTTGCCACAACGGCAAGATGAGCAGGGATTTCACCCTAGCCCAAGGCTGAGCAATCCCATAGCCGCAAGAACAAGCTCCATATATGAGGAAGTCATGTTGTCGGTTGAGATCGCCACCTCAGAAGGGAGGAGTGGGGCTGTGCCTACCCCCGGAGGATGGCACCGTGTGTTGTCGAGAACGCGAGCTTTGGACCATGTGCCTGCCACCCAAGGATGAGGAGTGGAGGTGGACGGTGTCTGGGAGACGACAGGGCAAAAGAGCCGTCGTGGGGACGCGAAGGCGGTTGACGACGCCAGCAAGCCAAGATCCGCAGGGTTACATAGATCTGAGCTGCCAGGGTTGGAGTCGCTCGGACTCCAGCGAGCCAAAGAAGCTGCCGAAAACGCAGCAACTAGACCGTCAGGGCTGAAACCACACAGACAGAGGGAGGCAGGGAACCGACATGTCGAAGACACTAGAGGACGCATGTCTAGAGCCACTGGTACTGGACCGACACCGAGAAAGGGTTCACCGCAAGCCCTCCTGTGCTTGCCATGTGACCAGGCTGGCGCGCCGCCAATGACAACCATCGGTGGGGAAGTAACAACCATGACCTCAGAAAGGAACTGCCCCATAGCTCGGGTGGTAGAGGTGCCGCAACCCACACCAAAGCACAGGGGAGGATGTAGTGGGGGAACTGCCCTACCCCACACCCAAGAGCGGATCTTTGGGGAGGGGTGTGCTGTGACCGAGATAATAATAATAAAACATTCATGAAGAACCATTCCCAACTACAAAACCAACACTCTTCTAGTAGATAGAAGGTAAGCTAGTCACCTTTGTTTGGCTTGCAACCAACATGATATTCACATTCACACTAATCACAGTTCTTAATAATCTTCTCACTAAATTGGCTGGTATCACGATCAAAATCACACGTCACAAATACTGCATCTCTACATGATTGACGCTACCAGATTCCTTTCGGAGTGGCCGAAGTCAATACGGACATGACAGTAGGATGGAGGACAATTGTCACAAAGTAGTATTTCCCCATCTTTAGTGCATGTATAAACATACTGAATCATTTTCTGTATCAGAATAATTTGTCTTCAAGCGCACGATGTAGTGAATCTTTGGGCTTGTTTTCAAATATTAATTCAAATAAGAACTGTGAAAGGGACCTCCCATCCTTCAAAAACATATCAGCTGCGGTAACCGAGTACTGCACCCAGCATGACCTCAAACCTGAGTGAGTAGTTCATTCCATTTTATTTTATCTTTTGTCATGTCACCTTTCTTTGGTCGAGGCCCGTCAATTCTTTGCTTTAACTCTTGGTAATATAATACTTATCTCTACCAACAAAGACATAGTAGTTGCTAATATGGCATGATCCGTCCATAGAACCGAAGATGGTTTTCTTTTCTTTGATTTTACATGACATGTTGGCCGAAACCAATAGATCTTTTCTTTTCTGCAAAAACAATAGATCATCTCTCTCTCTCTCTCTCTCTCTCTCTCTCTCTCTCCCTCTCTCTCTCTCTCTCTCTCGTCCACTTAGTGTTATAAACATATCAGTGGTGACTCCGTAGCTTGCTTTATTCTCCTTTTCACATCCTTGCTCCAAGTATCCTTTATATGCTACCAATAGACATATGTAGGACTGCCACAATGCATTCATTGCCTTTATCAGGAAAAAAGACCTTCCTCTCCTTGGAGTCTTCAACATGATCAGCAATAATCCTTTCCCAATAGGATGTTTCCATGGTTGCATCAATATAGTCCATAGTTTGTATCAGAAAACTGCAGCAGTTGATGTGGATGCACCGGCTGGTCTTACTTTTCCACAAGTGGATCCGCGAGGCGCACTTGACTGACACCTCAACTTTCTCAATAAGAGGTGACTGCTACCATTGTTATCAACAAAATCAATGTAGCTTGTAGAGTAGAAGTTGTCCAAAATACCAATGACAACAACCATGATCCACTTAGCCCCGATCCAAGCTAAAGACCTCGAATTGCTCAACTAGAAGAAGCTTTCTCTCCCCTGCCGCGGCAATAGGTATGGCTCACGCCTTCACTTTGCGATCCCGTGCAACATTGAGCGCGATGTCCATGGCGAGGGATAGACTAGGATTCGGGAGTTGGATTGAGGAGGCGGCAGGAGTGGTGGTTGGGAAGGAGGAGGCGGAAGAAGAATTGAGGAAGGCGGAGGTGGATGCCTATTTAATTGGTTTACTCAGATATCTCATGAAACATCATGCATACTACAAAACATTTTCATTCATCCCGAGCTATCATTCGACAACGAAAAACATGCTCTCATGACTCCTAGCAACACACTATTTATAGACGTATATAAGTGAAGGTTCATTCCAACAAAAAAATCGTCTCATACATTTCTTGCCCAATTCTCATGCGCACATTAGCATTGTTGAAAAGGATATAATCTTTACAACAAGAAGCGCAATTTTTTTCTGCTTGTCGTTCGCTTAGTTCGATTCGTGCAGGTCTCCCTCAGCTACGGCCTACGGGAACGCCGGTTTCAAGCGGATTTTCCAAGTGATGGGTGCATCCCCATACAAAACATCGTCTCATACACTTTTTGTAGTTGCGATGCGTAGATTGCCTTTCTTGAAAAGAGAAGTCTTCGCATGAGAGAAGCGGTGTGTGTTTCTGTTTAGGGCTTGCTTCATTCGATTCGTCCGGGTCTCTCTCAGTTACGGTGATGCCGATTTCAGGAGGATTTCTCAAGTGAGATGAGTGGATCATAGGCAATCCATGAGCATGATGACAAACTTGAAAGGCTCGTGTGGTGACTAAAAACTTAAAGATCAAAACACTATCTGTTAATCTCCAGCTTCCGTACATGACCTGCATCCTCAACATAGAGTAACTTTGCTTATTTCATCTATTACCATATTGGGCTCTGTGCTAGTTGAGATGGGCTTAATTTTTTGACTTTAGAAATATGGGAGCGGCTAGTCGCCAGCCGACAGAAAACAGAAAAACGGCCAATCAATTCACTTCTTCCTATCTCGACCGTTGGATAAGATCCAACATACCACGCTTCGTCTTCAACCTCAAACCATATCTGCTGTTTCTTTTCCTCCCACACCCGCCCGATCCAGCCCAGTCCGAACCGCCAGCAACCACCGCCCGTGGCCGGCGGCGCTGCCACGCTGCCTCGTCCTCCCCTCAACCTCCTCCCATCGCCCACCACCGCCCCCACCACCATCCCCACCCTAAACCCTAAGATAGATACTGGAATAGTCTGCCCAACAAGCTTCTTCCTCCCCTCCAGTGAGTTTCTTCCTCCACTCCGGCTGCTTCTTCCCTTCAGCTAAAAACGATTGACCAAAGTCGAAATTGAGGCGATTGACATGTAGGTATTGTGCAGAAATATCTATTGTTTGCTCTGGTAGTGTTGTCATCTTTCTGGACTTGCAAGACGTATCTGGCTCCGTTAAACTTTGTGCAATGTTAACCATATGCATTTACTAGTTGGGAAAGGTGTGACAGTTCCCGGGTGCAGGGGCACCCTCATGAACAATAACTTCAAAACAATATGAAAACAAACTCGAAAAAATCTGAAATTTTGGGGATCAAATATGATCAATATTTCGATGTTCTTGCAAATTTTCAGCCAGAAATAACACTCGAGGAGCCCTCACAAAAAAACAAAATTACTGCTCAAAAGTACACATAACTTTGAACACTGATTTTTTTGAGGGTTCCACAAATGTTTTTTGATGCTAAAACTTTGCATGAACATGGAATGTTTGATCATATTTGATCCCCCAATGTTTCAGATTTTTTTTTGATTTTTTTTCATATTATTTTGAATTTAGTGTTCATGAGGGTGCCCCTGCACCCGGGAGCTGAAAATCCATTCTATTTACTACTACTAGTTTGATCAGTGAGAGTCTCGGTCGAATATTTATCCTGGCTTTTGCTTGGTGCTGGTTCAGCGTGTGCAGGGTGTTGAGCAGGTTCACTGAACTCTGCATCAGCAAAATGTTCATCTAAAACCCACACTCCGATTAGTTCCAACTGCGGCGGGCGGCGCAAGTGCCCCGGGGCGTGCCGCCGGCATCTAGCATCGGGCATAATGCCTCCGGAGGACGCGCACAGACGCACCAGCGACGGTGCCCGCCGTGCAGGGATTAATGATGACGCATTAATTGCGCCAAGTAGAAACCGGATTCACCAAGCCTCTCTACCGGGAGCGAAACGGTTTCCCACCACCATACCGTGTACGTATCTCCGGAGTACGTTATAATCACCTGCCTTTTCTGGCTAATCACGGCCTCAATACTGTTTTAAACCGCAGCCAGCAGCCAGCAGCCTACAGCATCGTTTGTTTGGCGCTAAGCCAGACTGATGCAAGATTATGGACCTTAATAAGCCTAGTGCCTACTGCCTAGGCACTAGCTAGCACTCATGGCGCCCGCCGCGTCCGGGAGAGACGGACGAATCCGCCTCCGCCTCCGCCTCTGGCGCACAGAAACCTGCGTCCCGTTCTCTATCTATATATACCGGCCGCTTCGCCGGGGAGCTCCATCCAGCCAGCCAAGCCAAGCCAAGCGGGTCTGATCGGAGGAGCAGAGGAAGAAGCAAAGCACGCGCACCGCAGGTCTGCAGCTACGATGGCGCGCCGCAAGGTCCCAATGAGGCTCATCGAGAAGGCGCGGGCGCGCGCCGAGACGCACGCCAGGAGGACCAAGGGGCTGCAGAAGAAGGCGTCGGAGCTCGCCACGCTCTGCGCGGTCCCGGTCGCGCTCGTCTGCTCCGCCGGCAAGGGGGCTCCGCCGCTCGTGTGGGAGTCGGAGGAGGGAGTGCTCGAGAGATACCGTCGCGCCGTCCCGGCGGAGACCCGCGCGCGGCACACGCACCGGTGCTACATGGAGACGGAGCTGGGCAAGGAGAGGGCCAAGCTCGCCCGGACGCGGCACGGCTGCCCCGGCGCGCTCGCAGACTGGGACGCCGCGCTCAACGACATGACGCTGGAGGAGGCGCGCGGGCTGCTCGAGACCATCGACACGGCGCTGCGGGCCACGGGAGACAGGATGGAGGCGCTGGGCATACCTGCCGACGGCGGCCACGACCCGCTCGAGGGTTCTTCCAACGACGCCCTCATGCCGCAGCAGCTCGGGCACGATGGCGGCAACCCCGTGGACATGGACGCCGCCGGCTTCAAGCAGCTGCAGATGGTGCCGTTCCACGCTGGGAACAACAACGGCATACTCGAGCAATTCTCATGCGACGATCCATTCCAGACGCAGCCATGGTGCGGCGGCTTCCAATGCGTCGGCCGCAACTACTTGGCCGGCGGCGACGCGATGCTCTCGCCAGGCTTCGCCAATGCTGACTACAACTACTCGGCCGGCGGCGACGAGATGCTCACGCTAGACCTCGCCAATGCTGACTACAACTACTCGGCCGGCCGCGACGAGATGCTCACGCTAGGTCTCGCCAATGCTGATTACAACTACTCGGGCGGCAGCGACAAGATGCTTGCGCCGGGCTTCGCCAATGCTGACTACAACAACTCCTCCAGCGGTGGCGAGATGCTCGCGCCTGGCTTTGACAATGCTGACTACGACTGGACTGACCTGACCATGTGGGCCACCGATGAGCTGTGCGATGCAGTCATGCCACTTGGGTGCTACCCTGACCTCGCCGACGGTACTCTGCCGCCCGAGTACTCCGCTCAGGTCGTCACCGGCGGGGACTACGTCAACACACCACCATCTGGCGGGTACGGGTACCCCATGGGCATGGGCATGGGCGACAACTTCACTCATCTCGACGGCAACTACACGGCGCAGTGGCAGTTCCAGCGCTTCGACACAAGCAGTCTGCTACTAGGGGAAATGCAGTCGTAGTTTTTTTTTTTTTGCGGGGAAAAGAGATTAAATTAAACTGGGGTGTGAGTACAATCAGCCCAAATCGCCTCAGCGATTTCTGGAGGGTAGTTTCTAAGCCAAACGGCTGTTCTGCCTTGTACTCTACCTAGTCTAGCCAGCTCGTGACTTGCCTTGTTAGCATCACGGCTGATTTGAACTACCTGGATATCTCTTTCCCTGATGAGCTAGAATATCTTGATTCTCACTCATTTGAAGTTAGAATTTTGAAGAATTATCGTATCATTTGTCAATATTACGTGCATGATTTTGTACGGAAATTTCAAACACTATACCATCGTTTATTATGGAATTTTCATGAAAAGGGTATGAGCTCCTCTTGGCAAAGTTTTTTTTTTTTTTGTATAAAGCTTCACAGTTCACAAAGTTCATGCTCATAAACTCCACTCAGGAGTAGAAACAGTCAGTGTCGAATACGCATGTACTCCATCTAATTTATCTCGCTGCGACAGGCTGATTTACTTTATTTGAACTATAATACATGAACAATGCAATCGTAACCCTTCTGTTATATCTTTGTCCATGAGATTCTCTTAACAAGCCTTTCATACTTTTGGATCGCAGTCAAAAACAGAGCTCATAGCCACATAATAGAAGGAAGGCTGTGCGTTGCCGCAGCATGAAAAACTAACTTAAACGTGCCTGACACTCACATGAGTATACATTACTTCTGTGTTGTCAATCTGAAGATTGCGTGTTCATTATCCAGCCAGGGGTGCACCGGACCTCCTATCACATTTTAAAATGTTCCAAAAACTGTGAAACAAATTGAGCACATTCACACAATATCAATGTTTGTTGTCGTAAATTTCCAAATCAAAATTCAAAACACTGCTCGAGATACAAAAATGACAAATTTAACACATTTCAGCGATAGTTGTGATTCACTCATTTCAGCGACAGTTAATTCTCAATGAAAGTAGTACATCTAATTGTACACTAACCAAAAGTAGGGCTGAAACAAAAAAGGGTAGTCTTACTTGGGAAATACCCTTTGAATCACAAGTGTATATACAACTTATATGAAGGAAAAATATACTTTTTTTAAGTAAAAAATCCAAAAAAAATTAAAAAATAAACTTGAACTTCTGGTGTACGCGTATAAAAAGTTTCACGAAGGAAAAAAATGCCCGTCGAATTTAGGGAAAAAATCACAAGGTTAAAAAGTGTGAGTAATAACTTGTATATAGTGTTGATTTTGTGTTATTTCTTTACAATATCATAAAAAAAATCTTAGACCAAACTTAATATACAAATACAGCAGAAATTCATGTTTAGTTAAAAAAGTTTCAACTATTTTTTGTAGTTACATTTTTTTTTCATATAGGGTGTGTATACACCCACGAACCAAACGTTGATGTCAAGCATGTTTAGCTCCTGGGTGTATATTGATTGAGAAAAAGTCAAAGTCATAGTCGTATAAAAACTTTGGCCACGGCAAAGAATTCCATTGCAGTGTTGGTGAAAAAAATCAACACTATATACAAGTTACTGTTGACACGTTTTGTTCTTGAGATTTTTCTTTAGCCCTAAAGTCACCGGGAAGTCTTTCCTTCACGAAACTTTATATACAGTTACAACAAAAGGTAAAGTTTATTTCAGAAAAGTTTCAATTTCATTTGAATTTTTTGAAATTTCTATATTTTTTTCCCATATGAGGTGTATATACACCCGAGAGCCAAAGGGTATTTTTCTAATCTTACTGGAAATAGCATTTGATTTCGGGTGTATATACACCTGATAAGGAAAAAAGTACAGAGATATTTACAATTTAAGAAAACACATTTTTAAAAATAAACTTGACCTTCTGTTGTATTCGAATAGAAAGTGTCAGGAAGAAAAAAATTCCATCAACTTCAGAAAAATATTCAAAATCATAAGGACAAAAAGTGTGAATAGTGACTTGTATATAATGTTGATTTTTTTTCTCAAACAACAGTACCATGGAATGTTTTCCCTAGCCAAACTTTTTATACGAATACAGTACATGGTCAAGTTTATTTCAAAAAAAATAATTGGAATTTTTTGACTCTTTTTTAATTACTATTTTCTCACATAGTGTGTATGTACATCTAGGAACCAAACATGCTTGTCCAGTCTTACGGGAAGTACCCTTTGTCCAGCTCACGGGTGTATATACACCTAATATGCAGAAAATATAAAAATTTCAAAAAAGTAAAAAAAAATCTGAAATGTGTTTTGAAATAAAATTGACCTTCTGTTGTACTCGTATAAAAAATTTAACGAACGAAAAAATTCGCGTCGACTGCAGGGCAGGAAATATAAGGACAAAAGTGTGAATAGTAACTTGTATATGGTGTTAATTTTGTTTGTTTTGCACCAACTATGCAATGGATTTTTTTCCTTCTCCAAATTTTATAAAAATACAACAGAATGTCAAGTTTATTTCAAAAAATGTTACAATTTTTTTACTCTTCTTTTGTCATACAATTTTCTTCATATAAGGTGTATATACACTCAGGAACCAGGCGTGCTTGTCCAGTCTTACGAGAAATACCCTTTGAATCTCGTGTGTGTGTGTGTCCGTGTGTGTACCTGGTATGAGGGAAAAATATAGAAATTTCAAGAAAAGTCAAAAAATCTGAAACTTCTTTAAAATAAACTTGTGCTTCTGTTGTGCTCATATAAAAAGTTTCACGAAGGCAATAATTCCCGCCGACTTCAGAGGAAAAACTGAAGATTTCAAGGACCAGAAGTGTGAATAGTAACTTTTATATAGTGTTGATATTTTTCACCAACAATGCCATGCTATTCTTTTTCCTTGGCTAAATTTTGTATACGAATACAACAAAAGGTCAAGTATATTTCAAAACAGATTTTTACTTTTGTATAATTACTATTTTTTTCATATTGAACTAATCCACATGCCTAAGGTACTCAGTGTCTTTTGACTAGTCCGAGCAATTTATCGGCCACCGCGCTACCCATTAGATGCCCTCGATCTAGACCGGTGCTCTCATATCGCCCCCGCAAACCCCAACCCCCTCGTATTGTCTTCTCCCCTCTCGACGATGCCTCTCCGTCCATCGGCTCATCGTTCCTATGCATAAGGTCGCCGCCCTCCATCGCGCGCTTGCAGCAACCCCTAATGTGACCGCTCACAGTCGTCATTCCACACTCTATTCACAGCCTCGCCTCACCATCCTCGCAACTCCGTTTCATCTCTCGGGCGTCAGGGCGCACTAGTCACCGTCTTCGCAGCTCGTGATTGCCACAGTTGCGCTTTGTGGTGTGGTGGTTCGCGGGCATGCTTGACTATACCGTCGCATCTTCAGTCGTCGTCACACTATCTTCAGCTCATCGCGGCTAGGGCATGTCATTTTAGCATCGTTGCATGCACATTCCAGTATCGCCATGCACCGTTCCCAACATCGATGGTGAGCCTTCCTACCATCGATGGGCGTCATTCCTAGCATCGATGGACATCAGTTCCACAAAGATGCAAAGGGGTAGGTGACTTTGCACCACCCTACCCTCGATGCGCCACACCGCCGACCACGCCGCTGCCTGACCTTTCAACACCCGTGCTCGACTGCATCCTTGCTGCGCTCGCCCTCGTCGTGCAGCACTAGTGCTCGGATATGTCCTCTCGCTGCGCTCGCCGCAACCGTCATCATTTGCCAGCTCGCATCATGGTCCTCCTGGAAGTGGTGGCATCTCTGGTCACAGCAATGACCAAGCAACGCAAAGGGAGCATTGATGAAGCGACGGTAAGGGTGCAGGCATTCGCTACATGTCACGGTGGAGAAGATGAGGGATAAGGTTGCAAACAAATGGACTAGAATCACTAGAATATAATGAGAGGGAGAGGTATACATGTGGTTCACTAGGAGATCTGGCAAGCATAGATTGTGACCGACGCTGGCATCAAATCGGCAAGCCAATTTGAAGCATTATGCCGACCACACTATGTGCCGGTCGGCGCGGATCTTTGGCAAAGATCTGTTGGGTCATGAGTCATTTGATCTGTCCCATGTAGCCGTCGAATCATTGCAACATGGACCATGTTGCTATCACCCATTGCAACATGGATCATTTTGCGGTGGCGAACACGTGATCCTTTGGCCACCCATTACAACTTGGACCATGTAGCGGTCACCCATTGCAACATGGACCATGTTGCAGTCACCTCCAGCTTGCATGACGTTGCAAACACATGTGGGCCTTGGGTTGCCCATTGCAACATGGACCTTGTCGCAGTCACGTCCAATTCCCTCTGCAAACATAGTCATGTGCGGCAAGTGCGATAATGTTGTTTTGGTGCCCCGACGTCGCCACCTCTTGTTTGAAGCAGAGTTGGCTGCGGCCCTGGCAGATGCAACAATGCATGGTGGTTCACCGCACTCTAGTTTGGAAAAAATGACAGCTGGTTTGCAACACATGTGGCTGGGCCGGCAGCAACTGAAAGCACAAGTGCTCCCTAGGTGGTTTTGGTAATTAATGTCAACATATCTCTTGTTGTACTAACACTTTTATCTAGTATGTTTCAGATAAGTTCAACATTGGAGTGGCATAGACTAAAAGATGTGGGAACTCCTTCAAGATGCTAAGGACAAAGGATTGGCTCAAGCTTCAAGCTCAAGACTCTTCATTTTACATTTTAGTGATCCAAGATCACATTGAGTCTATAGGAAAAGCCAATACTATCAAGGAGGGATGAGGTGTTGCTTAATGAGTTTCTTGCTCCATAGTGCTTAGTGATATGCTCCAAAACCCTCAACTACTTTCCCACTTCCACACATATGTCCTAAACCTAAAGTCAAACTCGGCCCCACTGATTCTTTCTATCCGGCGCCATCGAGTTTGGATGTCATAGCCACTGCCACAAACCCTAGGCAAATCGGTCTCACCGATAGGGATCTCGGTCTCACCGAGATGGGATTGTAATCTCTCCGTGTATGTCCATTACCAAAAATCGGTCTCACCGAGTTTGAGCAATCGGTACTACCGAGATTATAATGCAAACTTCCTGGTTGACTCATTACCAAAATCGGTCCCACCGAGTTTGTGTAATCGGTCCAACCGAGTTTGCCTGACCAACTCTCTGGTTAGCTAATTACCAAAATCGGTCCAACCGAGTTTGTGTAATCGGTCTCACCGAGATTACGTTATGCCCTAACCCTAACCATATCGGTCCTACCGAGTTGCATTTCGGTCCCACCGAAAATCCTAACGATCACTAGGTTTACTAAATCGGTCCGACCGAGTCTGTTGAATCGGTCCCACCGAGTTTGGTAAATTGTGTGTAACGGTTAGATTTTGTGTGGAGGCTATATATACCCCTCCACCCCCTCTTCATTCGTGGAGAGAGCCATCAGAACAAACCTACACTTTCAACTTACCATTTCTGAGAGAGAACTACCTACTCATGTGTTGAGGCCAAGATATTCCATTCCTACCATATGAATCTTGATCTCTAGCCTTCCCCAAGTTGCTTTCCACTAAAATATTCTTTCCACCAGATCCAAATCCTATGAGAGAGAGAGAGTTGAGTGTTGGGGAGACTATCATTTGAAGCACAAGAGCAAGGAGTTCATCATCAACGCACCATTTGTTACTTCTTGGAGAGTGGTGTCTCCTAGATTGGCTAGGTGTCACTTGGGAGCCTCTGACAAGATTGTGGAGTTGAACCAAGGAGTTTGTAAGGCAAGGAGATCGCCTACTTCGTGAACATCTACCGCTAGTGAGGCAAGTCCTTCGTGGGCGACGGCCATGGTGGGATAGACAAGGTTGCTTCTTCGCGGACCCTTCGTGGGTGGAGCCCTCCGTGGACTCGCGCAACCGTTACCCTTCGTGGGTTGAAGTCTCCATCAACGTGGATGTACGATAGCACCACCTATCGGAACCACGCCAAAAACATCCGTCTCTCCAATTGCGTTTGAATTCTCAAAACCCTTACCTTTACATTCTTGCAAGTTGCATGCTTTACTTTCTGCTGCTCATATACTCTTTGCATGCTTGCTTGTTATGTATTGTGAATGTTAAACTTGTGCCTAAACTCCACTTAAACTTTAAGAACTTAAAAACTGCTACTTTGTCACTTAGTGTCTAATCACCCCCCCTCTAGACACCTTTTCTCAAGGTCCTACAAGTGGTATCAGAGCATTGGTCTCCATTGCCTTGGTTTAATCACCATTGGAGGAAGATGGATGAGTCTACTTTGTGGAGTCTTAGACATAGAGTGCCTATTCTTGATGGAAAGTATTTTCATGAGTGGAAAAATGAGATGCTTGTAATCTTCAATCAATATCATTTGAACAAGTACATTGCTAGCCCTTGTGCACCTCATGTTGATCCTATGCATCCTACCCTTGATGAGTCGATTGACACGATCCGCAATCTTAGAACCGCCGAGCTTATCATTAGAGGATTGCCTAGAAACTTGATTGGATGTTTGCCTACTCTTAAGTGTGCCTACACTATATGGAAATTTCTTGAGGAACGATTTCCAGATTATTCCTTGAAAAATCTTGATGAAATTCTCCATAAGTCTATTGCCTTGAGTAAGATGAATACTAGTGATCCTAGGTTTGGTGATCATCTATTTGAGCTTACAGATCTTATGCGTGCCAAAGGAAGTGTTGGAATTATTAGTGATATTATTTCCGAAGCTATAAAAATTCATAAGCAGGATCATTGTCAAACTCACTCTAACGAATTACCCTCTCTACGATTTGATCCACCACATGACAATGTTGAACATGGATACTATGATGAGGATGATGATAGTGACTTCGATCTTGATGATGCAATGAGACATTTTGTTCTTATGGCAAATCTTCGGGGATATATGTCAGGAGGAAAGGAATGGGTTCTTGATAGTGGATGTACCGATCACATGACCGGAGATAAAGACATGTTTCGTGAGCTTGCTGAAAATGATAGTCCTCGAAAGTATGTCACCTTCGGTGACAAATCAAAGGGTAAGGTGGTTGGCCTCGGTAAGGTGGCCATATCACATGATAGCTCCATACAAAATGTCATGCTCGTTGAATCTCTTGGATACAACTTACTTTTAGTATCTAGACTTGCTGATTTTGGTTTCAATGTCTTATTTACTGAAGTTGATTGCCAAATGTTTTGTCGAGACAATCATAAAATGGTCTTTACCGGTGTGCGTAGAGGTGATCTATACATTGTTGATTTCACTAAAAAGGCTCAACCTAAAACTTTCTTCATTGCTAAATCCTCAAAAGGTTGGTTATGGCATAGACGATTAGGTCATGTTGGTATGCGAAATCTTGACAAGCTTATTAAGGGAAATCATATCCTTGGAGTTAATGATGTCATATTTGATAAGGATAGACTTTGCAGTGCTTGTCAAGCAGGTAAACAGGTTGGAGGAAGGCATCCTGTGAAGAACATCATGACCACAAGGAGGCCACTCGAGCTACTTCACATGGATCTTTTTGGTCCCAACTCTTACAAGAGTCTCGGTGGAAATTCTTTTGGTCTAGTTATAGTTGATGATTTTTCCAGATTTACGTGGGCGTTCTTTCTCGATGATAAATCACAGGTTCAAAAGATCTTCAAAAACTTTGCTAGGAAGGCCCAAAATCAATTTGAAGTGAAGATCAAGAAGGTTCGCAGCGACAACGGAACGGAGTTCAAGAACGCAAATTTGGACACCTTTCTTGACGAAGAAGGGATTTCACACGAGTTCTCGGCTACGTACACACCTCAACAAAATGGAGTTGTTGAGAGGAAGAACCGGACGCTCATCAAAATGGCGAGAACGATGCTTGATGAGTACAAGACGCCGAAGCACTTTTGGGCAGAAGCGGTTGAGACAGCTTGTCATGCAACAAATTGCTTGTATCTTCACAAGCTACTCGGCAAGGCGGCATACGAGCTCCTCACCGGTAACAAACCCCAAGTTGGATACTTTCGACTATTCGGCTCAAAGTTCTACATTCTTGACAAGCATCATCGTTCAAAATTTGCTCCTAAGTCTCATGAAGGTTTCCTACTAGGTTATGGCTCAAACTCTCACACTTACCGTGTCTACAACAATTTCACCCGAAAGGTTGAAGAAACGGTAGATGTGAAGTTTGATGAATCTAACAGCTCGCAAGTAGAGCAATTGCCAATTGATGTAGGAGACAAAGATCCTTCGGAAGCAATCCAAGACTTGTCTATTGGCAAGGTTCGTCCAACGGAGGTGAAGGAGAGTACCTCATCTGTCCAAGTGGAAGCTTCTACTTCACGACAAGGTGAACCAAGAATTGATACGGAAGCATCCACAAGTGGGACACACCAAGATGAAGAAAACGAGGAAGTGCATCAAGATGAACGTCAACAACCTCCTTCTCCACCACGACAAGAGAACGACAATGCCAACAATGAAGAAGGCCAAGAAGAAGAACAAGATGAAGAAGAAGTTCAACCAAGAACCAAACAAAAGCTTTCACGAGTTCGAGCAAGAATTGCTAAAGACCATCCCGTCGAGCAAATCTACAATGATATTCAAACCGGGAGAATCACTCGCTCTAAAACTCGTTTAGCTAACTTTTGTGAAAACTATTCTTTCATCTCTAGCATTGAACCTATGAAGGTTGAAGAAGCATTGGAAGATCCGGATTGGATAAATGCTATGCATGAAGAGCTACACAACTTTGAAAGGAACCAAGTGTGGACATGGGTTGAGAAGCCCGACAACAACCACAACATAGTCGGTACCAAATGGGTGTTTTGCAACAAGCAAGATGAAGATGGACAAGTAGTTCGCAACAAAGCACGTCTCGTCGCCCAAGGTTACACACAAGTCGAAGGTATGGACTATGGTGAGACTTTTGCTCCCGTTGCTACACTTGAGTCCATTCGCATCTTACTTGCCTATGCTAATCATCATGATATCACATTGTACCAAATGGACATTAAAAGTGCTTTTCTAAATGGTGAAATAGAGGAGGAAGTTTATGTTAAGCAACCTCCCGGCTTTGTCAATCCTAAGAAACCCAATCATGTTTACAAACTTCACAAAGCTCTTTATGGTCTTAAACAAGCTCCTAGAGCGTGGTATAAATGCTTGACCAAGTTCCTTATTGAAAAAGGCTTTGAAATTGGGAAAATTGATTCAACACTTTTTACTAAAAGGGTTAATGGAGAACTATTCGTGTGCCAAATCTATGTTGATGATATTATATTTGGTTCAACTAACCCTCATTTTAGTGAAAAGTTTGGGAAGCTAATGTCGGAGAAGTTTGAGATGTCTATGATGAGTGAACTCAAATTCTTTCTTGGTTTGCAAATCAAGCAAACTAAGGAAGGTACCTTTGTTTCTCAAACGAAGTACACCAAGGACTTATTCAAGAAGTTCAATATGCAAGAATGCAAAGGTATGTCTATACCCATGCCTACTAGTGGACATCTTGATTTGACCAAAGATGGTGAACCGGTTGATCAAAAGGTTTATCGCTCTATGATTGGTTCATTGTTATATCTATGTGCTTCACGTCCCGATATCATGCTAAGTGTGTGCATGTGTGCATGATATCAAGCTGCTCCTAAAGAATGTCATCTTAAGGCCGTGAAAAGGATAGTGAGATACTTAATCTATACACCAAATTTTGGCATTTGGTATCCTAAGAGGTCCTCTTTCGATCTTGTTGGCTATTCCGACTCGTACTATGCCGGAGACAAGGTTGATAGACAGTCCACTTCAGGTACTTGTCAATTTCTTGGTAGATCTCTTGTGTCTTGGTCCTCCAAGAAACAAAACTCGGTATCCTTATCCACCGTCGAAGCGGAATACATTGCCGCTGGTTCATGTTGTGCTCAGTTACTTTGGATGACCCAAACTCTTAAAGATTATGGGATATATGTGAAACATGTTCCATTGCTTTGTGACAATGAAAGTGCTATCAAAATTGGACATAATCCCGTACAACATTCTCAAACTAAGCATATTTAAGTTCGTCATCATTTCATTCGAGATCATGTTGCTAAGGGTGACATTGATCTTAAGCATGTTTGCACCGAAAAGCAATTAGCGGATATATTCACTAAACCTCTTGATGAGAAAGTGTTTTGCAGGTTAAGAGGAGAATTGAACATCATTGATTCTTCAAACTTGGAGTAGAAACTCCATTGGATACATGCAAGACATGAGCTTATGACTAGTCCTTGATATCTCTCTTATGATGAAAATCTTATGTCCTGGATATATTTGTATCTTGCATGCTATCTAACACATGTAGGTACTTGGATGAAGCTAATTCCATGAGGTTGTAACCTACTCATATCTTGAGCAATCTCTACATCACCAAGTCTCTACACTAAGGTGGTTGAAGCCAAGGAAGCACGAAACCATTCAAACATATCCTTTGACAAATTCTATGTTGAGCTTCATGACTGTCATTTTTGGATACACAAGTGATCTTCCTTGCAAGAACTAACCCATGTAGGTAGATGGACTCAAATTCCAAGTGGTGCTCCAAATTCTTGATGAGCTACATCAACCTTGAGCAACCCACACAAGTTCAACTACATAGACAACACCACCAACCAATGTATGTTATTCCATCTTAGAGAAGCTTTACTCCAAGTCATGAGCTAAAGCAACTCGACAAGATGTGAATACATCAAGATGCTTAAACTAAAAATGGCAACCCCATTTTGAGCTTAAACAATAAGTATGACCTATGATCAAGTGATCTCACTTGACTCCTAAGTCAATATACTCTAACATAGGTGACTTTGTCGCCGACCATCTCTAGATGAAGTTCTCTTGTGTTCTTTTCTGTGTTTTTGCATTTGACTCATGCATATCTGTTTCCCCTTTCAAAAAAAACTTTATCTAGATTTATTTCTGTTTGCTTTGCATTTTTCTACATCCAACTCATTGCATATCTTTCAGTAAATTCCTTGCGAATCTTTGTGAGATCTTACTAGTCTAGTGAGCTGCGGTGACAAGTGTTTTCTCTGCGATGAACTTGTTTCCACCGATTTGTTGTTTTCGGTCCAACCGAAGCATACCACTCGGTGCCACCGATTTCACAACAGGAAAAATAGTTTACCACTTATTCCTTGATTCCTCTGATCCAGCTCCACTCAATGAATCTTGTCCTCTACAAGCATCACATTTTTATCATTGCTTTGTGCTGTGACTCTAGGACCAAACCCATTCGACAGATTCCAGAAAACCCTTCTTGGAAATTGATGTCAAAGGGGGGGAGAGAGAGATCACATCAAAGCTTATCATTTAGAGAGAGATCACATCAGAGAAAGAGTATATCACCTCCTCAGGGGGAGAGAGATCCTCAGGGAGAGAGAGAGATCTCCAGGGGGAGAGAATACTTAAGTAGAAAGTATTTCGCAAGGATCCCAGATGCTTGGTGTTCAAGAGGAGAGATGCCACATGTCTTCTTGAGGGGAGAGACATGTTCATATGATCTTTTGTGCTTTTTTGCATTAGTTTGCATTAGCTCTGTTCATTTATATCGTTCAGCTCTGATTTTCTGCTCCCTATCTTCTCCCAGTATCCTATGCTAGATTCAGGGGGAGCAAGACTACTAAGGGAAAGAAATCATTTAAATTCATTGCATATCTTTACTCTTGGGGACATGTCTAATCCAATGTAGTACTTAGTACTCACTCTCTACATGTCATCCCCGTCTTGGTATTCTTGTGGTTTCTTCTGTTTGCTCTAGCTAGTAGATGTACCTGTGTTATCTAACCTTGTTTGCGCAGGTTCATTCCATCCTAGGCCAACTCAAGACTACAAGGTAAGTATACACATCACAATCATGTGTATGAGGATTCTTGTGGATGTACATACTGTTTGCAAGAAGGACTCATGAGCATGAAGGTATTTTCTTTAATATTCTTTTCTCTGATGCATATGGCCAAGATACATGTAACACATTGCCTACTCTATCATGGTTATGCTCTCACATGCTTCTATATTCCATATTCACATGATTGCATATATGTAGGGGGAGCCTATGCTTGTTACATGTCTTTCCAAAGATTTACTTGCTATTCTTTATATCTTTATCTAAAGCTTTGATGTATGTTCTCATCAATTACCAAAAAGGGGGAGATTGAAAGAACAAGTGCTCCCTAGGTGGTTTTGGTAATTAATGTCAACATATCTCTTGTTGGACTAACACTTTTATCTAGTATGTTTCAGATAAGTTCAACATTGGAGTGGCATGGACTAAAGGATGTGGGAACTCCTTCAAGATGCTAAGGACAAAGGATTGGCTCAAGCTTCAAGCTCAAGACTCTTCATTTTACATTTTAGTGATCCAAGATCACATTGAGTCTATAGGAAAAGCCAATACTATCAAGGAGGGATGAGGTGTTGCTTAATGAGTTTCTTGCTCCACAGTGCTTAGTGATATGCTCCAAAACCCTCAACTACTTTCCCACTTCCACACATAGGTCCTAAACCTAAAGTCAAACTCGGCCCCACTGATTCTTTCTATCCGGCGCCACCGAGTTTGGATGTCATAGCCACTGCCACAAACCCTAGGCAAATCGGTCTCACCGATAGGGATCTCAGTCTCACCGAGATGGGATTGTAATCTCTTTGTGTATGTCCATTACCAAAATCGGTCTCACCGAGTTTGAGCAATCGATACTACCGAGATTACAATGCAAACTTCCTGGTTGACTCATTACCAAAATCGGTCCCACCGAGTTTGTGTAATCGGTCCAACCGAGTTTGCCTGACCAACTCTCTAGTTAGATAATTACCAAAATCGGTCCAATCGAGTTTGTGTAATCGGTCTCACCGAGATTACGTTATGCCCTAACCCTAACCATATCGGTCCTACCGAGTTGCATTTCGGTCCCACCGAGAATCCTAACGGTCACTAGGTTTACTAAATCAGTCCGACCGAGTCTGTTGAATCGGTCCCACCGAGTTTGGTAAATTGTGTGTAACGGTTAGATTTTGTGTGGATGCTATATATACCCCTCCACCTCCTCTTCATTCATGGAGAGAGCCATCAGAACAAACCTACACTTCTAACTTACCATTTCTGAGAGAGAACTACCTACTCATGTGTTGAGGCCAAGATATTCCATTCCTACCATATGAATCTTGATCTCTAGCCTTTCCCAAGTTGCTTTCCACTCAAATCTTCTTTCCACCAGATCCAAATCCTATGAGAGAGAGTTGAGTGTTGGGGAGACTATCATTTGAAGCACAAGAGCAATGAGTTCATCATCAATGCACCATTTGTTACTTCTTGGAGATTGGTGTCTCCTAGATTGGCTAGGTGTCACTTGGGAGCCTCCGACAAGATTGTGGAGTTGAACCAAGGAGTTTGTAAGGGCAAGGAGATCGCCTACTTCGTGAAGATCTACCGCTAGTGAGGCAAGTCCTTCGTGGGCGACGGCCATGGTGGGATATACAAGGTTGCTTCTTCGTGGAACCTTCGTGGGTGGAGCCCTCCGTGGACTCGCGCAACTGTTACCCTTCGTGGGTTGAAGTCTCCATCAACGTGGATGTACGATAGCACCACCTATCGGAACCACGCCAAAAACATCCGTGTCTCCAATTGCGTTTGAATTCTCAAAACCCTTCGCTTTACATTCTTGCAAGTTGCATGCTTTACTTTCCGCTGCTCATATAATCTTTGCATGCTTGCTTGTTATGTATTGTGAATGTTAAACTTATGCCTAAACTCCACTTAAACTTTAAGAACTTAAAAACTGCTACTTTGTCACTTAGTGTCTAATCACCCCCCATCTAGACACCTCTTCTCAAGGTCCTATAGCAACACATAGTGAGCAGTGCCCCCGCCTGCACATCAAAAGTTCGGTATGCAGTGCAAAGGTTGACCTTCCAGAGCCGATGCACATCGATGATACACACAACATCGTCGAAGACCCGTGCGAGCCCATCGCGGGGTAGCCGGAGCACCTGCCATGCGCCGCTGGAGTAGGAGAAGACGAGGGAAAAGGAGAGAGCCAGGATATCAGAGGTAGGGACCCTCGATTTGGCTGAAGTTGAGGAAAAAGAGAGCGCGCGAGAGATGGGGGGAGGAGCAAGAAGATCCAGTTGAGGGTCCAAGATGCTTCGCGAGATGGGATTAGGCGAGATGCATGTGGAGCCTAATGGGCACGTGACTCGCTCGACATTGTGCACACAATTAGTTAGTAGATTTAGAATGTTCAGGGAAACCAACTATTCATGCCTCATGGGAATCATTGTTACACATGAACATCCACCACTGTTTGTACTTTCATGTGTCATTGGATGGTCCACATAAACCAAGTCTACCCTGCTTCTACAGTCAAATGCATCAAATCCAACAGTCAAGGGTTGCACCTGTTTTCCTTTGGCCTACGCGAAAATGACCATAGAACGGATGTTCCAGTGAAAATTAAAGGATAGGAAGATTTCCTGAGGATTAGGTGAGGCTGCTCCTTTGGAATGAGCAACCATTAAGGAAATAACCCCACAAGAAAAGAGAACTCCACTGTTCCTTTAAAATTCCTTCACCTAAATGAAGCCTTACCTATTACTAAAGGCTATTTTTGAGGGTGCGAGGGTGGGGGGACTCAAACTTTTGGTGGACTAGATGACAAATAACACAACTAAGCAAACATCTTGAAAACATGAATGTAGGAGGAAGAGTGGTAACTTGGTAGAGGAAAAGGAAAGATAAAAGGGACAGACCAAAATAAGCATGATTTATAAAGACTAAATGGGTGAGATCGTGCAAATGCTTACACATCTAAGTGAAGAGTTCCTATGAATGTCATTTGAACCAAGGATCGGATATGTGCACTAAGTAAACTTAGATTGAATAAGTGTATCACATAAATAATGAAATATAATGTAGGGAATGAGAATATTCTTATTAAGGCAACAATATATAAGAATATGCATACTGCAGATAACATACCATGGGAAAAGGGAAAAGCGAAGGCTATCTGCTCGAGAGATCAATACACAAACAAGGAGGCTAGCACTTGTAGAAACGACTTATGATAGGCATGGAAAGTATGGCCATTTACTAATTTACATATACATTTTTGTAAAGAGTTGTGGAAGAAAACCTGTTGTCGAGCAACAAGAGTATGCCGTAATGATATCATCAATAGCTTTTGATTCAGAATCACTTTGTGTTATATCATTACATCTCATAAGATATGCCAAACATTATGATGCATAAGATACATTTGATATTAGTATCTAAGTATGGTGGTATATGAAGTGCAATGATGTTCCCAACTAATACTTGTCTTTGTGGTGAGCGTGCACACCCAAAATGGATTAAATTTCTAACTATACACAATAAAAGAAACCAGGTTAAGAAGTGCATACATTTATAGTTGTTTTATTATTGTAAAATGGCACAAGTGTACATATGACAAGGCTAATTGATCCAAAACATATATTTGTGCTCTATATAAAGTTCCACAGCTTGAAAATTCATGGTAAAAAATGTTACCATGAAGAAATGTAAGAATTATAAAAATGGAATAAAATAAATGTTGTATGTTACATAAAAGAGGGCTAGCCTTTATGCCATAAAACTTGTTTTTTGCAAGATGTCTCTCGCCCCCCCCCCCCCCCCCAATTTTTTTTTCATACATTATTCTTATCAAAGCAAGATCTGTTGGGAAAATTCTAGATGATATGAAAACCCATGGGTTTACCCAAAAGTGAGCAAAAACGATAAAAACGTAGAATAAATCCGGTGTGATGCTTATATTGCATGTCCTCCATGATCAGTATGACAACCTAGATGGGAATAAGAAGATATTTCTCTGGATATTTTTGTCTATAATTGAATGCATTCCTTCCAGCCCTTGTTCTTCATCTGATCCAACAACAATTTCTTGTAAGTTTTAGACAATAACATGATTTGTGTGCATGCAAACATCTATGTCGTCCTCAATATTCAAACAAATAAAACAACAACATTAGATATTGTTTCTTGGCGCGTCAAAAACAAATTGCATCTCATGTTGGTGGTGTCATCTCCCCCGCTCCCTCTATCTCTAAAAAAGCTACTATACAAAATATCTTATATGACAATGACAATTTATTACTATACAAATCCAAAATAAGCATACTGACAAACTGTCAAAGAATCATATGTGACAATGCAAAAAAAGAATGGGGAAAATAGGGAATGATCCATGATAAAAAACAAGCCCTATTGGAATCACTGAATTGCTAAAGAAAAACAAGTAGAACAACATAATGCGAGATGAGATAACAAAGATAAATGCTAGTTGTTACGATGCAACTATAAAGAAAGACACCATTGCACAACAAAAAACAAACACATTTTTGCAACTACATGTTTAGTGATAGACTACACATTTCAGGGGATCACTTATGCAGTCTCGCAATATTGGTGGCATGACGAGGAAAACCAACTTAAGATGCAACGATTTTCCTGGCGGAAGATGTGTTTTCCTAAAGATATAGGTGGCATGGTTTTTGTGATATACATAGTTTCAATTTGGCTATGCTCGCTAAACAATGTTATAGGAATTTGAAAATTATGATTCTCTATGTGCCGGAGTGTTGTGCTCGAAATATATCCCCCGGGTGATATTCTCAATACTACAACAAAGAAAGGATCTTCTTATATTTGGTAGTGCATATAGGTGGATGTTCAGACATTTAAGAAGGGATCCAAATGGTGTGTAGGTGATAGAGTGAAGACCAATATTTGGGATGATTGCCGGATACCAAATAGCCCTTCAAGAAAGATTGCCATTGTGAGAGGTAATTGGGTTCTGACAAGTGTAAATGAGCTAATAAATCCATTTTTCGGTATTGAGATGCGCTAATAATATGAGATAATGTTTTACATATTGATGCATGCATTCTGCAGATCCTACTCGCATATCACGATGTGGAGGACTATGATGTACTCTCTCCGTTTCTTTTTACTTTGCATATAAGTTTCGGTCAAAGTAAAACTTTGTAAAATTTGACTACCTTTGTAGGAAAAGATATCAACATCCACACTATGAAATAAATAATATTGGATGCATGATGAAATTAATTTTTATAACATATAACTTTAGTATTGTAGATGTTAATATTTTTTCTATAAAGTTAATCAAACTTTACAAAGTTTGAATTTGTCCAAATCTTATATGTGGACTAAAAATAAATGAAGGGAGTACGACACTACACTAAGAAGTGGCACCTTCAGTGTGCGATTCGACATATTATAGAGAGTGTAATGACCAATTCAGAAGTAAATTGAGGAATGATTTAGGACAACGCAGTTCATCTAGTCATCCAGTGTGGAATGGAGTATGTAATATGAAGATGTCGAGGAAGGTAATGTTTTGTTTGGCGATTTCTCTGGAATGCCATTCCATGTCTATGTGTTCTTGCATATCGACATGTTGCTAGAAATGCTCAATGCCACGTGTGCCAGGCGGGTGTTGAAGATATCTGGCACCCGTTGTTTAAGTGCGACCGGTCAAAGGATATGTGGAAACTCTTGGCTTACATAAACTCATAGATGACACTCTCCTATTGGACAGATGGGGCACGAAGGTAATCGAATTCCTCTTGTGCAAGAGCAAGTTCCACTACACGTGCATGTAACAACAAGTCAGAGGAGAATAGGTGCAAATGCCCTTGAGCACTGCTATAGCCATCCAGGTGTTGGCTCAGAATTTTTTCCGAGCCACAGATAAGCCTAGGTACTCTTCCCATCTGAATCAATGGTGGAAACCGGTGATTGGCTATCAAGTTATGAATGTGGGCACACAATTTTGGAGGATGATATTTCAGGTTCTTACAGAGCCGAGGTCTGTAACCATAATGGAGGGAGTACAAGGACATTCGATGGTGGCAATTCCTATCTACTCCCTCCTTTCTCAAACAAGTGGACGTTTAACATTCAACATTTTGTCCACAAAAGAGTATACTTGTATCACAGTGCACTTTAAAATACAAAAAATGATTCTCTCTCATGACACGGGAATTAAGACCAATAACATTTAGCACATGGCCTGCTCACTTTTTACGTGCACTTAGCTCATTGAGGATGGGGTAATTAGATAGGAGAGGGATAGTGGCTTGCATCTTCACAATGCCTTTTCTATTCCACTCCATAATCTATCTTTTTTTTATATGTCCACTTATTTGAGGACGGGGGGAGTATGATGAATGTCTAAGCTGATGATTGATGAAGCACAATGAAGGAGTCCAGGAAGGTTTCCATCGAAAACTGTAATAAGAAATATAATATGGTTGCTCATTTACTAGCTAAGTTTGGGCGACGTAATCCACCAGCCTTATGGTTGGATAAATCCCCTATTTCCATTACTAAACTATTAGCGGAGGATGTAAGTGTTACATGAGGTTAGTAAAGCTAGGCATAAAGGTCTTCCCAAAAAAGACGACAATGGGCTGACCCAACTAGCGCACTCGCAACCAGCTTAGTAAAAAAACTGGAAGCTCATGGTTGTGAAAAAACGGCTACCTATTTCTTTGACAGATTTAGAAAATTAATATTACAAAAAAATATACATGGATCTTATTGAATGGTTGCGATATTTTAGAAAGGTTCACTGGTTTTTAATTTTTTTTATAAATTTTACAACAAATGTACATGAATTTCAAAAACATTCAGAAATTATTAAAATACTCAATATAAAGGAAGTTTAATTATTACAAAGGTAAAATAAAAAATAAGTGCACAAAGAGAAAAATAAAAATAATAGAAAAATATGATTAAAAAATGAATACAAAAATGGCGAGAACCTAAAGAGAAATAAACAAAACAAAGAAGAAAAGTAGGAAAAAAATCACAAAAAATGCTAAAATAATGTAGGAAGAGAAACTCTATATGGGCTAGCGCATGTAGTGCGAGCCTGCATGTTATATTTTGAGCCAAGAATAGGAGGAATTTCTGAGCTTATAGTATTTTTCTTTTCTGGGTTGAAAAAAGAATAAAACAAATGTACATGAATTTTAGAACTTTCAGAAATTTTAAAAATAGTCATAAAATAAAAAAGGCAGTTGAAACTTTAAAAATTTAAAATGGAAAAAAAGTGCACAGACGGGAAACTAGAAAAAATAAAGAAAATAAAAGAGAAAAAGAAAAAGAAAAAGAAAACTGGGCATGAAACCTAAAGAGAAATAAAACATGGAAAACAAAATAGTAGGAAAAATGATGCAAAAACTGCTGAAAAACCAAAGGAAAGAAAAACGCTACATGGGCTAGCCCATGTAGTGCGGACCTGAACGTTATAAAAGAAAATGATCATCATGTATTCAAAAAATATTGAAAGCGTATCAAGAAAAATGCTCCGTGTGTAGACAAAAGTATACGTGTACTAAAAAGGCCGACATTTGTTTGAAAAAGGAGAAGGAATAAAAAAGAAAATATGTGCTGAAAAAAAGAAAACCAAAAATAATGTAAATAAAAACACAGAAAAATAAGATAGAAGGAAAAGGCCGTGTTTAACCTTCCCACAGTTGGACGAAGTCAGTGGAAGGTTCCATGAACCATTGCTCCTAAACCTTTTAAAAAAACCCTGACTGAGCCGGCCCATTAAGGCGACACAACCCGGAGGCAAGGCGGGGCGGGAGCTCCTAGTTAGCGCTATAGGTGTCCGTTGTAGAAGCGGCGCCTACAGCAACCAGCAGCTAGCTGCAGGCCATTAAAACATTGCTAAGAATTTGTTCGAGTTGTCGCTCATAAGTCGTAACCACCAGGTCGAGGTCATTTTGTTGATCACAAATAGGAAAAAGGTTCTATTTGATCCGTCATATAGTTAACATATTATATATATATCCAGTATAACTTATTTTCAAAAGAAACTATAAATTCAAAACAGAATTCTTAAAAAATACTGAAAACAGGTACAAATTTGAAAATAAGGTTCATAGAAATTCGAAATAGCTTATGGAAATGAAAATAGTTCATCAACTTTAAAACAAGTTCATCATCTAGAGAAAATGTTCGCAAATTTAAAAAATGTTCATTGATTTCAAAAAAAACTCACAAATTTGATTAAAGCTCATAAAATTTGAAAAAAAAGTTCATCAAAATTTAAAAATATTTATCGTATTTGAAAAAAGTTCATCAAATTGAAAAAGTACACCCAATTTGAAATAAGTTCATCAATCTTGAAAAGAGTTCATCGGTTTAAAAACACATCATCTCGAAAAAAGCTCGCAAATTTAAACAAAGTTCACGAATTTTGATAACAAATTCAAAAATTTGAAAATTTCATCAAAGTAGGAAAAAAGTTCATCGAATTTGAAAATAAAGTTCATTGAATTGAAAAAAGTTCATGCAATTTAAAAAAAAGTTCATCAATTTTGAAAAGAGTTCATCAATTTTGAAAAAAAAACATCTAATTGAGAAAAAATTCTTCAATTTTGAAAAAAGTTCACACAAAACCATAAAAAGTTCATCAAATTCAAAAATGTTCATCTATTTTGAAAAAAAGTTCATGCAATTTGGGAAAACGTTCATCGATTTGGAAATGGAACTTTACGAATTTGAAAAAAACTTATTTAAGAAAACAAAAAAAAAGAATGAAAAAGCAAAAACCAAATAAAAACGTCCGAAAAATGACAAGCAAACCTGGAAAGAAAAACTGCGAACTGAAAGAACAAATAAAAGGATAAGAAAAAAGAATATATGTGTGAGTGGGTGACGTAGCCTAGTAGTGGTTGCTGTTGTACCTTTGAACAGAGAGGTTGCTGGTTCGCGCCTGACTACCGCACATCCTTTGCTTTTAAACTGCACAAAGAGAAGTGATATGTGGGCCGGCCCAGAGTGCAGCGAGCGGGGCGTGCTACAAACGCCCATTAGTATAACGGGCGCCTGCAGCGCCAAATAAGATCTGACAGACGAGGCTACGTCTCGCATAAGCGAGATCTAGCACCCGCAAGAATTTTCAATGTCTCAATACAGGCCGAACCTCAGGCCAAGAATAGAAGAACATGCATGCCCAGTAATAGATTCGACTAACAATGTTTTGGGTGAAAGTTGAAACAAAATGTAACAAAAAGAAAAGCACAGATTGAAATGCATGCTAGCAAACGGCAGCAGATGCGACTAAAAAGAAAAAATGCCTAAGATGAGCATAAATGTATTGGATCAACATATCACACAGATTTGGTTGACCCACCATCCATAAGCTATGTTTTCACAGATGTGCTATAAGACATTTGGTCCAACAACGCCGTGGATTCACCAAGGACTCTCTGATGAATACATCCTCACGATCACTCCAACCAGCAAGTTAGCAGGTTTGTGTGTTGCCAGCTCCGACATGCGCCGTAAGGTGGAGTCCTTGCGGAGATGCACTCCTAGATCATATAATTAGTCTTTTGCGTCCCCTTCTTGCCTTCTGTTTCCATTGTGGCCACTTCGTTCACTGTTTTCATTATCGGACCACATGGTTTGGTTCACTCAAATATCTCATGAGAAGTCTCCATCACTTGCTTACCTAATTACACTAATTACATGTCTCTGCTAGCTATGGCTGGGAAGGAAAATGATTCAAGGGCACTTCAATTATCACTTGGAAAATAGGCACACCGTTTTATAGCAAATTGCTGTTGCGTTTTGAGTACCACCAGCTCATCCAGGTTCTGCCCTGTTTCACCGGCCAACATATCTTGTGTGAAGAAGCAAAGCGTGTGTGCTTTTTTGCGTGGAAGAAGCAAAAATTGTGTGCTTGCATTTCTCTTCATGTGATTCCTTGGGGTTTGCTTCGATCATTTTGTTTTCATTTTAGTACATGTATAATTTTTTCAGGGTTGTCTTTTTTTTGAAAAGGAGATCGAAATTTTCTCCCCTGCATCATTGCGATGCACACAAACATTTTATTTATTACCCCCTCAATACAGAAAGGCATGCCTTTTTTATGGCAAAGTCCTTTGCCATCCGCCAGCAAACGGCAACAGGTCCGGCTGAATAGGCTATGGCGAAGGGCTCTTTGCCATCTGCTGGCGGACGGCAAAGATGAAAGGGTATTTGCCATCCGCCAGCAGACGGCAAAGAGCGTGGACGGCACACGTGGCAGGTTAGGACCATTAGGGGGTTAACGGCATGCTTTGTCGTCCGCTGGCAGACGGCAATGACCATTGCACCTTTGCCGTCTGCCAGCGGACGACAAAATAACCAAATAGCTCGGCCCCCAGGTGCTGCCACATGGCGTTCTATGCCGTCCGGTGGCAGATGACAAAGGTGCAACGGTCTTTACCATCAGCCAGCTGACGGCAAAGTAACCAAATAGGCCAGCCAGTTCCCCAGGTTGCGCAGGTAGTGTTGGGGAACGCAGTAATTTAAAAAATTTCCTACGCACACACAAGATCCATCTAGGTGATGCATAGCAACGAGAGGGGAGAGTGTTGTCCACGTACCCTCGTAGACCATAAGCGGAAGCATTATGACAAAGCGGTTGATGTATTCATACGTCTTCACGATCTGACCGATCCTAACACCAAAGATATGACACCTCCGCGATCTGCACACGTTCAGCTCGGTGACGTCCCACGAACTCTAGATCCAGCTGAGGTCGAGGGAGTGTTTCGTCAGCATGACGGCATGGTGACCGTGATGATGAAGCTACCGACACAGGGCTTCGCCTAATCACTGCAACGATATGACCAGGGTGGAAATCTGTGGAGGGGGGCACCGCACACGGCTAAACAATCAACTTGTGTGTCTATGGGGTGCCCCCCTCCCCCGTATATAAAGGAGTGGATGAGGGGAAGGGTCGGCCCTCTCATGGCGCGCCCAAGGGGGGAGTCCTATTCCCGGTGGGAGTAGGATTCCCCCTTTCCCTAGTTGGAGTAGGAGAAGAGGGAAGGAGAAGAGAGGAAGAAGGAAAGGGGGGCGTCGCCCCCCCTTCCCTAGTCCAATTCGGACCCAAGGGGGAGGGGGCACGCAGCCTGCCCTGGCCGCCCCTCTCACTCTCTCTCCACTATGGCCCATTAAGGCCCAATAACTCCTCGGGGGAGGTTCCGGTAACCCCCCGGTACTCCGATAAATGCCCGAACTCACCCGGAACCATTCCGATGTCCAAACATAGCCTTCCAATATATCGATCTTTATATCTCGACCATTTCGATACTCCTCGTCATGTCCGTGATCACATCCAGGACTCTGAACAACCTTCGGTACATCAAAACACATAAACTCATAATACCGATCATCATCGAACGTTACGCATGCGGACCCTATGGGTTCGAGAACTATGTAGACATGACCGAGACTCATCTCCGGTCAATAACCAATAGCGGAACCTGGATGCTCACATTGGTTCCTACATATTCTACGAAGATCTTTATCGGCCAAACCGCATAACAACATACGTTGTTCCCTTTGTCATCGGTAGTGTTACTTTCCCGAGATTCGATCATCGGTATCTCAATACCTAGTTCAATCTCGTTACCGGCAAGTCTCTTTACTCGTTCCGTAATGCATCATCTCGTAACCAATTCATTAGTCACATTGCTTGCAAGGCTTATAGTGATGTGCATTACCGAGAGGGCCTAGAGATACCTCTCCGACAATCGGAGTGACAAATCCTAATCTCGATCTATGCCAACTCAACAAACACCATCGGAGACACCTGTAGAGCATCTTTATAATCACCCAGTTATGTTGTGACGTTTGGTAGCACACTAAGTGTTCCTCCGGTATTCGGGAGTTGCATAATCTCATAGTCATAGGAACATGTATAAGTTATGAAGAAAGCAAAAGCAACAAATTAAACGATCATCGTGCTAAGCTAACGGATGGGTCAAGTCAATCACATGATTCTCTAATGATGTGATCCCATTAATCAAATGACAAATCATGTCCATGGCTAGGAAACTTAACCATCTTTGATTAACGAGCTAGTCAAGTAGAGGCATACTAGTGACACTCATTTAGTCTATGTATTCACACATGCACTAAGTTTCTGGTTAATACGATTCTAGCATGAATAATAAACATTTATCATGATATAAGGAAATATAAATAACAACTTTATTATTGCCTCTAAGGCATATTACCTTTAGTCTCCATGAGATGCTTCCTTTAGTCTCCCACTTGCACTATCAATAATCTAGATTACATAGTAATGATTCTAACACCCATGGAGTCTTGGTGCTGATCATGTTTTGCTCGTGAGAGAGGCTTAGTCAACGGGTCTACAACATTCAAATCCGTATGTATCTTGCAAAACTCTATGTCTCCCTCCTTGACTTGATCGCGGATGGAATTGAAGCGTCTCTTGATGTGCTTGGTTCTCTTGTGAAATCTGGATTCCTTTGCCAAGGCAATTGCACTAGTATTGTCACAAAAGATTTTCATTGGACCCGATGCACTAGGTGTCGTGGTACTAAGACTGACAGTAGAATAGGGCTAGGTATGGAGAGGCAAGATCCTAGCTATGGAGTAGTTGTATATGCGAGGAATTCACGAGTTCAGGCCCTTCTCGGAGGAAGTAACAGCCCTACGTCTCGGAGCCCAGAGGCGATCGACTGGATTATAAGCGTATGAGTTACAGGGGTGCGAACACTTCTGCCAGTGGAGGGGGGTGGCTTATATAGTGTCTGCCAGGACCCAGCCAGCCCACGTAGCGGAGGGTTTAAAGTACATTAAGGCCTGGTGTTACAGGTAACGCCTTACATAAAGTGTCATCATGGCCATAAAGACTACTTAATTACAGACCGTTTGGATACAGAGTGGCTCTTGGATCCCTGGTGGTCGAGTGAATCTTCATGGTCGAGTGTCTTCGAGTCCGTCGAGTGGAACCCTTGCAGGTCGACTGGAAGGGAGTTTCTTCTAAAGATGTCCTTGGGAAGGGTACCTTGGACAGGTCCATGACCCTACCCTAGGTACATGACTTCATCATTAGCCCCCGAATGGATCGAGGTTTGGGTGAGGAAGGAGTTGATAGTATTTCCGACCTGATTTTTGTGCTGCGAGTGTGTCTCACTATGGATCAATGACTTCTTAGTGATGGTGTCAACTTCTCTTTCAGTCGCCTTGATCCATTCTTTATAATTGTTGAGTGAACTTTATGATCTTGGAGATTTCCGAGCGACGGATCGTAGGAGATCTTCCGTCTAACAAGTTGCTCTGCTGTTAGCGGATTTAGTGGGATCCAAATTTCGGGAAGCGCGCGAAGTGGAGAAGGCCGCGGTACTCAGACGGGATAAGGCAGAGATGCCTCGATTTTCATGCCGCCTTTTTCGCCACGTATCGCTCGCGCGACTGTTACGGGATTTGACAGGATTGCCCGGGCCTACCAGTCAGCCACTCGGAAGCGACTCCATATAAGGCGCCGGGCGGAGGTTTTTGAACAGTGCACTCTCATTTTCCCCTCTCCCATCTTCAGATTCATCTGCTGCGCTCGCCACCTGCTCTGCGCCGCTGCTCCTTGTTTGCCTTGCCAGCGACAATGGTGAAGGAGAAGACGGCGGCTTTGGAGCGGACGAAGAAGGCGACGGCGAAGGCGAAGGGGAGAGCGACCAGTCGGGGCGGATCCTCGTCACGGTCCAGCCTGCCGCAAGGTTGGATCCAGGGGGATTGGATTCGCTCGACCATCACCCAGAAGGATCTCGATGACCTGGCCAACGAAGGGCTGATCTCCCACGGGTCAGTGAGGCTTCCGGGAACGGAGTGGCAGCCTCAGCCTCAGGAGGGTGAGTGTGTGCTCTTAGCCACCCATGTAGATCGCGGGTTTTCTCTGCCGCCAAATCTTTTCTTTCGGAGGGTTTTGAATTTCTTTGGGGAACAACTTCATCACTTCACACCCAATTCCATCGCCTACCTCTCCGCGTTTGTGTCTTTGTGTGAAAACTTCTTGGGTTGTCGGCCGCACTGGGGCCTCTTCAAGCACATATTCACTTGTCGTTCTCAGAGGGTGAAAAAGGCTAGTTCGAATGACGAAAAGACCCAAGTAATCCAGATGTGCGGGGGTCTTGGGATCCAGATGAGAAGCAAGAGCGCCTTTCCAGCCATGACCCTTCTCGAGTCAGTTAGAGGGTGGCAGTCGACTTGGTTCTACTGCCAAGATGAGTCGACGCCAGGGCAGTCGACTGGACTTCCTCCCTTCTCCATGGACCGAGTGAACAAGCCGTCTTCTCTGAAGGTGCTTCCGGAGGAGAAGGGTCAGGTTAAAATGTTGATGGAACGCGTAGTCCAGCTCATTCGGGACGGAGTGACTGACATGGATCTTTTGGAGGTTTTCCTTCGACGTCGTATTCAACCACTCCAATACCGAGGCCACCCGATGTGGCTGTATTGTGGTACTGAAGATACCACTTGGGTCCATCCAGAGGCGGTCAGCGACGCCACGCTGGAGAGGTGGATGACTGCCATCACAGGGAACAAGGATAACCCTCGTGGGGCTAGGAGGAACCCACCACTCGACCATACCTACAAACAGACACGGTATGACCACTTATCCCCGGTTGTGATCCTGTTTCATTCATTCTGTTTCACTGCAAATCGGTCGATTGACCTTTGTCTTGTTTTGTTGCCTTCCAGGCTACCACTGAGTTGTATTCGATGCCCAACGGGGCGCAGGCACAGACTGAGGAGGAGGAAGGAAGTGGAGGTGAAAGTCAAGAGGAATGGGAATCGGATGGCGATGAGGGTGATGAAGATGCTGGCTCCGACGAGGAAGAGGAGGAGGAAGAGGAGGAGGAAGTCGCACCTCCCTGTTCCGAAAGGAGATCCAAACTTGTCCATGACCCCGCAGTCGAGCGTGGCAAAGGAGTCGCGCCTGTTGTTCAGTCGACCAAGCGTCCTCGGACGACCTCTCCGGTGCCGGCTGAGAAAGCGTCGAAGCAATCTCGAGTGGCGCCGTCAAAGCCAACGAAGGCCTTGCCGAAGATGAAGATGGCGATTCCCACTATTTCTGGGTAATGACGTAACTTGCGTCTCCTTGTTTCTCATGGATTTACTCTTGGTCGATTTGTTAGCTGACCGACTGATTTCTGAAACTGTAGTGCTGCTACTTCTGATACCTCGACCAGACCTGAAGACCACGAAATGGAAGATGCTATCACTTCCAACCCTGGTATGACCTTTGTAGTTCCGTCTTCAGTCGGTAGGATCTTTGTCCTTAACTTTGACCCTTTTTCTGCAGCTCCAACTAACATCATCATTGACCTTCCTGATGACAATGACGAGGAACCACTGAGGCAGAGGAGGAATAGGAAAGCGTCTACTGGCAAGGCAGCTCAGGTCGTGCAGCACCCGAGACGTTGGTTGTGGCGGGGGACAACGTCACTCGGCCTACCGTATCCTTTGCGGTGCCGCTGACGAGTGCACACCCTTCGTCGTCGAGTGCTGATCAGCCTTCACTTTTCTCGACCCACCACGTCCCAGAAGACCAAGCAAGCGCTGCTAAAGAAGCCACACGCCAGGCGGGGGTCATGATGGAGCAAGTGAAGGCGATCCGAGACGCCAGTCAAGCAGCTTATGACGCCAGTTCAGCTCTTCAGAGCAATGTTCAGGTTAGTCGATCACCGCCTGTTCTGTTAGGATATGACACCTGAAAACTTTTCTTTCTGAAAATCTTAGTATCTGTCGTACACCCACTGGGTGCGTCGATTGAAATTCTGGATTGGTGGGGGCACGCTGAGTGCGCCCACTGGGTGTAGTCCCCAAGGCTATGGTTGACTGCTGGCAGTCGACCATAGTCTTTATGTCTTAAGCTTTTTATTTACTCGATCGGGTCGAATGGAATCATAGACCAGTGGGGGCACGCTGAGTGCACCCACTAGGTGTAGTCCCCGAGACTGTGGTCGACTGCTGGCAGTCGACTACGGTCTGAAGAACACCTCTTTTTTTTTGAAACTGTGACTAACTGTTGGTGGTTAGCCTTTCTGCCTTGTTTGGTCGACTGATCGACTCTAGCTGATAGAACTAGTGGGGGCACGCTGAGTGCACCCACTAGGTGTAGTCCCTGAGACTACAGTTGAATGTTTAGATTCGGCTGTAGTCTTAGAAATACTACGATTTTTCTCTTGGTCACTCGGAAGTGGCCTATTTTTGACGTCTATCGATTGATCTTTCGCAGAAATCTTGCGAGCTTGCAGCTCGTTATACTGAATTGGAGAACAAGCATATCCAGCTTGATCTTGATCTGAAGCTTGTCCAGGAGAACTTCACGAAGGCAAGGGAGGAGGCAAAAGGTATGTTTGGTGAGAACCTTGACGACTGCCTTTGTTCCTTGTTCATTCCTGAGTCTGATTTCACTGTGATTTTGCAGATAAACTGAGGGATTCTCTGAAGAAGAAGGATCTTGACCTCGCTGAGGCGCAGAAAGCAGCTTCAGATAAAACCAAGCTCGCAGAAGAAAAGCTGGCCTCAATCACCAAGCTTGAAGAGGAGAATACTAATCTGAAAGCTGCTCTTGATGCAGCCAACAAGGAGGTCAGTCGACTGAAGAGTGAAAAGATTGCTTTGAGTGACAAGGCCAGTGAGTTGGCAGGAAAGAAGAATGATCTAGAGGCTTATCTGGGAGGACTCGCCAAGAAGCTATTCCTCATGCTCGAAGGTAATCTTTTGTATCAGACAGATTTTTTAACTATGATCTTGCCATCAAACTGCTGCCTTAACTTTGGGGTTGTGTCTACAGAATTCTGCCAGAACTTTGAGGAGGAAACTGGTCGACGGGAGACGAGCCTAGATCCCATCAACTCTCCTGTGAAGGACGAAGCCGCCATGAACGTGCTCCGACTCGAGTCTCGCGTCGCTGCTGTTGTCGATTATCTTGCAAGGCTGAAGGTTGCAACTTCTCGCATCGACACAGCACTCTGGCCAGGAGAAACACTTCAGAATGATCTTGAGTCTCTGATGACTCGACTGAACGAAGTTCCAAGTCGAGTGCAAGAATGGAAGAAGTCTTCTGCCAGGTGTGGCGCGGATGTTGCTCTATCTCTGGTCCGTGTTCACTGCAAGGACGCGCGAGAGGACAAGCTGGCAACTCTCAAGGTGGCCAATACCAAGAAGCATGACTTCCGATCCTTCATGGAGACCTTCATCGCTGCTGCCACTCGGATCACAGATGGAATCGACCTGGACGAGTTCGTTGCGCCTTCCAGCCCTCCACAGGAGGGGTAAAAAACTTCTATGCTTGATGCTTTAAATTTTCCTCGGTATGCCGAGTGGTTTTTGTAACCGATAAACTTCAACATGCTTGGTGCCTGAGCACTTGTGGTTCCGTAGGACGTCATCCGAACTTGGATTCGCAGATTGAATATGTTTGCATTTGCCTTCGAACAAACATTATTCCTCGCTTGGTATATAAGTGTTTGTGATGTTCCTTTGCAGGTAGGGATGAAGCACAAGTTGCAATCGACTTGTACCTCGTCATACTTAGGCCGGTACTGGACCGCAGCTAAGCCCCCGAGTGGAAAGCGTGCTCTCCCCTTGATAGGATTTTCAAAAACTTAGGCGAGCACTGGGCTGCAGCTAAGTCTCCGAGTGAGAGGTCTGCTCTCCACTCGGTAGGATTTTCAAAAACTTAGGCGAGCACTGGGCTGCAGCTAAGCCCCCGAGTGGGAGGTCTGCTCTCCACTCAGTAGGATTTTCAAAAACTTAGGCGAGCACTGGGTTGCAGCTAAGCCCCTGAGTGGGAGGTCTGCTCTCGACTCGGTAGGATTTTCAAAAACTTAGGCGAGCACTGGGCTGCAGCTAAGCCCCCAAGTGGGAGGTCTGCTCTCCACTCGGTAGGATTTTTAAAAAATTAGGCGAGCACTGGGCTGCAGCTAAGCCCCCGAGTGGGAGGTCTGCTCTCCACTCGGTAGGATTTTCAAAAACTTAGGTGAGCACTGGGCTGCAGCTAAGCCCCCGAGTGGGAGGTCTGCTCTCCACTCGGTAGGATTTTCAAAAACTTAGGCGAGCACTGGGCTGCAGCTAAGCCCCCGAGTGGGAGGTCTGCTCTCCACTCGGTAGGATTTTCAAAAACTTAGGCGAGCACTGGGCTGCAGCTAAGCCCCTGAGTGGGAGGTCTGCTCTCCACTCGGTAGGATTTCTGTGGCGTACCTCTGAAGAAGAAGGCATCAATCGACCTGCACCTTGTCTTCCTTGCGGAGCGCACATTATACTTGTGGCGTAGCTCGGAAGGAGAGAGTAGCAGTCGACCTGTACCTCGTCTTCCTTGCAGAGGGCACGTTATACTTGTGACGTAGCTCGGAAGGAGAGGGTAGCAGTCGACCTGCACCTCGTCTTCCTTGCAGAGTGCACATTATACTTGTGGCGTAGCTCGGAAGGGG
Source organism: Triticum timopheevii (assembly GCA_963921465.1). NCBI lineage: Eukaryota > Viridiplantae > Streptophyta > Magnoliopsida > Poales > Poaceae > Triticum > Triticum timopheevii. The sequence continues at coordinate 521,263,039 of OY997274.1, forward strand.
AGGGTAGCAGTCGACCTGCACCTCGTCTTCCTTGCGGAGCGCACGTTATACTTGTACTTAGGCAAGCACTATGCTGCAGCTAAGCCCCCGAGTGAGAGGCTGGCTCATCACTCGGCAGGATTTCGTTGAAACTTAGGCGAGTACTTGGACTGCAGCTAAGCCTCCGAGTGGGAGGCTAGCTCACCACTCGGTAGGATTTTATTTAAACTTACGCGAGTACTTGGACTGCAACTAAGCCTCCGAGTGGGAGGCTGGCTCACCACTCGGTAGGATTTTATTTAAACTTAGGCGAGTACTTGGACTGCAGCTAAGCCTCCGAGTGGGAGGCTGGCTCACCACTCGGTAGGATTTTATTTAAACTTAGGCGAGTACTTGGACTGCAGCTAAGCCTCCGAGTGGGAGGCGGGCTCACCACTCGACAGGATTTTGTTGAACTTAGGCGAAACGGATTCGCAGCTAAGCCTCCGAGTGGGAGGCTGGCTCACCACTCGACAGGATTTTGTTGAACTTAGGTGAAACGGATTCGCAGCTAAGCCTCCGAGTGGGAGCCTGGCTCACCACTTGGTAGGATTTTTACAAACTTAGGTGAAACGGATTCGCAGCTAAGCCACCCACTGGGGGGGTCCTTTATGTGAACAAAAGTAACAACAATCACTGGGGAAAATTATAACACTATTGTCTTTGAAAAATGAACTACAAAGTACTTTTATTACATTTCCGAGTGCATACTTAAGTGTAAAAGGGGCGGAGCAGCTCGGCATTCCAAGCTCGGGGCTCGTCGATCTGGTGCTCGATATTGTAAAGATGGTATGCTCCATTGTGGAGAACCTTGGTGACGATGAAGGGGCCTTCCCAAGAAGGAGAAAGCTTGTGTGGCTTCTGCTGATCCACTCGGAGAACCAAATCTCCTTCCTGGAAGGCTCGACTCTTCACGTTTTTGGCGTGAAAGCGACGCAAGTCCTGCTGATAAATGGTCGATCGGATCAAGGCCTTCTCCCTTTCTTCTTCTAGAAGGTCAACTGCGTCCTGCTGGGCTTGCTCTGCTTCAGCTTCGTTGTAGAGTTTGACTCGGGGTGCGTTGTGAAGCAGGTCACTCGACAAGACTGCTTTAGCTCCGTAGACCAAGAAGAATGGAGTTCTCCCAGTCGACCGGTTAGGTGTGGTCCTTAATCCCCAAAGCACTGAGAAAGTTCATCGACCCATGCACCAGCTGCATGCTTGAGATCGCGCATCAATCAGGGTTTCAACCCTTTGACAATCAAGCCATTTGCTCGTTCTGCCTGTCCATTCGACTAAGGGTGAGCGACTGAAGCATAGTCGACTCGCGTGCCCTGAGATGTGCAGAAAGCTCTGAATTCCTCGGAATCGAAGTTTGACCCGTTGTCAGTGATGATGCTGGGTGGAACTCCATATCTGAATATCAACTCCCTGATGAAGCTGACAGCAGTGCCGGCATCAAGATTCTTGATGGGTTTAGCCTCAATCCACTTGGTGAACTTGTCGACTGCTACTAGCACATGGGTGAAGCCACTTCTGCCTGTTCTCAGAGGTCCAACCATATCCAATCCCCATACAGCGAAAGGCCAGACGAGTGGTATGGTCTTTAAGGCTGAGGCGGGCTTGTGTGACATATTGGAGTAAAATTGACATCCTTCACATTTGTCGACTATCTCCTTTGCCATTTCATTCGCTCTTGGCCAGTAAAATCCTGCTCGGTATGCTTTGGCCACAATGGTCCGAGAGGACGCATGATGGCCACAGGTCCCCGAGTGGATATCGTCAAGGATTATCCGACCTTCTTCTGGTGTTATACATTTCTGACCAACTCCAGTCGCGCTTTCTTTGTACAACTGTCCCCTTATCACGGTAAAGGCTTTAGATCGGCGGACGATCTGTCGAGCCTCTTCTTCATCCTCCGGGAGCTCTTTCCTTAAGATATACACGATATACGGCACTGTCCAATCGGGAGTGATCACCAACGCTTCCATGATCAGGTCGACCACTGCTAGAACTTCAACTTCAGTCGGATCCGTGACACTTTTAGGCTGCGAAGCTTCTTCGGTAAAAGGATCTTCTTTAACTGATGGAGTATGGATATGCTCCAAGAACACATCACTAGGAATGGCTTCTCTCTTGGAGCCTATCTTTGCCAAATCATCAGCCGCTTGATTCTTCAGTCGGGGTATATGATGGAGCTCTAACCCTTCAAATTTCTTTTCAAGCTTTCTCACTGCATTGCAGTATCCAGTCATGGCTGGGCTTCTAACATCCCACTCCTTCATCACCTGATTGACCACCAAATCTGAGTCGCCATAAACCATAAGGCGACGGACGCCGAGTGAAATGGCCATGCGCAACCCATATAAAAGTGCCTCGTATTCAGCTTCATTATTGGAGGAATCAAAGTGGATCTGGAGCACATATCTGAGTTTATCTCCTCGGGGGGAAACCAATACTACCCTAGCACCGGAACCATTTAACATCTTAGAGCCATCAAAGAACATGGTCCAATGCTCCGAGTGAACTTGAGCCGGCTGCTATTATTCAATCCACTCAGCAAGGAAATCTGCTATTGCTTGGGACTTAATGGCTTTCTTTGCCTCAAACTTGATATCAAGGGGAAGGAGTTCAATCGCCCATTTTGCCACTCGACCAGTTGCATCTCTGTTGTGCAGAATCTCTGACAGTGGGGCGTTGCTGACGACTGTAATGGAATGATCAGAGAAATAATGAGCAACCTTCTTCGTGGTCATGTAGATCCCATACACGAGCTTCTGATAATGAGGGTATCTTTGCTTCGATGGGGTCAAAACTTCGGAAAGATAATATACTGGGCGCTGAACTTTGAAGGCTTTCCCTTCTTCTTCCCGCTCGACCGTAAGTACAGTACTGACGACTTGTCCCGTGGCTGCAATGTAAAGCAACAGAGGCTCTTTGCTGATCAGAGCAGCAAGCACCGGCTGGGTGGATAGCAGAGCTTTTAGCTCGGCAAATGCTACATCAGCTTCTGGAGTCCACTCGAACTTGTCTGACTTGTTCATCAGTCGGTAAAGAGGCAATGCCTTTTCACCGAGGCGAGAGATGAATCGACTTAATGCGGCGAAGCATCCAGTAAGCTTCTGGACATCGTGCACACGCACAGGGCATTTCATTCGGAGTATAGTGCCAAATTTTTCTGGGTTAGCATTGATTCCTCGTTCGGAAACGAGAAAACCGAGTAACTTTCCACCGGGAACTCCGAATGTGCACTTTGATGGATTGAGCTTGATATCATATCTCCTGAGATTGGCAAATGTTTCGGCGAGGTCAGTTAGCAGGTCGGAACCCTTCCATGATTTGACCACAATATCATCCATGTACGCTTCCATGTTCCGACTGATTTGAGTGAGCAAACACTTCTGAATCATCCTCATAAACGTGGCTCCGGCATTCTTGAGGCCGAATGGCATGGTGACATAGCAGAAGCACCCGAATGGAGTGATGAAAGCTGTTTTGATCTCGTCGGGTCCATACAGACGTATCTGATGGTACCCTGAATAGGCGTCTAAAAAAGACAACCTCTCACATCCCGCAGTCGAGTCGACAATTTGGTCGATGCGAGGGAGAGGAAAATGATCTTTCGGGCAGGCCCGATTGATATGTTTGAAGTCGATGCACATGCGAAGTGACTTGTCCTTCTTGTGGACCATGACAACATTGGCGAGCCACTCGGAGTGGTAAACCTCTCGGATAAACTCTGCTGCCAGGAGCCGATCCACCTCCTCGCCAATGGCCTTTCTCTTCTGGACGGCGGACCGTCGAAGATGTTCTTTGACAGGTTTTGCTTTTGGGTCGACTCGTAGACGATGCTCAGCCAGCCCCCTGGGAACACCCGGCATGTCAGCAGGCTTCCATGCGAAGATGTCCCAGTTCTCACGGAGGAACTGGATGAGCGCTTCTTCCTATTTAGAGTCGAGTGTTGTGGAAATATGAGTCGGAGCAGCATTGGGGTCAGTCGGGTGAATGTGAACGGGTTTCGTCTCACCAGACGACTGGAACGCTGACTCTGTGGCGGGCTTCTTGGCCCGCAATAAATCACTCGGGTCTGCATTTTTCTGATACTCTTCCAGTTCCACCACTGTTATCTGAGCATCGGCAATCTTTGAGCCCATCTGAAAACACTCTTCTGCCTTTTTCCGATTGCCAGTGATGGTGATCACACCCTTGGGGCCAGGCATCTTCAGTTTGAGGTATACGTAACATGGCCGAGCCATGAACCGTGCGTAAGCTGGCCTGCCCAAGATAGCGTGATAAGCGCTCTGGAAATCCATGACTTCAAATGTTAGCTTCTCTTTTCGTTAATGCTTCGAATCGCCGAAAACCACATCTAGAGCTATTTGGCCGAGTGACTCAGCCTTCTTTCCAGGAATGACTCCATGGAAACTCATGTTGCTGGAACTGAGTCCGGACATCGGAATGCCCATTCCTTTTAGCGTCTCCGCATACAATATATTCAATCCACTGCCACCATCCATCAGAACCTTAGTCAGTCGAATGCCTTCGACGACTGGGCCGACCACCAAAGCTTGCCTCCCAGGGGTGGCTATGTGTGTCGGGTGATCAGATTGGTCGAATGTAATGGCGGTCTGAGACCATTTCAGATAGTTGGGTGTCGCCGGAGCGACCATATTTACCTCACCGTTGATAACTTTCAATCGACTTTTGCTCTCCACATCAGCAAAAATCATAGGGTGGAGTTTACATGGGGGTACCCTTCATCACTGTCCTCTTTGTCCACAGCCTTGTCTGACTCCTTCTCCTTATCCTTGGACTGTTTTCCTTGAAACTGCTGGATTAAGAGCCGACACTGGCGAGTGGTATGTTTTGGGTAAATGAAGTTAGCCTCTTCATCTTTCTTCATGTGGATGTGACATGGTAGATCCATCACGTTGTTTCCTTCCTTGTACTTCACCTTCTTAGGGTTCCAGGACCCTTTGGGCTTCCCTTTGAACTTGCCCTGAGTTATGGCCAGGGCTTCTCCAGGAGCAGCTGGCTCGGCTTTTCGCTTCTGCTTCCGACTGGAATTTCCTTTTTCCTACTGACTTGGCTTGTACTTGCCACTCCGGAGTCGATCCTCTACTTCACCATTGGCGTACTTGGTGGCAATCTCCATCATTCGACTCAGGGTCATATCTCCGGTCCGACCAAACTTCAACCTTAACTCCCTGTTCTTCACGCCTTCCTTGAAGGCAAAAACTACTTGATGATCAGATACGTTCTCCACCGTATGATGCAATGTGATCCATCTCTGGATGTAATCTCTCAGGGTCTCATTCGACTTTTTCACGCAAACCTGCAGCTCTGTCAGTCCTACTGGTCGCTTGCAAGTTCCCTCAAATGTCCTGACAAACACTTGGGCAAGGTCTTCCCAAGTGTAAATGCTGCTAGGAGCCAACTAATTCAACCAGGCCCTGGCCAAGCCCTCCAACATGAGTGGTAGTTGTTTCATGGCCACCTCATCATTGCCACCGCCAATCTGTACAGCCACTTGGTAGTCCTCAAGCCAAGTATCGGGCTTGGACTCACCAGTGAACTTACTCACCCTAGTCGCCAACCTGAAGTTGGGAGGGATCACCGCGGCCCTGATGGCTCTGCTGAAATATTCTGGTCCTGAAACATGGACTGGGCTGCTGGTGGGCGCATCTCTGATGGCTCTGCACGATGATGGATCTCGCGTCAAAGCCTGGTTCCCAGGGGTCGACCGGAGCTCTCCGCCCAACACTGTGCTGACGCCTGTCATCTTGCTGCTGAGGGGCGTAAGACCCACCCCTTGGGGGAGGAGTGGGCACTCGACGCCGATCATCGTGATCGAATCGGTCATCATACTGATCACGTCGACCCCCACATCCTTCACGCCGCGGAGGCGATCTTGGGCTATGAGCCGACTGGACTGTATTCGCAGCGATGGATCGACTGTGAATCCTATTGCGTGACTGTGACATAACTGAATTCTGATCTCCTACTGCCCGGAGCAAATCTCGGATCTGCATCAAGCCTCTGCCAGCCTCCGACTGAGAGGGCTGAATTGACTCTGCTATACGGGCTGCAGCTGCTAGATTCTGAATCGAGGTTCGATATACCTAAGTTGGTTGCGGAAAGAGTTGACGTCGACTGGAGTCGGGTACTCGTTGCCGCGCGCGTTTGTCGAGTGCTCGCTGGAGGTTCTCCAGTCGAGTGCGCTCGGCCAAGTTGGCCAAACGCGCATCCTCCAAGGCATGAGCCTCGGGGGTTTCTCCTACGATGGGAGTATGCAGAGCATCCACATTCCGGCGGCGAAGATCTTCCCTTTGCAGAGAAGTGAGTGGCTCGGGTTGATATTCCTCGTGGACCTGAGCGGGGTCGCCTCCGCCGTCCGCCCCGTCAGTGCAGGTGAAGTCGGGAGGACTACGAGGTCCATTGACCATCAGGACCTCCGCCGCTGGATCACTGCTGTCGCACTTGGATGCAGTCTCTACGGAGCCAGTCGACAGATCGAACAGGCCGTAGAGAGATTCATCGGGCTCGATTACCGCGACTTGGGTGGTGGCAGATTTACGAGCCACTGCGTGTCTCACCCACCGCTGAAGCCTCGACCGACCAGAGCGCTTGCGCTGGCGGGAGACAGGGAGGGAGGACGACACAGGAGTCGACCGATACGGAGCCGATGGTTGCCGCAGCAGGACGCCGCAGACACATGCATGAAAATGCGTCGCCCCGCGGACGGGAAGCGCGTTGATGTCGAGTGGAGCCTCTTGGAGCCAAGCGAAGTCGTTGGCGATGAACGTGAGCGCGCCGAGACGGATCTCGCGGCCCTCGACCATAACTCCACCAGAAACCATGATGAAGGCGAACGGAACAATTGCAACTTCTCCAATAAGTCGCTAAGACATCAGGCTTCTCCAATAAGTCGCTAAGACTAACAATAGAATAGGGGGTAGGTATGGAGAGGCAAGATCCTAGCTATGGAGTAGTTGTATACGCGAGGAATTTACGAGTTCAGGCCCTTCTCGGAGGAAGTAACAGCCCTACGTCTCGGGGCCCAGAGGCGGTCGACTGGATTATAAGCGTATGAGTTACAGGGGTGCGAACCCTTCTGCCAGTGGAGGGGGGTGGCATATATAGTGTCTGCCAGGACCTAGCCAGCCGACGTAGCGGAGGGTTTAAAGTACATTAAGGCCTGGCGTTATAGGTAACGCCTTACATAAAGTGTCATCATGGCCATAAATACTACTTAATTACAGACCGTTTGGATACAGAGTGGCTCTTGGATTCCTGGTGGTCGAGTGAATCTTCATGGTCGAGTGTCTTCGAGTCCGTCGAGTGGAACCCTTCCAGGTCGACTGGAAGAGAGTTTCTTCTAAAGATGTCCTTGGGAAGGGTAGCTTGGACAGGTCCATGACCCTACCCTAGGTACATGACTTCATCACTAGGTATGACACCTACATCGGATATGAACTCCTTCATCTAGACTCCTTCATTTGCTGCTTCCGAAGCAGCTATGTACTCCGCTTCACACGTAGATCCCGCCACGACGCTCTGCTTTGAACTGCACCAACTGACAGCTCCACCATTCAATAAAAATACGTATCCGGTTTGTGACTTAGAGTCATGCGGATCAGTGTCAAAGTTTGCATCGACGTAACTGTTTACAACGAGCTCTTTGTCACCCCCATAAATGAGAAACATATCCTTAGTCCTTTTCAGGTATTTCAGGATGTTCTTGACCACTGTCCACTGATCCACTCCAGGATTACTTTGGTACCTCCCTGCTAAACTAATAGCAAGGCACACATCAGGTCTGGTACATAGCATTGCATACATGATAGAACCTATGGCTGAAGCATAGGGAAGGACTTTCATTTTCTCTCTATCTTCTATAGTGGTTGGGCACTGAGTCTGACTCAACTTCACACCTTGTAATACAGGCAAGAACCATTTCTTTGCTTGATACATTTTGAACTTCTTCAAAACTTTATCAAGGTATGTGCTTTGTGAAAGTCCAATTAAGCGTCTTGATCTATCTCTATAGATCTTGATGCCTAATATATAAGCAGCTTCACCGAGGTCTTTCATTGAAAATTCTTATTCAAGTATCCTTTTATGCTATTCGGAAATTCAGTATCATTTCCGATCAACAATATGTCATCCACATATAATATCAGAAATGCTACAGAGCTCCCACTCATTTTCTTGTAAGTACATGCTTTTCCAAAAGTCTGTATAAAACCATATGCTTTGATCACACTATCAAAGCGTATATTCCAACTCCGAGATGCTTGCACCAGTCCATAAATGGATCGCTAGAGCTTACACACTTTGTTAGCACCTTTTGGATCGACAAAACCTTCTGGTTGCATCATATACAACTCTTCTTTAAGATATCCGTTAAAGAATGCAGTTTTGACATCCATTTGCCAAATTTCATAATTATAAAATGCGGCAATTGCTAACATGACTCGGACGGACTTAAGCATCTCTACGGGTGAGAAGGTCTCATCGTTGTCAAATCCTTGAACTTGTCAAAAACCTTTCGCAACAAGTCGAGCTTTGTAGACAGTATCATTACCGTTAGCGTCAGTCTTCTTCTTGAAGATCCATTTATTCTCTATGGCTTGCCAATCATTGGGCAAGTCAACGAAAGTCCACACTTTGTTCTCATACATGGACCCCATCTCAGATTTCATGGCCTCAAGCCATTTTGTGGAATCTGGGCTCATCATCGCTTCCTCATAGTTTGTACGTTCGTCATTGTCAAGTAACATGACCTCCAAAATAGGAATACCGTATCACTCTGGTGTGGATCTTAGTCTGGATGACCTACAAGGTTCGGTAGTAACTTGATCAGAAGTTTCATGATCATCATCATTAGCTTCCTCACTTATGGTGTAGGAATCACTGGAACTGATTTCTGTGATGAACTACTTTCCAATAAGGGAGCAGGTGCAGTTACCTCATCAAGTTCTACTTTCCTCCCACTCACTTCTTTCGAGAGAAACTCCTTCTCTAGAAAGGATCCATTCTTAGCAACGAATATCTTGCCTTCGGATCTGTGATAGAAGGTGTACCCAACAGTCTCCTTTGGGTATCCTATGAAGACACATTTCTCCGATTTGGTTCGAGCTTATCAGGTTGAAGCTTTTTCACATAAGCATCGCAGCCCCAAACTTTAAGAAACGGCAACTTGGGTTTCTTGCCAAACCACAGTTCATAAGGTGTCATCTCAACGGATTTAGATGGTGCCTAATTTAACGTAAATGCAGCCGTCTCTAAAGCCTAACCCCAAAACGATAGCGGTAAATCAGTAAGAGACATCATAGACCGCACCATATCTAATAAAGTACGATTACGACGTTCGGACACACCATTACACTGTGGTGTTCTGGGTGGCGTGAGTTGCGAAACTATTCCGCATTGTTTCAAATGAAGACCAAACTCGTAACTTAAATATTCTCCTCCACGATCAGATCATAGAAACTTTATTTTCTTGTTATGATGATTTTCAACTTCACACTGAAATTCTTTGAACTTTTCAAATGTTTCAGACTTATGTTTCATCAAGTAGATATACCCATATCTGCTCAAATCATCTGTGGAGGTAAGAAAATAACGATACCCGCCGCAAGCATCAACACTCATCGGACCGCATACATCAGTATGTATTATTTCCAACAAGTTTGTTGCTCGCTCCATTATTTCGGAGAACGGAGTCTTAGTCATCTTGCCCATGAGGCATGGTTCGCAAGAATCAAGTGATTCCAAAAGCCCATCAACATTGAGTTTCTTCATGCGCTTGACACAGATATGACCTAAACGGCAGTGCCACAAATAAGTTGCACTATCATTATTAAACTTATATCTTTTGGCTTTAATAGAATGAACATGTGTATCACTACTATCAAGATTTAGTAAAAATAGGCCACTCATCAAGGGTGCATGACCATAAAAGATATTACTCATATAAATAGAACAATCATTATTCTCTAATTTAAATGAATAACCGTCTCGCAGATATAATGTTCATGCTCAACGCTGACACCAAATAACAATTATTATTTTTTGACCTTGAAGACTGCAGGGCTTGCACCCCACAGCATTTTATTAATGCAAAGTAAAAACAGAACTAATACAAAGTTTCCTCAAGATGAGGAGAAAAAAGCTAAAGAAGGCTATACAAGTTGACTAGTCCTAATAAATACAAATATACAAATAACAATTATTTAGGTCTAAAACTAATCCCGAAGGTAGATGTAAAGGTAGCGTGCCGACGACGATCACATCGACTTTGGAACCATTTCCCACGCGCATCGTCACCTCGTCCTTAGCCAATCTTTGCTTAATCCGTAGCCTCTGTTTCGAGTTGCAAATATTAGCAATAGAACCAGTATCAAATACCCAGGCGCTACTGCGAGCATTAGTAAGGCACACATCAATAACATGTATATCAAATATACCTTTCACTTTGCCATCCTTCTTCCCCGCCAAATACATGGGGCAGTTCTGCTTCCAGTGACCAGTCCCTTTGCAGTAGAAGCACTCAGTCTCAGGCTTAGGTCTAGACTTGGGCTTGTTCACTTTAGCAACAACTTGCTTGTTGTTCTTCTTGAATTTCCCCTTCTTCCCTTTACCCTTTTTCTTGAAACTGGTGGCCTTGTTGACCATCAACACTTGATGCTCTTTCTTGATTTCTACCTCTGCAGCCTTTAGCATTGCGAAGAGCTCGGGAATTGTCTTATCCATCCCTTGCATATTATAGTTCATCACGAAGCTCTTGTAGCTTGGTGGCAGTGATTGAAGAACGCTGTCAATGACACTATCATCAGGAAGATTAACTCCCAATTGAGTCAAGTGGTTGTGGTACCTGATGTCTACTACGCAACCTTCTTCTTGTAGACGTTGTTGGGCCTGCAAGTGCACAGGTTTGTAGGACAGTAGCAAATTTCCCTCAAGTGGATGACCTAAGGTTTATCAATCCGTGGGAGGCGTAGGATGAAGATGGTCTCTCTCAAACAACCCTGCAACCAAATAACAAAGAGTCTCTTGTGTCCCCAACACACCCAATACAATGGTAAATTGTATAGGTGCACTAGTTCGGCGAAGAGATGGTGATAAAAGTGCAATATGGATGGTAGATATAGGTTTTTGTAATCTGAAAATATAAAAACAGCAAGGTAACTAATAATAAAAGTGAGCGTAAACGGTATTGCAATGATAGGAAACAAGGCCTAGGGTTCATACTTTCACTAGTGCAAGTTCTCTCAACAATAATAACATAGATAGATCATATAACAATCCCTCAACATGCAACAAAGAGTCACTCCAAAGCCACTAATAGCTGAGAACAAACATAGAGATTATGGTAGGGTACGAAACCACCTCACAGCTATTCTTTCAGATCAATCTATTAAAGAGTTTGTACTAGAATAACACCTTAAGACACAAATCAACCAAACCCTAATGTCACCTAGATACTCCATTGTCACCTCAAGTATCCGTGGGCATGATTATACGATATGCATCACACAATCTCAAATTCATCCAACCAACACAAAGTACTTCAAAGAGTGCCCCAAAGTTTCTACCAGAGAATCAAGAAAACGTGTGCCAACCCCTATGCATAGGTTCATGGGCAGAACCCGCAAGTTGGTCACCAAAACATACATCAAGTGGCACGTGATATCCCATTGTCACCACAGATAAACATGGCAAGACATACATCAAGTGTTCTAAAAGAAAGACTCAATCCAATAAGATAACTTCAAGAGGGAAACTCAATTCATCACAAGAGAGTAGAGGGGGGAGAAACATCATAAGATCCAACTATAATAGCAAAGCTCGCGATACATCAAGATTGTGCCATAGAGAGAACACGAGAGAGAGACAGAGAGAGATCAAACACATAGCTACTGGTACATACCCTCAGCCCCGAGGGTGAACTACTCCCTCCTCGTCATGGAGAGCGCCGGGATGATGAAGATGGCCACCGGTGATGGGTTCCCCCTCCGGCAGGGTGCCAGAAAGAACTCCCGAGAGGTTTTTGGTGGATACAGAGGCTTGCGGCGGCGGAACTCCTGATCTATCTTGATTTATGATTGTTTTAGGGTACGTAGGGTTATATAGGCGAAACAAGTCGGTCGGGGGCTGCTCGAGGGGTCCACGAGATAGGGGGCCGCGCCCTGCAGGGGGGGGGGCTATCTCCTGGGCCCCTCGAGTATCTTCTGACTTGATCTCCAAGCCTCCAGGATGATATTCTTCCAAAAAATTACGATGCCGAAGGTTTCATTCCATTTGGAGTCCGTTTGATATTCCTTTTCTTCGAAATACTGAAACAGGCAGGCAATAAAACATCAATATGGTTGGGCCTCCGGTTAATAGGTTAGTCCCAAAAATGATATAAATGTGTAAAATAAAGCCCATAAACATCCGAAAGGGGTAATATAATAGCATGGAACAATAAAAAATTATAGATACATTGGAGACGTATCAAGCATCCCCAAGCTTAATTCCTGCTCGTCCTCGAGTAGGTAAATGATAAAAACAGAATTTTTGATGTGGAATGCTACCTAGCATAATTCTCAATGTAATTTTCTTTACTGTAGCATGAATGTTCAGATCCAAATGATTCAAAATAAAAGTTCATATTGATAAAAGAGATAGTAACACTTCAAGCATACTAATCAAAGTTATCATGTCTTCTCAAAATAACATGGCAAAAGAAAGTTCATCCCTACAAAATCATATAGTTAGGCTATGCTTCATTTTCGTCACACAAAGATGTTACCAACGTCTATACCCCCGATGACAAGCCAAGAAATTGTTTCATACTCAAATAATCTCAAACTTTTTCAACCTTCACGCAATACATGAGCGTGAGCCATGGATATAGCACTATGGGTGGAATAGAATATGATGATGGGGATTGTGTGGAGAAGACAAAAAAGGAGAAAGTCTCACATTGACGAGGATAATCAACGGATTATGGAGATGCCCATCAATTGATGTCAACATGAGGAATAGGGATTGCCATGCAACGGATGCACTAGAGCTATGAATGAATGCTCAACAAAAGAAAACTAGTGGGTGTGCATCCAACTTGCTTTCTCACAAAGACCTAGGGAATTTGAGGAAGCCCATCGTAGGAATATACTAGCCAAGTTCTATAATGAAAAATTCCCACTAGTATGAAAAAGACAACTTATGAGAGTCACTATATGAAAAACATGGTGCTACTTTGAAGCACAAGTGTGGAAAAAGAGATAGTAACATTGCCCTTTTTATTTATTTTCCCTTTTTTTCTTTTTTTCTTTTTTTTTCTTTTTTCTTTTTTTAGGCCTTTTTTTTGGCCTTTCTTCTTTTTTTCTTCTTTTTGGGCAATGCTCTAATAATGATGATCATCACACTTCTATTGATTACAACATAAGAATTACAACTCGGAACTAGAATAAGATATGACTCTATATGAATGCCTCCGGCGGTGTACCGGGATGGTGAAATGAATCAAGAGTGACATGTATGAAAAATAATGCATGGTGGCTTTGCCACAAATACGATGTCAACTACATGATCATGCAATGGCAATATGACAAAAGTAAAGTATGTCATGATGATGATTAATGGAACGGTGGAAAGTTGCATGGCAATATATCTCGGAATGGCCATGGAAATGCCATAATAGGTAGGTATGGTGGCTGTTTTGAGGAAGATATAAGGAGGTTTACGTGTGATAGAGCGTATCGTATCACGGGGTTTGGATGCACCGGCGAAGTTTGCACCAACTCTCAAGGTGAGAAAGGGCAATGCACGGTACCGAAGAGGCTAGCAATGGCGGAAAGGTAAAAGTGCGTATAATCCATGGACTCAACATTAGTCAAAAGAACTCATATACTTATTGGAAAAATTTAGAAGTCATCAAAATCCAAGTACTACGCACATGCTCCTAGGGGGATAGATTGGTAGGAAAATACCATCGCTCGTCCCCGACCTCCACTCATAAGGATGCACAAGCCAGGTACACTTCATGTTTCAAATTTGTTACACAACTTTAACCATACATGCATGCTACGGGACTTGCTAACTTCAACACAAGCATTCTTTAAATTCATAATCACCCAACTAGCATGACTTTAATATCACTACCTCCATATCTCAAAACAATTATCAAGTATCAAATTTATCATAGCATCCAATTCACTTCCTATGATAGTTTTTATTATACCCAACCTGGATGCCTACCATTCTAGGACCAATTTTATAACCATAGCAAATACCATGCTGTTCTAAAAGACTCTCAAAAAGATATAAGTGAAGCATGAGAAACTAGCAATTTCTACAAAATATAACCACCGCCGTGCTCTAAAAGATATAAGTGATGCATTAGAGCAAATGACCAACTACTCCGAAAGATATAAGTGAAGATCAATGAGTAGTCGAATAATTGTGCAACTATGTGAAGACTCTCTAACATTAAGGAGTTTCAGATCTTGGTATTGTATTCAAACAGCAAGCCAAACAAAATAAAATGGCATTGCAAGGATAGCACAACTCATGTGAAGCAGCAAAAACTTAGGTTCAACCGATACTAACCGATAGTTGTTGAAGAAGAAAGGTGGGATGCCTACCGGGGCATACCCAAGCTTAGATGCTTGAGACTTCTTGAAATATTATCTTGGGGTGCCTTGGGAATCCCCAAGCTTGAGCTTTTGTGTCTCCTTAGTTCCTCTCATATCATGGTTTCTCTTTTTATCAAAAGCTTCATCCACACCAAACTCAACAAGAACTCGTGAGAAAGGTTAGTATAAACCAATGCAAAACCTTATCATTTTCTACTGTAACAAATCACTAAAATTATTATTCAACATTGCATACTAAATGCCTCTGCATATTTAATACTCCTATCCTCAAATAGAATCATTAAACAAGCAAACATATGCAAACAATGCAAACATAACAGCAATCTGTTAAAACAGTACAGTCTGTAAAGAATGCAAGATTCATCATACTTCCCTAACTCCAAAAATTATGAAATAAAATTCCCACTGTAATAAATTTATCATATCTCATTATGCAAAAGGTTTCATCATTATATCATTCTTTGAATTTTCTAGGGAAGTTTTGCAACAGCGGTAAACTTTCTGTTTTCAAACAGCAACATGTATACTAGCAAAATAAGCATGGCAAAGGCTATCCTTGACTTATTTATTGAAACTAAAGATGCAAAACATTAATCTAAGTAACATCAAGCAAATACTAACATAATAAAATGACGCTCCAAGCAAAACACATATCATGTGGTGAATAAAAATATAGCTCCAAGTAAAGTTACCAATGAACGAAGACGAAAGAGGGGATGCCTTCCGGGGCATCCCCAAGCTTAGGCTCTTGGTTGTCATTGAATGTTACCTTGGGGTTCCTTGGGCATCCCCAAGCTTATGTTCTTGCCACTCCTTTTTCCATAGTCCATCGAATCTTTACCCAAAACTTGAAAACTCCACAACACAAAACTCAACAGAAAACTCGTAAGCTCCGTTAGTATAAGAAAATAAAACCACCATTTAGGTATTGTAATGAACTCATTCTAAATTCATAATGGTGTAATATATACTGTATTCAAACTTATCTATGGTTCATACCCTCCTATACTACTCATAGATTCATCAAAATAAGCAAACAACACATAGAAAACAGAATCTGTCAAAAACAGAACAGTCTGTAGTAATCTGTATCAAACGTATACTTCTGGAACTCAAAAATTTCTACCAAATTAGGAAGTACTAATAATTTCGTATACCAATCTATAGCAAAAAGAACTAATTTACTGTGAATTAACAGAACTAATTTACTGGGTGCAAAAGTTTCTGATTTTCAGCAGGATCAACACAACTATCACCGTAAGCCATCCTAAATGTCTTACTTGGCACTTTATTGAAACAAAAGCTATAAAACATGATCACTACAGTAGCATAATCATGTGTACACACAAAAATAGTAATGGTAAATATTGGGTTGTCTCCCAACAAGCGCTTTTCTTTAATGCCTTCTAGCTAGGCATGATGATGACAATGATGCTCACATAAAGGATAAGAATTGAAACATAACGGGAGCATCATGAAGCATATGACTAGCAAATTTAAGTCTAACCCACTTCCTATGCATAGGGATTTTGTGAGCAAACAACTTATGGGAACAATAATCGACAAGCATAGGAAGGCAAAACAAGCATAACTTAAAAAATTTAAGCACATAGAGAGGAAACTTGACATTATTGCAATTCCTACAAGCATATGTTCCTCCCTCATAATAATTTTCAGTAGCATCATGAATGAATTCAACAATATAACCAGCACGTAAATCATTCTTTTCATGATCTATAAGCATAGAAAATTTACTACTCTCCACATAAGCAAAATTCTTCTCACACTACTAGGAAAAGGCCTACTAATGGCGCACCAGTTTTGCCTACTAATGGCGCACTACTGGTGTGCCATTAGTATCACGCCACTAGTATTTTTTACTACTGGTGCACCAGTGGTGCGCCATTAGTATAGGCCATGGTGCGCCATTAGTATAGGCCACTGGTGCGCCATTAGTATAGGCCACGGTGCGCCATTAGTATTTTTGAATTTTGAAGGCGGGAAAATAGTAGTGGCGCATCGTCTAACCCCCACCGTGCGCCATTGCTATTTTTGAACTTTGAATTTGGATCTGGATCGCGATTTTTTTGCCCATTTTTTGCTCGTTTTTTGCACGATATTATTTCAAATTTTGTTCCCATTTTTGGATCTTGTACGTTCTTTTGCCGTGTTCTTTTGCCGGAGAGGAGTTCGCCGGAGAGGAGGAGGAGGAGGTGACCGCAGAGGCGCTAGCCTACATCGCCGGAGAGGAGGAGGAGGTCGCCGGAGAGGAGTTAACCAGAGCATCGGAGAGGAGGAAGGAGAAACCATGAGGGGATGGGAGGAGAGGAGGGAGGAGGAGCTCACCGGAGATGAGGGAGGAGGAGCTCACCAGAGAGGAGGAAGGAGAAACCGTGAGGGGATGGGAGGGGAGGAGAGGAGAGGAGGGAGGAGGAGGTCGCCGGAGAGGAGGAGGAGCTCGCCGGAGAGGAGGAGGGTAGTATGGTGGAGGAGAGAAGGGAAGATGGAGTGGAGGAGTGGAGGAGAGGTGGAGTGGAGGAGAGGTGGAGTGGAGGAGAAGAATGAAGAGGTAAGGAGGAGAGGACACGCCCAACCATATATACGGCATAGTAATGGCGCACCGTGGGCAGGTGCGCCATTACTATTTTTTATTTGTTTTTATTTATTTTGAATTTTGAAGGCGGGAAGATAGTAATGGCGCACCATGGGCAGGTGCGCCATTAGTAAGTTTGAATTTTTTTGCCTCTCCAGATCTTAAAAGCCCCGTATCTTTTTTTCTGTTAGGTTTTTGAGGATTTTGAAAATGTTTATGGGGTTCCCCCGATTAAATTCAGATGTAACTTCTCGAGTAGATGATTTTTCATATAAAAAACTTTTTCATCCGAGTTCGTATGCAAAAGTTATGCCCATTTTTACAAATTCTCGAGAGATTTTGCAAAAAATTCAAAAATTCATGTTTGTAAATTTTGCTAACAACTAGACCACATATCACATGGGAATCTCATTTTCTTTTATTTTTTTGACATTTCTATCATTTTTTTTGAAACTGAAAAGGCGGTCCACCGGGGGGGGGGTGCATTCGGGGGAATGTTTGGGCCAAATTACTAATGGCGCACCGTGGGATGGTGTGCCATTACTAGTTCAACTAGTAATGGCGCACCACTCCCATGGTGCGCCATTAGTAGTTTTGAAAAAATTAAAAATTTTTTTACTAATGGCGCACCGTCGGATGTGGTGCGCCATTAGTATTTGCACACTAATGGCGCACCAACACATGGTGCGCCATTAGTATTTAGTAATGGCGCACCACATGTACAGTGCGCCATTAGTGTCCATCCCATCTATAGCCCTTTTCCTAGTAGTGTCATTCGGAATAGTGGGAGTATCATAAGAGACTTGAACACTAAATTTTTTTCTACATTAAAAGAGTAATGTTCAGAAAAAGGGTCATAATCATGACAAGATTTGTAAATATAATCATCACTACTTTTTATAGCATAAGTTTCATCACAATAATCATCATAAGTAGCAACTTCGTTCTCATCATAATCGATTGAAACCTCTCCCGAGATAGTGGAATCACTAAATAAAGTTGACACTCTTCCAAATCCACTTTCGTATTCATCACAATAAAATTCAACATCCTCCAAAATAGTGGGATCACTACTTCCTAAAGTTGACTCTCTTCCGAACCCACTTTCATCAATATAATCATCATAGGTAGGAGGCATGCTATCATCATAACAACTTTGCATATCAAAACTTGGGATGCTAAAAATATCATCTTCACTAAACGTAGCATCCCCAAGCTTGGGACAAACATTAATTTCAGCAAATATATTCTCAAATATTTCATCCTCATCAAACATCGCTTCCGCAAGCTTGGGCTTTTCATATCATAAGCATAATCACTCTCATCATTAAAAATATGGATAGTACCAATAGTGAAGCAATTATCATCATCACAATGAGTAGTAGGAGCAACATCATTTGGGAGGGATACCTTTCTTTGTTTCTCCTTCTTTTGTTTTTATTCTTCATATTATGTGTGGGTTCAACCTTCCTCTTTGAGCTCCTTATTGATGAGATTGGTTGAATAGAAAGCTCCTCCTCGTTACCTGATTAATCATAAGAAATAATAGGAGGAGATTGGGAAGTCTCTTCCCTTTCATTAGTATTCTCATCATCTTCTATTTGCTTCCTTTTATTTAGGTAATTGGCAATATAAGGATTTTCAATACAATTCTCTGCACAAAACATATGAATCTTTTCTAGATCAATATCAACGAAATGCTCAAGATTAAATTCTGGAATAGGCTTAGTTAAACGTTTCAACTCTTCATAACCCAAAAGCAAGCTAAGTTCATTATAATGTTCAAGGGAAATCAAATCATCACAATTTTTGGACACGATTCGGTCATGAAACAATTTGCATTGGAGATGTAAATGACCACGTTCATTGCAAAGTTCACAAGTACGGCAAAGGAATTTTAAATTTTCAGCACTCACATCTAGCCTTTCTTGCAACCATTTAGTTTCTAAATGCTTATGCCTCTTGCAATAAATATCTTCTCTATTTGGTGTGTTCATGCAGACATGCACTCCACAAAAGTTTACATGATCATAAAAGATATTTTCATCATAACTAGTGCAATCATCATTAGTACTATGGATATTCAAAGAGTTCATACTAACAACATTGCAATCATGCTCATCATTCAAAGATTTAGTACCAAGCATTTTAATGCATTCTTCTTCTAGCACTTGAGCACAATTTTCCTTTCCATCAAACTCATGAAAGATATTAAAAAGATGAAGCGTATGAGACAAACTTAACTCCATTTTTTGTAATTTTTTCTTTTATAAACTAAACTAGTGATAAAACAAGAAACAAAAAGATTCAATTGCAAGATCTAAAGATATACCTTCAAGCACTCACCTCCCCGGCAACGGCGCCAGAAAAGAGCTTGGTGTCTACTACGCAACCTTCTTCTTGTAGACGTTGTTGGGCCTGCAAGTGCACAGGTTTGTAGGATAGTAGCAAATTTCCCTCAAGTGGATGACCTAAGGTTTATTAATCCGTGGGAGGCGTAGGATGAAGATGGTCTCTCTCAAGCAACCCTGCAACCAACTAACAAAGAGTCTCTTGTGTCCCCAACACACCCAATACAATGGTAAATTGTATAGGTGCACTAGTTCGGCGAAGAGATGGTGATACAAGTGCAATATGGATGGTAGATATAGGTTTTTGTAATCAAAAAATATAAAAACAGCAAGGTAACTAATAATAAAAGTGAGCGTAAACGGTATTGCAATGATAGGAAACAAGGCCTAGGGTTCATACTTTCACTAGTGCAAGTTCTCTCAACAATAATAACATAGATAGATCATATAACAATCCCTCAACATGCAACAAAGAGTCACTCCAAAGCCACTAATAGCTGAGAACAAACGTAGAGATTATGGTAGGGTACAAAACTACCTCAAAGCTATTCTTTCGGATCAATCCATTAAAGAGTTCGTACTAGAATAACACCTTAAGACACAAATCAACCAAAACCCTAATGTAACCTAGATACTCCATTATCACCTCAAGTATCCGTGGGAATGATTATACGATATGCATCACACAATCTCAAATTCATCCAACCAACAAAAATTACTTCAAAGAGTGCCCCAAAGTTTCTACCGAAGAGTCAAGAAAATGTGTGCCAACCCCTATGCATAGGTTCATGGGCGGAACCCGCAAGTTGGTCACCAAAACATACATCAAGTGGCACGTATATCCCCATTTTTACCACAGATAAACACGGCAAGACATACATCAAGTGTTCTTAAAGAAAGACTCAATCCAATAAGATAACTTCAAGAGGGAAACTCAATTCATCACAAGAGAGTAGAGGGGGGAGAAACATCATAAGATCCAACTATAATAGCAAAGCTTGCGATACATCAAGATCGTGCCATAGAGAGAACACGAGAGAGAGAGAGAGAGAGAGAGAGATCAAACACATAGCTACTGGTACATACCCTCAGTCCCGAGGGTGAACTACTCCCTCCTCGTCATGGAGAGCGCCGTGATGATGAAGATGGGCACCGGTGATGGGTTCCCCCTCTGGCAGGGTGCCGGAACAGACTCCCGAGAGGTTTTTGGTGGATACAGAGGCTTGCGGCGGCGGAACTCCCGATCTATCTTGATTTATGATGGTTTTATGGTACATAGGGTTATATAGGCGAAATAAGTCGGTCGGGGGGTGCTCGAGGGGTCCACGAGACAGGGGGCCGTGCCCTGTGGGGGGGGGGGGGCGCCCCCTATCTCCTGGGCTCCTCGAGTATCTTCTGACTTGATCTCCAAGCCTCCAAGATGATATTCTTTCAAAAAATAACGATGCCGAAGGTTTCATTCCGTTTGGACTCCGTTTGATATTCCTTTTGTTCGAAATACTTGAAACAGGCAATAAAACAGCAATATGGGCTGGGCCTCCAGTTAATAGGTTAGTCCCAAAAATGATATAAATGTGTAAAATAAATCCCATAAACATCCAAAAGGGGTAATATAATAGCATGGAACAATCAAAAATTATAGATACGTTGGAGACGTATCAGTACCCAGACATTCTGAGTATATGTTCACTGATAGAACTATTCTCCTCCATCTTGCAGCTGTAGAACTTATAGGAGACTTCATATCTCTCAATCCGAGCATTTGCTTGAAATATTAACTTCAACTCCTGGAACATCTCATATGCTCCATGACATTCCAAACATCGTTGAAGTCCCGGTTCTAAGCTGTAAAGCATGGCACACTGAACTATCGAGTAGTCATCAGCTTTGCTCTGCCAGATGTTCATAACATCTGGCGTTGCTCCTGCAGTGGGTTTGTCACCTAGCGGTGCTTCCAGGACGTAATTCTTCTGTGCAGCAATGAGGATAATCCACAAGTTACGGACCCAGTCCGTGTAATTGCTACCATCATCTTTCAACTTAGCTTTCTCTAGGAACGCATTAAAATTCAACGGAACAACAGCACGGGCCATCTATCTAAAACAACATAGACATGCAAAATACTACCAGGTACTAAGTTCATGATAAATTAAAGTTTAATTAATCATATTACTTAAGAACTCCCACTTAGATAGACATCCCTCTAATCATCTAAGTGATCACGTGATCCATATCAACTAAACCATGTCCGATCATCACATGAGATGGAGTAGTTTTCAATGGTGAACATCACTATGTTGATCATATCTACTATATGATTCATGCTCGACCTTTCAGTCTCAGTGTTCCGAGGCCATATCTGCATATGCTAGGCTCGTCAAGTTTAACCCGAGTATTCTGCATGTGCAAAACTGGCTTGCACCCGTTGTATGTGAATGTAGAGCTTATCACACCCGATCATCACGTGGTGTCTCGTCACGACGAACTGTAGCAACGGTGCATACTCAGGGAGAACACTTATACCTTGAAATTTAGTGAGAGATCATCTTATAATGCTACCGTCGAACTAAGCAAAATAAGATGCATAAAGGATAAACATCACATGCAATCAATATAAGTGATATGATATGGCCATCATCATCTTGTGCCTTTGATCTCCATCTCCAAAGCACCATCATGATCACCATCGTCACCGGCTTGACACCTTGATCTCCATTGAAGCATCGTTGTCATCTCGCCAACTATTGCTTCTACGAGTATCGCTACCGCTTAGTGATAAAGTAAAGCAATTACATGGTGATTGCATTTCATACAATAAATCGACAACCATATGGCTCCTGCCAGTTGTCGATAACTGTGTTACAAAACATGATCATCTCATGCAACAATTTATATAATCATGTCTTGACCATATCACATCACAACATGCCCTACAAAAACAAGTTAGACGTCCTCTACTTTGTTGTTGCAAGTTTTACGTGGCTTCTACGGGCTTAGCAAGAACCGTTCTTACATACGCATAAAAAACACACAACGATTGTTTGTCAAGTTTGTTGTTTTAACCTTCAACAAGGACCGTGCGTAGTCACACTCAATTCAACTAAAGTTGGAGAAACAGACACCCACTAGCCACCTGTGTGTGACGCACGTCAGAAGAACCAGTCTCGCGTAAGCGTACACGTAATGTCGGTCTGAGCCGCTTCATCCAACAATACCGCCGAATCAAAGTATGACATGCTGGTAAGCAGTATGACTATTATCGCCCACAACTCTTTCTGTTCTACTCGTGCATATAACATCTACGCATAGACCTGGCTCGGATGCCACTGTTGGGGAACGCAGTAATTTCAAAAAAATTCCTATGCACACGCAAGATCCATCTAGGTGATGTGTAGAAACAAGAGGGGAGAGTGTTGTCCACGTACCCTCATAGACCGTAAGCGGAAGCATTATGACAAGGCGGTTGATGTTGTCGTACGTCTTCACGATCCGACCAATCCTAGCACCGAAGATATGACACTTTCGCGATCTGCACACGTTCAGCTCGGTGACGTCCCATGAACTCTAGATCTAGCTGAGGTTGAGGGAGAGTTTTGTTAGCACGACGGCGTGGTGACAGTGATCATGAAGCTACCGGCGCAGGGCTTCGCCTAAGCACTACAACAATATGACCGAGGTGGAAATCTGTGGAGGGGGGCACCGCACATGGCTAAACAATCAACTTGTGTGTCTATGGGGTGCCCCCTCCCCCGTATATAAAGGAGTGGAGGAGGGGAATGTCCGTCCCTCTCATGGCGCGCCCAAGGGGGGGAGTCCTACTCCCGGTGGGAGTAGGATTCCCCCTTTCCCTAGTTGGAGTAGGAGAAGAGGGAAGGAGGAGAGAGGGAGAAGGAAAGGGGGGCATCGCCCCCCTTCCCTAGTCCAATTCGGACCCAAGGGGGAGGGGGGAGCGGCCTACCTTGGCCGCCCCTCTCTCTCCACTATGGCCAATTAAGGCCCAATAACTCCCCAAGGGGTTCTGGTAACCCCCCCCCCCCCCCGTATTCCAGTAAATGCCCGAACTCACCCGGAACTGTAAGTGCATCTAGTGCCGCCCCTAGTTGGTTTTGGAGTATTGACGACAAAGTTGGTTGAGGGACTAATGCGTTTGTGAGAATTGCAGGATAACGCAGGTAGTGTTCCTCATTGATTCGGTTTATCTACAAGAGATGACCCCTAAAAATGTATGAAGACATTGAAGACAATGGTGGTATGTGAAGATATTCATATTGAAGACTATGACATGAGAAGACATTGAGTGAAGACTATGGAGCGCGAAGACTGTGTTGTTTCGTTGTTTCCTTTTCTTCTTTGTTGAGTCATAGGAACTACCGTACTGTCAAGTGGGGTCCAAGTGAACTAAGTCAGAATGACTGAAGTGATGCTCAACCCAAATCCTATGTCTTCGAGCGAAGACAATGAGAGCAAATCTTATCCAGAGCTGGATGAGTCAGCTTTGCTTGTAGGCCAAGTAAAGTTGCCGTGTGTGTTTGAAATCTGACCGTTGGAACACGTGTCAGTTCCTTAGTGACCCAGGGTCATTTCGGACATATCAGGTCGGGTTGCCCAGTGTCTATAAATAGCCCACCCCCTACACCATAAATTGGTGGCTGCTCAGAGTTAGTGCACGGCTTATGTCGTTAGAGAGCAACACACCTCGAAGCCTTTGAGAGAGAGAAATCCTTGCGAGGACCAAGCCCAAACACCCAGAGCCAAAGAGTGTTAGGCATCACTGAAGTCTTTCTGTCTGTGTGACCTGAAGACTTATTACACTTGAGGACTGTGAATCCTCCAGCCGGTTAGGCATCGCGTCCTGAGCATCCAAGAGTCATTGTGGATTGCCGGTGAACGAAGTCTGTGAAGGTTCGGAAGTCTACCTTCAAGACTTACCAGAATTATTGGGCGAGGACTGTGTGTCCTTAGCTCAAGGGGAATAAGGTGAAGACACGGTCTTCTGAGTTAAATCTCAGCCTCCCTAACCAGATGTACAGTTGTCACAGCAACTGGAACTGGTCCAACAAATCCGTGTCTTCAACAAGTGACTAGTTCTATCCTCTCCCTTCCTTTACTTAAGTTTGTCTTCGTGAAGTCATTGCTTATCTGTCATATCTGTTTGACTTCATTGCTTGACTACTCCTATTGGTTGGCTTCGTATTATCTTCCATCCTGATCCTTACTACTTAGCTGCTATTAGTCCTGTACTTTCACATCATTGCATACTTGACTATGGTTTGCTTATTGTAGTTTATCTTCCGCTGCATATCAAATAGGTCATTTCTACTGTTTGTCTTCGAAACTATCATGTTTTGAAGACTTTCCTAAAAATCGCCTATTCACCCCCCTCTAGTCGATACTAGCACTTTCAATTGGTATCAGAGCAAGGTACTCCCTTGTTCTGTGATTCGGTTTAACCACCTGGAGTTTTAGCTATGTCGACTGCAGGGATAATCAAAGTCTCCGCTGCTTGCCCTGTGTTCGATGGAACTGAATATCCCTACTGGAAGAATAAGATGCGTATGCATCTTAAAGCCATTGATGTCGACCTCTGGTATGTCGTCAAGAACGGCGTTCCCAAAACCGGTGAAGGTGTCACCCTACTGATTTCAAGAAATTCATTCAACTGGACTCTACTGCCAAGAACATTATCTGTGGTCATCTAACCAAAGGACAGTATGGCCGTGTGAGTGCTCTGGAAATGTCGAAGCTAGTCTGGGACTGGCTATCCAAGGTCAACGAAGGCGTCTCAACCCAGAGAGATCAAAGGATCAGTGTTCTTCGCAACCTCTTCAACCGCTTCAAGAGAAACAACAATGAAAACGTCCAGCTCACGTTTGATCGCCTCACTGACATCACAATGGAGCTTCAAGCTCTTGGTGCAACTGAGATTACCAAGCATGAAATCGTCAAGACACTACTCAGATCACTTGAAAGCTCCTTTGACACCCTTGCCCTCATGATACAGGAACGTCCTGACTTCAAGACACTCGATCCGTCTGATATACTTGAGAGGCTCAACACACATGAGTTCCAGCTTTCTGAGAAAAGAGATATCTATGGTCCAAACTATGGCCGAACTCGCGCTGTGAAGGCAAAAGTTTTTTCCTCATCTAAAGAAGAATCTGACTGCAGTTCTGATGATCCTGAAGACACTGGAAAGGAACTTGCTATGCTTGTGAAAAAGTTCCAGAAGTTCACCAAGAAGAAAGGCTTCAGAAAGTCTTCACGATCTAGCTCAAGAAATGATGAAGCTTCCACTCATGACCACAAGAAGAGAACATGTCACAAGTGCAAGAAAACCGGACACTATGTCTCTGAGTGTCCACAGTGGGACAATGAGAAGAAGAAGAAGAAGAGCAAGGAATATGATTCAGATGACAAGAAGAAGAAGAAATCTTCAAAGTCTTCTTCCAAGTCCTCATCATGGTCTTCATCTCATAAGAAGAGCTCATCAGGCAAGGCTCGTGCTTTTGTTGGCAAGGAAATGGATTCTAAAGAGGAGTCTGCTTCTGAGGAGGTGGAGGTGGAGTCTGGAGAGGAGTCAGACCCTGGTGTTGCAAGTCTGGCTCTAGCCACAGCCTATGTTGCCAAGTCCATCTTCAACACTGAAGACAATGACTTCCACACCAACGCTGAAGCTGATGATGAAGACGATCCTACTCCCACCTACTGCTTCATGGAACGTGGTGCCAAGGTAAAATCACGTGATGCTTACTTTCAAACATCAAGTGAAGATGACTCTGATTGTGAATCCAAACCTAGCTACAAAACACTTGCTAAAATTGCAAATGAACAACAAAAGGCTATGGAACATACTCAAAAACTGTTAGAGAAAAGCGATGACCTATTGGACGCGGAAATGACATGTTCACAGTCCTTAGTTGAAGATATAAAAAATCTTCATGCTAAGTACCAAGAACGTGAAAGTCGTCATGAAACACTCTCAACCACTTATGAAAATCTCTCCTATGATTATCTTCAGAGGAAGCAAGAGCTTGAGAAATTGAGAGCGGCTCATGAAGACCTTCAAAAAGAGAATGAGTCACTTCGCGCTCAACAGATTAGTCCCGCTCAGGATGGATTTGAACCACCATGTCTAAAATGCATTGAGCGTGATAATGCTACATCTGTTGCTGAATGTTCCACTGCTGCTACTGTTTCATTGTCTTCACCTATTGATGTGGTTACTAACCCCTCCGCGGAGGATACCACTACTATTGCTGATGAAAATTCTAGGTTGAAGACATTTCTTGAAACAGGGATGTATAAAAGTCTGAAAGGGCATCAAACACTTTGTGATGTCCTCAAAAAGCAGATTCTAAACCGAAACCCTAGGAAAGAGGGTGTTGGGTTCGAGAGGAAAATGAATGTTGATGGCTCGTACTGGAAGCCTGAGCAATACCCCAAAACCACATGGGTTGCTGCAAAGGAACCTTCAGTAGATCCATCCACTTTATCTGGCTTTACCTGTGCTATTCCTATTATCATTGATGAATCCTTTGATGCAAACTATAAGCTGTTCAAGAATCAGAATGGTGAAGTTTTTGCCAGGTATATTGGTACTAACTGCAGGAATGGACCACCTATGAAGAAGATCTGGGTACCTAAGCAGTACATTGAGAATATTCCTGTGAATGTCGTCATGACACCACCAAGGAAGAAGACAAACCCCAGACCTATGGCTTCATATGGCCAAAAGGCTTCATACAGATACAGGACTCACCTGAGTCACCCTAACGCCAATGTTTTGCAGGGAAATCATACTCAGACTCATGAGTATGAGCGTATGTCTTCAAACCGCTATGTTCATAGAACTAAGAACTTTTCTGCGTATTCATATGAGTATCATTCGTCTCCTGCAAGGCTATTTGCTAGGGCTCCAAAGCCGAAATTCTCAGATGCTGCACTTAGACTCATTGCTTCTAAGCCACCCCTGAAAATGTGGGTGGCGAAGAAGAATTAACTTTCTTTTGCAGAGAAAGGTTTCCAGCCTGAAATCAACGGCGTCCGATGCTATTGCTGGGGACCTAAAACACATTAAGGACGCATGATAAAATGTCTTTCTATATACTTCACATCTGAATCGCTTACCAGTCATACTATGTGTCCTAACTTTGATCTAAGCTGTGACAATCCTTGTATGTATCAAATGCCTATGCTTCACAACACTCTTTGTGAAGCCTATCCTCCTAACTGCACTATAGGGCATGTCACCAAAAGCTTCAGAATGGATTATGGACAGTGGATGCACAAATCATATGATTGGTGATCGAAGTTTTCTCATGGACTCAACCTTACATCCATCCGACAAGAGTCACATCACATTTGCTGACACTGGTAAAAGCAAGGTATTGGGTGTAGGTAGAGTTGCAATCTCAAAGGATCAACACATGGATAAAGTGATGCTTGTTGAATCCCTTGGTTTCAACTTAATGTCTGTCTCAATGCTTTGTGACTTGAACATGATTGTGCTATTCGGAAAATATCGCTGCCTTGTACTAATGGAATCTGACAAGTCTCTAGTCTTTGAAGGGTATCGAAAAGATGATCTATACATGGTAGATTTCTCAGCAGGTCCACAGATTGCCGTATGTCTTCTCACAAAAGCTTCAGAATGCTGGCTCTGGCATTGAAGGCTGGGGCATGCTGGCATGAGGAACTTACACTCACTCGTCAAGAAGAAGCATGTCATAGGCATCGAGGATGTCAAGTTCAAGAAGGATCATTTGTGCGGTCCCTGCGAAGCTGGAAAGATGACTAGGGCAAAGCACCCCTCGAAGACAATCATGACAACATCTCAACCCTTCGAGCTATTACACATGGACTTATTTGGACCTACTCACTACTCCACCCTCACAACAACTGCTTCTCTCTATGGCTTCGTAATTGTTGATGACTACTCAAGATACACATGGGTGCATATAATTCTCTACAAGACTGAAGTGCAAGATGTCTTCAGACGCTTCGCCAATCGAGCAATGAACAATTATGGCGTGAAGATCAAGCATATCAGAAGTGACAATGGCATTGAATTCAAGAACACCAGACTTGATCTTTATCTGGATACAATGGGAATCACTCATGAGTTCTCTGCTCCATACACACCTCAGCAAAATGGCATCGTTGAGCGCAAGAACAGAACTCTCATTGAGATGGCTCGAAAATGCTCGATGAGTACAAGACACCAAGAAACTTCTGACCTGAAGCTATTGATACAGCATGTCACATCATCAATCGTGTTTACATCCATAAGCTTCTGAACAAAACATCCTATGAGCTCCTAACGGGAAAGAAGCCAAATGTCAGTTACTTCAGAGTATTTGGAGCTAGGTGCTGGATCAAGGATCCCCATCACAAGTCAAAATTTGCACCTAAAGCTCACGAAGGCTTCATGCTTGGCTATGGAAAGGACTCGCACTCCTACAGAGTTTTCAACCTCTATCTCTACAAAATCGTCAAAACTGTGGATGTGCGATTTGATGAAACAAATGGTTCACAAAGAGAACTCCTGCCAAGTACAGTAGATGAAGCTCCTCCCAGCGAATCTATCAAGCTGATGGGAACTGGTGAAATCATGCCTTCTGAAGCACAGCCTAAAGAGGAACTTATCATTTCTGCACCTAACCAACCTGAAGACTATGCTCAGACAGAAGACAATCCCCCCAATGATGACAATGATCAGCAAGAGCAAAATCTTTGTCCAGTTCATCCTCGTGTTGCAAATGAAGTACAAATTGAGAAGATAATTGACAACATCAATGCACCTGGTCCACTCACTCGCTCAAGAGCAACACAGTTAGCAAACTTTTGTGGGCACTTTTCATTTGTGTCAATATCAGAACCCAAGAAAGTTGCTAAAGCCTTTATGAAACCTGAATGGATTCAAGCTATGCAAGAAGAACTTCAACAGTTCAAGCTGAACAATGTTTGGGAACTTGTCAAGTGACCTGACCCTCGCAAAAATAACATTATAGGCACAAAATGGATATATCGAAACAAGCAAGATGAGCATGGTCAAGTCGTCAGAAACAAAGCACGTCTTGTGGCTCAAGGATATACTCAAGTAGAAGGAATTGACTTTGGTGAAACATTTGCTCCTGTGGCTAGGCTCGAAGCTATTCGCATACTGCTAGCTTACGCTAACCATCACAACATCTTGCTATATCAAATGGATGTGAAGAGTGCATTTCTCAACGGCAAGATTGAAGAAGAAGTGTATGTCGCTCAACCACCTGGCTTTGAAGATCCAAAACATCCTGATATGGTGTACAAGCTAAACAAAGCACTGTATGGCCTCAAACAAGCTCCTCGCGCATGGTATGATACGATCAAAGACTTCCTGAAGAGCAAAGGCTTCAAACCTGGATCCCTTGATCCCACACTCTTCACGAAGACATATGATGGTGAACTGTTTGTGTGCCAAATATATGTGGATGACATTATCTTCGGCTGCACAAACCAGAAGTATAGTGATGAGTTTGGATACATGATGCAAGAGCAATATCAGATGTCCATGATGGGTGAGCTGAAGTTCTTCCTTGGTCTTCAAATTCGTCAGCAAAGAAATGGCATCTTCATATCTCAAGAAAAATACCTCAAAGATTGTCTGAAGAAGTTTGGAATGGAAGACTGCAAAGGTTACACGACGCCAATGCCAGCCAAACACCATCTTGGTCCCGACGATAATGGTAAAGAGTTCGATCAAAAGGTATACCGCTCCATGATTGGTTCTTTACTTTATCTATGTGCATCTAGGCCAGATATTATGCTTAGTGTTTGCATGTGTGCTCGATTCCAAGCGGCACCAAAGGAATCGCATCACTTAGCTGTGAAGCGAATTCTTCGATATTTGGCTTACACCCCAACACTTGGATTATGGTATCCAAAGGGCTCAAAATTTGATTTGGTTGGATTCTCGGATGCTGATTATGCTGGTGACAAGGTGGATCGCAAGTCTACATCAGGCACATGTCACTTTCTGGGTCGATCACTTGTCTGTTGGTCTTCAAAGAAGCAGAACTGTGTATCACTCTCAACTGCTGAATCTGAATACATTGCTGCTGGATCCTGTTGTGCTCAGCTTCTATGGATGAAGCAAACTCTCAAGGACTATGGCATCAATCTGAAACAAGTACCTCTCTTCTGCGACAACGAAAGTGCCATCAAGATAGCCAACAATCCAGTCCAGCACTCGAAGACAAAGCACATTGAAATTCGTCATCACTTTCTCAGAGATCATGTCATGAAGAAAGATATCGACATCATACACGTCAACACTGAAGAGCAACTGGCAGATATCTTCACAAAGCCCTTGGATGAGAAAAGGTTTTGCAAGTTATGGTGTGAGCTAAATATCTTGGAATCCTCAAATGTCCTGTGATCAGGCACACATCCTAACACTTATGCATGTTGATGACTTAGATGTGCAACACACAAAGTAATGTATATCTTCAATCAATGAAGACTTACACTCTGAGTGAGAATACATTAACGTGGAATATGACTTCGGAGCGCCACGATAATTGTGCGCCATGTCTGGGTCTAATACTTCCTATACGGTGGGTAACGCCACCACCAAATTTCTTTGTTTGAAGTGTTTCACTCATGGCGTTATTTTTGCAATGACTTCGCATTTGGTTTGTCTTCAGTTTCAATTTATCTTCATGATTTTCTTCATTATGATGACTTGATTGCTTTCTGATATATATATATACTAGTGTCCTGTCCTCTACAACATTCACTTATAGCTATGTCTTCCTATTTGAATCTTTTGAACTAAGTGAATGTGATCGGACCCTAATCTCTCTATGCTCTCTATCTCAAACTCTATCTGTCCAAATCATATGCATTCTATTGAAACTGTCAAATGTCTTCTCTGCGTCCTAGTCACCAGAAGACAAGGAGACAAACATTAAGTCTGTTTTTAATGACTCATCTTTATTTTCTATATCCGGAGAAGCCAGAACAACCATCCAACATGCCTGGCGGGCGTGGGAACGTGGGACAACTCTGAGTATGTTGCATGCTTGCCACGTGCCCCTCAGATGTGAACCGCCAGGGGCACCTGCGTAATTGCGCTGTGCCGCACACCTCCTTATAAATACTTGTCCCCTGCGGTAAAGAAATCCTTCTTCCACCTCTCCACCTCGTTAAAACCCTAGCGCCACCGCTAGCTCTCGACGACGCCGGCGACGAAGCGCTTAGCTGCCGCGACTTCTCCGACGCCGTCCTCACGCCGGCGGCCGGACATCGTCCTCTCCGCCGTCGCCGTAGGTGTCCTCCGTCGCCAAGTTAGGGCACGGTGGACTGAACTGCTCGGTCTCCTATTCATCTCATCTAGCAGTTCTTCGTGCGGTAATTATAACTCTATTTTTACCACCTTTTTTATCTTCAAGATTCATCCTATTTACCAATAGTAGTTTCTGCCTACACAGTGTTAGATTTATTCTGTCTGCATCTCATACTGCCTAGTCTATTCACTTAAATTTCATATCTAGTTTGATTCCTCACTTGTACTTATTCACGGATTCGTACAAATCTGGAACCAACTCACAACACATAAGTGAATGTCTTCGCATCATGAGGTCAATGTCTTCAAACTGATTTATCTTCAAAATCTTCTGAGAATGCATATGACCACTTCCCCTTCCCTCGCATCTCTAATGCTATCACAGGTACACGTCCGTGGGAGAATCCCTTGGTTCTCATAGTCTGCATTCGTTTGCAGAATACTTACAGCATCACATTAATTCTCCCGAAGCCAGTTCCTGCTTGACCAGCAAGCGTAAGTCTCTGAAGCCTTTGAACATATTGAAGCCATTCAGTTTGAAGTTCATGGCTGCAGAGAAATCAGTAAGGAAGGGTGGCAGACAGCATAGAGGGGGAACATCAAAAGATTTGCCTGATGACCTAGCAGAGCTCTACAAGACAGATCCTGAAGAGAATTATCATCAGCGCAAGACACGAATCCAATGGATTCGACGCTATTGGGCTGAAGAATGGTTCAAGTACAAGTTCGTGACCAAGGAATATGCAGAGAAGAATGCTATCAAAAGTCCTTGGGGTGATATTCTCTATCGAGGCCTTCAACCCAAGAACAGAGCTGAAGCTATTGCACAGGGTTTCTATCCCTGCATGGTCCGAGGACCTCAGCCTGAGAATGCCAATCCCTCATCATTACTCTGGTGTCGTGATGATACTCTCTTCAAGCGCAACTTCCAGCATGCAAAGGCTTCGGCCAAGGAAAACAAAAAGTCATTGGGATTAGACTTCAACCCTGGTCCCTCTGCTCCCCGTGCTGACGGCTCACATGATGCAGAACCCAATGTCATCGGCCCCTTCTCCAACCTTGACGGCCTCATCACCTACATCTTGGTCCAAGGTGCCAGAGTAGATCATTCCGATAATGATGCCGACACTGATGAAGCCCTAGCTCCTCCTCCAAAGCCGCAGAAGCAAAAGAAGCCAAAGGCTTCAACATCAGCTGCACCTCCAAAATCTTCACGTGCGAAGCCACTGGCCACTGCACCTCCTGAAGACAGTGTGCAGTCTGAAGATCAATCACGTATCTCCAAGAAGACGGAAAAGAGAAAGGAAATCGTCAGGCATACTGATCAAACCTTGACTCCTGCTGCCATTCTGCATGAAGAACCCATTGATCTGTCTAGCGATGAAGATCTTGCAGATGATGCCCTTGAACAACTGATCAAGAGCAAGGAAGAAGCAGAGATCTTCAACAACTTGCCTCTTTTCGATGTGGCAATCATCCATAACTTCATTGATGAGTGGTTCGACACCCCAAATCTCGGCTTTGAAGATCTGCAGCTTCCCATTGGCCTCAGCGTCGCCTTCAATGGCGCCATTGCTTCTGAGCTAGCTCTCGCTCAGTGCATCGTTGAGCTGAAGAACAAGATTGACTATGAAAAGGCTCAGTTCAAGAAGCATGTGGCCAAGCTGAGCGTGCAAGACATCAGAAACTTCAAGGTCATGCTGCACGAGCTTAAGGAAGCCTTTCTCAAGAAGCGAGAAGAAGCTCAAGGCTCTCGTGAGTGCATGAAGAGTTTGGCTGACAACTGTGTGCTGGCCTACAATGAGGCTGAGAAGCGCAAATCTCTTGGCCGTCCTGGCATTGACCCCAGGATGGCTGCAAAGGAGAAGAAGCTATCAACTGCTCAATCTGCACCTTCAAGGCAGGAAGCACCTCGCATTATCTTCCCAAGCAGCATGACTGGCTCGAAGCCAAAGGTCATGTCAACCGCTTCAGAACAGAAGAAGATGAGGGCTGCCGAGGCTGAAGCCAGAAAGAGGAAAAACACTGAAGCCTCTGATGCTGCTCCCTCCAAGAAGCGCAAAACCAAGAAGAATCGGGCTGCTCCCATAGAGCCCTTAGTTGTTGAACCCATCTCAGTGGTTCGCCCTGCATCTGAACATCAAGAACGACGGATGATAGTGCATGAGCCTGCTTCCATAGAGGCTCATGAGGCTGAAGATATTCCAGCAGCTGAACCCACCGCTGCTGAAGACATTGGTCAAGATGACAATGTTGAAGATCATGAAGTTCTTCCTCAGATATGGTATCATCACCTGTTCTCACAAACAGCGAACTCATCAGCATTGGTCGTCCTCTGACGCCAATTGCTCAGGATGCATCGTGGGCTGATCACCCACAGCAACAAGACTCCCCAAGTACTCCCCAACAACAACAACAAGTTACACCACCCATTCAAGAAGAAGAAGAAGACTTTGAGGCCCAGCCAACTCCATCTCCAAAGGCGTTGCCAGCATTTCGCAGGCTTCACAAAGGACAAAGGCCTCAAGTCCCTCTCTTGAGCGTTCCAGAAGGAGAAGTGCATCACCAACCTG
Source organism: Triticum timopheevii (assembly GCA_963921465.1). Taxonomy (NCBI): domain Eukaryota; kingdom Viridiplantae; phylum Streptophyta; class Magnoliopsida; order Poales; family Poaceae; genus Triticum; species Triticum timopheevii. The sequence goes on from OY997274.1 coordinate 521,297,526, forward strand.
TTGCACGTCAAGTGTTTCCTGAAGCCACTCCAACTGTGAATGTCTCCGTGTCTAAAGCCCAAGCTGCTGAAGACAATCCGGCTGCATCAGCCGATGAAAGACAAGATGATGTACGTGTCCCTATTCCTCCAGTTAGTGAAGAATTTGTTCCTGATGTGAACGTGCCAGTGCCTGACCCTCCAGCTCGTCAAGTGGAGGTTGAAAATCCTGAAGCTGCCACCACCAATGCAAGTGAAGCCAATGACGTAGTCATGGCTGAAGCTAATGTGAAGCTTGCACCAACCAGTGTGCCTGAAGCCAATGAGGCAACTGCTCCCGAAGCACCTGTTGTGCAGCCTGAAGCCTCAGTTGCTGCCACTACTCCTGTTCCGCCACCAAGGCCCTATACAATTGAGCAAGCATACAATCATGGTTAGCTAACCACTGTCCGATGGCCCATTCTGGTCCCTCCGCCTACTGCCTCTGGACCTCAATTTGATTATCATGTTGAGCATAGGCCTTAGGTCCAGAAACCAAAGCCAAGACTGCCAAGGTTCCCAGGCACTGCTAATTCTACAGGGTCCTTCAATGCAAATGGCTTCAAAAGCCACAATACCTTCTTTGACAGCGCCAAGAACCCCTACTCAAAGCCAAGGATATCATCTGATCGTTTCTGGAGCTATCAACAGCGAAGCTATTACTCCTGCGTTCTGTATGATCAAGGGCGCATTTTCCCTCATATGCGCCTCGACACTGAAGCCATTGCTGGACTGCCGTGCTTAGAAGAAGCATTTGACTGCTTTCCTGATGCAGGTCTGCTCAACTTTGTGACAGACAAAGAACACTGGAATGAAGAACTTTTGCTTCAATTCTATGCTACCCTCCACATTCGCGGCTACAACAGGGATATCAAGACATGGGTTCTCGAGTGGATGACCGGAAATGTTCATCATGAAGCCAAAGCTCTTGACATCATTGAGCTTACAGGCCTACCCACTCCCGGAGAGCTATATGAACCTGATTGTCAACTACACCAATGCACTGGAGAGCATCTTCCACAAGCCAGAACCCAACATGAGCCAGATGTTGAGCATGATGAAGCCTTTGCCATCTGACGCTGAATATCCAATAGAGTTCTTTGTTGATGACTGTCGGTGTCAAAACCGGCGGATCTCGGGTAGGGGGTCCCGAATTGTGCGTCTAGGCGGATGGTAACAAGAGACAAGGGACACGATGTTTTTACCCAGGTTCGGGCCCTCTCGATGGAGGTAAAACCCTACTCCTGCTTGATTGATATTGATGATATGGGTAGTACAAGAGTGGATCTACCACGAGATCAAGGAGGCTAAACCCTAGAAGCTAGCCTATGGTATGACTGTTGTTCGTCCTATGGACTAAAACCCTCCGGTTTATATAGGCACCGGAGAGGGCTAGGGTTACACAGAGTCGGTTACAATGGTAGGAGATCTACATATCCGTATTTCCAAGCTTGCCTTCCACGCCAAGGAAAGTCCCATCCGAACATGGGACAAAGTCTTCAATCTTGTATCTTCATAGTCTTGGAGTCCGGCCGATGATGATAGTCCGGCTATCCGGACACCCCCTAGTCCAGGACTCCCTCAGTAGCCCCTGAACCAGGCTTCAATGACGACGAGTCCGGCGCGCATATTGTCTTCGGCATTGCAAGGCGGGTTCCTCCTCCGAATAATTCATAGAAGATTGTGAACGCCAGGATAGTGTCTGGCTTTGTAAAATAAATTCCACATTCCACCATAGAGAGAATAATATTTACACAAGTTCAATCTGCTGACGTATTTTGCGGCATGACGTCACACCACTACTAAGCCTTTACTTGAATCGTTTTTATTATATCGCCTCAGCGCGTTTAGCAAAGCGGTTTCCTTGGCACGTCTTGTCGAAGCAGAGATCATGTTCCCCTTATTCCGGGATTCCCATCAATACGGACGTGGGTAACCCAACCGCGCCATTGATTGTGGCGCTTGGGAGATAAGTGAGTTTTACCAGGACGGTGGGGATGTATAGTTTCGTCCGCCCATATATAAGGGGATAAGGATCCACCTCTTTTACCTACGCCTTCTTCCTCCTTTGCTTATCCACCTCCGCATACTCGAGCTCCAGCGCCCAAGTCCGCACATCTCACCTCGACCCTTTCCAGCCATGTCCGGAGCGGGAGGCAAGTGGATGGCCTCCTCCGTTACGGAGGGACACATCGAGAAGTTGCGCGGCGCCGGATACCTATCCAGCGACATCGCGCACCGGCTGCCCGACGAGGGGCAGCTCATCCCCACCCCCAGGCCCCATGAGAGGGTCGTATTCCTTCTCCACTTCCTTCGCGGACTAGGCTTCCCACTCCACCCCTTTGTCCGGGGGCTCATGTACTACTACGGCTTGGATTTCCATGATCTGGCCCCAAATTTTATCCTCAATATCTCGGCGTTTATCGTCGTGTGCGAGGCCTTCCTCTGCATCCAGCCTCACTTCGGCTTGTGTCTAAAGACCTTCAACGTCAAGCCGAAGGTTGTGAAGGGCAGCCAAGCGGAGTGCGGAGGCGCCATGGTGGGCAAAATGCCCAACGTCACTTGGCTTGAGGGTGCCTTCGTGGAATCCATCAATGGGTGGAAATCGGGGTGGTTCTACATCACCGAGCCGCGTGACTCTAAATGGGCGGCGGCCCCCGAGTTCAGATCTGACATCCCCATGCAGCTCACCTCCTGGAAAGAGAAGGGCTTGCTTTGGGGTAGTTCGGAGGAGCTGACCGGACTCCAGTCCTGTCTCCAGACCCTGGTGAACAAGAAGCTCAAGCTTGTCAACGTGATCCAGGTCATGCTCGTCCGCCAGATTCTCCCCTGCCAGCAACGGGACTTCAATTTGTGGGAGTTTGATCCGGCACAGCACCGGACCTTGAGCAGGCTCTTCGACACTACGTACGAAGCTGCCTGGAGGGTGCTGTTCAAGGGCGCCGAGGCTCCCGCATCCGCTATCGAAGATCATGAATTCAGCACGCAGTGTCTGGCTGGCGAGGTAAGCTATGTTATCCTCTATGGGACATTTGCTTTTCATAGTTTGACTCTATGCAGGATCTAAACTCCCAATGCCTTTAACAGGACTGGCAGAAGACGTCCAGACAGGTTAACTGTCCGGCTCCACTTCCAGAAGACCCAGCGAACACCCGTTTGACGGGGCTGCTGGTCCCGGCACTTTACGTGGTGCCGGAGAAGAAGGCCAAGAAGAAGGCCACGGGAACCCGAAGGAGTTCCCGGCGTCAGGTGGTATCGGACTCATCGTCCGATTACTCCGAGGCGGACTCCTCCCCTGAAGACAAGGAGGAGAAGAAAGAGGCCTCTCCCCCAGCGGGGGGAGAGAATAAGAGGAAGGCCTCCCCAACGAGGGAGGCCGAAGGGTCCAAGAAGGGAAGGACCCTTCCCCCGGACTGCTCCGCCAATGTCGGCGACGGCAACGAGGAGTGGCCCTCAAGGGCCAAGCCCCTGGCAAGATCGTAAGTATCCGGACTCCTGGATGATTTATAATTTTTCTTTTCGCCACACGGTGTCTTTCTAATGCCGCATACAACCTGTAGTCCGGCCAAGGACGATCTTCCCGCTTCATCGAGCGGGTCCTTGGGCACGTCGGATATGGATTCTCTTCCGACCGCCTCCACCCCTCGTGACGCTGACGACGTCGAGGTGGGATCCCAGGAAGGGACCCGCCGGGAGGGGGAGGATCCGGAGGTGCCGCAGGGCAACCTCCCGGACTTCGCACCGGACTCCGCACCGGAACCTGCTATGGTTCCAGAGTCCGGCGAGCGGCCCCTTCGTAAGAAGGGCAAGACTGTGATGCCGGCGGCCTCCGTCCAACCGGAGGCGCCAGATAACTTGCTGGAGGCGCTCAAGGGCGCTTCCATCGAAGAAGAACACCGCACAATCATGAGTGCGGTGATCCAGAAGGTTCAGCTCGCCAAGAGCGGGCTGACCGAAGCCTGCAGCAGCCTTCTAACAGGCTTTGAGGTAAGAATTTTAAGATATGTAATATAATACCGCATAGACAGTAGCCCCTGATGCTCGGTTCGGTGTTCGGAAACAAAAGCCGGACTGAGGATCTAAAAAGATATACACAGGAGTCTAAAAAATATGTCAATATGGGTTTGCAGGCTGCGCTGCTGACCTCTGCCGCACTGACTGCGGAGGTCAATACCTTGAAGCAAAGCCTCGAGCGGTCCGAGAGCGAGCTCGGCCGTGCCAAGAAGCAGCTCGAGGACAAGGAAGGTGAGGAACACCGTATTAAAGTTGTACCTTACAGAAAAGGATTTGGTTGCAAGAGGAATAACAAGGATAACTTGGGTACTACAGGGGCCACGAACGAGCTGGCGACCCTGAAGGAGGCGGTGTCCGCGGCTGAACGCAATGCGGCCGCGGAACGAGCTGAGCGAGAGAAGTAGGTGGCGCGGGTGGCGGAGGTACGTCAAGAGCTCCAGGCTCTCGTGGAAAAGCACAAGAAGTTTGGAGCGTGACTCGAAGACTCGAGAGTCTGAGCTTGCGTTGGCTCTTGAGAGTGCCAAAGCCGCTAAGGCCGAAGCCCAGAAGGCCCTCCAGGAAATTGAGGATTTGAAGAAAATAGCGGCGGGTAAGGCATTCTTCATGCAAAGCAAGCATGTTAAAGTGAATTACCTGTTACTTACCCGGATTCGGAGCTCTCCAGGAACGTTCGCCGATCTGCCCCGCAGCGTGTCCGATGCTGCCGCTTTCTACAGAGCCGAGGAGGGGAGATCAACGGAGAAGGTATTCTGGTCTCAGTATGCTGAGGCCGGACATCCGGTGCCCCTTAGTGATCAGCTGAAGCAGCTGGTCGAGCTCCATAAGGTGGCCGAATAGGCCATGAAGGGCCTTATAGTTCGGCTGTGGCCCCAAGAGGCCATGCCTGGGAGCTACTTCGGCCTGGTGCGGCGGCTGGTGGATGCTTGTCCGTGGGTTGAAGTCATCAAGCACTCCACCTGCATTGAAGGTGCCCGTCGAGCCCTTGCCCGTGCCAAGGTGCACTGGGGCAGGATGGACACTGAGAAGCTTGTGACGGATGCACCACCGGCGGGCAAGGAGTATCGCACGCCCGAAATGTATTATAAGAGTGTCCTGAAGGGTGCCCGCATGATTGCGGGTGAGTGCTCCAAAGATGTAATATTTGAGTAGACTCGCATTTTGTTATCATGTGCGCTGAAAAATTTGTTCATATGCGCTAAGCAACGCTTATTAATTTAAAATATTACCTTGTGTGCGGCCATTTATTAAAGCTGAGAGATGGCAAGTCGTCGGCTTCAGCCCCCATGCCACGAGTGCTGGGGTGTTCGGGATAAACTTGAGCGCTCTTGTTCCCATTTTTGGGTCCATCTTGGGAGGCGCTCAACACAGTGAACGAGGCAACCGGACTTATAATGCTTGAACACTCTCACTTATCCATAGAATTCTATAATTTTAAATTTCGGCGAAGCCCCTAGTGTTCGGAAGACCGAGTTCGGGGCGCCATCCACGCCTGGGCCGGACAAAGCCGGTTCCTCCCTCTAAGCGGCATAAGTCTTTAAGGACTCGAAAAAACCTCTCGAACAGCGACCAGCTCTCGCCGTATCATGACGGTCAGTTTTAGCTTTCTCCACTGAGGCGCTCGCCCAGCTCAACCAGGGCGCAATCGCAGTGGTTCTCCCAGTGCTACCTTAGCCGATACAACGGAACATAAGGTACCAAAACATGGGAGCCGGGCAAACCCAACTATTGACCCAAGACATGCTTCGGAGCCGATGCATATAATGCTATAAGTTCGGGGTGCCGCACTTGTGAAAGTGTTCGGACTTATCGCACCATAATGCAGGGAACTTAAGCCCCTGGTGTATTTAGCCGTACCAAAGTGTACGGATGCGACATGTCATAAATGAACATATATATAAGAAAGAAATGCAATTATAAGCAAAAAGCAATGCACTGTTTATTCGAGAAATACTGCCATGAATGCAGAACGATACAAATAGTGCGGTAAGCAAGGGATATGACTATTAAACATGTCCCCCGCCAGGGGTAGGCTGCGGAATGGTGTATGAAACGGATTTAATGCTCGTAATGGAGACCACCTGGATACTCGTCGTAGCCTGTTCCCTTCCCTGGCTGTTGCATCATGAGTTCGGCAGGTCTACTGCCGGACAGGGCCTCTGGTGAACGGAGTCCTGTGGAAAAAAGAAAAAATAAAAAGAGTGACACACTTGGGAGCCCCTGGTGCGGTTAAGCCGCATTCTGGGCCTGTGGTGGTCGTGCCCCTCCCCCTATGCCCATGGTATCTCCAGAGTGTAATGATGTACGCAAAGGACCAGTTTTGATATTGTGCAAGGGCCGGGGTTGGGGCCGTACTGCTACGCGTGCTCGGTACGTGCCAGGTGGTCTTGTTGTAGGTTACTCCGGGCGCGTTTAGCAGTGTCCGGCCGCTTAACGGCCGGACTCGAGAATTGCCTTAAGAGGCTGCTCTGTACTTCTGCCACGAGAGCCGCTGTGTGTTCCTCCGTTCGGAGGGAGCGTTCAGTGTTTCCGTTGACCGTGATGACTCCTCGAGGGTCTGGCATCTTGAGCTTAAGGTATTCATAGTGCGGCACCGCGTTGAACTTTGTGAACGCAGTTCGTCCGAGCAGAGCATGATAGCCGCTGCAGAACGGGACTATATCAAAGATTAACTCCTCACTTCGGAAGTTATCCGGGGATCCGAAGACCACTTCCAGTGTAACTGAGCCTATACAATTGGCCTCTACACCTGGTATGACGCCTTTGAAGGTTGTCTTTGTGGGTTTAATCCTTGAGGGATCTATGCCCATCTTGCGCACTGTATCCTGATAAAGCAGGTTCAGGCTGCTGCCGCCGTCCATCAGGACTCTAGTGAGGTGAAATCCATCGACGATTGGGTCTAAAACCAATGCGGAGAATCCACCGTGGCGGATACTAGTGGGGTGGTCCCTTAGATCAAAAGTGATCGGGCAGGAGGACCATGGGTTGAACTTCGGGGCGACTGGCTCCATCGCGTATACGTTCCCGAGTGCACGTTTCCGCTCCCTCTTGGGTATGTGAGTTGCGTATATCATGTTCACCGTCCACACTTGTGGGGGGAAACCCTTTTGTCCTCTATTGTTCGGCGGCCGGGTCTCTTCCTCGTCATCGCTATGCAGCCCCTTGTCATTGTTTTCGGCAATTAACTTGCCTGCCTGCTTGAATACTCAACAATCCCTGTTGGTGTGATTAGCTGGCTTTTCGGGGGTGCCATGTATCTAGCACGAGCGGTCGAGTATTCGGTCCAAATTGGACAGACCCGGAGTAGTTCTTTTGAATGGCTTCTTCCGCTGACCGGGTTTGGAGGCTCTGAATCCGGCATTTACTGCCGTATCCTTAGTGTTATCGCCGTTAACGCGGCGTTTGTTTTTGTTGCGACGCGACCTGCCATTGCGGTCCTTGTTATCCGGACTGCCAGAATTTTTGCTGAGGTTGTTACTGCGGGCTAGCCAGCTGTCCTCTCCTGCGCAGAAGCGGGTCATAAGTGATGTGAAGTCTGCCATGGATTTCGGCTTTTCCTGTCCTAGGTGCTGGGCAAGCCACTCGTCGCGGATGTTATGTTTGAAGGCTGCGAGGGCCTCTGCATCCGGACAGTCGACGATTTGATTTTTCTTTGTTAAGAACTGTGTCCAAAACTGTCTGGCCGATTCGTCTAGCTGCTGAATTATGTGGCTTAGGTCATCGGCGTCTGGTGGTTGCACATATGTGCCTTGGAAGTTGTCAAGAAATGAGGCTTCCAGGTCTTCCCAACACCCAATTGATTCTGCTGGCAAGCTATTAAGCAAATGCCGAGCTGGTCCTTTAAGCTTGAGTGGGAGATATTTGATGGCGTGAAGATCATCGCCGCGGGCCATGTGGATATGAAGGAGATAGTCTTCGATCCAAACTGCGGGGTCTGTTGTGCCATCGTAGGATTCAATGTTCACGGGTTTAAACCCTTCGGGGATTTGATGATCCATTACTTCATCTGTGAAGCATAATGGGTGTGTGGCGCCTCTATATTGGGCTATATCACGACGTAGCTCCAGCGAGCTTTGTCTACTGTGTTCGTCCTGGCCAGAGTTGCTGTATCCGGCGCGACGGTCGTCGTCGTGCATCATGGGGCGCCCACGCGATCCGTAGATTGATCTTGATTGTCTTGCCTTATCCTCCAAGATGTCTCGCAAGTTTGGCGCATTCCCCCGTGGCTTCGTACTTTTCGAGCGGTGCCGGGGTACGGTTCTGGTGGAGGGCCTAGAGGCCTCTCTGTGGCGGCCACGAGGTGGTCGGTCAGCCGTATTGTGCGCTGGTGATGCAGGTTTATATGCCTCCTCCTCTAATCGGGGGAGCAACTTGCGTTTGGGGTAGCTTTTGGAGGGGCGTTCGAGTTCATACTCTTCGGCCGCAAGGACTTCAGTCCATCTGTCGGCTAGCAGGTCTTGATCAGCTCTAAGCTGTTGCTCCTTTTTCTTTAGGCTGTTTGCCATGTCCATTAGCCTGCGTTTGAAACGCTCTTGTTCGACGGGATCCTCGGGCATGACGAATTCGCCGTCGTTGAGGCTTGCCTCGTCTCCGGAGGGAGGCATGTAATTATCATCCTCTACCTCTTCGTCTGCCGCTCTCTCATGAGGGCCGGCTTCTCCGTCCTCCTGTGCTGAATCTTGCTGGAGGGGGTTCTCTTCGGCACTCTCTGGGGTGTTATTATCTCCGGTGCCAGAATCTCCATTCTTGCTATGGCGGGATTTAGAGCGGTGCCGCTGACGCCGGCGCTTGGGCTGTTTCTTAGAGGAGTCTTCCTCCGCTGCTTCCTCGCCATTCCCATCCTTTGGGATGTCCACCATATATATGTCGTATGACGAGGTGGTCTTCCAGTGCCCTGTAGGCACTGGTTCTTGGTTGTCTCTGGCATCATCGTCCATACCGTCGATGTCTTCGGAGTCGTAGTCTAGCATGTCGGTTAGATCGTCGGTAGTGGCTACAAAGTGGGTGGTGGGTGGGCTTTGAATTTCTTCGTCACCCGCATCCCAACCGTCCTGACCGCAGTCCGGCCAGGACTCTCCTGATAATGAGAGATACTTTAGCGAATTCAGGATGTCGCCGAAAGGTGAGTGTTGAAAGATGTCTGCGGCGGTGAACTCCATGATCAGTGTCCAATCGGTTTCGATTGGACGGGGCGCGGGAGGTTCGGAGTCCGACGAGGAGTCCGGCACCTCGGAGTCACGAGCCTCACAAGGGACGAGGTCGGTATTTGGCTCCATCGCCGTCGATGTAGCAACCCCCGAGGCGGTGTCTAGCCACCCATCCTCGATCTGCGCAGCCGGTTCCGAATTGAGGATCGGAGCGGACTCGTGTGCAGCCTCCAAGGCACTGTCCGGCAGCAGAGCTAAATCATGCCCATCGTGACAGTGTGGCGGGCTCGGCTGTGGCTCGAATCCATCGAAGACCAAGTCTCCACGGATGTCAGCCGTTAAGTTCAGACTTCCAAACCTGACCTGATGGCCAGGGGCGTAGCTTTCAATCTGCTCCAGATGGCCAAGCGAATTGGCCCGCAGTGCAAAGCCGTCGAATACGAAGATCTGTCCGGGGAGAAAAGTCTCACCCTGGACCGCGTTGTTGGTGATGATCGAAGGAGCCATCAAGCCTATCGGTGACGACACAGAGGAACTCTCAATGAAAGCACCAATGTCGGTGTCAAAACCGGCGGATCTCGGGTAGGGGGTCCCGAACTGTGCATCTAGACGGATGGTAACAGGAGACAAGGGACACGATGTTTTTACCCAGGTTCGGGCCCTCTCGATGGAGGTAAAACCCTACTCCTGCTTGCTTGATATTGATGATATGGGTAGTACAAGAGTGGATCTACCACAAGATCAAGGAGGCTAAACCCTAGAAGCTAGCCTATGGTATGATTGTTGTTCGTCCTATGGACTAAAACCCTCCGGTTTATATAGGCACCGGAGAGGGCTAGGGTTACACATAGTCGGTTACAATGGTAGGAGATCTACATATCCGTATTGCCAAGCTTGTCTTCCACGCCAAGGAAAGTCCCATCCAGACACGGGACGAAGTCTTCAATCTTGTATCCTCATAGTCTTGGAGTCCGGCCGACGATGATAGTCCGGCTATCCAGACACCCCCTAGTACAGGACAACCTCAATGACCTTGAGTATCTGCCTCGCACCATATATCACATCATCAGGCGAACTCTATGGCCTATCAAGGGACATTCATCAGTGGCCAAACTTGAAGGAGCCATGAAGACTTTGGTCTTTTACATCCTCAATGGCATCAGCTTCAATTCCTAAGAATTCTTCATCAGGCAACTTGCTGCTTCTGGATCTGACCTTTTTGGTCTGAAGTTCTATGCTCCATGGGTCATGCGCCTCATCAAGCGACACTCCTCTGTCAACTATCAGCCCTCTGCTCGCAATCATCTAATCTTTTTACCAGAGGTTGATATGTCAGTTGAAGCCATATACTCTGACCCTGCCAAGAAGCCTCTTTGTCTTCAGAATGTCGAGCACCAAAGCTTCACTCAACCCATCGAAGGCATCCAAGCAGTGATACGTATCTATCCAATGGCTGGAAATACTCGTCTGCCTCATCGTGCGCAAACTGAAGCCACTGAAAGCACCATTGCCCAAAGGCCTAAGAAGCGCTCTCGTGTTCTAAATGACCGAGAACTTCTTGTGGCACTTCATCAGAAACAAGATAAGCATCATTATTGGCTCAAGAGACAGATGCAAAGCCTCTTGGTGGATGTCAATCGCATTCAAAATCTTGCCACCAAGAATGCATTTGTTGCTCACGAGACTTGCCGGCGATCATGGAAGAGTTTGACGCTGCTTAGTGCTGAAGCAGATCTTCAAGACGATGGCTTCATTGAAAGATTCAAGTTTGACTCCACTCCTCCATGGACTGCTGTCCTACGTCGAACTCCATCCCTTGAAGACTCTGACTATTCTTCCTCCGCGGCAACTATGAATGCCAGAGTGATCGATGATGAAGATGATGCTACTTCACCGCCTCCTACTTCTGCATGCATCGACACTGCACCAAGTACGTCTGCACCGCCAAGCAACAACGACAACCCTGCTGCTTCACCTACTCATGAGGACGAGTAGATGCTCTATGTCTTCAAACCTTTTTGGTCCTTACTGACAAAAGGGGGAGAAGCATATGAGTTTGATAGTCTTCAAGCGGGTTCATATGGGCGCTTGCTTTATATTTTGCCTCGTGTTTACAACTCTCGCTTTTGGAACATTTGGTTCTTTGAGTTGTAACACTTAAACTCGATGGTCGTCTGCTACTTATTTGCTTTACTGTGATGCGATGATAAATTCCGCATGTGCGATGATAACATCCGCACTTAGATCATTTTGCAGACGTCCATTTTTCATACTTTATCCCCGTTGAAAACTTCAACCAGTTTGTCATCAATCACCAAAAAGGGGGAGATTGTAAGTGCATCTAGTGCCACCCCTAGTTGGTTTTGGAGTATTGACGACAAATTTGGTTGAGGGACTAATGCGTTTGTGAGAATTGCAGGATAATGCAGGTAGTGTCCCTCATTGATTCGGTTTACCTACCAGAGATGACCCCTAAAAATGTATGAAGACATTGAAGACAATGGTGGTATGTGAAGATATTCATATTGAAGACTATGACATGAGAATACATTGAGTGAAGACTATGGAGCGCGAAGACTGTGTTGTTTCGCTGTTTCCTTTTCTTCTTTGTTGAGTCATAGGAACCACCATACTGTCAAGTGGGGTCCAAGTGAACTAAGTCAGAATGACTGAAGTGATGCTCAACCCAAATCCTATGTCTTCGAGCGAAGACAATGAGAGCAAATCTTATCCAGAGCTGGATGAGTCAGCTTTGCTTGTAGCCCAAGTAAAGTTGTCGTGTGTGTTTGAAATCTGACCGTTGGAACACGTGTCAGTTCCTTAGTTACCCAGGGTCATTTCAGACATATCAGGTTGGGTTGCCCAGTGGCTATAAATAGCCCACCCCCTACACCATAAATTGGTGGCTGCTCAGAGTTAGTGCACGGCTTTTGTCGTTTGAGAGCAACCCACCTCGAAGCCTTTGAGAGAGAGAAATCCTTGCGAGTACCAAGCCCAAACACCCAGAGCCAAAGAGTGTTAGGCATCACTGAAGTCTTTCTGTCTGTGTGACCTAAAGACTTATTACACTTGAGGACTGTGAATCCTCCAGCCGGTTAGGCGCCGCGTTCTAAGCATCCAAGAGTCATTGTGGATTGCCGGTGAACGAAGTCTGTGAAAGTTCAGAAGTCTACCTTGAATACTTACTAGAGTGATTGGGCGAGGACTGTGTGTCCTTAGCTCAAGGGGAATAAGGTGAAGACACGGTCTTCTGAGTAAAATCTCAGCCTCCCTAACCAGACGTACAGTTGTCACAGCAACTGGAACTGGTTCAACAAATCCTGTGTCTTCAACAAGTGACTGGTTCTATCCTCTCCCTTCCTTTACTTAAGTTTGTCTTCGTGAAGTCATTGCTTATCTGTCATATCTGTTTGACTTCATTGCTTGACTACTCCTGTTGATTGGCTCCGTATTATCTTCCATCCTGATCCTTACTACTTAGCTGCTATTAGTCCTGTACTTTCACATCATTGCATACTTGACTATGGTTTGCTTATTGTAGTTTATATTCCACTGCATATCAAATAGGTCATTTCTACTGTTTGTCTTCGAAACTATCATGTTTTGAAGACTTTCCTAAAAATCGCCTATTCACCCCCCCCCCTCTAGTCGATACTAGCACTTTCAGGAACCATTTCGATTTCCAAACATAGCCTTCCAATTTATCGATCTTTATGTCTCAACCATTTCGAGACTCCTCGTCATGTCCGTGATCACATCCGGGACTTCGAACAACCTTCGGTACATCAAAACACATAAACTCATAGTACCGATCGTCATCGAACGTTAAGCATGCGGACCCTACAGGTTCGAGAACTATGTAGACATGACCAAGACTCATCTCCGGTCAATAACCAATAGCGGAACCTGGATGCTCATATTGGTTCCTACATATTCTACGAAGATCTTTATCGGTCAAACCGCATAACAACATACGTTGTTCCCTTTGTCATCGATATGTTACTTGCCCGAGATTTGATCGTTGGTATCTCAATACCTAGTTCAATCTCGTTACCGGCAAGTCTCTTTACTCATTCCGTAATGAATCATCCCTTAACTAACTCATTAGTCACATTTCTTGCAAGGCTTATAGTGATGTGCATTACTGAGAGGGCCCAGAGATACCTCTCCGACAATTGGAGTGACAAATCCTAATCTCGATCTATGCCAACTCAACAAAAACCATCAGAGACACCTGTAGAGCATCTTTATAATCACCCAGTTATGTTGTGACGCTTGATATCACACTAAAAGTGTTCCTCCGGTATTCAGGAGTTGCATAATCTCATAGTCACAGGAACATGTATAAGTTATGAAGAAAGCAAAAGCAACAAACTAAACGATTATCGTGCTAAGCTAACGGATGGGTCAAGTCAAGCACATGATTCTCTAATGATGTGATCCCGTTAATCAAATGTCAAATCATGTCCATGGCTAGGAAACTTAACCATCTTTGATTAACGAGCTAGTCAAGTAGAGGCATACTAGTGACACTCATTTTGTCTATGTATTCACACATGTACTAAGTTTCCGGTTAATACAATTCTAGCATGAATAATAAACATTTATAATGATATAAGGAAATATAAATAACAACTTTATTATTGCCTCTAGGGCATATTTCCTTTAGGTAGCTGCCATGTGGCAGCTTTGCCGTCTGCTGGCAGAGGGCAAAGCTCTTTGTCGTCTGCCAGCAGACGGCAAAAGGCCTGTATAGCCCCTGTTTTTTCTTAAATTCATTCAATTTCAACACACAAATTTCACAGCAGACATATGACATATCCAACACACAAGTTTCATCATACATACATAACCAACACATAGTTCCATCCATACATATTACAATAGTTTCACATTGTTCATCCAACACCTATCCATCCATCCATATAACAAGTTCCACATTGTTCATCGATACAAAAGAAAAGCAGCAAAGGAAAATAAGCACTCCATCCATGCAAGCTTCCATGAAGTAAATGAAATATGCAAAATGGGAAACAAGAAAGTTAGAAAAAGAAGACTAGAAGAAGAAGAAGAAGAAGAAGAAGAAGAAGAAGAAGAAGAAGAAGAAGAAGAAGAAGAAGAAAATGAAGAAGAAGAAGAAGTAAGCATACTTAGGTAAAAATGGAGCTAACCTAGCTAATTATGCCATTTTTGAGTGAACTAACCGTATTATGCCATTTTTGATATAAAGCGGCTAAGTATAGGTCATTATTGAGCTAACCTAGGTAACTAAGCATATTAGAGCTAAGTTAGAGCTAACTTAGGTCATTTTGGAGAAGAATAAGAGGAATAGAAGAATAAGAATAAGAAGAAGAAGAAGAAGAAGAAGAAGAAGAAGAAGACTAGAAGAAGAAGAAGAAGAAGACTAGAAGAAGAATAAGAAGGTTTTACCCTTTTCCTTCTCATTCTTTTTCTTTTATTCTTTCTTTTTCTTCTCTTTCTTCTTCTATTCTTTCTTTTCTCCTCTTCCTTGTTTTTCTTCTTCTTATTCCTTATTTGTGTCATTTTAGAGCTTACATAGGTTATTATGCCATTTTTTAGCAAACTAAGCTTATTATGTCAATTTGGAGCGAAATAAGGTAAGTATAGGTCATTTTTGTGCTAACATAAGTAATTATGCCATTTTTGAGCTAACATAGGTAAAATGGATCATTTTGGAGCTAACCTAGCTAAAATGGATCATATTGGAGCTAACCTAGGTAAACTTGGCCATTTTGGAGCTAACCTAGGTAAAATCGATCATATTGGAGCTAACCTAGGTAAAATGGGTCATTTTGGAGCTAACTTAACTAATTATTAACTAATCATATTATGCCGAGCTAAACTAGGTAACTAAGCATATTAGAGCTAATTAAGCATTTTAGAGCTAGCTTAGAGCTAACTTAGGTCATTTTGGAGCTAATTAGGCTTATTATGTCATTTTCGAGGATAATAAGCTAACTATATGACATATATGAGGTTACCAACATTGTTATACCATTTCAAACCTAAGTAAGCTAATTATGCCTTGTTTTACATAAGTAAGCCATGTGTATGTCATTATTGAGCAAACCTAGGTAACTAAGCATATTAGAGATAACTTAGCATATTAGAGCTAACTCAGGTCCTTTCGGAGGAAACAAAGCAAAGTATAGATCATTTTGGCGCTAAGTAAGCTTTATGTCATTTTGGAGGAAGATTAGCTAAGTCTAGGTCATTATGGTAAGCACTTTGGAGGAAATAAAGCTAAGTCTAGGTCTTTATGCATTTGGTAGGCAAAACTCTAGAGAAAACTTACCGTCATCACGGAGGTGAAGGACCGGTCGGGTTTACGCCATTGCCAGGCGGAGAAGGACCGGTCGGGGTTGGGGTTGCGCCAGTGCGAGATGGAGAAGGATTGGTCGATGCTTGTCGGGAGGCATGCTGCACCAAAGATCATTTGCAATGTCTCGTTAGCACGATGCAACTGAAATGTGAATACTAGTAACTAATGACCATTCAAATGATACTCACCGTGTCCGCTATAACAATCTGAAGCATCAGTGGAGGGTTCTGACCGTTTTTCTCGCACACAGACTGCACATTTTGTTTTCACGAGTTTGTCATATTAGTTAGTAATGAAACGAACATAAATGCATGATTTGGCCAATAAGCAGGAAAACCTACCACGAGGAGCTCGTATAGGGCCTGGTGAGACGCGTCGTTCTGGTTCCTCTCCGCCTCCAACAAACTAGTCGTCCTCTCCTCCAGCTTGATCTCCCTCTGCTTGGCCTGCCTGTTTGCCTCCACCAGAAGCTTCTGGGCCCTAGCCTCCATGGCGAGCTCTACTGGCCGTGGTCGAGGCGATATCTCAGGAAGAGACCTCGCGTGGCGCTTCTTGATCTTTGGGAGGCTTGTAGGACAACATATTAGTCCATCCCCAATGGCTACCGAGCCATGTTTCTTCCCATCACTAGATAGCATCACGAGCTCTGTATCAAAAGGACTCTGGCTCGGGTTGAAGTCATCCCCTTTCGTCACCTTCCCAAAGTATCTATACCTCACGAGCTTGTTATGGAAGGAGATGTTGGTGAAGCTCTCTGGATGATCGAGGTCATCCTCAGAGAATGCCTTGGCCTTCTTGAACGGGGCCATATGGGCCATGGCATAGAGGTCTTACAGCGGTGGCACTTCCTTCTTGTTGTGTTTCATCTAAAAGAGAGGAACAACATATTAGTTAAGGGCTGAAGCTAGCATGAAGAATGAAATTGCATGAATCGTTAAGGGCTGAAACCACATACCCAGTGATCCCCGTACTCAAATAGGTTGGAGCTCCCTTGATGGTGTGGCACACTTCGCATTTGGGCACGCTTATCCCTGGCCTTGTTGTGTTCGGCTAGCCATTGGGGAGAGCACCACTCATCCACCAACGCCTCCCAATAGTCCATCATATCCGCACACCATCGCGGGGGCACCTAAGTTTGGCAAAGAGAAATTTCAGCGCTACTCCTACGAATGAAATCAAGGAAACTAAGTACAAGGCCTTAAGAATAGGTAATTACCTTCATGTACTTCTCCTTACTCAGATACTTGCGGTGGTACTTCTTCTTGCCCCTCCTAATGTTAGTCGAGGCGTAGTAGTCTCGAACAGCCTGCACCCTAGCCTCGTGCCATAAGTTCTGAAGTAGGCGCTTGCACTGCACTTCGAGAACCCTAGCCGCCTCTGCCTCTTGTTCCTTAGCAACCCTGTAGAAGGTCTGCAATCGAACAAGACAACATTGATTAGTACAATCACTAGGTAATGTTTATTTTTAATTCTGTAAAGGAGAAATTACCCAAAACCGCCGCCACACAATGTCGGTCACCATCTCGCACAAGACACCATCGACCCTCTCCTCCGGTGAGGCCCGGGCAGCCATGTACAACTCCTGGCTCAGTGCTAGCTGTGGAACCTAACCCTCACCGGGCAACGTGACCCACCTCGGGAAGTGCTGCCGGCAAAGCACACCAAGGACCTGGTTGGGCATGCGGACACCATCGGCGTATATCCAACCCCTGTAGTATGACAAGGCCAACACATTAGATATTAATTTGAATAAACATGAAGGACAAAGGTTACAAAAGAGTAAATGCACTTACTTCTCCCCGTTAGGCTCAATCAAAGACCTCTGATCACGGGTCACCGACACGGCCGAGAGCTTTGTAACGCTGGTAGACCTTTTTGCCCTGCTCAACCAGCTCGCCCTCACTAAAACTATAGTCAGACTAGGTCTTCTCGCCATCAGCATGGCCACTAGTCTCCGGAGTCACGTGGGACGAAGACTCCGGGGCCCGAGTCTCCTGGGACGAAGGCTCGGCGACCCGATGCTCGACGGTCCGAGGCTCGTGGACCGGAGTCCGAGATGGGTCCAAGTCTGACGGGTCCACCTGAGACAGAGCACTCCGGTGGTCCGGAGAAATAGCTGGGGGTGACGGTGAGGAAGGCATAGCAGGCTTCCTACCTCTCCCGCCGCCACGTCCACCTCTAGATGCACCCCTCTTCGTCTTCCCCTGACCTCTCCCGACCGAAGAAGAAGCACCCGCCGGTGTCTGCATGTTGTCTACCAGTGCTCTCCGAAAGTGCTGGGGGTGCAATAATAACAACCCTCCCAGCACGTGCCGAGGAAGAAGGAGGCTCGGAGCGCTCTCGACCCGCGCCCACCATCTGTCAACACCTACAATCAGAAAGAGTAAACGAAATTAGTACAACATAAACGTAATAAAATTTTAAGTGTGTACCATCATCATGAACATAATAAAAAATTGAATACCTAATAACATGAAATAATTAATAATATATATTCCCCTTGATCCTCGACCACTCAGCTACCCTCGACCCCTCGGCGACCCTCGACCATCGCCGAACCTCTTTTTCTACTTTTCCTACTTCTTTTTTTTCATCTTCTACTTCTACTTCTTTCTTTTTTCATCTTCATCTTCTTCTTCCTCTTCTTCTTCTTCTTCTTCTTCTTCTTCTTCTTCTTCTTCTTCTTCTTCTTCTACTTATTGTTCTTTTTTTTCATCTTCTTCTTGTTACTCTTCTTCTTCTTCTTCCTCTTCTTCTTTTACTTCCTTTTTTCATCTTTCTTCTTCTTACTCTTCTTCTTCTTCTTCCTCTTCTTCTTTTACTTTTTTTCAGCTTTCTTCTTCTAATAATCTAAACCTAAACCTAGCTAGCACTAACCTAAACCACCCACTAACCTAAACTTTCTTCTTCTAATAATCTAATTTTCTTTTTTAACTTCCTTCTCTTTTTTTCATCTTCTTCCTCTTCTTCTTCTTCTTCTTCTTCTTCTTCTTCTTCTTCTTCTTCTCCTTCTTCTTCTTCTTCTTCTTCTTCTTCTATTCTTCTCCTAATCCTCCTCCTCCTCCACCTCCTCCTCTTCTTCTTCTTCTTCTTATTCTTCTTCTTCTTCTTCTTCTTCTTCTTCTTCTTCTTCTTCTTCTTTATTTTCCTTTTTCCTCTCCTTTTTCTTCTTCTTCCTTCTTTTTCTTCTTCCTCTTGTCTTCTTTTTCTTCTTCCTCTTGTCTTCTTTTTCTTCTTCATTTTCCTTATTTCACTTTTTCCTCTCCACTTCTAGTTTTTCTTCTTTTCTTCTTAATATAAAAAACTAACCTACAATCTACTAACCTAAAAAAGCTAACCTACAATCTACTTCTTCTTCTTCTTCTTCTTCTTCTTCTTCTTCTTCCTTCTCCTCCTCCTCCTCCTCCTCCTCCTCCTCTTCTTCTTCTTCTTCTTCTTCTTCTTCTTCTTCTTCTTCTTCTTCTTCTTCTTCTTCCCCCTTCTACTTATTCTACTTTTCTTCTTCTTTTTCATCTTTTTTTACCTCCTTTAATTATGACTATTTAACTAAAACCTAATACTAATCTAATATAATCTAATCTAATCTAGCTAACTATATATCTAGTATATCTAATATCAAAAACAGAAAAAACAGAACTCCTCTTCTTCTTCTTCTTCTTCTTCTTCTTCTTATTTTTCTTCTTCCTTCTTTTCCCTTTTCCTCTTTTCTTATCATCTTCTCATCTTCTTCTTCTTCTTCTTCTTCTTCTTCTTCTTCTTCTTCTTCTTCTTCTTCTTCTTCTCCTCCTCCTCCTCCTCCTCCTCCTCCTCCTCCTCCTCCTCCTCTTCTTCTTCTTCTTCTTCTTCTTCTTCTTCTTCTTCTTCTTCTTCCCCTTCTACTATTCTACTTTTCTTCTTATTTTTTTCAACTTTTTTTATTTCCATTAATTATGACTATTTAACTAAAACCTAAAACTAATCTAATATAATTTAATCTAATCTAGCTAACTATGTATCTAATATTTCTAATATCTAAAACAGAAAAAAAAACAACAAAAAACAGAACTCCTCCTCCTCCTCTTCTTCTTCTTCTTCTCCTCCTCCTCCTCCTCCTCCTCCTCCTCCTCCTCTTCCTCTTCTTCTTCTTCTTCTTCTTCTTGTTGTTGTTGTTCTTCTTCTTCTTCTTCTTCTTCTTCTACTACTACTACTACTACTACTACTACTACTACTACTACTACTACTACTACTACTACTACTACTACTTATTGTTCTTTTTTCATCTTCTTCTTGTTACTCTTCTTCTTCTTCTTCCTCTTCTTCTTTTACTTCCTTTTTTCATCTTTCTTCTTCTTACTCTTCTTCTTCTTCTTCTTTTACTTTTTTTTCAGCTTTCTTCTTCTAATAATCTAAACCTAAACCTAGCTAGCACTAACCTAAACCACCCACTAACCTAAACTTTCTTCTTCTAATAATCTAATGTTCTTTTTTTAACTTTCTTCTCTTTTTTTTCATCTTCTTCCTCTTCTTCTTCTTCTTCTTCTTTTTCTATTCTTCTTCTCCTCCTCCTCCTCCTCCTCCTCCTCCTCCTCCTCCTCCTCTTCTTCTTCTTCTTCTTCTTCTTCTTCTTCTTTATTTTCCTTTTCCCTCTCCTTTTTCTTCTTCTTCCTTCTTTTTCTTCTTCCTCTTGTCTTCTTTTTCTTCTTCCTCTTGCCTTCTTTTTCTTCTTCATTTTCCTTATTTTCCTTTTTCCTCTCCACTTCTACTTTTTCTTCTTTTCTTCTTAATATAAAAAACTAACCTACAATCTACTAACCTAAAAAATTAACCTACAATCTACTTCTTCTTCTTCTTCTTCTTCTTCTTCTTCTTCTTCTTCTTCTTCTTCTTCTTCCTTCTCCTCCTCCTCCTCCTCCTCCTCCTCTTCTTCTTCTTCTTCTTCTTCTTCTTCTTCTTCTTCTTCTTCTTCTTCTTCTTCTTCTTCTTCCCCCTTCTACTTATTCTACTTTTCTTCTTCTTTTTCATCTTTTTTTACCTCCTTTAATTATGACTATTTAACTAAAACCTAATACTAATCTAATATAATCTAATCTAATCTAGCTAACTATATATCTAATATATCTAATATCAAAAACAGAAAAAACAGAACTCCTCCTCCTCTTCTTCTTCTTCTTCTTATTTTTCTTCTTCCTTCTTTTCCTTTTTCCTCTTTTCTTCTCATCTTCTCTTCTTCTTCTTCTTATTATTATTATTATTATTATTATTATTATTATTATTATTATTATTATTATTATTATTATTATTATTATTATTATTATTATCCTCCTCCTCCTCCTCCTCCTCCTCTTCTTCTTCTTCTTCTTCTTCTTGTTCTTCTTCTTTTTCTTCTTCTTCTTCTTCTTCTTCTACTACTACTACTACTACTACTACTACTTATTGTTCTTTTTTCATCTTCTTCTTGTTACTCTTCTTCTTCTTCTTCCTCTTCTTCTTTTACTTCCTTTTTTCATCTTTCTTCTTCTTACTCTTCTTCTTCTTCTTCCTCTCCTTCTTTTTTTCTCAGCTTTCTTCTTCTAATAATCTAAACCTAAACCTAGCTAGCACTAACCTAAACCACCCACTAACCTAAACTTTCTTCTTCTAATAATCTAATGTTCTTTTTTTAACTTTCTTCTCTTTTTTTCATCTTCTTCCTCTTCTTCTTCTTCTTCTTTTTCTATTCTCCTCCTCCTCCTCCTCCTCCTCCTCTTATTCTTCTTCTTCTTCTTCTTCTTATTCTTCTTCTTCTTTATTTTCCTTTTTCCTCTCCTTTTTCTTCTTCTTCCTTCTTTTTCTTCTTCCTCTTGTCTTCTTTTTCTTCTTCCTCTTGTCTTCTTTTTCTTCTTCATTTCCCTTATTTTCCTTTTTCCTCTCCACTTCTACTTTTTCTTCTTTTCTTCTTAATATAAAAAACTAACCAACAATCTACTAACCTAAAAAAGCTAACCTACAATCTACTTCTTCTTCTTATTCTTCTTCTTCTTCTTCTTCTTCTTCTTCTTCCTTCTCCTCCTCCTCCTCCTCCTCTTCTTCTTCTTCTTCTTCTTCTTCTTCCCCCTTCTACTTATTCTACTTTTCTTCTTCTTTTTCATCTTTTTTTACCTCCTTTAATTATGACTATTTAACTAAAACCTAATACTAATCTAATATAATCTAATCTAGTCTAGCTAACTATATATCTAATATATCTAATATCAAAAACAGAAAAAACAGAACTCCTCCTCCTCCTCTTCTTCTTCTTCTTATTTTTCTTCTTCCTTCTTTTCCTTTTTCCTCTTTTCTTCTCATCTTCTCTTCTTCTTCTTCTTCTTCTTCTTCTTCTTCTTCTTCTTCTTATTATTATTATTATTATTATTATTATTATTATTATTATTATTATTATTATTATTATTATTATTATTATTATTATTATTATTCTCCTCCTCCTCCTCCTCCTCCTCCTCCTCCTCCTCCTCTTCTTCTTCTTCTTCTTCTTCTTCCCCTTCTACTATTCTACTTTTCTTCTTCTTTTTTTCATCTTTTTTTATTTCCTTTAATTATGACTATTTAACGAAAACCTAAAACTAATCTAATATAATTTAATCCAATCTAGCTAACTATGTATCTAATATATCTAATATCTAAAACAGAAAAAAAAAACAGAACTCCCTCTCCTCCTCCTCTTCTTCTTCTTCTCCTCCTCCTCCTCCCCCTCTTCTTCTTCTTCTTCTTCTTCTTCTTCTTCTTATTATTATTATTATTATTATTATTATTATTATTATTATTATTATTATTATTATTATTATTATTATTATTATTATTATTATTATTATTATTATTATTATTATTATTCTCCTCCTCCTCCTCCTCCTCTTCTTCTTCTTCTTCTTCTTCCCCTTCTACTATTCTACTTTTCTTCTTCTTTTTTTCATCTTTTTTTATTTCATTTAATTATGACTATTTAACTAAAACCTAAAACTAATCTAATATAATTTAATCTAATCAAGCTAACTATGTATCTAATATATCTAATATCTAAAACAGAACTCCCCCTCCTCGTCCTCTTCTTCTTCTCCTCCTCCTCCTCCTCTTCTTCTTCTTCTTCTTCTTCTTCTTCTTCTTCTTCTTCTTCTTCTTCCCCCTTCTACATATTCTACTTTCCTTTTTCTTTTTTCTGTTTTCTTTTTTCTTCTTCTTCTTTTTTCTATGTCTTCTCCTCCTAGTCCTTTTAGGTCTTCTTTTCTTTCTTTCTTTCTTTTCTTTTCTTGTTCTTGGGCTTATGTAACTAAGTAATTAACCTAAGAAACTAACTAAGTAATTAACCTAAAAAATAACTAACTAACTAGTTAACCTATGTACAGTAGGGTAAAACAAATAACTAATTAACCTAAAAAACTAACTAACTAATTAACCTAAATCAAGAAACAGCAACAAAAAGACAGAAAAAAGGAAAGAAACCTCACCAGGGGGCGGAGCGGCGCTGGGCGGCGGGGGGCGGGGCAGCGACGGGCGGCGGGCGGCCTAATTGGCGGGGGGTCGGGGGCGTCGGGGGTGCGGGGCGGAGCGCCAACGAGCGGCCTGAACGGCGGACGCCGGGGCGCCAGGGCAGCGGGAGGTCGGGGGCGTCGGGGGTGGTGGTGGTCGGGGGCGGCCGGGTCGGTCGGGGTCGGGGGCGGTGGGGGTCAGCGGCAGGGCCGGCGGGCGCGCGGATGGCCGGTAAAGGGGGGGCACGGTTGAGGTGAGGGAGGGAGAGAGAGGGGTGGGGCGTGGGATGACCGTTTTTTTAGTTAGGTTTAATTTCTTTGTCGTCTACTAGTAGACGGCAAAGAGCATAGCTAGTGGAGTGGGGCCGGGGGGAAACGACTGTTGGTTGGCTATTCTCTTTGCCGTCTGCTCACGAACGGCAAAGAAGCTTTGCCGTTTGCTAGCAGACGACAAAGAAAGTGGCCGTTAGGTGGTTCTTGTTAGTTGGCCAGCCTCCCTCTTTGTCGTCTGCTAGCAGACGACAAAGCTTCTATGCCACCTGCTAGCGAACGGCAAACATGGTCTTTGTCGTCAGCTCTTTATTTGCCGTCAGCTTTCTTTAAGCTGATGGCGAAGACCTTCTTTGCCGTTAGCTAGCAGACGGCAAAAAGTTGGCTGACGGCAAAGATCCTGATTCCAGTAGTGCCTTTGTCTCATATTAAGTGTCGCTCAAACGGATCTATCAGCTTCAACCACCACTCAGCTATTACAAGATTTGAAACAAACTGCAAGTTCATCTAGTGCCACCCTGCTACCTCTTGAGCACTGCGTTGGATTTCCCCGAAGAGGAGAGGATGATGCGGCAAAGTAGCGTAAGTATTTCCCTCAGTTTTTGAGAACCAAGGTATCAATCCAGTAGGAGACCACGCAACAAATAGTAGACATAGCAAAACTAGCATCCCCAAGCTTAGGGTTTTGCATATTTTTAGCACAATTGACATCAAGAGAATTTATAATAAAATCATTGCAATCATGCTTTTCATCAAAGGAACAATCAAGTATGGGTGCAATAGCAACGATCTCATGTTTAACATAAGGAACTATAGCAAATTCGTCTTCATAAATATTGGCATCATGGCCACAAGAATAGCAAGCATCATGTTCAAGGGATATTTCAATCAAATCATCGGAATCATCATTATCTATAGATTCATGCATATCGTTATTTTCTTCCAAAGCAACGGTAATTCTTTCAATAAACTCTTGGACATAGACATTATGAGCAAGGTTTTCATTGCAATATTTAAGTATGATGGAATTTTCAGATTTGTTGAGAGTAAAATCATACTTTTCGATCAAAGAAGCAACTTCATGAGCACCCTTAAAAACGACAAATTCTTCAATTTGTTCGATATCATAGTAACTATAAACACCCTTTGCATAAGAAGATAAGATTTCATTATCATTGAACTCACATAGGTAGGGAAGGTGTTTTTTAGGGTTCTTAGAGCAACAAGTAAAATCACACATTTCACAAAGATTCCAAGCATAGCATAGCAAACTATTTATATGATACCGTAAGAGTCTCCCCTTTTCAGACAAACGATGACGCACAAAATGAGCATGCTCATCTAAAGATTTCCCATCAACTAGGCTAGTTGGGGTTTCAGCACGAGCACATAAGGATCGAAGATGATCCAAGTAGAACACTTTAAGTGGATCCATATCAATAGATTTTCAGCGAGTGAAGATGCAAGCATATAGAAGGCACAAGGAAACACAAACAAAGATACATAGGGGAAGAAGGCGAACGAAAAAGAGAGGGCGATTAAATAGGCAAGGGTGAAGTGGGGGAGAGGAAAACGAGAGGCAAATGGCAAATAATGTAATGCGAGAGATAGGGACTGTGATGGGTACTTGGTATGGCTAACTTGCTTGCGTGAGCCTCCCCGGCAACGGCGCCAGAAATTCTTCTTGCTACCTCTTGAGCATTGCGTTGGATTTCCCCTAAGAGGACAGGATGATGCAGCAAAGTAGCGTAAGTATTTCCCTCAGTTTTTGAGAACCAAGGTATCAATCCAGTAGGAGACCACGCACAAGTCCCTCGTACCTACACAAAACGATAGCTACTCGCAGCCAACGCGATTAGGGGTTGTCAATCCCTTCAAGATCACTTACGAGAGTGGGATCTGATAGAGATGATAAATAATATTTTTGGTATTTTTGATAGATAGATGCAAAGTGAAAAGTAAAAGGCAAAGTAAAAGCAAAGCAAGTAATAAAGCGATAGAGATTGATATGATGAGAATAGACCCGGGGGCCATAGGTTTCACTAGTGGCTTCTCTCAAGAGCATAGATATTCTATCGTGGGTGAACAAATTACTGTTGAGCAATTGACAGAATTGAGCATAGTTATGAGCATATCTAGGTAATAATCATGTATATAGGCATCACGTCCGAGACAAGTAGATCGAAACGATTCTGCATCTACTACTATTACTCCACTCATCGACCGCTATCCAACATGCATCTAGAGTATTAAGTTAAAAACAGAGTAAAGCCTTAAGCAAGATGACATGATGTAGAGGGATAAATTCATGCAATATGATAAAAAAACCCATCTTGTTATCCTCGATGGCAACAATACAATACGTGCCTTGCTGCCCCTGCTGTCACTCGGAAAGGACACCGCAAGATTGAACCCAAAGCTAAGCACTTCTCCCATTGCAAGAACTACCAATCTAGTTGACCAAACCAAAAAGGATAATTCAAAGAGACTTGCAAAGATAACTCAATCATACATAAAAGAATTCAGAGAAGATTCAAATATTGTTCATAGATAAGCTGGATCATAAACCCACAATTCATCGGTCTCAATAAACACACCGCAAAAAGAAGATTACATCAAATAGATCTCCACGAGAGAGGGGGAGAACATTGTATTGAGATCCAAAAAGAGAGAAGAAGCCATCTAGCTACTAGTTATGGACCCGAAGGTCTGAAGTAAACTACTCACACTTCATCAGAGGGGCTATGGTGTTGATGTAGAAGCCCTCCGTGGTGGATGCCCCCTCCGACGGAGCTCCCGAACAGGCCCCAAGATGGGATCTCGTGGATACAGAAGGTTGCGGCGGTGGAATTAGATTTTTGGCTCCTGTTTTGATCGTTTGGGGATACGTAGGTATATATAGAAGGAAGGAGTACGTCGGTGGAGCGGCAGGGGACCCACGAGGTAGGGGGCGCGCCCAGGGGGCGCCCTCCACCCTCGTGACTGCCTCTTTTGTTCCTTGGAGCAGGGTCCAAGTCTCCTGGATCACGTTTGGTGAGAAAATCACGTTCCCGAAGGTTTTATTCCGTTTGGACTCCGTTTGATCTTCCGTTTCTTCGAAACACTGAAAAAGGCAAAAAACAACAATTCTGGGTTGGGCCTCCGGTTAATAGGTTAGTCCCAAAAATAATATAGAAGTGGAAAATAAAGCCCAATATAGTGCAAAACAGTAGATAAAATAGCATGGAGCAATCAAAAATTATAGATATGTTGGAGACGTATCACACCCCTTGTTGGTTTTGGAGTATTGACGACGAACTTGGTTGAGGAACTGATATGTTTGTGAGATTCATGGAAGAACACAGGTAGAAATTCCATTTGATTTGGTTCTACGCATCAAAGATGGCCTCTAAAAATTTATGAAGACATTGAAGATAATGGTTGTTCGCGAAGACATTCGTGTTGAAGATAATGGTACGCGAAGACTATCGCTTCAACACAATGGGGCACAAAGACTTAGTCTTTTGGTAGTTTCATTTTCTTGTTTCCTGAGTCATAGGAACCAGCGCACTATTAAGTGGGGTCGAGATAAACAAAGTCAGAAAATTGACGTGATGCTCAGCCTAAAATCATGTGTCTTCGAGCGAAGACAATGAGAGAGAAACCTCTTCCAGAGTTGGTTGAGTCATCTTTACTTGGATCCCAAGTCAAGCTGCTGCGTGTGATTGAAATCCAACCGTTGGACACCTGTGGTTGTCCACTAACCCAGGGTCATATCGGACATATCATGTCGGGTTGTCTTCTGGCTACACATAGTCCACCCCCTCCACCATAAATTGGTGGCTGCACGAAGTTAGTGCACAACTTTTATCGTTCGAGAGCAACCTAGCTCCGAAGCCTTTGAGTGAGAATCCTTGCGAGGACAAAGCCAAAACACAAAGAGCCCAAAGTGATTGAGCATCACTGAAGCATTTCTATTCTGCGTGAAGTACAGATTTGTTATACTTGAAGATAGTAATCTTCCAGTCAGTTAGGGGTCGCGTTCTGAGCACCCAAGAGTCATTATGGATTGCTTGTGAACAAAGTTTGTGAAGGTTTGGAAGTCTCCCTTGAAGCCTTACTAGAGTTATTGGGCAAGATCTACGGGTCTTAGCTCAAGGGAAATAAGGTGAAGACGTGGTCTTCTAAGTTCAATCTCAGCCTCCCTAACCAGACGTACTGTTGTCACAACAACTAAAAATGGTCCAACAAATCATTTGTCTTCTCCGAGCAACTGGTTCTATCACTTCACTCATTTACTTAGTGTTTAGTTTCGTGAAGCCTTTGCATGCTTGTTCTATTCGAAGACATTGTCCGAAGTCATTCCCTCTGATTACATATTTGTCTTCACACTATCTTCCTGAACTTCTCTGCTCTACCTAGTTGTTGTTTGTCTTTGGATCTCACTTCAATTATTGATCGACATTCCAGCATGACTACTGTAGTATATCTTCTGTTGTATTCTGTTTAGTTACCATTTCACTTTCGCGTCTTTGAAGACATTGTCCATCTCGAAGACTTCCGTAAAAATCACCTATTCACCCCCCTCTAGTCGATAACTAGCACTTTCACAAACACAAATTACTAAGTTGACTTTTTTCGCGTCTGCAACAATGCCTTCAAGAATGTATAAACGTCATTGTGCCACAGCTGCTCGAACTGGCTTTGGCCTCGCGGTTGCGGACGTCCATGATTGACATTTGAGCGACGAGTTCCACCTCCTTCTAGAAGCCTATCTCGCCGAGGCGCCGACCATGTGGCGACTGCGCTCTTGCTCCCCGACGTGATGGGCATCATCTCTGTGGAATGTACTCTAGCCTCAGGATGACCTAAAGTAGCGCGTAAGTCACTTTGATGGGTGCGCGGGCTTACGAGGCATGAGCGTGGCCGGCCACTGCAAATTCGGGGCTGGGATAGGTAGCCCACTGGGACATATCGTCTGTGCTGGCACATTGAGGGGCAGCCCATGCGGTGACAACACTCTTGCTCTTCGGTGCGGCGAACGTCATCTTCGCCAAGGATGCGCTGGAGGCTCAGTCCAACCTGGCATAACGCATCTTCCACGTCGACGTGGGCTTGGGCGTGCGAGGCATCAGCATGGCCGGTCTCCTACGCTGGCTTGTTCTCCTCGTCGAGGAGCTAACGGTGGAGGCGGCGCTACGGTGGGCTGGCATGGTTGGAATGGGGAGAGGGGCTACAATGGCACTAGATTTTGGCAGGCGAAATGACGTGAAGATCAAGGTCTTGGTGTCTGGATTTTATAGCCGCATGCGGCGGTAGAAAACTGATGGGGAGAGGCGGGAAACGATGGCATGTTTGTTGGGACACGCGAGAAACACCATTAATTGTTGGATTGCGGTAAGGTTTTTGGTTGGTTTCCACGCCTGCGAACAGAGTAAAGAAAGGTTTTAACATTCAATGACACCACAACTTTTAGCTAGCGTATCGCACATGAATCCCTATAATAAATTGTATGTTATTGGAGCTTTGCTCGATATGCATATTTTGTAAACTTGAAATACTAATTTACGTTGTCAATAATTATAATTCAGTAACCGAAGATGACTGATTCCAACATTGATTCATTTATTCCCTAAGTCATTACATAGTAATATTTAATTACAAAGACTAGATTCACCTAGACGGAGGTAGTATGTTAGATTGCCTTATTAATTGTCTTGCATGTCACAAAGTAGTACAACATTCAATATGATATGGTATCATAATATGATACCACACCCTCCCTTTCCTCATTTAATTGTTTTTCACATCATTAAAAAAATCTAATTGGCATGCATGATACTGCTTATGGTACTCCCATTACGACCAATCTTAAGCATCCTCGTTGTTCATTGTCAAATGGAGGAGCTGGGGCACCGCGGTGACACGCCAGCTCACCCTCGATAGGCGTAAATGAAGTTTGGAGCATGGCGGGATATTCGCATGTCCCAGTCGGTGACCGTGACCACTAGTGGACACATGGGCAGAAGGGTAGTTGACCCCTCCGTGTGAAGCTCCGACGGGGACTACACGGTAGTCCTTGGCGACCCGACAATATAGACGCCGGCTTTGGCCAGGGACTCATCGGGCGTGCGATTAACCATGCCCTCCTCCCAGTCCTGGTCGACAGCGTGGACTTAGGGCTAGTTTGGTGGGAGACTTGAATGTCCTGTTTGAAAAAAAACTAGCGCTTGGAACTAGCCTGCAATTCTTACGATTTTTCTGGCCAGGCAAGTATCAGATTGAGAGGGTGCTTGGATATGTTTTAGTCCGATGACAAAAAGTAGTGGGATTAAAACTTGCTAGCCTCATCCATACTTGGATCCAAATACTAAAGAGACTAAAATCAAGTTAATGAGCATTTATTATCCTCCAAACCCTCCAATCAAGAACTCGCCTGTGTTAAAGGAGAGGAATTAAATGAGGAGAGAGAGGACTAATCCACATTTTAGTAGGGGTACCCCTGACTAAAAAAATTTAGTCTCAAGACTAGTTTTAGCCCCTCTTTAGTCAAGGATGCTTGGAACTTTAGCCTCTTAAAGAGACTATTTTTAGTCAGACTAAAATAAGTCCCTTGAATGCAAGCACCCTATGAGGTGTTTGGTTAGTGACCTGTAGCCGGCAGTAGATAGCATGGCAAGTTGCGTGATATGGCCCAGTAATCAAGGAAGTCCGTCCTTTCCCTCTCTAATCATGAAATTAATGCCCAGGCAGGCGGCTAGACACTCGTTTTTGGTTGGCTAGGACAAGAAGCCTGGCCTAGATGGAGCTAATCATGGCATTAGTCACATGCTACAATGGCAGATGCTCAAGTGCTAGTTTTTTATCGCCTGCGTCTGGAAGCCTGGCCTGGACAAGGGACCTTCTTAAGACGTCAACCAAACAATGTCCTGGTAGGTTCCATGAAGGTAGCAGGCCAGGTGTGAAGCCACCAGGACAAGAACCAAACATGCCCTTAGGGTCAGTTTGGTTGGCGTACACACGGTTACATGCCTGGCCTGGATGGTGCCTGAAGTTAACCTGGTAGTTGTTTGGTTTTTGTCCTGAGATAAAAATGCTTGTCTGGCTTGGCTGCCCCTTCCGTGTGATTAGCCTTGTGAAGATAACTAAAATAGTATCCTTAGCCCAGGGCGGAGCGGAACCAAACATGTCTATCAAACCGAGCTCTTTTTTTTGAAAGATCCAGCATGTCGCTGGCGTTTCATTGATAAGCAGGAAGCAGTGGACAAAACATAAGGTGGTGCATGGATTCGAGGGATCCGAGGGCTTGCCACAGACTGGCAGTCCTCGAGTGACAAGAAAACTAAGGTTTACATCTCATGGTGGTTCCCCGAAGGCAGTCCGTGGCTCTCCATAGCTCGATGCAGCCCCTAACCCTTATGATGATGTTGGAGGCCATTAGGGTGTTCTTCCTGAAGGTGGCATCGTTCCTTTCCTGCCATATCTCCCAGCATGCGAGCAGTAGAATCGTGTTGGTGCCTTTTCGTCATCTAGGTGCAGACTTGTCCAGGGCGTCGAGCACAATGGATGAGTGTTGGAGATGTGGCCATCTTGCTTCTGGGGCTAGCGGGGCGCAGCCCGTCCATGAGCTGATCGTATCCCAGGCGTACTTTGCCATTGGGCACTCCCAAAACAGATGCTTGGAGGATTCCAGGTTTCGGGTGCACAGCTGGCAGAAGTACTCGTTCTTCCATCCCCGGCGTTGGATCCTGTCGTTGCACCACAGCCTGTTTTGCATCATGAGCCATGCAAACATCTTGATCTTCCCGGGTGCCCATGCGCTCCAAATGATCTTGCCGAACACCAAGTACGTCATGCCCTGGAATTGCATCCGATAGGCTGACCTAGCGGAGTATTCGCCCATCCGCTCTAGGATCCATCTAATGGAGTCGGGGGTGCCCTCAAGCAGTTGGCTGACAGTGCCATGCAGCCGTCTATGCAGGGCAAGAACGTCGGCGATTAGATGCTCAGTGCGGCCATGGGCCAGGTCCTTGATCCAGGTGTCGTCCGCGAGTGCCTCCTTCACCGTCCTGTTCTTTCTCTGTGCATGCCGGCGAGCTACGGGAATTGCTGTGCGAGAGTGCCCGAACCCATCCAGTGGGAGTGCCAGAAGGACGCCGACGTGCCGTCTCCGATGCTAACCGATGTTGCCGCCGTGAAGAGGGAGAGGTCGTCTTCGTTGCAGGGCAGGGCCGAACCCACCCATGGCCGCTCCGGGTGGCGCCAGGCAAGCCAGGGCCAGCGCAGGCGGAGAGCCCGTCCAAACCGCGACAGGTCAGGGATTCCCTGGCCTCCGTTTTCCGTTGGGGTGCAGACCGCTGCCCAGCTGACCTTGCAACTCGCGCCGGAGATTTACTCGTCTTGCTTCCAAAGGTAACGACGACGGCACTTGTCTATTTCTTTGAGGATCTTCTTTGGCACTCTCAGCATGGTGATGGCGAAGGTAGGCATGGCACTAAGGACGCATCAAACTAGCACGCGCCGCCCCGCGATGTGGATTAAGTTTCTCTTCCATCCCGCCAGTTGGGCCTTGATTCTGTCGATGAGGAACTGCAAATGCACTAGCTGAAGTCGATCGGTGAGAAGGGGCAGGCCCAGGTATTTGATTGGGAAAGGAGCGATTGAGCTGCCAAAATTTCGCAACACCTCCATGAGGTCTGTGTCGTTGCAGCCTATCGGCGACGCCGTGGATTTTTTGGTGTTTATGCATAACCATGTTGCTCGTTCGAATTGTCGTAGGATGCCTAGGAGAGAGTCAACTTCCCGGCAGGAGGGGTTGATGAAGACAACAACATAGTCGGCGTAGAGACTAAACCTAAGCTTCAGCTCGCGGCCAGGAATCTGATGAAGGAGTTGTTGCTCGACCGCCGTTGCCAGCAGGTGGTGCAGTGGATCTATGGCGAGGATGAAGAGGAATAAAGAGAGCGGGTCTCCCTGGCGTAGGCCTCGGCGGTGAGCAAAGTGTAAGCCCGGCACCCCGTTCAGGGAAACTATGGAGGACGCCGAGGAGAGGAGCAGGGCCACCCAATCTCGCCAGCACGCACTAAACCCTAACTGCTGCATCAGTTCTAGCAAGTAGTCCCACGAGACAGTGTCGAAAGCCTTTTCAATGACGAGCTTCATGAGCAGTGCCGACGTTTTTCGACGGTGGAGGTAGCGAACGGTGTTTTGTACATAGAGGTAGCTATCGTGGATGCATTTGGATTTGAGGAATGCCGTTTGCGCCGGGGAAATGATGGTGTGGATCACCTTTGCCAGTCGTATGGACAGAACCTTGGAGATTAGCTTTGCCACCGAATGGATCAAGCTGATCGGCGATAGTCCGTGATCACGGTTGCTCCGTCCTTCTTGGGTAGGAGGACGATCATAGCCCGGTTGATGGCGTCCAGGTCTCCTCCTGCTAGGTGGTAGAACTGATGAAAGACCTCCATGACATCTAGCTTGATGGTTGGCCAGCATGCACGAAAGAAGGTGCCGTTGAAGCCATCTGGTCCTGGCGCTTTTTCCTGCGGGGAGGCGCAGATGGCCTGCCAAACCTCCTCCTCTGAAAAAGGATTATCCAGTCCGGCTGCCGGCAGCGATGGTAGGTTGAGAGAGCCCCAGGCAATGGTGGTGCCTCTGACTGGCGCCGCCCCAAGAAGGAGCTGAAATGGTCGTGGATGGCGCTGGCCTTGTCGCTGTGCGACGTGGCAATGGAGCTTGGCGTGTGGATGGCGTGGATGAAATTCTTCTACCTCCTCGAATTGGTTTTGGCCAGGAAGAAGGCTGATCGGGCTTCTCCCGCCCGCAGCCAGGTGATGCGCGAGGCCTGGCACTTCCTGGCTCTCTCGATCGCGGCCAGGCCGAGGACGTGGAGCTTGAGCTTCTTCCGGAGTGTGAGCTCACCGCTATAAAGCTGTCCATGCTCTTGTGCTGTATCGAGGTGGAGTACTACTTCGTTTGCGATCTGCAGCTGAAGGCGAGTGTTGCTGAAGAAACCCTTTGCCCAGATTTTTAGATCCTTCACTACCCTATCTAGTTTAACGTGAATGCGCTTGAATGCACAGGTAGAGGCGACGAGACGATCCCACGCATGCTGCACCGTCTCGTGTAAGCGGGGGAATCGTGGCCAGAAGGATTCAAACCGGAATCGAGCCGGCCGGCGCGGCGCGGCTACCGCGGCTAGCAGGAGGGGGCAGTGATCGGAGCAGGATGTTGATGCGGCATGCGGGAGGAAGGTTGGGAAAAGAGTGTCCCAAGCATTGCTGCAGAAGAATTTGTCGATGCTGACAAGGGTTGGGTCTTCTCGCTCGTTACTCCACGTGAAGCGGCAATTTTTGCATCTAATCTCCCTGAGCCCTACGGTGTCGATCGCCGCATGGAATTTGCCCATCATTCTACGGTTGATATTGCTATTGTTCTTGTCACTAGCCTTGTAGATGAGGTTGAAATTGCCGTTTATGAGCCAAGGGTCGCTTTGCGGAGGCACCGTTCTTGCTATTTCCGACAAGAACTCGTCTTTTCTGCTATCGTCGATGGGGCCGTACACCGTGGTCAGCCAAAACGTTTTTGAGGTTGCTCTCAGGGTGACGCGGACAGTGATGGAGAAGAGGCCGATGGCATGCGATTGCAATTCTACTACCGAGCTGTCCCAGAAGATTGCAGCGTCGCCCTGGTGCCGGAGGCGGGGAGCACTACACAATCGGAGATCCTTGCTCCACCGACGTCCTTGACTAGGGGCCGGCTCCAGTCCTCAATTTTTGTCTCCTGGAGGCAGAGGATAGCTAGCCTATGAGTTTCTGCCGTTTCACAAACTACTGCGCGACGCGCCGGCGTGTTCAGCCCTCGGATGTTCCAGATCATGATGGGGCAATTTGTGTCAATCATTGAACACCATGAAACTACTCCGGTGACTACGGGTTTCATTAAAAAGGAACGGGTACACCTCCTCACGGGCCGGGGGTTGCCGGCGGCCACCAATAGGCCCCAATATCCGCCGGCAGACGGCAGTGCCACTACACCTACTACAATGACTACAAGGAAGTAGACCTAGCTCAACTCAGTCGGGCGCTGGGCGTCGCCGGAGTGGACTACAGCAGGGGTGCACTAACATGGGGAAGGCATGGCCTCCGGGGCCTCTCCGTCAGGGCCGTGCATGCCAGCTGCCACCCGCAGCGCGGCCGGGGCGAGGTTGGTGAGCCTGGCAATGGCTAGGATGTCGGTGTCGGACAGAGGTTCGTTGAAACGCTTGACGAGGGCTTCGGCCGCCTTCGCGGTCATGGCTTCCTTGGGGCCGAGGATGCCGAGGCCATGGACGATGCGGAGGGTCGCTCGCTGGCTGACAGGAACCATGGAGAGGTTGCTGGCTTGACGTGCACTGTGTTGGGTCGCCGCAGGCTTGGGGCGGAGCGGGGTCTTGGAGCGGGGGGGGGGGGGGGGGCTAGAGGTGCCCGGCCCAGCACAGGGGCCTGGGTCTTGGAGAACAGCTGCTTGGTCGCATCCTCGACGCCGTCCTCACGGATTTGCAGGTGGCAGACCTTGCTGGTCACGACGCCAAGTTGCAGGGAGTGCGTGTCCGCCAGCGCCGGGGTGTGTGTCTGATGAGGGAGAGGGCAGGGTCCATGTCGATACCGTCCATGTCGCCCTCGGTGCCCTCCTCGCGCTCGGTGAAGGAGAGGGGCATGTCCACCTTCTTTGCCGCCGCCGCATCCACAGCAGCGGCCCTGGGGTCTGGCCGGGGCGGTGGCGGTAGCTCTTTGCTAGCTTACTCGAAGAACTCGGCCACCGGGTCTGCTTCCGCGGCCACCGCCGGGAGGGGGGCAGCAGGCGCGGCGGAGCAAGGAGAGGGTTGGCCGGAGGCGGGGCGGTTCCCGAAGACTGGCCACGCTCAAGGCGCCTGGAGCCGCCCGCACCCCTCCCGCGGTGCGCTGCTTGCATGTGGCCGTTGCCCTTTCCGCTGCCGTGGTGCTTGCCGGAGTTGTCGGCGCTGCTGCGGCGCCCCCTGGGCACCCCTTCACGATGACGAGAGCTGGGCGTGTGGCTGCGATGACGCTCGGGGGGCGGGTCAGCAGCCACTGCAGCATGCTCCTTGCCGCAGCCCCGCCCCAGCAGAGTGTCCTTCCAAGACCGCCTCTGGCCTTCGTCGTTGTCGCCGTCGTGGCCTCGCCTGGCGCGCGCGGATGGCATGCCCCGGCAGCCCGTGGATACCACCGGCGCCTGGGGGCAGGCCTAGCCCACGCCAGCGCCCGAGGTCAGCACCGCCCGCTGGGTACCTGCGCCCAGGTCATGCACAGAGCGCCCATCCTCGACCCCATGGGTCCAGCCGCCGGCAGAAGGGCGATGTGGAAACGGGCGATCATCATCGTCGTCGTCCAAGGAGGGGATCCCGCTCTTCCCCAAGTGGGATGAGCGCGGGGATAAGGGGGCACAGTCCTCGATGCGGTCAATTTGCACCAGGACGTCCCAATGGAGCAGGGACAGCGGCGGCGCGACGGCAGGGCTCGGCAGCGAGAAGCCGTGCATCTCCTCCACTCGGCCCGCTCCCCGCGCGTGCTTCCAGATTGTCCGCCTGGTGGGGATGTGGTGCAGCTCCCACACCCACACCCAGACGGCGACCGTCTTCGTGTCAGCCCGCTCGAAGGTGCGGTTGTCCAGCCGGTCAATGATGACCTTGTCGCCGAGCGCGTCGGTCGCCCCCTCTAGGGTCCAGAGCTGCATGGGCAGCTTCTCGAGGATGACGCGCACGTGCAGCATCCAGGTGGTGTGCACCGCATGCGTGTCTTCACGCCAAGGCTCTAGGAGGAATTGGACGCCGTCCACCGAGATCGAGCCCTGGCGCATGACCAGATCCTTGTGGGCGGGCAGGTGGAATTGGACGAAGAAATCTTCTGGGTCGTGGCTAGTGACGCGGAGGAGGTGCGCAGGGATCTTGAACTCCTTCTCGATGGCCCAGCCGATGGACCGAGCTCTTGAACCCAATGTTTGGAACATCAACGTCCCTCTACAGTCATATTCTAATACTCTAACCAGATCCTGGTACGAACCAAACAACGCTAGCCTGGTCAAGCAAAAAGGTAGCATATTCCTAGGCTGAGTCCATGCACTCAATTTTTTCAGGCACATTGTGGTGGGGACATGAACCAAAAACGCCCTTACTCCTCAAGTGCATGCTGCTAGCGGGATTTCTCCCTGGTGGCATGTGGTTAAAGCTAAAATCACGCATTGGCCATCGAAGGTGGGACAACGGGAGGGGGGTGGGTAAGTCTGGTAGCGCCGATCGAGAGGGCTTCAGTGATAAGTATGACCTATCAGACATCAACGAGCTTTTTAAAATCGCAACGAGCCGGCCGCATGTGGGAAAGAGAGTGGCGCACGGGCGGGAACGAGGGCACCTAGCAACATCAGGCCCGGGTGGACATGATGCGTGTGCTCCGAGAAAGAGAGACCATGGTGGCGTGCAGATGAAGACGATGCAGCAACGCGTGTACAATTATCAAATCGAGTGTGACACTACGAATATCGCACACGTTTTGAATACATAATATGTCTACCATGTGCAAAACATCACACACATCAGTACACACGTTTCACTTTCTGGCTCACATTTTACTTTTTATGTGTGTAACGCGTCACACATAGTTTGATGCTTTGGTGTGCGATAGGTGAGGCTTAATAGCACCATTTTTCATAGTGTTTAATTATATTAAATTAAAAATATTTACAAAATTATGTTTATTTATTAAATCATAATAGAACTCATTTGAATTTTCAGTTTTTAACGCTGTAATGACAATTTTTGAATAGCTTAACTTTTTTAGCAAATGATCTGATTTTCTTGATCAAGTCACGAAAATACATATGAACAGATAAAACAAAACAAACGACAATGATCCTGATATACAAAAGTTACACCTCAAACGGAAATAATAGACTATGACAATAAACGCATGAACTACGAAAAATGCAAGCCTGCACGGGCGATAAGTAGATTGCACAGCCAAACCTGATCGATCATGAAAGTTGGAAGGTGTGAGTCGCCTAGCAATCAATTCGCTAAGTCCAATCTTTTTTTGGTAAACTTCTGATCTATTCATCAAATATCATGGTAGTAAAAACAACATAAATATAATAGAAATTGCATCCATGTTCGTAGACCATCTAGTGATGACTAGAAGAACTGGAGCGAGCCGAAGGTATACGCCACCATCATCGCCCCTCCCTCACCGGTGCCGGGCAAACCTTGCTGTAGTGGTCAGTCAGAAAGTCGTTGTGTTAAGGCCTCAAAAGGCCAGCGCAACAGAACAACAACCGGTGCCAACAAAGCAAATCATGAATCAAAAGAATCCTACATGTATTCACACAAACACAAATAATGGAGAACAGATCCAAGCAAATCTACCAAAACAAACACCGACCGCATCACATGAGATCCTCCGAAGACACACACCTCCACATGCCCTCTTACGACGCTAGATGCACCATCAGGTCCGGGTTAGACGGGGAGAAACTAATTCCATCTTCAGGAAGCCTCCGCCGTCTCGCCTTTCTGAGCATGAAACAAATCCTAAACAAACTCAAAAATACACCTAAAAGAAGAAGGAGCCCTCCTGACGGGAAGGGTCGGGATCCACCACACCTTCATGGCCCTAAGGACATAAGAGACAAGCCAGATCGCCGCCGCCGCCGATGGGAGATGGGGAAACCCTAGCCACGTGGGAGTCACTTGTGGGAGGAGAAAAAACTATAGAGATACATGTCACTATGTCCCTTCAACCCTTCATCTCTCTCTTCTCTTTTACTCTTCTATTTTAGGAACGATGTTCTATAGACGACTGTAATGTGAGGACATCAATGTTTCTTCTGGGCAAGTTCCATCTTAGGGCATTTCCAATGCTGACCCTCAAACCGCCCGCATCCGCCCGTACTGAGCAGTTTAGAAGCAATTTGCCATCTTAGGGCATCTCCAATGCTGACCCTCAAACCGCCTGCATCCGTTCGGACCGGGCGGTTCATATGCAATTTTCCATCCAACGCGGTACCCCATCGGTCCGCAGACCAGTCCGACTGTCTGTTTTACCGCAAATCAGAAGAAAACTAGGGGGTGGGGTGGGGCTATGCGGGACTCCAGATGCCGACACGTAGGATTCTGACACCACCGGACCACTCAAATCTCCTCCCACTCCACTTTCCTTCCACTCTGCCCCTCCTCCCCTTGCTTTGTATCCGCACCCTCCTCGTTCGACGCCGCCCAACTCTTTGGCCACCTCCCAGGTATCCTCGGACGTCTGCAACCCCCATCCACGTGCCTACCCGCCTTGGACTACCCCGCCGACTACCCAGGATCCCTCTGCGGCCAGGTACCCTCCACCACCCCTGCGACGCCCTCCGTGATGGACACCATGCTCAACAAGTGTTTGGTCAAATGTCATGTAGCTATTTTGTTGAACCTTCGATGTTTTCTAGAGTAATTCAATGGCGGGGTACTCGGTGATCGAGGATGAGTTGTTGTGCGATGCGTAGTTGGTCGTATCAGTGGACTTTGTAGGCATGAGGCAAATGGGCTCTACCTTTTGGCGTTGTGTGCATGTTTCGTTTCAAGACCAAAAGCTTGTTTTGTCCTACTACATGCACATCATCCATGGACACAATATGAAATTTTTAGCGCATCGAGGGTACACCATCTGCAACTCTGTCGTGAAGTTTTGTGGTGCGGTTCACCGAGTGAAGACAACGTGGACATTGGGCTCACCAACCATCGAGATCATAAGTTTTTCTCTTTGTTTCCCTACATTTTGGTTAATTTGTTCATTCACTCAATTGCTCTACATATTGTATAGCTTTCTCACGTTGTCGAGATGTACTATAGGACCGAGGGCAGTCCATTCATGCACATACGTTGTTGGATGAGGCTCAAGGGTTAGTATGTGCGGGACGACATATGCCGGTTCTGACTCTAGTATCGTTAAATTAAGAAATGATGAATTCAAAAAACTTGTTAAACATCTAGTTATCTCGGATGTAATATTATTGTATACTAGGGATATTTGCATGTTACTTATGGACGAATTTTGCTATTTTTTATAGTTACTTTCAGTGTTGCGGTAGAAATATGAACGAACATTTAGGGGACATAATTGGATGACCGGTTTCACATCAGGGTTCGTGAACTGGCCTATACACAAATAATATGTTTGTTTTGAAGGCCAGGTTAGAGATGCCCTTACAAGGCCATATCGACAAGAACTACGTTGTAATTAAGAAGGCCGAGCAGAGTCGTATGAAGTCTCTATTCCTTGCTTTAAAAATCTTGCAATTTCTTTAGTTGGTCGGCGAAATGCCCATGCGCTAACTTTAGAAGTTACGTAATTTATGCATGATAACATGGCATAAGCCGGATGATCTCCGAATTCCAGTGCGGTATTGGTCTTTTAGATTTAAATGGTGCAGCTATAAATATATTGTAGATAATTCAGCAATTGTTTCCCCTATCTACCAAGAACAACCATGCTATACATACAGCAAATACTTGTCCGACACTTGTATGATCCATGCCACCACCCTTCAATCAAATAACCAAGTTTGATTTGTGATTGTTTGGGACATTGGAGTAAACCAAGTATGTGCACCAATACGTGATGTATTTTCTCATGTATCCGCCTCTCAAGAATGCAATTAGTGTTTAATTCATGTCAAGGGAAATAAGCCAGCAACAGTCTTACCAACACTGGCGTTGTACATCATTGGTGACAACACTCTTCAACGCGGAAATATCTAGCAGCCAACGATGTCGTAGAGTGCAAGTTGAAGTAAAGGAAAACCGTCCTAGCCATTGTTTGATTGCCACACATAGCTTCTCTTCTTGTCTTGTGTCAATGAGAAACAATTGCAGCCGTTGTTGTGATGGGACTCATAAAATCGTTTATCAATCTTTTCTCAAGTATGTGCATCATACATGGATACGACTCATGTTTACTATAAATTCATTACATCGGATGAAAAGAGTGTCTGAAAAACATCTGATCGCCATGGTGGGCCTATCACCTGATCACCAAAAGCTCCATTCGTGAAGGTAAGGGGCACACTATCAACTCCATTCGTGAGCAGACAAGCAGGAATGATATCTTCTTTTTATCTACGAAGATGATTTGTGCTTCTGCTTTTTTTGTAAAAACCTGCATCATTAATCATAACTAGCAGGGTGACTGGTGTATTTGCTTTGCTAGACTAGTATATTATTGTATTCATGTTTGTATAAAACTATAGTTTTCAATTGTGTAGAAATGTTTTCTGTAATCGTTAAAGTTATCTGTTTGTCATGGGGTACTAACCCAAATAAAGAAGATATTTTCTCTGGTGTGTTATTTGTTCACGAATACGCATGGATGTGTATATTGGTTCATGGATAGAAAAAGAGCAGCTACAACAAGCGGGGAGGGGGGATATCGCCACACTTTGTATGGGGGAAAGGAGTAGGACAACGGGTGCTCAAGCTCAGCACTATGAAGTACCCTAATTCTCTGGCATTATCGAGTTCGATAAGCCCTTCGGCGCCGATCCTACCCCATAATATTTAGTATGTTATAAACATGTTAGAACTTGATATTGTTACTCAAGTTGCTATTCAAGTTCATTAACTTTGAACTTCGGGATAATTGCATGAATACAGTTAAGTTAGTTCTTTTAACAAACCACGTCAAAGTTAAGTTAGTTCACCATGTTTATGTTGAGAGTTACATTTGTGATGAGAGCCCTGGCATCAACATTAACAATGTGCGATAGTTCGGGAGTCGGAGCGCAAAAGTCGCAATTGAAGGAAAAAAAATTCAAGGGGGCTCTCGCAACCACTCCGCCCGGGTAGGTGCAGCACCGCCACCGCCTTGATCTCACTGCTCCAACCACATCAGAGTCCGGTGGTACCAGATTCGGATTCTGCATTGCACACTTGTCCCTCTCCTTCATCAATTGTGTCCTCCCTTGCAACAACGTGAGCAAAAAACTGGAGATGGCACTCTCGAGGCCATGCAAGTGGAGGCTAGGTGCGCACCGCCATTGTCCAGATCTCCAATCACTGACCTTCGTTGCAGCCCCACATACCTATCTAGGCTCCTCGTGACGGCCTCTCCCTCATCAGGCTCGGCACTGGCTAGTTTCCGAATTTCCCTAACTATGTCGCTCTCGCAAACCTCCACATCACCTACGGCAACGAACGCTCTGACATCATCTTCCACCACTGTTGCACCTGTTGCAGCCGTCTTCTTCCTGCCACCTGCATCGATCCCTCGAGATTTGCCATCTGTATTGGCCTCTTCTACCCCACACCAGATCAGGTGTTCATATCTTGGGAGTTGCCTAGGCTGTCGCAATTGTTGTTGGGTTGCCCGGCCTGGTGGCTATCAATATGGGCCTGCCCATGCTGCCACCCCCTTCATGTCCATCGGCTGCCTGCACTGTGCTCGACCTGGTGCAACTCCCTACCCGCTCAGTTGCACTCGACAGCAGCTTGATGTCACTACTAGGGAAAACCTTATACATAACATCTTAGTAGTAGCGCTGGACAAAATAGGGCGCTACTGCTACTTAGTAGTAGCGTTTTTAGTTAGACCGCGCTACTGCTACTGCCTTAGGAGTAGCGCGTTCTGCTAAACCGCGCTGTTGTTATACTTGTACCGGACGCAGATGGCTAGCCCCACTTAGCAGTAGCGCGTATGCATGACCAGCGCTACTGCTACGTCCCTTAGCAGTAGCGCGTATACCTGAAACGAGCTACTACTTAGTTACCTTATCCTGGAGCGGTTCTCACTACACCCTCTCACTCACTCTCGCTCTCACTCGCTCTCGCTCTCACTCGCTCTCGCTCGCCGCGCCGAACCCGTCGTCCGCCGCCACCGCGCTACTCCTCGCCGAGGTACTCCCTCCTTCCCCCTCCTCCTCCGGCCGCCCTCCTCCCACCGCCCCTCCCTCCTCCTCTGGCCGCCCTCCTCCTTCTCCGGCCGCCCCCTCCCTCCTCCTCATCCGGCCGCCCTCCTCCTCCTCCGGCCGCCCCTTCGCCTCCTCCTCCAGCCGCCCTCCTTCCCCCGCCCCCTTCCTCCTCCTCCTCCGGCCGCCCCCTCCCTCCTCCTCCTCCAGCCGCCCTCCTCGCCCCGCCCCCTCCCTTCTCCTCCTCCGGCCGCCGCCTCCCCCTCCTCCCCCCGCCCCTCCCTCCTCGGATCCCACCGGCCTCCTCCCCCTCCTCCTCTCTCCTTCCTCCTCCCTCCATCTCTTTTTTTCACTGTAGTTTTTTTACTATTGTATAATGTAGTTTTTTTTACTGTTTTAGTAAGTGTTTAAAATAATTAGTAAGTGAATTAATAAACTAGTTGAACTAGTTTGATTTTAGTAAGAACTAATTGAATTAATAGAACTAATGTATTTTTAGTAAGAAAATTAATATAACTAGTTGAACTAGTTTATTTTTAGAAAGAACTAGTTTATTTCTATTTATAGTAAGTTTATTTTTAGTAAGAACTAGTTGAATTAATAGAACTAGTTGAACATGTCACATTTGTTGTTATTTTTTTAGTTTAAGCAATTATTCTCGCATCGACGTCGACGATGCCTATCCCGCATCCTCGTCATCGATACCTGTCGTTCGCTAGGGTTTTAGTTGTATTAGTGATGTTATATGTATGATACTATTCAGGATGTATTAGTGATAACTTATAGGGTTTTTGTTTTTGCAGAAATCAAGGAGCCCCTCCATCATCCCCGCCGTCGTCCCCGTCACCGACCCCCTCCGACCTCGAGGTGAGACCAGCCAAATCTCCATGTCAATATGAGTCCTATAAGATATGATGTAGATAAAAACATGTATATCTTGTGTTGCTTAAATAGGATATGTGGTTGCCCAAGTGGCCGATCATGTTTGCATGTTACACCTCCGAGAGGCCTATGTT
This sequence comes from Triticum timopheevii, assembly GCA_963921465.1. Classification (NCBI taxonomy): domain Eukaryota; kingdom Viridiplantae; phylum Streptophyta; class Magnoliopsida; order Poales; family Poaceae; genus Triticum; species Triticum timopheevii. The sequence continues at coordinate 521,340,720 of OY997274.1, forward strand.
TTGCCAGAGTGTTGATTAATTTCCGTTCCGACAAATTTTAGGCGCTCGATATGTCCTGTTTTAGCAAAGGTCATGCCAGAGTTTGCCATGAATTTTGGCATGACTTGTGCTAGAATATGTAGGAAATATTGAGTGGCCTGGATTTCCTAGAAAGATAATTAAACAATATTTTGGGTTGACTTTAAGACTATCGAGGCCAAAGAATCCCGACTGTTGTCATTGGAGTCGTTTCTCCTTTTTCTCCGGGTGCTAGACCTTTGTTATGCACTAGGGAAGAAGGAGTAAATACCATCACCGACGGTCGCAAATGTCAGAGAGGAATCAGTGAGGGAGAGTATCCACCATATATGAGAGGACGAAGAATCCTGACTATTGTCATGGGGGTAGCTTCTCCTTCGTTCCCATGTGCTAGACAATTTGGTCTAATGCACTCGGGAACGAAAGGAGGAGCTACCATCACCGACGGTCGAATATATACACCACGTGAGCTGAGAATTTTCAAGAAAAGACTCGACAGACCCATAGTCAACCCGTGATGAATAATAATGATCTAATTTAGTTTTTGTAGTACATATATTTAATTGTACAAGTTTAATCTTTGAATTATGAATATAGGAAATGTCGTCGAACGTAAAAGGTCCTGGAGAGTGCTCCTGGTGCGGCGACAACCGGGGTTTCTGCGACAGGACCTGGACGAAGGTCGGCGCTTCAGCATTAAGCTCGAGGAGGCCTTCGATTGTGAAACGGTACGCTACGATGCTAAGTTTTTTTTCGTAATTAAGCTCGACTTCTACTACTTCAACGCGTAATTTTCGTCTTTTACAATTCGACTAGCTTATCCCATGCCATGCAAGACGCTATGTCTTGGAGAGGATGGGTTTTGAAGATCATGAAAGGAATGAAACAAAGAAAATTAATCTAAGGACCCATCATGATATGGATTTTGAGATAAATCTATACAATTCTGAGAGCGTATCCAATTTTGGTTGCCCGGGTTGGCAAGCACTTTGCAAGATGTATGATTTTCAAGAAGGTATATTTGTCACCATGGATCTTGGTGATCCTGACGTCGACCAAGACAATTTGGACATTTGGGTTGTTGTTAATACGCTTCCAATTTTAGCGCTATGTGAGTTCCTCAAACATAGTTATTAAGTAATTTATATTGTTTATTTCAAAATAGTTGAAAGCTTATTTCCATTGATAGCTTATTTTCATTCTTCAAATAGTGTGCGGAAGATGGTAGACAGAACCAACTACACTGATGGCTCTGAGTTAACTTATCAAGAGAAAAATCATCTGGTCGCATATTGTATTGACATTGAGAATTACAATGCCTTTTATCGAACTCCTCCAAATTATGGCGAATACGTGCCACTAGTGCACGTGTTGAACAACGATAACTTCCATGGAGATTTCCAGCTGGTAAGATTTTTTACTATTATGACATCCATGCATCTTTTGCATACTTCTAAAACTGAACTACATTGCTAACTACGAAGTTATTACCATGTTTTTCAATAGAAAATCCCGATGAATTGTGTGCCTCATTTGATGTATCAGAATGGTCGCCTTGATATTTTGAACATACAGCCAGGTCATCCTACGAATCTCACCTATGCATACCGGATTTCTAAAAACGGTGAACACATGATAATCAAAGAATGGAAGAAATGTATGGACATTCGTAAGGAGGTTCTTGGAAGTAACATTGTGCGGAAGGCAAGAATTGGAGACATGATAATCTCCATTCTCCATAATGGAGAGTCAGGGGCTATCTTGTTTTATGCTATCTTACCTAAGATAATATAGTAGGTCCTAAGAGAATGTAGTAGGTCCCATGAGTTACAATATGTTTATGAGAGTTGATGATGATGAGTAGTTGTGATTATGTCTAGTGACCAACTTGCATGTGATGTCTCATTGATGAAAACGATGATTATGAGGAGGTGTTATATGACAATGATGTATTATGATGATAAGTTGTTAATGATATGATGATGATGATGATGATGATAGTTATTATATCATTGGATGAAAGAACCGTGGATAGTTTCAAGTGGATGTCCATCCACTTGAAACTAGTCCACGGTTCTTTCTCCCACTGATGTAATAACTCATTATGATGTAAAATTATTCTCTAAATTGTTGCGGTATGAAAACTTGTATAAAGGTGTATGAATACAACATGAAATAAAAAAGAAATATGGAATAATAGTAGTAGCGCGTGCTAGGAGAAGCGCTACTACTAATTACCAGTAGCGCTCGTTTAAGAAAGTGCTGCTACTAAGTCGATATAGCACTAGCGCGGTCCAACCCACGCTACTGCTAACCTTTAGCTGTAGCGCCTTACTAGTAGCGCGGTTCCCCGCGCTACTGATAGGCTTTAAACACGCGCTACTGCTAGGGTTTTCCCTAGTAGTGTTTGGGCCTCCCTCGCCAGCGAAGATGATGGCAATGATATGGGAAGGAGTTTGTGCCACAAACATCGTCGGTTGTGAAATGCTTGTCTCGGACTCCTATAATGTTTGTGGAGCATGAGGAGGTGACGGGCGAGGGATGGTAGGAGGTGCAACCATGACATGGTTTAGATCCTGTGCTACTAGCCCCGACAATGGCTTCCCATCACATTTATGATTGGCATCATGGTAGATCTTGCAGATGCTTTGCTCCAAGGCATCATGAAGTTGAGTGCAGAGATCCACTTAGGTGATCCCTTTGTTTGGAGAACGGTCACTGGGCACGCATTTGTCGTAATCCTTGACATCCTCTGAGCTCGTTGACATTCCTTACCGCGTCTCCCATGTCCCCATTCGGCACCATGCATCATCACGATCCAAATTCATGCCAGAGTGTGATGAAATCCATGCTCCCTCCAAGGCACTACACCATGGGTCTTGGTTGTCTGTCGTCTTTGCCACCGTTGGTTAGACAACCCCGCCCGATGTGGTGTTACAGTATGCTCTGACTGGTCAGACAACGCTGCTGCAGGGTTGCCTGGCGCAGGTGGGGAGCTTTCTTGAGCGGGTGAAGGTTGCTCTATGCAAGCTCTCCCTTGTGCCAGCTATGTCATAGACCCCCCCCTCCCGACATCACACCCTCCTAGTGTGGCCGATGTTGGCTCCACGAAGGAAAGTGAACGGGAGCTATATAGATGTTTCTCCCCTCATGTTCGGGACATTTCATCACCTCTGTCCGCCTTGTCCCCTATGTTGCCTACCACTGAGGGTGAGTCCATCGCCGTGCTCGAGGCTCCGGTGCTGCAGATCATGCCGAGCTTCGGGAACTATGTCTGAGTCGTGCCTCATCTTTGTCTATGGAGCATTTGGAGGTGGGTTGATCAGTGACCTTGTGTGAAGGATATGTTTCACCTCTATCATATGAGCATCTAGAGGTGCCAGAGTGCATCATGGTGGTGGTTCCCGTGATCGATGATGTACTGGTAATTCCTCTGGTTAAGGATCTCGATGCCGCCGGTGTGTTGGTGCATGTTCCACGAAGCCTCTTGGTCGACGACAACTACACCAAAAAATCAATGAGTTCTGCTATTTCCTTCACAAATGGGTGCCGATAAACCTGGATCTTGCAATACAAGTGGCTGCCTCGTGAAGGAGAAACCAAGCAGCGGGAAATCAAAGAGGAACAGAAGCAAGAAGGGTGGCGCGACTCAGAAGGCGTTCGAGCGGTCTCATGATGGAAGGTGACAAGTTTTTGTCGTTGTCGGTGTTCTAGTCAGGAGTTCCGTTGTGTTCTACAAGTGTCGAGGGTTGCAGTTGTTGTGCATTTGGCAGGCCGCTTGTGTGTCTCTGGTGTTTCGTGCTTTGTGAGTAGTCTGCTTATGGGGCACTTGTATTGGTTTTCTCTTAGTTTTACATAAATTAGCTGGACAACTCTCCTCTTGTTAATTATTAATCAATATACAAATCTTTTGCCTCGGTTTTGAAAAACAAGTGTGTGATAGTTCGCCTTTCAGAGACTTGTTGAATGGCCAAATTGGAGGGCATCTCCAAAGCGGACCCCCAAATCGCTTGCAAGTGTTCAGACCGAGCTATTTGAACGTAGTTTGTCATCCAACGTCATCCCGCATCTGTCCACGGACAAGACCGGCTGTCCAAAATCCAGCAAACTAGGAGCAAGCAAAGGGGCTTTGTGGGAGTCTGGACAGGTGCCGACGGGAGGCTATTTGGCTTCTTTTCCTCTCTTTTTTCAACCCGTGTTTTGTGGAAGGCACTAGTGATCGTGCGACGGACATTTAAGATATAGGGTTGGATGTGTTGGCGCAGACCTCCCTTGCCCTAGCTCTCTCTTCTCTCTCGCCTAGCTCACTCTCTCCTGCTGCGCTCCAACGATAGGAGGAGGAAAATCAAAGGGAGCAGGGTGGACACGGCAAGGTTTTCCCGGCGCATGAACACCGCCGCCGCAATAATGTCTGTTTTCCTGAAGCAACAATCCCGAAGCTGCGTTATAACAAGCCCCGCATGTGCTTTTATACCCTGGGCCGGCTCTGGGCACGACCACCACGCCCCCACCTAGCCGAGCCACGACCTGGCCCTGCTCTGGCCGTGCCCACGACGCGCACGCACGCGTCTAGGTTGCGCCGAGCCCGCACTGGCCTGACCTGATCGCACCACCCAGCTCGCCAACGGCCTCCTACAACTACAGTGCACCACCTAAACGGACACACATGCACCGATGCACCACACACACACACGCACACGCACACAACCTCGCTACGGACCCGACACGGACCAGACCACGCCCGACACGTCTGGTGCACGCACCCACGCGCCTGGCCGTGGCTTATTGCAGAACAGGATGGCCGTCTCTCATATGTGTCCACTTGAAGATGCCCTAGAGAGAACTACCAGAAAAAAGTCATGTTCGTACGTATCAGAAAAAGTGCAGATTGGAACCTGAAGGTAAGTAAAGACATTGATTGTTACAAACTGTGCACAAGGAAACTATCAGAAAAAAGAAATACGTTGGTCAAGGGGAATTAAACTCGAAGCGGGCACTAGCATATAGTACCAATTGATGACGACTATCACAAAGTGTACACAAATTAAATATGTCCAAAAAAGGAAATGCAACATTATAAGGCGTAGACCAACTCATTGCACGATCCACGTATTGCGAGTTGAGCAGGGTGACCTGTTTGGTGCTTGTATACTTTCTTGTGAACACGGAGACGCATGCAATGCAAACGTTTGCCCCTCAGTCGATCCAGCCCTAGAAGCTTTGCTGAATGCTGATACATGCACGCTTCCTGATAAAAAAACCGATCCCGGTCAGCTACTGCTCTTCGTACTAGGCCGTTTCCGCGCGCGATGTTTCAACTGGTGTCGTGAACCGTGACGAAAGTACGTACGTAGACAATGCCTATCCCCTGATCAACGACAGCTCCATCCGCGAGGCGAAGGGGCAGACCGTGAGCTGCCACGGCGAGCACTGTCGCCGCATGTAGAGGTAGCCGTTGGGCCCGACCCGTATCGGCCCCATGTAAGCGTCGGCGATGTAGAGGTAGTCGGACTCGTAGTGGAACCGTGGGCGACGCAGACGGTGGTGGCTCTGGCTCGGGACGGCCCTCGTGTCGGTGTCGCGGGCTTCGGGCAACCGCGGCGCCCGTGCGTCCCCCTCCGGCTCCTTCTCCGCCGAGATCCGGTCCGGCGACATGCGCCTCGGCCTTTCGACATCGCCCACGAGGTTGCCCGCGCGTACGACAAGGCGGAGTGGCGCCTCCGGCGGCCTCGTCGGGAGATGAACTTCCACGTCGCGACAACCGGAGGCGGGAGCGCCGTCTCGGCATCGCCGAGATGGACGAGGAAGCCATGGCGCTGTGGCGCCAACACTTCCCGCAGGACGTCATCAACGAGCGCGAGTTTTATGCGCAAAGGAGGACGGAGAGGGAGGAGAGGAGGGCGGAGCGAGCCGCCTATCGCGAGGACAGGCATACGCGAAAGGCGGCCGCTCAATTCAACATCGACCTAGGAGCAGCGTCGTCCCGGGACTCCGACGACGATCGGCATCTTGACGCCTTCATTGAAACGTCGCAGGAGGACATCACCGAGGCGGAGTCCGAACCGGAGGAGGAGGACGACGAGTAGTAGTTAAACTATCTTTTTTTATCTATCTATGCTAAATTATCTATGCTATGAACAATCTATGTACCGTTTAATCTATTTTATGCCTATCTATGTGAGTATCGAGTCGGAGTCGAATATGTATCGAGTCGGAGTAGAAGGAGAAGACGACAAGTAGTACAATAGCGTGTCTGTTGAAGCGGCGCACGCGTAATTTTTTGCAGTGACCGCTGGAGCCAGCGCTCTGCGGCGCACTAAAACTGGCTATTCCAGCGCGTCGCGCATTGTGCGTTCCGCGTCTGTTGAAGATGCTCTTAGTACCAAGGCGGTATGACAGCATGAACAACAAGAACCATACTCATGACTCCATACAAATGGTGCAGCTATATATACCAACATGCCCTGCCGTCCCGTTGATAGTTCGATCACTGAAGCCGCAGACTAATTTTGGTTTATCAAATCTTATCGTTCAAGGAGGTGTACATTTATAGCGAGAAATGTTTTACATTGATCTTACAAGTGTTAGGTCTTCGTGAGATACTGGAGTAAGCCAAATAAACGGGATGCATTTTTATGAATGGCGACGTAGCCTTGATGCTCTAGGGCTCAGATACTGGTTCCCTGTTTAGGGTTTCAGACATGTCAGGCGTTGATGGTGTGACCTTCATCCACAAGAACCGTTTTGTTTAGCTTGAAGAAGAGTAGAAAGTTGTGCGAGAAGATCAATACCCGCAGAATGTAAGTTTGTGGTGCTAAAAGCCGGGACAAAGCAAGAATTCATCAGCCAAACCTTTCCATTCACTGGCTATCCAATAATGAAAACGCGACTGAACCAGAGCCGGATTAGCTCTAATGTATCAACGGTGTCGGCCACCGGTATCAACCCAACATTTGTAACACCATCTTTGTATGCGTTTTCCCTCTTATAATATACTAGTATGCTTGCACGCGCAATGCGCGTCTTTATGTTACGGTGTAATTTTGGCCCCAGAAATTAAGTCATTGAGTGCCCGGAGAAATGGTTCAAGACAAATGAACATTGTGCATGTAGAAAATGAGAAAAAAAATAATTGTAATTAGCATAAGAAAGCTTCTTATTATCATACACTTCTTATGTTCATACACAGTAGCTATCACATGCAAAGAAAATATGTCATTTTCACAAAATTGGGGTACCCGTTGCTATTTTTTACTAAAGGAATATTTTAGCTTCCACCCAAAAATGAACGCGAGTTATGTGCACGATGCACTGGTTTAATTTGTTTAATTCTATATATTTTCACTGCTTGTCAGACTTGGTAGTACGGGGCTACTTATTTCTCCAGCCACATGCCATGTACATATGATGTTTACTGTTTTGGTAAAACAATTTTCACAACTCTAGGGGATGCGACTGTAGCGTGGTGACTTAGGCTCCTGAAACAGACATGCAGTGGGGTCCGTAACTGATGCTAGCCCGTGGATGGGTGCTCCTTATATAAAAAACAAGAAAAACATATAGCGGGGTCCGTGAGTCAGTGCTAGCTCTCTGGATGTTTCTAGAACGACCCAGTTAACACTGAATACTACTGTAGCTGCGAATCCCAGCGCTCTAGGCCGTCGGATGCAACTCAATGGACGGCCACAAATGCATTCCAGTGCCTGAATTCAAATTTTCAAAATTGGTACACTATATAGTAGTATAGATATAGATATATAGGCAACCAAGGAAGAAACTAATTAACGAGCGCTCCTTCGGAAGCCTCGCAACGATCAGCGTCACTTGGCGCGCTCCGAGCCGCCCGTCACATGTCGTGCTCTGGACACTCCCTACGGTTTTTTTTATTTTTCCGCACGTGTTTTTGGCTTTTTAAAGGTTTTTTTCGGTTTTTTCTAACATTTTGGTTTTTCACCGGTCTTCCTGAACTTTTAGACCTAACAATTTTTTCGCGAAAAAAACATGTTTTTTTCCCTTTCGCCAGAGTCACAGTTTTGCTTTCGCGAGTGGCACGGTTTTGCTTTCGCAAGAGTCACGGCCGTGCCTCTCGAAAACGAAAAAACGCGTTTTTTTGTTTTTTTCCTTTCGCGAGAGTCATGGCTTTGCTTTCGCGATAGGCACGATTGTACTTTAGCGAGAGTCATGGTCGTGCCTCTGGAAAACAAGAAAAAAACGCATTTTTTTATTTTTTTTCCTTTGCGAGAATCACGGTTTTGCTTTCGAGAGAGGCACGGTTGTGCTTTCGCGAGAGTCACGGCCGTGCCTCTTGGAAACGAAAAAAAATGTTTTTTTTCTTTCGCGAGTCACGGTTTTGCTTTCACGAGAGACACGGTTGTGCTTTCGCGGGAGTCACGGCCGTGCTTCCTCGGGAACGAAAAAAAACGCATTTTTTTCCTTCTGCGAGAGTCACGGTTTTGTTTTCGTGAGAGGCACGGTTGTGATTTTATGAGAGGCACTAGCGTGCCTTTTTCGGAAAGGGAAAAAACCCATGCTCCCGGTTCGGTTTTTTCATCCGATTTTTTCGCCCGGTTTTTTTCGTAAAAAAAAGTACGTCAAAACCTATCAACATAAGATCTAGTTTTGAAGATCTCGACGTGAGAAATCTAACGGTGAAAGCGGTTTGAGATTTGGATGCATGATTTAAGAGATAAAATGATAGGATCTACAGAAAATTAGAAAACTCCAGGTTGCGACAAGTGGCGCACATGCAGCACGCCACTTGTCGCAACTGGGGAGATTGGATTGATCTTTGCAACGTGTACTCCTCAACTAGTGATTTCGGGCAGCTAACCTGCCAACTCAAAGTAGTCATTCTTGAATAGGTGCAGACCCAGGGATGTCCAGTCTATGAGAAGGAACATGGGCCCAATTGGAGGCTTTTTGGAGCGCTACAAGTCTTCAGCCCACCAGCCTGACAAGCTCATAATCCCATGTAGCGTCGGGCCTATAACTAACCTTTTCCTTCAAAGTAGCCACCCGCTTCTATTCTTATCATGGACAATGTATCCACCATCCAAACATTTGATAGACTTTGTTGATTGTAACCATATTATGAAACAACTAACTAATTGCATATGTTTTAAATTAAAAAAATTAAATGGCAAAGATCAAAATCATGAGGCAACTGTCGGTAGCAAGGAAGAGCAATGCTACATCCACGTGAAATTCTTTATGTATGCTACGTATGGGTTGATTTGGAGGACTATCATTAGTTGGGGGATTGGCCCCACCCTAAAATTCGGGGTCATGTAACAATGACATGAAGACCCACAGGTCTAGGATTGTCGAGCAAAGGAAATAGGCAGAATGTTGCCGGGGTAGGCGGAGGAGCTTGGCAGCGGCCGCCGGAGCATTGCTGTAGTACGCGAACGGCCGGAGCAGCGCCTGAGCCATGCCGGAGAGTCACCGTTTTTTTTTTGCAGTACCACAAAAGCTGTTTACGTTGTTTGGTAAACAGATTTTACAGTACCACGATATACGACATCTACTATAGTTGCTCTAAGTGAAAAACCTTCCGGTAAGTGAAAAATAGAGTTGTGCTTCACGGTGAAGCACAGCTGTGCTTCTTGTTTCCATTTTTTCTCCGTTTTTCTTTTTCTATTCCCAGGGTCTTCAAAAATGTGTCAAAATCTATTGACATTGGAGCTAGTTTCGATGATGTCGACTTGAAAAACACAATAGTGAAAACGGTTCGTGGTTTGCACACACAGTTTAATAGATTAAAAAAAAGAAATCTACTAAAAAAACACAGAACTCACTGGTTGTATGAACTATCGCACATGCAATGTGCCTTTTGTCACCAACAGAAGAGATAGAGTGATCTTTGCAAGGAATACGCGTTAATTAGTGATTTTTATTCTTTATTCTATGCTTTGTGAAGTAACGAGGATTTTTAGCAGATGTGAATAACGAGGTCTGACAAAAGAAATAACTGTCGCGCAAAGAAAAGGAAATAATTGTCGCTAGCGTCCCGGCACCTATTCGGCGCCATAAGCGCCGTTAAGGGCAATTTCGTTCAGGGTGCACACCGTCTGTACCTGGTGTACAGTAGTCAGCGGGCCCATATTTTTTTTTTAGAGAAAAGGTCATAGCCCGACTTTATAAATAAAGCCACGGGGGGCCCATATTCTTCAGGTTAGATTTTTTCTATGTTTTGCACCTGTGTTTTCTACGTTTTATTTTTTATTTTGTTTTACTTTTCTTGTTTCTTTTTCTTTTCACTTCTGGACATGCGAGTCTAGCCACTCGACCTAAACAACGCTAGTGTTCTGTAAGCGCAAAGAGGTCTGCTATTATTTGTTCCTTTCTTTCACGTTTTTTTGTTTTTTGTTTTCATGTTTCTTTCTTTCTTTTATTTTTGTTTTAGAAATATCGCAACTTCAAAAAAGTTCAATATATTCAATACTTTATTCGGCATTTTATAAAAAATGTTTGATTTTTTTCTTCAGGTTTCAAATAACATTCCGTTCTTTTCAAAAAATGTACAAAATTTGTCCGTGTTTCAAAATGTGTTCGGTGTTTCAAAATTTGTTCATGATTTTCAGAAAATGTTCGTGTTTTCAAATTTGTTCAGATTTTCAAAAAGTTTTGGAATTTCACATTTGTTCCCTTTTCCAAAATTTGCTCCTCATTTTCAAAAAAAATTCGTATTTTCAGATTTGTTCCCAATTTTCAAAAATTGTTCGTGTTTTTCAAAAAATTATTCGCATTTTCAAAAAATGTGCACGTTTCAAAATTTGGATAGACATTTTATAATTTTCAAGAATTTTAAAAATGTTTGTGGTTATAAAATTTTGTTCCCACTTTCACGAAATTTTCCATTTTTAATATTTTTGTTCACCAATTCAAAAATTGTTCGCTGTTTGAGTTTTTGTTTGGAATATCACGAAATGTTCCATTTTTTCAATTTTTGTTCACAAATTCAAAAAATGTTCGTGGTTTCAAATTTGTTCAGAATTTCATAATTTGTTCACAAATTCAAAAAATGTTCGCGGTTACAAATTTCTTTGGAATTTCGTAATTTGTTCACACAATTTCGAATTTGTTTGGAATTTCATAATTTATTCACAAATTCAAAAAATTGTTCACGTTATCACAAAAACAATTTCTGACTTTTCAATTTTTTTGTTCACATATTCGAAAAATGTTCTTGTCTCCATTTTTTCATGAATTCAAAAAAGGGGCACACTTTTTTAAAGAGACACATTCAAAGAAACTATACTTTAAAACAAATCAATACAACATGTAATTTTGGGTTCACTGCAGTAATTGGTTCCTGTTCGCTACAGTGCACAAGTCAGGTTTAGTTCTTTAACACATGCGCTGTCGCGGTCGCTAGCACTTGGTCGCAGGTTCGAATCCTCGTTGGGGCTGAGTTTTCTTTTTTGCCATTTTTTCGTCCCGCGGTGAAGCTTCATGGGCCGGCCCAGTCGAGCTGCCCCTGTGCGTCTGGACATCAATTTGACGCAAACAGCGTCCAGTAGGAGCTCTCGGTATGGAGGACTCCGCTGGGAAATCCTATCTGCCGCGTCTTGCAGCAGATTGCCGATGTCTGGCACACTGATATCGATCAAAAGGGCCGGCCCATCTGCGTCCGAGAGCACCGGTTTTGTGAACCTTCTGGCAGGTTCGGGCCAGGTTTTGGGAATCTTCTAGAAGGTTCCAAAAACGATTTCCCCCCTTTTTTTCTTTATCTTTTGGTTTTTATTTTTCAGTTTCATTTTCATTTTCTGTTTTATTTTTTCACTAATCTGTATCTTTTTTTTCTTTTTCTGTTTCCTTTTCGTTTTGCCTTCTTCAAGTTTACTTGTATTGTTTATTTTTTCCAAAAACTTCAAATTACGTTCATATTTTTTTTGAAATTTTTTCCCTCTTATAAGTTTTTTTTCAGTCATCTAAAAATGTTTTGCGTTCCAAAAATGTGCAGGAATTTCAGAAAAATGTTCCTGTTATAATTTTTTTTACAAATTCAGAAAATATACAGGAATTCCAAAAAAATTCCTGTCTTTCAAATTTTGTTCACAAATTTTAAAAACGTTCATGTTCTTTTAAAATTTGTTGAAAATTAGGAAATGTTCACTATTTCAAAATTTCATCACAAAAATTAGAAATGTTTGCAGTTCCAATTTTTTGTTCAGAATTTGATGAAAAGTTCCATTTCGCAATTTTTGTTCATAAATTCTAAAAATGTTCGTAGTTATAAATTTTTGTTTGAATTTCATGACATGTTCTTTTTTTCAAATACTTGTTCAAATTTTCAAAAAATGTTCAAGGTTTCAAACTTTGTTCAGGATTTCATAATTTGTACACATATTCAAAAAATGTTCCTTTTGCCAAAAGTTGTTCAGAAATTCAAAAAATGTTTGCAAATTTTCAAAGTACACACTGTAAAAGAAGTACACTTTATAAAAAATATCACTGCAATACCTAATTCCAGTTCGCTACATTAACCGATTCAAATTCGCTATAGTAGAGCTGCCCAGTTCTACGCTAACAGTTCTTTAGATTGGCGCTGCAATACAAACATCAAAGGTTGTGCGTTGGAGAGGTTGTGTGCTCACAATCGCAAGCGGCCGGTCATGTGTTCGAATCCTCACGTTGCGCCACCTTGCGGTCATAAGACCAAAATTGATTTTGAAAAAAAAGAACTACTATCCTTTTTTTCTTTTTTTGCGACAAAAATTAATTGTTATCTTTGGCTTCTTTTCCCTGTCTCTTGTGCATTCCGCCGCCAATTTTACGCAAAGAGCGTCAAATACGGGCTCCCGACTCTGCTATCGTGACAGATCCCATCGTATAAAAACCGGGGTGGCGGTATGGCCCATTTGGCCTTGCGGTTGTAAGACCAAAACTGATTTTGATCCCCTCAAAAAGAAAACCAAAACTGATTTTGAAAAAAAAAGAACAATTATCATTTTTTTTTATTTTTCCTTTTTCTTTGGCTTCTCTGCCTTTTGAAGTAGCCGTGTATTTTCCGCTCTACATGCCTCGCTAGAGTTTTCGTAGGTACACGATCCAAAACCATGTTTCTTAGCTTCAAGTAAAACTAGAATAGTACTTTATGTAGGAGTAATTCTAAAAATAAAATAAAAAGAAAGAACATATGTAGTAGAACTCAGTTAGGGCCTCGTTTTGAACATATAAAATTCCATCCATATTTCGCCAGACACCATATTATTTCTGGCAAAGCTTTCCGCATCTCAGTCGGATTACTATATTAATGTGCCACGAGAAAGTACAGATTATATCATGAGTAGAAAAATATTGAACCCGCATGCAGGTATATATTCCCACACAACCAAACCAAGCACGCACGCGCGGACACAAAAACCTGAGTCCAATCCAATCAGCGCGTAATCAATTCATCACCCCCTAAGCACACCACCGAAAAGGCCAGTGCACCTTTAAGCCCATCGTCTCCATCAACACATACCTACTGTAACACCGATCGATCGTCCAACCAGCTGACAGTAGGAAAAAGAAAAGACGGAATCCTCCCGATGGATCGAAAACCAAGGAGGAAATCGACTTCTCCACCGAGATAAGCTAAGCATATGCTCGGGGCCGCAGCTGGCTATCCTTTTTATCGCCTTTAGGGCTCACCAAGGTTTATCAATCGCCCGGAACTCCGCCGATGAATAGACGGCGCCGATCGATGGGTGCGCGATGACTCACGCGATCGCGAGGCTTGACAAGCTGTTGTCGTCGCCGGGATAAGCAGACCGGCCGGCCGGCCCCAGCCAGGATCGCCTCCACGATCGACATGCTGCATCGAAACGCACAGTGAAAAGTGGCGCTCGATCTTCGATCTTTTTATAGTTGGTCGTTGGGCAAATCATGGGAGACCAACCCCCGGGTCTACAGTGAGAAGAGATCAAAGCTAGATATTTTAATACTACTATCTTCTGACGTGTAGTCACCATGAATAAAATGGTGTGCTGTGTCATGGCCGTCAGGTCGATCTAAGTGATCAGGCGTAAGTAAATATCGTGTGGCCAGTAATGTAACCAGCATGCATCCATGATTTTTGTTACACGCTTGGATGATTGCACGCGCGCATACGTGTGGATCGAGAGCTCGCCGTTCTACTATATGTAATCTTGTTTTGAGAGAGAATCTAGCTTAATTACAGTGTTCGTCCGAGGGGAGACATGCAAGCTCTGCTGTGTCGACTGGAACCATGCAGTGCTTGTACCAGTGGAGACATGCAAGCCTCTTGTCCGGGAGATAAGTTTGGTGCGATGCGATGAACAGGAAACGCATGCGACCATGCAGATACAAGTAGCTAAGCTAGTGTTGATTTGGGATTGATTCCAAGAGCCGGGAGATACATATATTCTCCAATAGAGATGTCTATTCCAGTTCCGTAGCCAACTTGGAGCCCCAACTTGTGTGTCTGTCGCGATTATCTCAAGTCAGTGACGACGTAACGTAATATATAAAACAATCAGAGGGTATTTGGGATGGGGCGGTGCCAAATTACACCAGAACTTTCTCACTGATCATCTCAGAGAAAAGAGTTGTTCAGCGCTCACCACGTCTTAGTTAAGACAGCGGGAGATCCATGGATGAGGTGCCAATTGGGATTCATGCAAATTCGTGAGGATGCCACAGATTTCTGAATTCTGATCAAAAGGTAGTCTGTAATGCAGTGTCTGATAGTGCCTAGTCGGATCGTCTTCCGCGAAAACGACCCCGACTATGCAAAAACCTCCAAAGCCCGAAAGCATCGCCGTGCCAATCCCAACAAGATTTGTACGGTCATCAGGCAATCCGAGACTTCCGCACGGAAGGTAGAAGAAGATGTGCACCTCGCGGCAAAATTTCGTGTTTTGACCCTTTTCTGAAACCTATTCGAGATTTGACCCTAGTTTGAAAATTTTTCGAGATCTGACCCTTTTGCTACTGTCAGAGTCCATGGCGGTAGGGTCTAAGGGCATCTCCAGCCATTGGCCCCCCCCAGGACGCACAAAAATCGCCCCCTGGGGGCGAGCCGGCGAGACACTCGGCGCTGGGGGCGGTTTTTCGCCCAGTCGCCGCCCCCAGCTCGCCCCCAGGCGCCGAAATTGGCCCACTTTGCAGCCCAATTTCGGCGAATAAACGGCCCATATGGGCGAGAATAGGCTCATATTCGGCGTGGTTTCGCCCTGTCTCGGCGTTCGTTTATCAACATAATTATTCCTTAATCACATATTTCATCACAGAAAAATCAAATACTTCAACAAAATAGTACAACGACAAATAGTTCAATACAAATTATATAGTTCAACAAATAAAAACTCGTATTTCATCACGCGGCGTCCCCCTTGAGCCTCCATAGGTGCTCAATCAGATCTTTCTGCAGTTGATGATGCACCTGTGGGTCTCGGATCTCTTGACGCATACTGAGATAGGCAGTCCAAGTTGCCGGTAGCTGGTGATCAACTTCGGCTAGAGGACCCTGCCTGTAGTATGGTTCAGTGTCAAACACTGGGTCTTATTGCTCGCTCTCGATGATCATGTTGTGCAAGATGACACAGCAAGTCATGATCTCCCACATTTGATCTTTCGACCATGTCTGAGCGGGGTACCGAACAACAGCGAATCGAGATTGGAGCACACCAAATGCCCGCTCGACATCCTTCCTGCAAGCCTCCTGAACCTTCGCAAACCAGGCGTTCTTGCCTCCTGGCACAGGGTTTGAGATCGTCTTCACAAATGTCGACCATCTCGGATAGATGCCGTCAGCTAGATAGTACCCCTTGTTGTATTGGTGCCCATTGATCTCGAAGTTCACCGAAGGAGAATGGCCCTCAACGAGCTTGGCAAAAACAGGAGAGCACTGCAACATGTTGATGTCATTGTGAGTTCCTGGCATACCAAAGAAGGAGTGTCAAATCCAGAGGTCCTGTGTGGCTACCGCCTCAAGCACCACACTGCAACCGCCTTAGGCGCCTTTGTACATCCCCTGCCAACCAAATGGGCAGTTCTTCCATTTTCAATGCATGCAGTCGATGCTTCCAAGCATCCCAGGAAATCCTCTTGCTGCATTCTGGGCTAGGATCCGAGCAGTGTCTTCCGCATTGGGTGCTCTCAAGTATTGTGGCCCAAACACTGCCACCACTGCCCGACAGAACTTGTAGAAACACTCTATGCTGGTGGACTCGGCCATGCGCCCATAGTCGTCGAGTGAATCACTGGGAGCTCTATATGCAAGCATCCTCATCGCTGTCGTGCACTTCTGGATGGAGGTGAATCCAAGAGCGCCAGTGCAATCCATCTTGCACTTGAAGTAGTTGTCGAACTCCCGGATGGAATTCACAATCCTGAGGAAGAGCTTTCGGCTCATCCAATAACGGCGCCGAAATGTTCTCTCGCCATGAAGTGGAGCATCGGCGAAGTAGTCGGAGTAGAGCATGCAGTAGCCTTGCAGACGATGCCGGTTCTTTGCTTTCACCCGCCCCGGCGCCGAGCCACCTCGTCGCGGCTTTTCATTGCTCGCCAGCAGCTGGGCGAGGGCGGCGAGCATCATCAGATGCTCTTCTTCCTGGACGTCGGCCGCGGCTTCCTCCTCCAGCAGCGCGGTGAGCTCTTCCTCCTCATCGGAGTCCATCGCCGAGTCAGTCAAAACGCCGAACACCATGCGCTCGTGGGCGTGTACCCGCCGTTAAACCGCGCCTCCGCGGCCGGAAACGGCGGCCGGCACCGCCTAGTGCTGCGGGGAGGGGCTGCCGCGGCGAAGCGCTGCTATTTTCAGGCGGGGAATGGCTATCTAGGCCGAGTAAGCCGGCGACCGTCGCCGGAATACAGCTAGCGGTGGCCGAGGGCGCGGGGGGTGCGAGGCGAGTCGGGGAAGAAAAACTTGACTTTTCCCCTGTCGGTGTGGGCCAGGCGCGCTTTTCACTAGCGCCGGAGCCCCCAACGGCTCTCCAGCGCGCCGGGTTCGGCCTGTGACCGCCGGACGGAAAAAAGGCCCGAACCGGCGATTTTCGGCGTCCTGGGGGCGCGACTGGGACGTTTTTTCGGCGCCGGCGCGAAAAAATCGCCTGGGGACGCCTTCTTGGGGCGCGGCTGGAGATGCCCTAACAGCCTACCGCCAGGGACTTTGGCGGTAGGAAACATCGCTACCGCCAAACGGGCTGGTGGTAGCCTGCACAACCCTCCGCCAAGGTGCTTGACGGTAGGCACGAGCACGCACTGTGTTCAATACTTAGAGATTTTTGGCGGTAGGGCATGCAACCCTACCGCCAGGGTCCCTGGCGGTAGGCTGTTAGACCCTACTGCCATGGACTCTGGCGGTAGCAAAAGGGTCAGATCTCGAATTTTTTTTAAACTAGGGTCAAATCTTGAATAGGTTTCAGAAAAGGGTCAAAACACGAAATTTAGCCGCACCTCGCACATCCCTCCAATATAACTTTTGACTGCCGGTCGAGGCATCTCTACGCAAAAGCCGGCGATGGGTCCGTCGACACCGGAGAGGCGAGGGGGACTCATCTTTCATCTTTGCTTTCCGTGGCCTAGCTGTTTCGGCATCGCCGTCGTTTTCCCCGGCCATTTTCCCGAAAATGGTAGTGCGCTGCGCTTTCAACATGGCCCGAAGGTGTGGCTCCATCCACTTGCATACGGAAAGGAGCTAGACAGGCACCGACGGAGACGACGAGCATCTCGGTTCGTTTCGATGGGGATGGGATGAGTTGCATCGCGAGTATGCTCGGTGAGACCCTTTTAAGCTAGATGGAGTAGTGCAGATAGAAAATTTCGCGGGAATAAACAAGATTGAGTGGATAAAGAAATGCTTCAGGCGAGAAGTTCCCTCTCCAATATATAATGCCATTACTTAATTCCATGGATCGGCTAGAAAAATAATTCCACGTACGTCGACCAGTGACAGTGAGCAGCATCCACATATCACACTGGTAGAAGTTGGTAGATGAACATGAGCTCATGTTGCTGCCGATCGCGCCTTAGTTTGAACTTGAGAGAGAGAGGTGTGCATGCAAGCCAGCCATTGGATGTGAGCTGGGTGGGTTAGGTTAATTTGGAGCAGAGTATTTGCATGCAGTGTTCGAGGTTTACAGTATGCTTTACTAGTGGAGGAGGATCGATCCCATCCAATCCAATCGTCCATGAGTGTGTGTTTTCTAACTAACATGGATTGGGTTTGCAGCTAGCTGGCGTAGATGGTAAGAGCCACATGATTAAGTAAAGCTTGCAGTGTTCGAGGCTGCAAATGTTACTACCGGCAGCATAAAATACTAAAGCGATTCGATGGTCACTTAGTCGAGGGAGGTCAAATCTCATCGATGTGAGCTCGGCTCCTTTTTCTAACCGCGAGAAGTCCAAATACAACTGTCTGTGTCGGCGATCTCTGATCTTTTATTCCTTGATATCAGATCCGGTGACCGCCCATGATTTGCTATGACTCGCCATGACGCACAAGCCGGCCACCAGATGCTGCCGTCCATCCTCTGTCTTCTTCTTCCAAGCTCAGATCAAATCACCTTCTCTCCTGGGTTTGCTTTATGTTTATCACTAATCTATTTGTCTGACAGAGCACTATCGATTTTTTCCGCTGACAGGGCATGGCACGGAATGTAACTTTGTAGATGGATGCTTACTGACCCAAGATTTTCTGTCAGCGAAAAAATTGTCTGACAGCGCATGGTACAGAATAGTCTTAGATCGTAAGTCTGAAACTTTCTGTATCCCGACAGCAAAAATCTAGTAATCTGCCAACCGTATTAAATCTGTCATTTGATTATTAGCTGAGCTGAAATGTTGTCGACGGTCTGTTGTGTAATTTTAATCTACCGGAGACTTCCCTAAAAAAAGTGTCTATATAAAGACTAAAACAACGGATGCGGGACGCATTCTGCATGCCACCATCGTATAAAAGGCTGGAGATGCGTTAGGTATGATCGTCACGGGTCCATTTGTTAATCTC
This sequence comes from Triticum timopheevii, assembly GCA_963921465.1. Lineage (NCBI taxonomy): Eukaryota > Viridiplantae > Streptophyta > Magnoliopsida > Poales > Poaceae > Triticum > Triticum timopheevii. The sequence continues at coordinate 521,359,699 of OY997274.1, forward strand.
CTTTGGTGGTGGGTTTTAGGGTATATGCAAGCACGCATGCGCATGGTTGCAACTTTTGCCCCCACATTGCCAGCTGCGGTGATAATAAAGAAACAAAAGAATATATCCTCCTTCCTCCCGATGAGCTCATGAGCATGGAAGGATAATCTGTGCTCATCTACATCCCGTTCATTCGGGTTTTGGTTTTGGGTAATGCGTTTGCATCCAAAGGCCACATCTAGTCATATTGGTTGAACAAACCTCGTGCAATCATTCTAGCCAGTTGCATCCAAAAGCCATACGCTCTCGCGCACTGCAGTGATGACCGCACGCGGTTTGAGTCCGTAACTCTAAAGACACCTTGCAAAACATTTGGAATGGATTATCTATTAAGAACACACTCGTTTCGGCCATTTGAAATTCCCCAAAGAAGGAGGCAAACTCCCACACAGATGTGGCCCTTTGGTCTTTTGCGAATACCGCCCAATTAATTCTCAAGCTAATTTGACATACTCGTTGATGGAGACAAATTATAAGTAACATGAATTGTGCACCAAATCAAGTTAATCAATGGGCAAGACATGATTAATGATGAATTATTTTCCTTTTTATCACAATAGCAACTTTTTTACCTTGCCAATTACGTTTTGCCAGATAATCTTTGGTAAGAACTACATTTCTTTGAAGAAATCACATGAGAACTTTAATCTAGAATGAACTTTTGTTTTTAAAATGCGTCTGCAGAAAATGTGCCTCGAATTTGTAAGGTCCGCATACATGCACTTTTATGGTGAAATTCCCATTCAACCTCCATTGAAACACATCTGGCATTTGTGTTAGATTGATCGCGAACTAAATGGAGCCTTTTTGTTCATTTATCACTAAGTAAAGCCCTGCGAAATTGAATGTTCCGTGGCTAGCTCCAAGAACCGAGGCCACCAATGCCTCCCTTCTAAACGCAACATTGTAAAGGGTCAGCTATTATAGAGCAAATGGAGTGTCACCCGGCCTGATATCTTTTCAAAAACGTGTTGATTAGCCATTACCAACCTTAAAGGAACCTTGATTAAAGAACGAAGATTTGACCTTCATCAAGCCCTTCAAAAATGGTGAATCGGTAGGCTTTGCTTCTACTACGGATACCGTTCTAGAATGTAGGTATTTGTTGTGCAACAAGTCTTGCAAACATGTTCGTTGCTAAGAAACATATACACCCACTTGTTGTGTAAGCACCTGTTTTTTGTTTTCGAGATTTTCAATGCCCAAACCAATCGATCAGTCAGGTTACCCTAACCGTACATAGCTCATCTATGTTTGGTAGTCAAGCCAAAACATAAACTAACCCCGAACCAAATAGGGTTTAAGGCTTTGTCTGATCCATAGGAAAGATAAAGAAAAAAATACAGAATTAGGGAAAATCTACAGAAAAAATGGAGAAAAATGAAGAAAATCTATAGAAAAGCTATGATTTAAAAGATTTTATGTAACTTTCGTTTCTACCTGGGTCTTTGTTAGTTGTGTTTATTTGAATTGGTTTCCTGATTGTACTAAAAAAGTGTTTTTTACTGTATGGATAAAAGTATATAATATTAAAAACATAACTCTGTTTTAAGTGTAAAAAAATACTCCCTCCATCACAAAATAAGTGACTCGACTTTGTACTAAATTTAGTACACTAAAGTTAGTACAATGTCGAGTCATTTATTTTGGGATGGAGGGAGTAGCTAATTTTTAATATACAGAATTAACTCTTTGCACCATTACATATAAGTGTCATGATAGGTATGGTACCTTGTTGCAACATATCCAACATTTTTTGTTGAATTGATAGGTTTTGGCTTCTAGAAAGATACCAGCCGGCTTATGGAAAATTAGCTGTACATTCTTCCTGCATTTGTCCGAAAAATAGATCGCCTGACTTGAGCTTCTAGAACGACACGAGTCGGTTACTACTTGTTTCTTTTTCCTAGACAAAGGGACAAACCCTTGTGCAAGCAGTGATGGCATGGCACTCGATTCCATTAGCAACGAGACACGAACACTTCGAATCAGAGGTACCATATATTTTGAATTGGTGATGCTTCCCAAGTGGATCTTAACTTCCAATGGTTGCTTTCTAGGCTCCTGAAAAGCTATTATAACGGTTTTGTCCTTGTGCAGCTATATAACCGCAAGGCCGTAACGGTATATATGAAAGCTACCCTAGGAGCTCAAGGATGCACGGCTCTAACATGTCATCGACTATTATGAAACTCAATGACAGATTGGACCATGGTAATACTACTCTTGAGCTTTTTCTGTGGTGTTTTCTCTAAATCCCATGGTAGACTATTCTTGAGCTTTTTAGTGGTGTAGAATTATCGGTAAACAATTTGTAGATGGCTGCAAGCAAATTTTGTTTTGGTTTCATTATGAACGACAGGACAGCTGTAATGCCAGTAATGAAAACTCAGGGATTTAACCCCATTTGTCAAAAAGTAATAATATTTGAAAGCCGCCTCCTGAGTACAGTGAAGCTGCATGCCCCACCCAGGTGTACTGACATATATAAGGTGTAGTTGTATGGGTGTCTACACGTGATGGTGAAACTAAGCAAATGTCTACACGTCTCTATAGCATGAGCGTTAGTCATGGAGGCCATTAGACCATGTGTTTTGCACTTTGCATCAGTCTTCAGAGACAGACAGGAACATTTTGGGGTCATTCTTCTAGGTTGGGGGCTCTGCAACTTTGTCCTCAGTTCTGTTTTTTGTTTTGCAGGACACTCCTCAGTTCTTGTACTACGCGTGCTCTACCTTGGCCTACCACCCCAGATCGGTGCAAGTGAGGGTGGATCGATGCAGCCTTCTTCTGGCCTTCATCATGATCGTCCAAAAGTGGTGCTCATCAACATCAACCAACGTATTTATATGGTATTGTGTAAGTGATGCATGATGCGATGACCAAAGCAACACAAAGCCGGCAAGTACGTCCAGGAGATTACCTGTGCCAATAAACTATACAAACGAGGACATGGTGTAGGCAAGAAAAGACTGTGCAATAGTTCAATAATTAATGGTGCATATCCTTCAAAAACTTGGAGTTTGATAATATATAGCCCTTCGTCTCAAAATAAGTGTCTTAGTATTAGTACAATTTAAGTTGAATGTTATATACTTCAACCGAGAAAATCTATACCTATACCTATCCATATTAAAGAAGTGATGGTTGTTTCTTCACTTTTTGGGTCCTTTGGTCCGTTTCGTACGTCGTGGCTTTGTTGGCCACATTGGGTCTCTTCCTATGTTCAGTTCACCCACACATTCCCTGTTCTAAGACCTTGCATGGCCACCGGACGCCATCATTATCCCCTACGCACAAGGGATTTGTTGGTCGGACCCTCGAGCCACCGGGACCTCATCGACAAGAATCCATTGAGATGAAAAAGAGTTCAAATCATATATCATGGACGACGAATTTCGCCATTCAATCTACACCAACTGTCACAAGCCTACTTTATCATCACTGAGAAAATATTCAATTACTCGCACCTATCAATTCATCGAGATGTCACCAACAGTACATACAATGTCTATCTTCCTATTGTTTTCATTGGCCACGTGCACCACAAGCCGTGTATCCGTGAACGTGAACCGGATGTTGTGCATCACCTCAACGCGGTCATGAGAATGACGTTTGGATGCAAACTTTCCATGTCACTCTGCTAGCCCCATCTTGAGTATTCGTATTAGTGAGCCACAAGTTAATCCGCTCTCTAATGCTCTCTCCCGTCACGCAAACTGAATGTCGATTGTTGCATTAGCTTGTTGAACTACTTTATGTTCTGCTACCTCCTTTTCCATCGTTCGTTGGCCACTAGCTTGCACGCTGACTAATGAGCATGTGTTGCTGATTGTACCCTAACTTCTCTTTTATCTTACCAGGTTATTCAAAAAAAAAAACAAGTTCTTTGTTGTAGCTGTTGGGGAACGTAGTAATTTCAAAAAATTTCCTACGCACATGCAAGATCATGGTGATGGCATAGCAACGAGAGGGGAGAGTGTTGTCCACGTACCCTCGTAGACCGTAAGAGGAAGCGTTAGCACAACGCGGTTGATGTAGTCGTACGTCTTCACGATCCGACCGATCCAAGCACCGAACGTACGGCACCTCCGAGTTCAGCACACGTTCAGCTCGATGACGATCCCCGGGCTCCGATCCAGCAAAGCTTCGGGGATGAGTTCCGTCAGCACGACGGCGTGGTGACGATGATGATGTTCTACCGGCGCAGGGCTTCGCCTAAACTCCGCGACGATATGACCGAGGTGGAATATGATGGAGGGGGGCACCGCACACGGCTATGGAACGATTCGTAGATCAACTTGTGTGTCATGGGGTGCCCCCTACCCCCGTATATAAAGGAGCAAGGGGGAGGGGGCGGCCGGCCTAGGAGGAGGCGCGCCAAGGGGAGTCCTACTCCCACCGGGAGTAGGACTCCCTCCTTCCTTGTTGGAGTAGGAGAAGGGGGAAAGAGGGGGAGAGGAGGAAGGAAAAGGGGGCCGCACCCCTTGTCCAATTCGGACCAGAGGGGGGCTGCGCGCCTCCTTCCTTTCGGCCTCTTTCCTCTATTCTCGTATGGCCCAATAAGGCCCATATACTCCCCGGCGAATTCCCGTAACTCTCTGGTACTCCGAAAAATACCCGAATCATTCGGAACCTTTCCGAACTCCGAATATAATCGTCCAATATATCGATCTTTATGTCTCGACCATTTCGAGACTCCTCGTCATGTCCCCGATCTCATCCGGGACTCCGAACTCCTTCGGTACATCAAAACTCATAAACTCATAATATAACTGTCATCGAAACCTTAAGCGTGCGGACCCTACGGGTTCGAGAACTATGTAGACATGACCTAGAACTATTCTTGGTCAATAACCAATAGCGGAACCTGGATGCCCATATTGGCTCCTACATATTCTACGAAGATCTTTATCGGTCAAACCGCATAACAACATACGTTGTTCCCTTTGTCATCGGTATGTTACTTGCCCGAGATTCGATCGTCGGTATCCAATACCTAGTTCAATCTCGTTACCGGAAAGTCTCTTTACTCGTTACGTAATGCATCATCCCGCAACTAACTCATTAGTCACATTGCTTGCAAGGCTTATAGTGATGTGCATTACCGAGAGGGCCCAGAGATACCTCTCCGACAATCGGAGTGACAAAACCTAATCTCGAAATACGCCAACCCAACATGTACCCTTGGAGACACCTGTAGTACTCCTTTATAATCACCCAGTTACGTTGTGACGTTTGGTAGCACCCAAAGTGTTCCTCCGGTAAACGTGAGTTGCATAATCTCATAGTTACAGGAACATGTACAAGTCATGAAGAAAGCAATAGCAATATACTAAACGATCAAGTGCTAGGCTAACGGAATGGGTCAAGTCAATCACATCATTCTCCTAATGATGTGATCCCGTTAATCAAATGACAACTCATGTCTATGGCTAGGAAACTTAACCATCTTTGATTCACGAGCTAGTCAAGTAGAGGCATACTAGTGACACTATGTTTGTCTATGTATTCACACATGTATTATGTTTCCGGTTAATACAATTCTAGCATGAATAATAAACATTTATCATGAAATAAGGAAATAAATAATAACTTTATTATTGCCTCTAGGGCATATTTCGTTCAGTCTCCCACTTGCACTATAGTCAATAATCTAGTTCACATCTCCATATGATTTAACACCAATGTTCATATCTGTATATGATTAACACCCATAGTTCACATCGTCATGTGACCAACACCGAAAGGGTTTACTAGAGTCAATAATCTAGTTCACATGGCTATGTGATTAACAGCCAAAGAGTACTAAGGTGTGATCATGTTTTGCTCGTGAGAGAAGCTTAGTCAACGGGTTTGTTACATTCAGAGCCGTATGTATTTTGCAAATATTCCATGTCTTCAATGCTCTGCATGGAGCTACTCTAGCTAATTGCTCCCACTTTCAATATGTATCCAGATTGAGACTTAGAGTCATCTGGATCGGTGTAAAAACTTGCACCGATGTAACTCTTTACGACGGGCTCTTTTATCACCTCCATAATCAAGAAATATTTCCTTAGTCCTCACTAAGGATATTCTTGACCAATGTCCAGTGATCTACTCCTAGATCACTATTGTACTCTCTTGCCAAATACAAAGCAAGGTATACAATAGTTCTGGTACATAGCATAGCATACTTTATAGAACCTATGACTGAGGCATAGGGAATGACTTTCATTCTCTTTTCTATTTTCTGCCTTGGTCGGGATTTGAGTCTTACTCAATTTCACACCTTTGCAATACAGGCAAGAACTCTTTCTTTGAATGTTCCATTTTTGAACTATTTCAAAATCTCGACAAGGTATGTACTTATTGAAAAACTTATCAAGCATCTTGATCTATCTCAATAGATCTTGATGCTCAATATGTAAGTAGCTTTACTGAGGTCTTTCTTTTAAAGAACTCCTTTCAAATACTCCTTTATGCTTTCCAGAAAAATTCTACATCATTTCTGATCAATAATATGTTACTCACATATATTTATCAGAAAGGCGGTAGTGCTCCCACTCACTTTATTGTAAATACAGGCTTCACCGCAAATCTGTATAAAACTATATGCTTTGATCAACTTATCAAAGCGTATATTCCAACTCTGAGATGCTTGCACCAGTCCATAGATGGATCGCTGGAGCTTGCACATTTTGTTAGCACCTTTAGGATTGACAAAACCTTCTGGTTGCATCATATACAACTCTTCTTTAAGAAAACCATTAAGGAATGCAGTTTTGACATCCATTTGCCAGATTTCATAAAATGTGGCAATTGCTAACATGATTCGGACAGACTTAAGCATCGCTACAGTTGAGAAAATCTCATTGCAGTCAACACCTTGAACTTGTCGAAAACCTTTTTGCAACAAGTCAAGCTTTGTAGATAGTAACACTACTATCAGTAATTGTCTTCCTCTTGAAGATCCATTTATACAATATGGCTTCCCGATCATCGGGCAACTCCACCAAAGTCCACACTTTGTTCTCATACATGGATCCTATCTCAGATTTCATGGCCTCCAGCCATTTCACGGGATCTGGGCTCATCATCGCTTCCTCATAGTTCGTAGGTTTATCATGGTCTAGTAACATGACTTTCAGAACAGGATTACCGTACCACTCTGGTGCGGACTGTACTCTGGAAGACCTACGAGGTTCTGTAGTAACTTGATCTGAAGTTTCATGATCATCATCATTAGCTTCCTCACTAATTGGTGTAGAAATCACTGGAACTGATTTCAGTGATGAACTATTTTCCAATTTGGGAGAAGGTACAAATTACCTTATCAAGCTCTACTTTCCTCCCACTCACTTCTTTCAAGAGAAACTCCTTCTCTAGAAAGGATCCATTTTTAGCAATGAATATCTTGCCTTCGGATCTGTGATAGAAGGTGTACCCAACAGTTTCCTTTGGGTATTCTATGAAGACGCACTTCTCCGATTTGGGTTTGAGCTTATCAGGATGAAACTTTTTCACATAAGAATCATAGCCCCAAACTTTAAGAAACGACAACTTGGGTTTCTTGCTAAACCACAGTTCATATAGTGTCGTCTCAACGGATTTACATGGTGCCCTTTTAATCGTGAATGCAGCTGTCTCTAATGCATAACCCCAAAACGATAATGGTAAATCAATAAGAGACATCATAGATCGCACCATATCCAATAAAGTGCGGTTACGACGTTCGGACACACCATAACGTTGTGGTGTTCCAGGTGGCGTGAGCTGCGAAACTATTTCACATTGTTTCAAATGAAGACCAAACTCGTAACTCAAATATTCTCTCCATGATCAGATCGTAGAAACTTTATTTTCTTGTTACGATGATTTTCCACTTCACTCTGAAATTCTTTGAACCTTTCAACAATTTCATACTTATGTTTCATCAAGTAGATATACCAATATCTCCTCAAATCATCTTGTGAAGGTAAGAAAATAATGATACCTGCCACGAGCCTTAATACTTATTGGTCTGCATACATCAGTATGCATTATTTCCAATAAGTCAGTAGCTCGTTTCATTGTTCCGGACAACGGAGTTTTTGTCATCTTGCCCATGAGGCATGGTTCGCAAGCATCAAGTGATTCATAATCAAGTGATTCCAAAATCCCATCAGCATGGAATTTCTTCATGCGCTTTACACAAATATGACCTAAACGGCAGTGCCACTAATAGGTTGCACTATCATTATTAACTTTGCATCTTTTGGCATCAATATTATGAATATGTGTATCACTACGATCGAGATCCAACAAACTATTTTCATTGGGTGTATGACCATTGAAGGTTTTATTCATGTAAATAGAACAACAATTATTCTTTGACTTTAAATGAATAACCGTATTGTAATAAACAAGATCAAATCATATTTATGCTCAACACAAACGCCAAATAACATTTATTTAGGTTTAATACTAATCCCGAAAGTATAGGGAGTGTGCGATGATGATCATATCAATCTTGGAACTACTTCCAACACTCATCGTCACTTCCCCTTCAACTAGTCTCTGTTTATTCTGTAACTCCTGTTTCGAGTTACTAATCTTAGCAACCGAACAAGTATCAAATACTCAGGGGTTACTATAAACACTAGTAAGGCACATATTAATAACATGTATATCAAATATACCCTTGTTCACTTTGCCATCCTTCTTATCCACCAAATATTCAGGGTATTTCTGTTTCCAGTGACCATTTCCTTTGCAGTGTAAGCACTTAGTTTCAGGCTTTGGTTTAGCTTTGGGCTTCTTCGTGGGAGTGACAACTTGCTTGTCTTTCCACTTGAAGTTCCCTTTCTTTCCCTTTGCCCTTTTCTTGAAACTAATGGTCTTGTCAATCCACTACGGGAAACAGGAGATTTGCCGTCAGTACTTTCTTTGCCGTCAGCATTTCGTCGGGACAGACGGCAAAGAAAGGGTTTGCCGTCAACAGTAGACGGCAAAGAAAAAGTAACGGCAAAATAGACTTTGCCGTCTGTCTTTTATATTACAGACGGCAAATAGTAGACTTTGCCGTCTGTAAAAATAAATACAGACGGCAAAGAACTTTGCCATCTGCCTTTTTTATTTTAAATGGCAAAGAGCTGACTTTGCCGTCTCTAATATAAAACGCAGACGGCAAAGAACTTTGCTAACTGTGATTTTACTGACATACGACAAAGTGCTTAGTTTGCCGTCTGTAAATAGAACCAGAGACGGCAAAGAGAAAACACAAGTCCACGGATCGATCACGCGGATCGCTGACATGGCTAAATCCCCTCCGCACATCCCCACGAGGCAAAACCCACCAGCCAGCCCAGCCCTTAAAAAAAAGCCCACCAACCCCACGTCCCACGCCCTCTCTCCACCTTATCCAACCGACACTCCCACGCCCCTACCACTCATCCCTCTCGTGCGTCTCTCTCTTTCTCTCTTGATCTGGAGAACACCACCACTCGCGGCCACCTCTCCTCCCGGCCTCTGCCTCGCCGGCCACTGCCTTGCTCGCCGGCCCCGGCCCCCGTCGCCTCGGTCGACCACAGTGCGAGTCACCCGTCGCCCCCAACGGCCGCTGGCCTCGGCTCTGTCCCCCGTTGCCGCTGCCTACTTCGTCCCCGGCCCCGTCCCCCGTCGCCCCCACCTACCCCCGGCCGCGCGGGAAACGAGCATGGCGGACACGCGGGCGACGAGCATGGAAGACCCGCGGGTGGCAAGCATGGCGTGCAGCGGCGGCTCACTCCACTGTCGATTGCTCAGCGCAGGCGCGTAGCAGCCTCGTCCCTCGGGCGCACGGCGGCCTCGTCCCTCTGGTGCGCGGCGGCCTCGTCCCACAAGCATGGCGCGTGACGGCCACTACAGGGGAGCTGCTCCCTCCGGCATCGGCCGCCTGACGCTGCACGGGCGCGCGGCGGTGCCCCCCCTCTCTCTCTGCAGGAACCAGCGAGCACGGCCGGGCGGTGGTGCGGGTTCCAGGGTCGGCCAAGCGGCGCGGGCGAGCGTGGATGTTCGGCGGCGCGACGAGTAGGGCCGGGCGAGCGGCGTGGTGAGCAGGGCGAGGCGGCGGCAGTGGTGTCCTTGGCGAGGACTGCCAGTGGTGAAGAACCTCTTGCTGTGATGGAGGACTTGATTGCTTTTCATTTTTAGTTTCTAGGGGTCCTTGTGTAAGTTTTGAGGACACTTCTGTAACTTCTCTGTGACCACCGATGATGAATGCAACACAGCTAAGGGCATGTGGAATCCAAAATCTCCGTGAGCTAAACATGTTTTGGTTTGTTGTTCGTGTGTCTGGCGAGATGCTCTGCTCGGACGTCACTTTATTTAAAAAATAGAAAAATAATATTTGCCGTCTGTACTGTAGTTTGGAAGACGGCAAAGCACATGTTTGACTGACGGCAAAGAACACTATTTTTGCCGTCTATTATTTTTGCGGCAGATGGTAAAACTATATTGACTGACGGCGAAATCTTTGCCGTCATCTCGACAGAAGGCTGACGGCAAAGTATTCTTTGCCGACTTATCTTTGCCGTCTGAGTTTGCCGTCTGCTTTTTGACGGCAAAGTCTTTGCCGTCTGGATTTGGGTCTTTGCCGTCTGTGATCCACAGACGGCAAACACTTGATGCTCTTTCTTGATTTCTACCTTCGTCGATTTCAACATCACGAAGAGCTTGGGAATCACTTTCATCATCCCTTGCATATTATAGTACATCACGAAGTTCTAGTAACTTTAGTGATGGTGACTAGAGAATTCTGTCAATCACTATCTTATCTGAAAGATTAACTCCCACTTGATTCAAGCGATTGAAGTACCCAGACAATCTGAGCACATGCTCACTAGTTGAGCGATTCTCCTCCATCTTTTAGCTATAGAACTTGTTGGAGACTTCATATCTCTCAACTCAGGTATTTGCTTGAAATATTAACTTCAACTCTTGGAACATCTCATATGGTCCATGACGTTCAAAACGTCTTTGAAGTCCCGATTCTAAGCCGTGAAGCATGGTGCACTAAACTATCAAGTAGTCATCATATTGAGCTAGCCAAACGTTCATAACGTCTGCATCTGCTCCTACAATAGGTCTGTCACCTAGCGGTGCATTAAGGACATAATTTTTCTGTGCAGCAATGAGGATAAACCTCAGATCACGGATCCAATCCGCATCATTGCTACTAACATCTTTCAACACAATTTTCTCTAGGAACATATCAAAATAAACATATGAAAGCAACAATGCAAGCTATTGATCTACAACATAATTTGCAAAATACTACCAGGACTAAGTTCATGATAGATTTAAGTTCAATTAATCATATTACTTAAGAACTCCCACTTAGATAGACATCCCTCTAATCCTCTAAGTGATTACGTGATCCATATGAACTAAACCATGTCCGATCATCACGTGAGATGGAGTAGTTTCAATGGTGAACATCACTATATTGATCATATCTACTATATGATTCACGCTCGACCTTTCGGTCTCCGTGTTCCGAGGCCATATCTGTATATGCTAGGCTCGTCAAGTATGACCTGAGTATTCCGCGTGTGCAACTGTTTTGCACCCGTTGTATTTGAACGTAGAGCCTATCACACCCGATCATCACGTGGTGTCTCAGCACGAAGAACTTTCGCAACGGTGCATACTCAGGGAGAACACTTCTTGATTATTAGTGAGAGATCATCTTAAAATGCTACCGTCAATCAAAGCAAGATAAGATGCATAAAGGATAAACATCACATGCAATCAATATAAGTGATATGATATGGCCATCATCATCTTGTGCTTGTGATCTCCATCTTCGAAGCACCGTCGTGATCACCATCATCACCGGCGCGGCACCTTGATCTCCATCGTAGCATCGTTGTCGTTACGCCATCTATTGCTTCTACGACTATCGCTACCGCTTAGTGATAAAGTAAAGCAATTACAGGGCGTTTGCATTTCATACAATAAAGCGACAACCATATGGCTCCTGCCAGTTGCCGATAACTTCGGTTACAAAACATGATCATCTCATACAATAAAATATAGCATCACGTCTTGACCATATCACATCACAACATGCCCTGTAGAAACAAGTTAGACGTCCTCTAGTTTGTTGTTGCAAATTTTACGTGGCTGCTACGGGCTTTAGCAAGAACCGTTCTTACCTACGCATCAAAAAACCACAACGATAGTTCGTCAAGTTGGTGCTGTTTTAACCTTCGCAAGGACTGGGCGTAGCCACACTCGATTCAGCTAAAGTGAGAGAGACAGACACCCGCCAGCCACCTTTAAGCACGAGTGCTCGTAACGGTGAAACCAGTCTCGCGTAAGCGTACGCGTAATGTCGGTCCGGGCCGCTTCATCTCACAATACCGCCGAACCAAAGTATGACATGCTGGTAAGCAGTATGACTTGTATCACCCACAACTCACTTGTGTTCTACTCGTGCATATGACATCTACGCATAAAACCTAGCTCGGATGCCACTGTTGGGGAACGTACGACACCTCCGAGTTCAGCACACGTTCAGCTCGATGACGATCCCCGGGCTCCGATCCAGCAAAGCTTCGGGGATGAGTTCCGTCAGCACGACGGCGTGGTGACGATGATGATGTTCTACCGGCGCAGAGCTTCGCCTAAACTCCGCGACGATATGACCGAGGTGGAATATGGTGGAGGGGGGCACCGCACACGGCTAAGGAACGATCCGTAGATCAACTTGTGTGTCATGGGGTGCCCCCCTGCCCCCGTATATAAAGGAGCAAGGGGGAGGGGGCGGCCGGCCTAGGAGGAGGGGCGCCAAGGGGAGTCCTACTCCCACCGGGAGTGGGACTCCCTCCTTCCTTGTTGGAGTAGGAGAAGGGGGAAAGAGGAGGAGAGGAGGAAGGAAAAGGGGGCCGCACCCCTTGTCCAATTCGGACCAGAGGGAGGCTGCGCGCCTCCTTCCTTTCGGCCTCTTTCCTCTATTCCCGTATGGCCCAATAAGGCCCATATACTCCCCGGCGAATTCCCGTAACTCTCCGGTACTCCGAAAAATACCCGAATCACTCGGAACCTTTCCGAACTCCGAATATAGTCGTCCAATATATCGATCTTTACGTCTCGATCATTTCGAGACTCCTCGTCATGTCCCCGATCTCATCCGGGACTCTGAACTCCTTCGGTACATCAAAACTCATAAACTCATAATATAACTGTCATCGAAACCTTAAGCGTGCGGACCCTACGGGTTCGAGAACTATGTAGACATGACCTAGAACTATTCTTGGTCAATAACCAATAGCGGAACCTGGATGCCCATATTGGCTCCTACATATTCTACGAAGATCTTTATCGGTCAAACCGCATAACAACATACGTTGTTCCCTTTGTCATCGGTATGTTACTTGCCCGAGATTCGATCGTCGGTATCCAATACCTAGTTCAATCTCGTTACCGGCAAGTCTCTTTACTCGTTACGTAATGCATCATCCCGCAACTAACTCATTAGTCACATTGCTTGCAAGGCTTATAGTGATGTGCATTACCGAGAGAGCCCAGAGATACCTCTCCGACAATCGGAGTGACAAAACCTAATCTCGAAATACGCCAATCCAACATGTACCTTTGGAGACACCTGTAGTACTCCTTTATAATCACCCAGTTACGTTGTGACGTTTGGTAGCACCCAAAGTGTTCCTCCGGTAAACCGGAGTTGCATAATTTCATAGTTACAGGAACATGTATAAGTCATGAAGAAAGCAATAGCAACATACTAAACGATCAAGTGCTAGGCTAACGGAATGGGTCAAGTCAATCACATAATTCTCCTAATGATGTGATCCCGTTAATCAAATGACAACTCATGTCTATGGCTAGGAAACTTAACCATCTTTGATTCACGAGCTAGTCAAGTAGAGGCATACTAGTGACACTATGTTTGTCTATGTATTCACACATGTATTATGTTTCCGGTTAATACAATTCTAGCATGAATAATAAACATTTATCATGAAATAAGGAAATAAATAATAACTTTATTATTGCCTCTAGGGCATATTTCCTTCAGTAGCTACCATCTATGAGATTCTTTTGATATAGTTATCATGTTTTAGAAAATATAACTATTACGTCCTTCAATGCAGTCCTGTGCCAGATTGCCTTTTGACACACTTATCAAAATTTATGAGAGCAATTAACAGGTACGATGCATGCCAATTATATAAAAATACAAATAATCTGGTTGTCAATTGTTTCATCATTTATGTAATCATCAAACTTATTCTCAACCAGCAAACCTGCTTAATGACAATCAATTTTTACATCGCAGCGGGCCACATCATTTTTCTCTCCCATTGCAACGCACGGGCATATGAATTAGTCATGATAAAACTCGAAAATAAATAAATTTAAGACATATTAGTACAATATATCTATACGTTCTTTTTTTCCATGGTACAATATACGTTCTTCTCAAAAGATATGCACACGTAAGTAAGGTGTAGTATACGATATGGTCCATATGGACCAAGATTAGGACGGTCATCCATCCTCATCTAGCCATATCTTCGCTGGCCAAAGCGCAAGAATACAAACTGGTGATGGAGGCAAAACCAAATTAAATCAGGTCAGCCATGATAAAAAAGGACGCACATCATGCCACTCCGATGGAGTCGTTGTCGATGGCGTCAGGTGCCGCTTTGGTATTTCCACGACTCACTCGTCATTCGTAGGGCCGGTTGGGACATAAAAAAAGGTTTGATTATGTGTGTCTCGAAAGGTCCAGCGATACTACATTTCTTTGTTTTCTCTGCTTGCGCCGATGGTAGGAGAGAAATTGAGCGCGATGTCATTTCGGTCGGGCCGGGAGAGAGGAAAATAAAGGTGTAGTGTATGATTGCTCGGAAAGGGTATAGCCAAAACCTAGTGTCGCTAAATTAGGAACGGATGGAACCTATGCTGAATATCTTTTGGCATCTCAGGGATAGGTTGTGTGTCAATTGCGGGATCGATAGTATGATATGTATTTATTTTTCTATAATGCAGTGCTCAGCAAAATGATTTTGATTTGGCTTGCTTTCTTTTCATAGAATGAGTTTTGACCATAATTTGTCTTGCATACCCTAACAACATCTTCAATGAAAGATGTAGATGTAAAAATAACTAATTTTTGCATCTTCGAAACTAAAAACCCACCTCCAACTACATCACTTGGCCCAGGTTATGTAAAATATAATACCTGGAGATGCAAATTTGCATCTCCACCTCAAGGTGATGTAAAACCGCCGGTCGCGCGTCAACCACCAAACTACCTTCATTTCGCTTTCGCCCACCGCGCGTCTTCTTCCCCACCCGCCTGTCGCACTGTCCCCGTCGCCTGCCCGCCCACCGCAGCACGCGCCACCGTCCAGCCCCCACACCACCGCTGCTCGCCACCGCCACCTCGAATCCTCCCCGATGCCGCCATCCCGATTCGACCGTCGCGTAGCCGCTGCCGTCATGTCGCCGAAGAAGACCCCGAAGAGCAAGACGGCGTTCCTCGGCATGCGTGAAGCCATCCGGCAACTTTGGCGTGGAGTTCTACGACGAGGGCCACCTCTTTTGGTTCAACACATACTTCAAGGCCGCGCGTGCGTATGACGTGGCAGCGTGGCTTGCCAGGAGACCGAGGACGGAGCTCAACTTCCCGGAGATTGAGTCCCGGGTGGATGCGGAGTTCCTCATGTTGGAGGGTATCCGGATAGAGGAGAAGAGATGGTGATGATGATGATGATGATGATGATGATGATGAAGCTGACCACTCATGTTACTCCCAGCGAGAATGACAAGGCGGCTATGGCGAGGTTCGCACGGGAGCATCTAGAGTATCCCCAGGCCGAGCGTCGGTTCTTCTGGAAGCACGGGACCGAGCAGAAGAAGAAGGGAGTGAAGAACGAGGACGAGGCCAATGCCTCGACGGTGATCCCCGTCGAGTCTGACTCAGAGAACTGGGGTGACTCGGAGGACGACGAGGGGTGCGACGACCTGAGCAAGGACGAGTTTTGTGAGCAATTCAAGAGCTCCGATGAGGATTAGTTTCATTTTCTATGTAGTTCAAGTAGTTGTTTCAACTAGTAGTAGTCCTTGGAGTAGTAGTAATTTGATGGATGTAGTAGCTTAAATTAAAGTAGTAGTCATTTAATTTATATTTTAGTTCAAACTATGTTTAATTATGTTTGAAATGAAGTAGTAGTTGAACTTGTTATGTTTGAATTATGTCTCAAATGAAGTAGTAGTTGAAGTTGCTAGTTTTACATCACAAATATACATCATCTATTGGAGTTGGAGTTTTACATCACAAATATACATCATCTGTTAGAGTTGGCTCTTTTGTAAAGATGTAAAAGGCACTTTTTGGTGATGTAAATTATACAATACCCATTTTTACATCTCCAAATTTTCATCATATATTGGATATAGGTGAAGGAAATATGCCCTAGAGGCAATAATAAAGTTTATTTATTTCCTCATATCATGATAAATATTTATTATTCATGCTAGAATTGTATTAACCGGAAACATAATACATGTGTGAATACATAGACAAACTTAATGTCACTAGTATGCCTCTACTTGACTAGCTCATTAATCAAAGATGGTTATGTTTCCTAACCATAGACATGAGTTGTCATTTGATTAACGGGATCACATCATTAGGAGAATGATGTGATTGACATGACCCATTCCGTTAGCTTAGAACTTGATTGTTTAGAATGTTGCTATTGCTTTCTTCATGACTTATACATGTTCCTACAACTATGAGATTATGCAACTTCCGTTTACCGGAGGAACACTTTGTGTGCTACCAAACGTCACAACGTAACTAGGTGATTATAAAGGAGCTCTACAGGTATCTCCAAAGGTACATGTTGAGTTGGCGTATTTCGAGATTAGGTTTTGTCACTCCGATTGTCGGAGAGGTATCTCTGGGCCCTCTCGGTAATGCACATCACTACTGTTGGAAATATGCCCTAGAGGCAATAATAAAATGGTTATTATTATATTTCCTTGTTCATGATAATTGTCTATTGTTCATGCTATAATTGTATTAACAGGAAACCATAATACATGTGTGATTACATAGACCACAACATGTCCCTAGTGATCCTCTAGTTGACTAGCTCGTTGATCAATAGATGGTTATGGTTTCCTGACCATGGACATTGGATGTTATTGATAACGGGATCACATCATTAGGAGAATGATGTGATGCACAAGACCCAATCCTAAGCATAGCACAAGATCGTATAGTTCGTTTGCTAAGAGCTTTTCTAATGTCAAGTATCATTTCCTTAGACCATGAGATTGTGCAACTCCCGGATACCGTAGGAATGCTTTGGGTGTACCAAACGTCACAACGTAACTGGGTGGCTATAAAGGTGCACTACAGGTATCTCCAAAAGTGTCTGTTGGGTTGGCACGAATCGAGACTGGGATTTGTCACTCCGTATGACGGAGAGGTATCTCTAGGCCCACTCGGTAATGCATCATCATAATGAGCTCAATGTGACTAAGTAGTTAGTCACGGGATCATGCATTACTGAACGAGTAAAGTGACTTGCCAGTAACGAGATTGAACGAGGTATTGGGATACCGACGATCAAATGTCGGGCAAGTAACATACCGATTGACAAAGGGAATTGTATACGGGATTGATTGAATCCCCGACATCGTGGTTCATCCGATGAGATCATCATGGAACATGTGGGAGCCAACATGGGTATCCAGATCCCGCTGTTGGTTATTGGCCGGAGAACGTCTCGGTCATGTCCGCATGGTTCCCGAACCCGTAGGGTCTACACACTTAAGGTTCGGTGACGCTAGAGTTGTTATGGGAAATAGTATGAGGTTACCGAAGGTAGTTCGGAGTCCCAGATGTGATCCCGGACGTCATGAGAATTTCCGGAATGGTCCAGCGGTGAAGATCATATATTGGACGAAGGTTATTGGAGTCCGGAAGTGTTCCGGGGGTACCAGGCTATGACCAGCGTGACCAAAAGGAGTTTCGGAGGCCCCGACAAGCGTTGGGGGGCCTTATGGGCCAAGGGGAGGGGGCACACCAGCCCACTAAGGGGCTGTGCGCCCCTCCCAACCCCTCTCACGTAACCAGGAGAGGTGGGGGTGTTGGGGAACGTTGCAGAAAATTAAATTTTTTCCTACGGTTTCACCAAGATCTATCTATGAGTTCATCTAGGCAACGAGTGATAGGAGTGCATCTACATACCCTTGTAGATCGCGAGTCGTACTCGCCGTGATCCAAATCACCGATGACCAAGTGCTGAACGGACAGCACCTCCGCGTTCAACACACGTACGGAGCGGATGACGTCTCCTCCTTCTTGATCCAGCAAGGGGGAAGGAGAGGTTGAGGAAGAAGGATCCAACAGCAGCACGACGGCGTGGTGGTGGTGGAGATGCAGTACTCCGGCAGGGCTTCGCCAAGCAACCGCGGGAGGAGGAAGATGTGTAGCAGGGGGAGGGAGGCGCCAAGACTCAGGGTGCGGCTGCCCGCCCTTCCCCCTCCTTTATATAGGCCCCCAGGGGGGCGCCGGCCCTAGAGATGGGATCTCTAGGGGGGCGGCGGCCAAGGGGGGTGGAGTGCCCCCCAAGGCAAGTGGAGTTGCCCCTTCCCCTAGGGTTCCCAACCCTAGGCGCAGAGGGGGGCCCAGGGGGGGCGCACCAGCCCACCAGGGGATGGTCCCCTCCCCACTTCAGCCCACGGGGCCATCTGGGATAGGTGGCCCCACCCGGTGGACCCCCGGGACCCTTCCGGTGGTCCCGGTACAATACCGGGTGACCCCGAAACTTTCCCGATAGCCGAGACAGCACTTCCTATATATAAATCTTCATCTCCGGACTATTTCGGAACTCCTCGTGACGTCTGGGATCTCATCCGGGACTCCGAACAACATTCGGTAATCACATACAAGTCTTCCTAATAACCCTAGCTAGCGTCACCGAACCTTAAGTGTGTAGACCCTACGGGTTCGGGAATCATGCAGACATGACCGAGACAGCTCTCCGGCCAATAACCAACAACGGGATCTGGATACCCATGTTGGCTCCCACATGTTCCACGATGATTTCATCGGATGAACCACGATGTCAAGGATTCAATCAACCCCGTATACAATTCCCTTTGTCAATCGGTACGTTACTTGCCCGAGACTCGATCGTTGGTATCCCAATACCTCGTTCAGTCTCGTTACTGGCAAGTCACTTTACTCGTACCGTAATGCATGATCCCATGACCAAACACTTGGTCACTTTGAGCTCATTATGATGATGCATTACTGAGTGGGCCCAGAGATACCTCTCCGTCATACGGAGTGACAAAATCCCAGTCTCGATCCGTGTCAACCCAACAGACACTTTCGGAGATACACGTAGTGCACCTTTATAATCACCCAGTTACGTTGTGATGTTTGGTGCACCCAAAGCACTCCTATGGTATCCGGGAGTTACACGATCTCATGGTCTAAGGAAAAGATACTTGACATTGGAAAAGCTCTAGCAAAACGAACTACACGATCTTGTGCTATGCTTAGGATTGGGTCTTGTCCATCGCATCATCCTCCTAATGATGCGATCCCGTTATCAACGACATCTAATGTCCATAGTCAGGAAACCATGACTATCTGTTGATCAACGAGCTAGTCAACTAGAGGCTTACTAGGGACATATTATGGTCTATGTATTCACACGTGTATTACGATTTCCTGATAATACAATTATAACATGAATAAAGACAATTATCATGAACAAGGAAATATAATAATAATCTTTTATTATTGCCTCTAGGGCATATTTCCAACAGTCTCCCACTTGCACTAGAGTCAATAATCTAGTTACATTGTGATGAATCGAACACCCATAGAGTTCTGGTGTTGATCATGTTTTGCTCGCGAAAGAGGTTTAGTCAACGGATCTGCGACATTCAGATCCGTATGTACTTTGCAAATATCTATGTCTCCATCTTGAACATTTTCACGGATGGAGTTGAAACGACGCTTGATGTGCCTGGTCTTCTTGTGAAACCTGGGCTCCTTGGCAAGGGCAATAGCTCCAGTGTTGTCACAGAAGAGTTTGATCGGCCCCGACGCATTGGGTATGACTCCTAGGTCGGTGATGAACTCCTTTACCCAAATTGCTTCATGCGCTGCCTCCAAGGCTGCCATGTACTCCGCTTCACATGTAGATCCCTCCACGACGCTCTGCTTGCAGCTGCACCAGCTTAATGCTCCACCATTCAACATATACACATATCCGGTTTGTGACTTAGAGTCATCCAGATCTGTGTCGAAGCTAGCGTCGACGTAACCCATTACGACAAGCTCTTCGTCACCTCCATAAACGAGAAACATATCCTTTGTCCTTTTCAGGTACTTCAGGATATTCTTGACCGCTGTCCAGTGTTCCTTGCCGGGATTACTTTGGTACCTTCCTACCAAACTTACGGCAAGGTTTACATCAGGTCTGGTACACAGCATGGCATACATAATAGATCCTATGGCTGAAGCATAGGGGATGACACTCATCTCTTCTTTATCTTTTGCCGTGGTCGGGCATTGAGCCGAGCTCAATCTCACACCTTGCAATACAGGCAAGAACCCTTTCTTGGACTGATCCATTTTGAACTTCTTCAAAATCTTATCAAGGTATGTGCTTTGTGAAAGACCTGTGAGGCATCTCGATCTATCCCTATAGATCTTGATGCCTAATATGTAAGCAGCTTCTCCAAGGTCCTTCATTGAAAAACACTTATTCAAGTAGGCCTTAATGCTGTCCAAAAGTTCTATATCATTTCCCATCAAGAGTATGTCATCTACATATAATATGAGAAATGCTACAGAGCTCCCACTCACTTTCTTGTAAACGCAGGCTTCTCCATAAGTCTGCATAAACCCAAATGCTTTGATCATCTCATCAAAGCGAATGTTCCAACTCCGAGATGCTTGCACCAGCCCATAAATGGATCGCTGGAGCTTGCATACTTTGTTTGCATCCTTAGGATCGACAAAACCTTCCGGCTGCATCATATACAGTTCTTCCTTAAGATGTCCGTTAAGGAATGCCATTTTGACGTCCATCTACCATATCTCATAATCATAGTATGCGGCAATTGCTAACATGATTCGGACGGACTTCAGCTTCGCTACGGGAGAGAATGTCTCATCGTAGTCAACCCCTTGAACTTGTCGATAACCCTTAGTGACAAGTCGAGCTTTATAGATGGTAACATTACCATCCGCGTCTGTCTTCTTCTTAAAGATCCATTTGTTTTCTATCACTCGCCGATCATCGGGCAAGTCTGTCAAAGTCCATACTTTGTTTTCATACATGGATTCTATCTCGGATCGCATGGCTTCAAGCCATCTGTTGGAATCTGGGCCCGCCATCGCTTCTTCATAGTTCGAAGGTTCACCGTTGTCTAACAACATGATTTCCAAGACAGGGTTGCCGTACCACTCTGGTGCGGAACATGTCCTTGTGGACCTACGAAGTTCAGTAGCAACTTGATCCGAAGTACCTTGATCATTATCATTATTTTCTTCTCCTGTTGGTGTAGGCATCACAGGAACATTTTTCTGAGTTGCACTACTTTCCTGTTCAAGAGGTAGTACTTCATCGAGTTCTACTTTCCCCCCACTTATTTCTTTCAAGAGAAACTCTTTTTCCAGAAAGGATCCGTTCTTGGCAACAAAGATCTTGCCCTCAGATCTTAAGTAGAAGGTATACCCAATGGTTTCCTTAGGGTATCCTATGAAGACGCATTTTTCCGACTTGGGTTCGAGCTTTTCAGGTTGAAGTTTCTTGACATAAGCATCGCATCCCCAAACTTTTAGAAACGACAGCTTAGGTTTCTTCCCAAACCATAATTCATACGGTGTCGTCTCAACGGATTTAGACGGTGCCCTATTTAAAGTGAATGTAGCTGTCTCTAGAGCGTATCCCCAAAATGATAGCGGTAAATTGGTAAGAGACATCATAGACCGCACCATATCCAATAGAGTGCGATTACGACGTTCGGACACACCGTTACGCTGAGGTGTTCCAGGCGGCGTGAGTTGTGAAACGATTCCACATTTCCTTAAGTGCGTACCAAATTCGTGACTTAAATATTCTCCTCCACGATCTGATCGTAGGAACTTTATCTTTCGGTCACGTTGATTCTCTACCTCATTCTGAAATTCCTTGAACTTTTCAAAGGTCTCGGACTTGTATTTCATTAAGTAGACATACCCATATCTAATCAGGTCATCAGTGAGAGTGAGAACATAACGATATCCTCCGCGAGCCTCAACGCTCATTGGACCGCACACATCGGTATGTATGATTTCCAATAAGTTGGTTGCTCGCTCCATTGTTCCGGAGAACGGAGTCTTGGTCATTTTTCCCATGAGGCATGGTTCGCATGTGTCAAACGATTCATAATCTAGAGACTATAAAAGTCCATCAGCATGGAGCTTCTTCATGCGCTTGACACCAATGTGACCAAGGCGGCAGTGCCACAAGTATGTGGGACTATCGTTATCAACTTTACATCTTTTGGTATTCACACTATGAATATGTGTAACATTACACACGAGATTCATTAAGAATAAACCATTGACCATCGGGGCATGACCATAAAATATATCTCTCATATAAATAGAACAACCATTATTCTCGGATTTAAATGAGTAGCCATCTCATATCAAACGAGATCCAGATACAATGTTCATGCTCAAACTTGGCACTAAATAACAATTATTGAGGTTTAAAACTAATCCCGTAGGTAAATGTAGAGGTAGCGTGCCGACGGCGATCACATCGACCTTGGAACCATTCCCGACGCGCATCGTCACCTCGTCCTTCGCCAGTCTCCGCTTATTCCGCAGCTCCTGCTGTGAGTTACAAATATGAGCAACGGCACCGGTATCAAATACCTAGGAGTTACTACGAGTACTGGTAAGGTACACATCAATTACATGTATATCAAATATACGTTTAGTGTTGCCGGCCTTCTTGTCCGCTAAGTATTTGGGGCAGTTCCGCTTCCAGTGACCCTTCCCCTTGCAATAAAAGCACTCAGTCTCAGGCTTGGGTCCATTCTTTGACTTCTTCCCGGCAACTGGCTTACCGGGTGCGGCAACATCCTTGCCGTCCTTCTTGAAGTTCTTCTTACCCTTGCCCTTCTTGAATTTGGTGGTTTTATTGACCATCAACACTTGATGTTCTTTCTTGATTTCTACCTCTGCCGACTTTAGCATTGAAAATACTTCAGGAATAGTTTTCACCATCCCCTGCATATTGTAGTTCATCACAAAGCTCTTGTAGCTTGGTGGGAGCAACTGAAGGATTCTATCAATGACCGCCTCGTCCGGGAGGTTAATGTCTAGCTGGGACAGGCGGTTGTGCAACCCAGACATTTTGAGTATGTGCTCACTGACAGAACTATTTTCCTCCATCTTACAACTATAGAACTTGTCGGAGACTTCATATCTCTCGACCCGGGAATGATCTTGGAAAACCATTTTCAGCTCCTCGAACATCTCATATGCTCCGTGTTGCTCAAAACGCTTTTGGAGCCCCGGTTCTAGGCTGTAAAGCATGCCGCACTAAACGAGGGAGTAATCAGCAGCACGTGACTGCCAAGCGTTCATAACGTCTTGGTTCTCTGGGATGGGTGCTTCACCTAGCGGTCCATCTAGGACATATGCTTTCTTGACAGCTATGAGGATGATCCTCAGGTTCCGGACCCAGTCCGTATAGTTGCTGCCATCATCTTTCAGCTTAATTTTCTCTAGGAACGCGTTGAAGTTCATGTTGACATGAGCGTTGGCCATTTGATCTACAGGACATATTTGCAAAGGTTTTAGACTAAAGTTCATGATAATTAAGTTCATCTAATCAAATTATTTAATGAACTCCCACTCAGATTAGACATCCCTCTAGTCATCTAAGTGTTACATGATCCGAGTCGACTAGGCCGTGTCCGATCATCACGTGAGACGGACTAGTCATCATCGGTGAACATCTCCATGTTGATCGTATCTTCCATACAACTCATGTTCGACCTTTCGGTCTCTGTGTTCTGAGGCCATGTCTGTACATGCTAGGCTCGTCAAGTCAACCCTAAGTGTTTTTGCATGTGTAAAACTGTCTTACACCCGTTGTATGTGAACGTAAGAATCTATCACACCCGATCATCACGTGGTGCTTCGAAACGACGAACTTTAGCAACGGCGCACAGTTAGGGGGGAACACTTTCTTGAAATTGTTATAAGGGATCATCTTATTTACTACCGTCGTTCTAAGTAAACAAGATGCATAAACATAATAAACATCACATGCAATTATATAATAGTGACATGATATGGCCAATATCATATAGCTCCTTTGATCTCCATCTTCGGGGCTCCATGATCATCTCCGTCACCGGCATGACACCATGATCTCCATCATCGTGTCTTCATGAAGTTGTCACTCCAACGACTACTTCTACTTCTATGGCTAACGCGTTTAGCAATAAAGTAAAGTAATTTACATGGCGTTCTTCAATGACACGCAGGTCATACAAAAAATAAAGACAAATCCTATGGCTCCTGCCGGTTGTCATACTCATCGACATGCAAGTCGTGATTCCCATTACAAGAACATGATCTCATACATCACATATATATCATTCATCATTCATCACAACTTTGGCCATATCACGTCATAAGACACTTGCTGCAAAAACAAGTTAGACGTCCTCTAATTGTTGTTGCAAGTTTTTACGTGGCTTCTATAGGTGATCTAGCAAGAACGTTTTCTTACCTGCGTTAAAGCCACAACGTGATTTGTCAACTTCTATTTACCCTTCATAAGGACCCTTTTCGTCGAATCCGCTCCAACTAAAGTGGGAGAGACAGACACCCGCTAGCCACCATATGCAACTAGTGCATGTCAGTCGGTGGAACCTGTCTCGCGTAAGAGTACGTGTAAGGTCGGTCCGGGCCGCTTCATCCCACAATACCGCTGAAGCAAAATAAGACTAGTAGCGGCAAGAAAGTTGACAACATATACGCCCACAACAAAATTGTGTTCTACTCGTGCAATAGAGAACTACGCATAAACCTGGCTCTGATACCACTGTTGGGGAACGTTGCAGAAAATTAAAAATTTTCCTACGGTTTCACCAAGATCCATCTATGAGTTCACCTAAGCAATGAGTGATAGGAGTGCATCTACATACCCTTGTAGATCGCGAGCGGAAGCGTTCAAGAGAACGGGGATGATGGAGTCGTACTCGTCGTGATCCAAATCACCGATGACCAAGTGCTGAACGGACAACACCTCCGCGTTCAATACACGTATGGAGCGGATGACGTCTCCTCCTTATTGATCCAGCAAGGGGGAAGGAGAGGTTGAGGAAGAAGGCTCCAGCTGCAGCACGACGGCGTGGTGGTGGTGGAGATGCAGTACTCCGGCAGGGCTTCGCCAAGCAACTGCAGGAGGAGGAAGAGGTGTAGCAGGGGGAGGGAGGCGCCAAGACTCAGGGTGCAGCTGCCCTCCCTCCCCCCTCCTTTATATAGGCCCCAGGAGGGGGGCGCTGGCCCTAGAGATGGGATCTCTAGGGGGGGGCGGCGGCCAAGGGGGGTGGAGTGCCCCCCAAGGCAAGTGGAGGCGCCCCCTCCCCTAGGGTTCCCAACCATAGGCGCAGAGGGGGGCCCAGGGGGGGAGGGGCGCACCAGCCCACCAGGGGCTGGTCCCCTCCCCACTTCAGCCCACGGGGCCCTCCGGGATAGGTGGCCCCACCCGGTGGACCCCCGGGACCCTTCCGGTGGTCCCGGTACAATATCGGGAGACCCCGAAACTTTCCCGATGGCCGAAACAGCACTTCCTATATATAAATCTTCACCTCCGGACTATTCCGGAACTCCTCGTGACGTCCGGGATCTCATCCGGGACTCCGGACAACATTCGCTAATCACATACAAGTCTTCCTAATAACCCTAGCATCACCGAACCTTAAGTGTGTAGACCCTACGGGTTCGGGAATCATGCAGACATGACCGAGACAGCTCTCTAGCCAATAACCAACAGCGGGATCTAGATACCCATGTTGGCTCCCACATGTTCCACGATGATTTCATCGGATGAACCTTGATGTCGAGGATTCAATCAACCCCGTATACAATTCCCTTTGTCAATCGGTACGTTACTTGCCTGAGACTCTATCGTCGGTATCCCAATACCTCGTTCAGTCTCGTTACCGGCAAGTCACTTTACTCGTACCGTAATGCATGATCCCGTGACCAAACACTTGGTCACTTTGAGCTCATTATGATGATGCATTACCGAGTGGGCCCAGAGATACCTCTCCGTCATACGGAGTGACAAAATCCCAGTCTCGATCCGTGTCAACCCAACAGACACTTTCGGAGATACCTGTAGTGCACCTTTATAGTCACCCAGTTTCGTTGTGACGTTTGGTACACCCAAAGCACTCCTATGGTATCCGGGAGTTACACGATCTCATGGTCTAAGGAAAAGATACTTGACATTGGAAAAGCTCTAGCAAAATGAACTACACGATCTTGTGCTATGCTTAGGATTGGGTCTTGTCCATCACATCATTCTCCTAATGATGTGATCCCGTTATCAACGACATCTAATGTCCATAGTCAGGAAACCATGACTATCTGTTGATCAACGAGCTAGTCAACTAGAGGCTTACTAGGGACATATTATGGTCTATGTATTCACACGTGTATTACGATTTCCTGATAATACAATTATAGCATGAATAAAGACAATTATCATGAACAAGGAAATATAATAATAATCTTTTATTATTGCCTCTAGGGCATATTTCCAACAGGGGGCGCCTCCCCTAGGGCAGCCGCCCCTCCCGGCTTGGGGGGCAAGTTTCCTAGGGCTGGGGGCGCCCAAACCCATCTAGGGTTTCTCCTATGGCCGCCACCACTCCCCTAGGGAACCCTAGTGTCGGTGTCAAAACCGGCGGATCTCGGGTAGGGGGTCCCGAACTGTGCGTCTAGGCGGATGGTAACAGGAGACAAGGGATGCGATGTTTTACCCACGTTCGGGCCCTCTCGATGGAGGTAAAACCCTATGTCCTGCTTGATTAATATTGATGATATGGGTATTACAAGAGTGGATCTACCACGAGATCAAGGAGGCTAAACCCTAGAAGCTAGCCTATGGTATGATTGTTGTAATGGAGGTTATGTCCTACGGACTAAAGCCCTCCGGTTTATATAGACACCGGAGAGGGCTAGGGTTACATAGAGTCGGTTACAATGGTAGGAGATCTACATATCCCTATCGCCAAGCTTGCCTTCCACGCCAAGGAAAGTCCCATCCGGACACGGGACAGAGTCTTCAGTCTTGTATCTTCGTAGTCTTGGAGTCCGGCGGACGATGATAGTCCGGCTGTCCGAACACCCCCTAGTCCAGGACTCCCTCAGTAGCCCCTGAACCAGGCTTCAATGACGATAAGTCCGACGCGCATAATGTTCGGCATTGCAAGGCGGGTTCCTCCCTTAAATAATCCAGAGAAGATCATGAACACCAGGATAGTGTCCGGCTCTGCAAAAATAAATTCCACATTCCACCATAGAGAGAATAAAATGTACACAAGCTCAATCTGCTGACGCATTTTGCGGCATGACGTCACACCACTACCAAGCCTTTTCTTGAATCGTTTTTTATTACACCGCCTCAGCGCGTTTAGCGAAGCGGTTTCCTTGGCACGTCTTGTCGAAGCAGAGATCGTGTTCCCCTTATTCTGGGATTCTCATCAATACGGACGTGGGTAACCCAACCGCGCCCGTCGCCACGCCTCCTCTATCGAAGGCGAATCCCAAACGGTCATGGAGACGGCTCTTGGTATTCCCCCTCTTTATAACAGGACCAAGGCTCATTTCTTTTCTTCAATCTTCCATCGAATCCTCTCCTTGCTCCAAGTTCCAACACCCAGAGCCCCAGATTCGAGTGCTTCAGACCTTCAACAATGTCCGGCTTCGACCTTCAGGGCCGGTGGATGCCCTCCTCCGTCACGGAGGAGGACGTGCTAAAGCTGCGTGAGGCCAAGTACCTGTCTTACGAGATTTCGCACAGGTTGCCCGCCCAAGGGCAGGCCATACCCACTCCCGAGCCCGGTGAGTACGTCGTCTTCGTATCCCACCTCCGTCGGGGTTTAGGCTTCTCGACAGATCCCTTCGTGAGGGGGCTCATGTTCTACTACGGGCTGGATTTTCATGACTTGGCTCCGGAGTCCATCCTCCATATTTCTGCATTTATTATCGTCTGCGAAGCCTTCCTCCGCGTCACCCCTCACTTCGGCCTGTGGCTAAAGACCTTCAATGTGGAGCCGAAGATGATTGGGGGGCGTCAAGCAGAGTGCGGCGGGGCGGCCATAAGCAGGAGGACCGATGCCCCGTGGCCCGAGGGCTCCTTCCAAGAGGAGCTCGGCTTGTGGCAGCAGGAGTGGTTCTATATCACCGCTCCGAAGGGCAGCAGGCAAAAGCAGCCGCCTTCATTCCGCCCGGGACCTCCACGGCGGTTGATGTCGTGGGTCAACCAAGGGCTCAATTGGGGGCTGTCAAAAGACGTGCCCCTATTACAGGGCCGGATTCCAGACCTCCAATCGAGGGAGATCGATCTGGTAGTGGTGATGCAGGTTATGCTAATCAGACGTCTTCTGCCCTGCAAACGCCGTCCTCTCCGGTTATGGGAGTTCAATCCGGAGGGACCACGAATTCTCCAACACTTCATGGGTACGACACCCGTGGAGATGTACAAGTTGTTCTTCGGACCGCAGGTGGCGTGTCCAGAATTGACCGAGGATGCAGGCCTAAGTTGCAATCGCCCGGATACACAGGTAGGTAGCTCAGTGTCCGGATGTACCGTTTGTTTGCTTTTCTATAATTCGCCTTTTAACCCGTTATCCTTCATCAGGAGTGGGTAGCGCGAGCAAAGCTGATAAGGTATCTGGCCCCCTCCCAGAGACCGCACCGGAGCCCGTGCTGGTCAGAATGTTGGAGGTTGCGCCTGTAGAAGAGGGCGAAGGGGAAAATAGAGGAGCTATCACCTCACCAAAGGGGGTGCTTGAAGAAGGGGGGATCGAGAATCCCTCCCTCCAGGGGGAGAAGAGGACCGCCTCCGAAGACCCGGAGGCCAAAGTCTCTAAGCAGGGGAAGAAATCTTCACCAGAGGGTCCCGCGTCCGGGGAGACCCCGGTCGTACAATCTTCTCTAAAGAATCAGCCCTCCAGCGAGCCGTGAGTAGAAAAAGGGGAGTTCATTAGTAAGAAAACATCCCTATTTGTGCTTCTGAGGATAACCGAAATTTTTACCTTGTAGTTCGGATCTGCGACCTTCTCAGATGAGCTCGTCTTCGGGGGATCTTCGTCCGGAGATGATGGAGAGCGAGACGCCTCCGTCTGCTGCGCCGTTGGATAGGGCGGACGAGCCTGAAGTGTCATCACGAAGGGTATCCTCGAGCCCAACAGAGCCGAAGAGTTCGGCGCCGACTAGTGTTCGGCCGGGGGAGCTGAAGGATCTACTTGAGAGGGCGTCCATCTCAGAAGATTACCGTGCATTGATGAGCATGGTGATTGGAAGGATTTCGTCCGCCGAAAGTGGATTGCATGATGCCGTCAGGAGTTTGCTGGCGGGATTTGAGGTACATAAAAACGACGCACCTTTTTGACAGTTTTGCACATAGAAGTGCGCCCTGTATAGATAGTAGCCCCTGAGACACGGTAGGTTGTCGAAAGCAATAGCGTGCCGAGGATCAAAATCGCAAGTATTGAGTGTCGCCTTTCCTATGCAGGTGGCGGATAGTCCGGAGGCTAGCCGGACTGATGGAGTTGTCGAATTAATGCGGCAACTCGATGTGGCGGATGCAGACATCGCGCTAGTCAACAAGCGACTTGACGAGTCGCAAGGTAAATTAATTCTCCGCAGTCACCTATTTAAGGGAGCTAAAGCCCACGTCTTACAATATTTATGCTTTACGCAGATGGTGCTGCTGCTGTGGAGAACCTTCGGGCCGAACTTGCTCAAGCCAAGGAGCAAGCCAGAAGGAGTGATGCGGCTGCCTTGAGGGCGGCCGAAGAGTTAGAAGCCGAAAGGGCTACACACTGCCGAAGCAGGGAAGAGATGGCCGAATTGGCCGTTAAATTAAAGGATTCTACCGACCGCAATGAGGCTCTTGAAAAGGAGCGCCTATCAGAGCAAGAAGACCTGGGGAAGGCCACCGCCGAGGCCAAGGATGCCCGTTCTGCAATGCGGGCTATGAAGGAGGAGCTGCGTCAAGCCGGAGACATTGTGGCTGGCAAGCCTTTTCTGCTGCGTCGCCGGTTTACGGATCCGAATTATGCCCAGCTTGGCCAACTGTGGGGTCCGGAGGATCCATATATGGACTTAGCGGCAAGTGCGGCGGATGCCGTTGTGCACTTCTAGAGTCAGAAGGATCACAAGACGGAAGAGCTGTTTTGGTCCGGATCGTTCACTTCCGCTGACCGATCGGTTGGCCGAATGGGCTGAGCTGAACAGGTTGTCCGGACTTGCCATGACGGATATCGTGGCTCATGTCTGGCCAGAGAGGCCCAAGGCGACGAGCTATTTTGGCTTATTGCAGCAATTTCTTGGAGCGGTGCCGCATATCAAGGAGATGAAGCGGTCGGCCTGCATAGATGGTGCGCGGATGGCCCTTGCCCGTGTGAAGACACATTGGACAGAGATGGATGCCACCGCTGTTGCCACCCAGGGCTCGGACGAAAGCCGATTACCCGCCGAGCACTATTTTGGGGAAGTTATGCGTGGTGCTCGTGTAATAGAGTCGCAGTGCTCGAAAAATGTCACGTTTAAGTGAATGTTGTATTTTATAAAACAATGGTTATGATGTAATCGCTTTTTATACTTGTGCGTTCCAAGTATTGAAATATCTCCTATGTGGCCGTTTATGTATACGTGTGTATAACCTGAAAGATGGCAGTCTTCGGCTTCAGCCCCCACGCACAAGGTGCGGGGGTGTTCACAAAAAATAGCGCGTTTTCACACTTAATCCTGACGTCTCGGTCCTGTTGAGGAGGTGGTAGCGTAGCAAACGAGGCAACCGGACTATGATGCTTTATCACTTTCACTTAGCCATTGGAGTTCGAGGGTTGGGCTACGATATAGCCCCTGGGGGCACCGCGCTCTCCGAATTCGGGTTGCGTCTGTGCCTGACCGGGAAACAGTCCTTCGTCAAAGCGGAGGAATTCTAAATATTCCGGTGGTCGATCGAGTGGTTGACCAGTCTCTCGCTATATCATGACAGTCAGATTTCGGCTTTCTCTACTGAGGTGCTCGCCCAGCCGAACTGGGGCACAATCGCAGTAGTTCTCCTGGTGCCACGTTAGCCGATGATACGGAACGTAAGGCAGCAAAACACAGGAGCCGGGCAAACCCAACATTTGACCAAAGACATGATTCGGAGCTGATGCATATAAAGCCTAACTCGAGACGCCGAACACTCCCTAAGGTGTTCGGTCTTTATAATAATGGGCAGAACAATGCCCTAAGCCCCTAGTGTCCAGGTACGGGCAAGGTCTTATAGCAACAAGAGACAGTAAAAAAGGTTTACGCAGGGTCTTAATCTGAAAAGAATCCTTGCGACGGGTCCCTACTGCACGTCTCCGCCTGTGTCTCCGTTGTGCCGTTATCCTGGACGGGTGTGCACATTGTTCATCTGTAAAAAGAGAGGAACTTAGTTTGAAAGGAAATCGTGCGAGAGAAAAAAAGTGTATGAAAAATATTAATAAATAAGATAAGCGGAGTTTATATTAGCTCATTGTTTCTTGTACGCGCAGCCCCTTGTGAAGGGGTGTGCGGCTAGGGAGCCCCTAGCTTATTTATGCCGGACTCGTCTAGCCGTGTCCGGGGTCTTTAAATGACCCTCGCAATGAAATGATGCCACGTGGACCGGGCATCTTAAGTGTAAGAGACGCGTAATGTGGTATGGCGTTGAAGCGGACAAAAGCTTCACGTCCCAATAGTGCTTGATAGCTACTTTTGAATGGGACGACATGAAAGGTTAGCTTTTCACATCGGAAGTTGTTCGGTGACCCGAACACAACTTCTAGTAATAAGGAGCCTGTGCACTTGGCGTAAGGGCCTGGCGTCACTCCTTTAAAGGAAGTGCGGCTATGTCTAATTTTAGTAAGGTCTATCCCCAACTTGCGGATTGTGGTTGGATATAGCAGGTTTAAATCGCTGCCTCCGTCCATCAGGACTTTTGTAAATTGTAGTCCGTCGATTATAGGATCCAATATCAGAGCAGTCCATCCTGCATTTCGGACACTTTTGGAATAATCCAGGTGGTCAAAAGTTATTGGTTTTGACATCCACTCTCGAGGTTCCGCTGGGGTGGACCATGCGGGACCCGTCTTAGCGGGTGCCGCATTTTTCCGTATTATCACCTGAAGTGAGTTTACTGCTTTGACTTCTTGTGGGAAAGTCTTTTGTTTTCCGGTGCTCTGCTGGTGGGGTTTATCATCATCCTCGCTTGATGCGTCGAGCCCCTTGTGTTCGGCGTTTAATTGGCCGGACTATTTGAAAACCCAACAATCTCGGTGGGTGTGGCTTGCAGGCCTTCCGGGGGTACTGTGGATTTGACATATCCGATCCAAAATTTTGTTTAAGGTGGATAGCTCATCACCGTTATCCTTAAGAGGCAGTGTTTTGTTGTTCGGCCGCGAGCTTTTGAATCCGGCGTTGACCGCCGTGTTCTTTATTCTGGCGCTGATCTTTTCTGCACCGTGATTTTCCGTTTCCATCTCTAATCTCGGATGTACTCGGGTCGCTGGTGCTGCATCTAGCTAGCCAGCTATCTTCCCCCGCGCAAAAGCGGGTCATGAGGCTTGTTAGCGCGGACATTGTCCTTGGCTTCTCTTGGCCAAGGTGTCTAGCGAGCCATTCGTCTCGGACGTTGTGTTTGAAAGCTGCTAATGCTTCGGCGTCCGGACAGTCGACTATTTGGTTCTTTTTAGTAAGGAACCTGTTCCAGAATTTGTGCGCTGACTCTCCGGGCTGTTGAGTTATATGACTTAGATCATCTGCATCCGGAGGCCAGACATAAGTCCCTTGAAAATTTGCTCTAGACGCGTCCTCAAGCTCTTCCCAACTTCCAACAGTGTTTTCTGGGAGGCTTTTGAGCCAATGACGGGATGGCCCTTTGAGCTTGAGGGGTAAATATTTTATGGCGTGGAGATCATCTCCTCTAGCCATGTGTATGTGTAGTATATAATCCTCTATCCAGACTCCAGGGTCTGTTGTTCCGTCGTAAGCCTCTATGTTTATGGGTTTAAACCCTGCTGGGAATTCATGATCCAGCACCTCATTGGTGAAACATAGTGGGTGTGCGGCGCCCCTGTATTTGGGTGTACCGCTGTCTTCGAACACCTGACGTGTTGTGTTGCTTCCTGGGGCCCTCTTTTTTGGCCCGTAAATGGACCTGGCTGGGCCATGAGTCGGCTTGTGTGCGGCGCCGCTTTTAGATTTTGGCCTATCATCTGGCTGTCTATCCAGCCAGGCGGCCTCTTTGTTTTCTGACTGTGGGGGCTCTATGGCTTCCTCGTCAAATTCTGGCAGCAGGTTGCGCTTCGGGTAGCTCTTTGATTGATGGCCATTGCCGTATTTGTCTGCGGTTTTGAGCACTTTGCTCCACCTCATTCTGAGTATGTCTTCCGCTGTTTTGAGCTTCCGTTTTTCCTTCTTCAAACTTCTTGCAGTGGCGACGAGTCTCTTCCGAAGGCTTTTATTCTCCGGTGGTGTGTCCGGCGTGAGGTCGTCTAGACTGTTGGTTTCGCCGGGCATGGATTTATTATCCGACTCGTCCTGTTCGGATAGTTGCTTGTCTGCGTGTTTGCCGTCCACTGGTTTGCCCTGCTCTATTGCTGGGTTATTAGGAGCGATGTTGTTGTCGAGGCGGGACTTAGGGCGGCGTCTGCGTCGCTGTTTTGGTTGTTTATCGGCGGGATTATCTTCTGCCGCGCCCCGTTGGTCCTCGTTATCGCTTCCTTTTGGGGTATCCACCATGTATACATCGTGTGTTGGGGTGGTCTTCCAGTGTCCTGTAGGCGCTGGTTCTTGTTCGTCTTCGGCATCGTCGTCCATACCGTTGATGTCTTCGGAGTCATAGTCTAGCATGTCGGTTAGATCGTCGACAGTGGCTACAAAGTGGGAGGTGGGTGGGCTTTGAATTTCTTCATCGTCCGCTTCCCAACCATCCTGGCCATGATCCGGCCAGGGCTCTCCGGATAGCGAGAGATGCTTTAGTGAATTTAGGATGTCGCCAAAGGGCGAGTGCTGAAAGATGTCCGCAGTGGTGAACTCCATGCTCGGCGCCCAATCGGATTCGATTGGCCGGGGCGCAGGAGGTTCGGAGTCCGGCAGGGAGTCCGGCACCTCGGAGTCACGAGCTTTATAGGGGACAAGGTCAGTATTCGGCTCCATCGCCGCGGAAGTTGTAGCCCCCGAGGCGGTGTCCAGCCACCGGTCCTCGATCTGGGCGATCGGCTCCGGACTAAGGGCCGGAGCGAATTCGTGTGCGGCCACCAAGGCGCTGTCCGGCGGCAGAGCTAGATCATGCCCATCGTGACAGTGCGGCACGCTCAGCTGTGGCTCGAGCCCGTCGAAGATCAAGTCCCCGCGGATGTCGGCCGTGAAGTTTAGGCTTCCGAACCTGACCTGACGGCCAGGGGCGTAGCTTTCGATCTGCTCCAGATGGCCAAGTGAATTAGCCCGCAGTGCGAAGCCGTCGAATACGAAGATCTGTCCGGGGAGAAAAGTATCACCCTGGACAGCATTGCTGTTGATTGAAGAAGCCATCGAGCCTATCGGTGACGACACAGAGGAACTCTCAATGAAACCACCAATGTCGGTGTCAAAACTGGCGGATCTCGGGTAGGGGGTCCCGAACTGTGCGTCTAGGCGGATGGTAACAGGAGACAAGGGACGCGATGTTTTACCCAGGTTCGGGCCCTCTCGATGGAGGTAAAACCCTACGTCCTGCTTGATTAATATTGATGATGTGGGTAGTACAAGAGTGGATCTACCACGAGATCAAGGAGGCTAAACCCTAGAAGCTAGCCTATGGTATGATTGTTGTAATGGAGGTTATGTCCTACGGACTAAAGCCCTCCGGTTTATATAGACACCGGAGAGGGCTAGGGTTACACAGAGTCGGTTACAATGGTAGGAGATCTACATATCCGTATCACCAAGCTTGCCTTCCACGCCAAGGAAAGTCCCATCCGGACACGGGACGGAGTCTTCAGTCTTGTATCTTCGTAGTCTTGGAGTCCGGCGGACGATGATAGTCCGGCTGTCCGAACACCCCCTAGTCCAGGACTCCCTCACCTAGGGCGCCTCCTCCACCCCCCTTCCCCCTATATATAGTGAGGGAGAGAGAGAGGGCAGCCGCACCCCTTCCCTGGCGCAGCCCTCTCCCTCCTCCAACTCTTCCTCCTACTCCGTAGTGCTTGGCGAAGCCCTGCAGGAATACCACGAGCTCCACCACCACCATGCCGTCGCTGTCGGAGTTCTCCCTCAACTTCTCCTCTCCCCTTGCTGGATCAAGAAGGAGGAGACGTCCCCGGGCTGTATGTGTGTTGAACGCAGAGGCGCCGTCCGTTCGGCGCTAGATCGGATCTTCCGCGATTTGAATCACCGCGAGTACGACTCCATCAACCGCATTCTTGTAACGCTTCCGCTTAGCGATCTTCAAGGGTATGAAGATGCACTTCCTCTCTCTCTCGTTGCTAGAATCTCCATAGATTGATCTTGGTGATGCGTAGAAAATTTTGAATTTCTGCTATGTTCCCCAACAGTGGCATCATGAGCTAGGTCTATTGGTAGATTCTATGCACGAGTAGAACACAAGTTGTTGTGGGCGTTGATTTTGTCCAATATGCTTACCGTTACTAGTCCTATCTTGTTTCGACGGTATTGTGGGATGAAGCGGCCCGGACCGACCTTACACGTACACTTACGTGAGACAGGTTCCACCGAATGACATGCACTTGTTGCATAAGGTGGCTAGCGGGTGACAGTCTCTCCCACTTTAGTCGGTTCGGATTCGATGAAAAGGGTCCTTATGAAGGGTAAATAGCAATTGGCATATCATGTTGTGGTTTTGGCGTAGGTAAGAAACGTTCTTGCTAGAAACCCGTAGCAGCCACGTAAAAAACTTGCAACAACAATTAGAGGACGTCTAACTTGTTTTTTCAGCATATGTCGTGTAATGTGATATGGCCAAGAAGGATGTGATGAATGAAATATATGTGATGTATGAGATTGATCATATTCTTGTAATAGGAATCACGACTTGCATGTCGATGAGTATGACAACTGGCAGGAGCCATAGGAGTTGTCTTTATTTATTGTATGACCTGTGTGTCACTGAATAACGCCATGTAATTACTTTACTTCATTGCTAAACCGTTAGCCATAGTAGTAGTAGTAATAGTTGGCGAGACAACTTCATGAAGACACGATGATGGAGATCATGGTGTCATGCCGGTGACGATGATGATCATGGAGCCCCGAAGATGGAGATCAAAAGGAGCAAAATGATATTGGCCATATCATGTCACTATTTGATTGCATGTGATGTTTATCATGTTTATGCATCTTATTTGCTTAGAACGACGGTAGTAAATAAGATGATCCCTCATAAAAATTTGAAGAAAGTGTTCCCCCTAAATGTGCACCGTTGCGAAAGTTCGTTGTTTCGAAGCACCACGTGATGATCGGGTGTGATAGATTCTAACATTCACATACAACGGGTGTAAGCCAGATTTACACACGTGAAACACTTAGGTTGACTTGACGAGCCTAGCATGTACAGACATGGCCTCGGAACACAAGAGACCGAAAGGTCGAACATGAGTCGTATAGTGGATACGATCAACATGAAGATGTTCACCAATGATGACTAGTCCGTCTCACGTGATGATTGGACACGGCCTAGTTGACTCGGATCATGTATAACTTAGATGACTAGAGGGATGTCTATCTGAGTGGGAGTTCATAAGATGAACTTAATTATCCTGAACATAGTCAAAAGCTCTTTGCAAATTATGTCGTAGCTCATGCTTTAGTTCTACTATTTTAGATATGTTCCTAGAGAAATTTTAGTTGAAAGTTGATAGTAACAATTATGCGGACCAGGTCCGTAAACTGAGGATTGTCCTCGTTGCTACGCAGAAGGCTTATGTCCTTAATGCACCGCTCGGTGTGCTGAACCTGGAACGTCATCTGTGGATGTTGCAAACATTTGACATACACATTTTGATGACTGTGTGATAGTTCAGTAATGTTAAAGGGTTTAGAATTGAGGCGACGAAGACATTTTTGAAACGTCGCGGAACATATGAGATGTTCAAAGGGCTGAAATTGGGATTTCAGGCTCGTGCCCACGTCAAGAGGCATGAGACCTCTGACGAGTTTCTTAAGCCTGCAAACTAAGAGAGAAAAGCTCAATCATTGAGCATGTGCTTAGATTGTCTGAGTACTACAATCTCTTGAATCGAGTGGGAGTTAATCTTCCAGATGAGATAGTGATGGTTCTCTATAGTAACTACCACCAAGCTATTAGAGCTTCGTGATGAACTATAACATATCAGGGATAGACATGATGATCCTTCAGCAATTCGCGATGTTTGACACCGCGAAAGTAGAAATCAAATAGGAGCATCAATTGTTGATGGTTGGTAAAACCACTAGTTTCAAGAAGGGAAAGGGAAAGAAGGGATACTTCATGAAATGACAAATCAGTTGCTGATCTAATGAAGAAACCCAAGGTTGAACCCAAACCAGAGACTAAGTGCTTCTGAAATAAGGGGAACGGTCACTGAAGCGGAAATACCCTAGATACTTGGTAGATTAGAAGGTTGGAAAGGTCGACAGAAGTATATTGGATATACATTATATTAATGTGTACTTTACTAGTACTCCTAGTAGCACCAGGGTATTAGATACCAGTTCGGTTGCTAAGTGTTAGTAACTCGAAATAAAAGCTACGGAATAAATGGATACTAGCTAAAGGTGAGCTGACGGTATGTGTTGGAAGTGTTTCCAAGGTTGATGTGATCAAGCATCACATGCTCCGTCTACCATCGAGATTGGTGTTAAACCTAAATAATTGTTATTTGGTGTTTGCGTTAAGCATATACATAATTGGATTATGTTTATCGCAATACGGTTATTCATTTAAGGAGAATAATAGTTACTCTGTTTATTTGAATAATACCTTCAATGGTCTTGCACCTAAAATGAATGGTTTATTGAATCTCGATCGTAGTGATACACATGTTCATGCCAAAAGATATAAGATAGTGATGATAGTACCACATACTTGTGGCACTGCCATTTGAGTCATATTGGTATAAAATGCATGAAGAAGCTCCATGTTGATGGATCTTTGGACTCATTCGTTTTTGAAAAGATTGAGACATGCGAACCATGTCTATTGGTGTATACGCATGAAGAAACTCCATGCCGATGGATAATTTAGACTCACTTGATTTTGAATCACTTGAGACATGCAAATCATACCACATGGGCAAGATGACTGAGGGAGTCCTGGACTAGGGGGTGTTCGGACAGCCGGACTATCATCGTCCGCCGGACTCCAAGACTACAAAGATACAAGATTGAAGACTCCGTCCCGTGTCCGGATGGGACTTTCCTTGGCGTGGAAGGCAAGCTTGGCGATACGGATATGTAGATCTCCTACCATTGTAACCGACTCTGTGTAACCCTAGCCGTCTCCGGTGTCTATATAAACCGGAGGGCTTTAGTCCGTAGGACACAACATACATTACAACAATCATACCATAGGCTAGCTTTAGGGTTTAGCCTCCTTGATCTCGTGGTAGATCCACTCTTGTACTACCCATATCATCAATATTACTCAAGCAGTACGTAGGGTTTTACCTCCATCGAGAGGGCCCAAACCTGGGTAAAACACCGTGTCCCTTGTCTCCTGTTACCATCCGCCTAGACGCACAGTTCGGGACCCCCTACCCGAGATCCGCCGGTTTTGACACCGACATTGGTGCTTTCATTGAGAGTTCCTCTGTGTCGTCACCGATAGGCTTGATGGCATCTTCAACCAACAACGCTGTCCAGGGTGAGACTTTTCTCCCCGGACAGATCTTCGTATTCGGCGGCTTCGCACTGTGGGCTAATTCCCTTGGCCATCTGGAGCAGATCGAAAGCTACGCCCCTGGCCATCAGGTCAGATTCGGAAGCCTAAACTTAACGGCCGACATCCGCGGGGACTTGATCTTCGACGGGCTCGAGCCACAGCCAAGCGCGCCGCACTGTTACGATGGGCATGAACTAGCTCTGCCGCCGAACAGTGCCTTGGTGGCCGCACTCGAATCCGCTTCGGCCCTTAGTCCGGAGCCGATCGCCCAGATCAAGGATCGGTGGATGGACGCCACCTCGGGGGCTTCAACTTCCACGGCGATGGAGCCGAACACTAACCTTGTCCCTCGAGAAACTCGTGATTCCGAGGTGCCGGACTCCTTGCCGGACTCCGGATCTCCCCCGCTCCTACCAATTGAATCTGATTGGGCGCCGGTTATGGAATTCACCTCCACGGACATCTTCCGACACTCGCCCTTTAGCGATATCCTAAATTCGCTAAAGCATCTCTCGCTATCAGGAGAGTCCTGGCCGGACTATGGCCAGGATGGTTGGGATACGAACGACGAAGAAATTCAGAGCCCACCCACCACCCACTTGGTAGCCACTGTCGACGATCTAACCGACATGCTAGACTACGACTCCGAAGACATCGACGCTATGGACGACGACGCCGGGGACGAACAGGAACCAGCGCCTATAAAGCGCGTAAGGACCACCTCGTCATACGACGTATACATGGTGGATACCCCAAAAGGAAGCGACAACGAGGACCAACGGGGCGCGGCAGAAGATAATCCTGCCGACAAACAACGAAAACGGCGACGCAGACGCCGCCCTAAGTCCCGCCTCGACAACGGTAGTGCTCCTAATGACCCAGCAGTACAGCAGGGCAAACCTTTGGACGACGAACATGCAGATAAGCAACCGTCCGAACAGTACGAGTCAGATAATCAGTCCAGGCCCGGCGAAAACAACAGTCCGGACGACCTCATGCCGGACACGCCGCCGGAGAGTAAAAACCTTCGGAAAAGACTCGTCAACACCGCAAGAAGCTTGAAGAAGGAAAAATGGAAGCTCAAAACAGCGGAAGACACACTCAGAATGAGGTGGAGCAAAGTGCTCAAAACCGCGGATAAATACGGCAATGGCCACCAATCAAAAAGCTACCCGAAGCGCAAGCTGCTGCCAGAATTTGACGAGGAGGCCACAGAGCCCTCACAGTCAAAATGTAAAGAGGCTGCCTGGTTGGATAGACGGCCAGATGATAGGCCAAAATCTGAAAGCGGCGCCACGTATAAACCGACTAATGACCCGGGAAAGACAGATGGCCCAGCCAGGTCCATTT
Organism: Triticum timopheevii; assembly: GCA_963921465.1. Taxonomy (NCBI): domain Eukaryota; kingdom Viridiplantae; phylum Streptophyta; class Magnoliopsida; order Poales; family Poaceae; genus Triticum; species Triticum timopheevii. The sequence goes on from OY997274.1 coordinate 521,400,291, forward strand.
ACGGGTCAAATAAGAGGGACCCAGGAAGCAATGTAACACGTCAAGTGTCCGAAGATAGTGGCACACCCAAATACAGGGGCGCCGCACACCCACTATGTTTCACCAATGAGGTGCTGGACCATGAATTCCCAGCAGGATTTAAACCCATAAACATAGATGCCTACGATGGAACAACAGACCCTGGAGTCTGGATAGAAGATTATATACTACACATACACATGGCCAGAGGAGATGATCTCCACGCCATAAAATACCTACCCCTCAAGCTCAAAGGGCCAGCCCGTCATTGGCTTAAAAGCCTCCCAGAAAACACTATTGGAAGTTGGGAAGAGCTCGAGGACGCGTTTAGAGCAAATTTTCAAGGGACGTATGTCCGCCCTCCGGATGCAGATGATCTAAGTCATATAACTCAACAGCCCGGAGAGTCAGCGCGCAAATTCTGGAACAGGTTCCTCACCAAAAAGAACCAAATAGTCGACTGTCCGGACGCCGAAGCCTTAGCAGCTTTTAAACACAACGTCCGAGACGAATGGCTTGCCAGACACCTCGGCCAAGAGAAACCGAGGACAATGTCCGTGCTAACAAGCCTCATGACCCGCTTCTGTGCGGGAGAGGATAGCTGGCTAGCAAGATGCAGCACCAGCGACCCAAGTACATCCGAGATAAGAGATGGAAACGGAAAATCACGGCACAGAAAAGAGCAGCGCCGGAATAAAGAGAAAAGCCCAAAGAGCACGGCAGTCAACGCCGGATTCAAAAGCTCGCGGCCAAACAACAAAACACCGCCTCTTAAGGATGACAGCGATGAGCTATCCAACTTAACCAAGATTTTGGGTCGGATATGTCAAATCCACAGTACCCCCGGAAGGCCTGCAAACCACACCCATCGAGACTGTTGGGTTTTCAAACAGTCCGGCCGACTAAACGCCGAACACAAGGGGCTCGACGCGTCAAGCGAAGATGATAAACCCCACCAGCAGAGCACCGGAAAGCAAAAGACTTTCCCACAAAAGGTCAAAGCAGTAAACTCACTTCACGTGATAATACGGAAAAATAGTGCGTCACCTTCTCAAAAGAGCCTCGCACGGTCCAACCCAGCAGACCATAGAGATTGGATATCAAAACCAATCACTTTCGACCACCTGGATTATTCCAGAAGTGTTCGAAATGCAGGATGGACTGCCCTGATATTGGATCCTATAATCGACGGACTGAAATTTACACAAGTCCTGATGGATGGAGGCAGTGACTTAAACCTGCTGTATCCAAACACAATCCGCAAGTTGGGGATAGACCTTACTAAAATTCGACACAGCCGCACTTCCTTTAAAGGAGTGACGCCAGGCCTTTACGCCAAGTGCACAGGCTCCCTATTACTAGAAGTTGTGTTCGGATCACCGAACAACTTTCGACGCGAAAAACTAATCTTTCATATCGTCCCATTTAAAAGTGGATATCAAGCACTCTTGGGACGAGAGGCTTTTGTCCGCTTCAACGCCATACCACATTACGCGTCTCTTACACTCAAGATGCCCGGTCCACGTGGCATCATTTCAGTGCGAGGGTCACTTAAAGACCCCGGTCACGGATAGACGAGTCCGGCATAAGTAGGCTAGGGGCTCCCTAGCCGCACATCCCTTCACAAGGGGCTGCGCGCACAAACAACAGCGAGTTCATACAGACCCCGCTTTACTTATTTATATTTCTTCTTTCACATATACCTTTTTCGCACGAGTTCTTTTCAAACTAAAGTTCCTCTCTTTTTACAGATGAACAACCTGCACACCCGTCCAGGATAACGGCACAACGGAGACACAGGCGCAGACGTGCAGTAGGGACCCGTTGCGAGGATTCTTTTCAGATTAAGACCCTGCGTAAACCTTTTTTTACTGTCTCTTGTTGTTATCCTCCCTTGGTTTGTTCTTATAACCAAAGCAGAGCCTGACGTTTTGGCATCGGCTGCGTCAGAGGACCATGCCCGTACCTGGACACCAGGGGCTTAGGGCATTGTTCTGCCCATTATTATAAAGACCGAACACCTTAGGGAGTGTTCGGCGTCTCGAGTTAGGCATTATATGCATCAGCTCCGAATCATGTCTTTGGTCAAATGTTGGGTTTGCCCGGCTCCTGTGTTTTGCTGCCTTACGTTCCGTATCATCAGCTAACGCGGCACCAGGAGAACTACTGCGATTGTGCCCCAGTTCGGCTGGGCGAGCACCTCAGTAGAGAAAGCCGAAAACTGACTGTCATGATATAGCGAGAGACTGGTCAACCACTCGATCGACTACCGGAATGTTTAGAATTCCCCGCTTTGACGAAGGACCGTTTCCCGGTCAGGCACACATGCGCCCCGAACTCGGAGAAGCGTGGTGCCCCAAGGGGCTATATCGTAGCCCCACCCTCGAACTCCACTGGCTAAGTGAAAGTGATAAAGCATTATAGTCCGGATTGCCTCGTTTGCTACGTTACCACCTCCTTAACAGGACCGAGACGTCGGATTAAGTGTGAAAAGGCGCTATTTTTGCGAACACCCCCGCACATTGTGCGTGGGGGCTGAAGCCGAAGACTGCAATCTTTCAGGTTATACAAATGTATACGTAAACGGCCGCATAGGAGATATTTTAATACTTGGAACGCACAAGTATAAAAAGCGGTTACATCATAATCATTGTCTTACAAGATAAAACGTTCATTTGAACGTGACATTTTTTGAGCAGTGCGACTCTATTACACGAGCGCCACGCATAACTTCCCCAAAATAGTGCTCGGCGGGTAACCGGCTTTCGTCCGAACCCGGGGCGGCAATAGCGGTGGCATCCATCTCTGTCCAATGTGTCTTCACACGGGCAAGAGCCATCCGCGCGCCTTCGATGCAGGCCGACCGCTTCATCTCCTTGATATGCGGCACCGCTCCAAGAAATTGCTGCAATAAGCCGAAATAGCTCGTCGCCTTGGGCCTCTCTGGCCAGACATGAGCCACGATGTCAGTCATGGCAAGTCCGGACAATCTATTTAGCTCGGCCCATTCGGCCAACCGATCGGTCAACGGAAGTGAACGATCCGGACTATGGAATTGAGACCAAAATAGCTCTTCCGTCTTGTGATCCCTCTGGCTCCGGAAGTGCTCAACGGCATCAGCCGCACTTGCCGCTAAGTCCATATATGGATCCTCCGGACCCCACAGCTGGCCAAGTTGAGCATACTTTGGATCTGTAAACCGGCGACGCAACAGAAAAGGCTTGCCAGCCACAATATCTCCGGCCTGGCGCAGCTCCTCCTTCATAGCCCGCATTGCAGGACGGGCATCCTTGGCCTCGGCGGTGGCCTTCCCCAGGTCTTCCCGCTCCGATAAGCGCTCCTTTTCAAGAGCCTCATTACGATCGGCAGCATCTTTTAATTTCACGGCCAGTTCGGCCATCTTTTCCCTGCTTAGGCAGTGTGCAGCCTTTTCGGCTTTCAACTCCTCTGCCGCCCTCGAGGCAGCTGCATCACTCCTTCGGGCTTGCTCCTTAGCTTGAGCAAGTTTGGCCCGAAGGCTCTCCACAGCAGCAGCACCGTCTGTATCACAGCATATACATTATCAGAGGCGGGCTTTGACCCCCTTAAATAAGCAACTGTGGAGAATTCATTTACCTTGCGACTCGTCTAGTCGCCGGTTGACAAGTGCGATGTCCGCATCCGCCACTTCAAGTTGCCGCATTAACTCGGCAACCCCACTAGTCCGGCTAGCCCTCGGACTATCCGCCACCTGCATAGGAATGGCGACATTCATTACTTGAGATTTTGATCCTCGGCACGCTGTCGCTTTCGACAACCTACCGAGTCTTAGGGGCTACTATCTATACAGGGCACACCTTTATGTGCAAAGCTGTCAAAAAGGTGTGTCATTCTTGCGTACCTCAAATCCCGCCAGCAAACTCCTGGCGGCACTATGCAATCCGCTTTCGGCGGACGAAATCCTTCCAATCACCATACGCATCAAAGCACGGTGATCTTCTGAGATGGACGCCCTCTCAAGCAGATTCTTCAGTTCTTCCGGCCGGATACTAGTGGGCGCCGAACTCTCCGGCCCCTCCGGACTCGGGGACACCCTCCGTGACGATACTTTAGGCTCGTCTGCCCTATCCGGCGACGCAGCAGACGGAGGCATTTCGCTCTCCATCATCTCCGGACAAAGATCCCCCGAAGACGAACTCATCTGAGAAGTCCGCAAATCCGAACTGCAAAGCAAAACTTTGGTTATCCACAGAAGCACAAATGAAGGTATTTTCTTATTAATGAACTCCCCTTTTTCTACGTCCGGGTTCTCCCCGGACGCCGTACCCCCCGGTGAAGATCTCTTCCCCCGTTTAGGGGCTTTGGCCTCCGGATCTTCGGAGGCGGTCCTCTTCTCCCCCTGGAAGGAGGGGTTTTTAATCCCCCCCTCTCCAGACGCCCCTTTGGGCGAAGTAATAGCTCCTCTATTTTCCCCATCGCTCCCTTCTACGGGCGCGACCTCCAACATTCTAACCAGCACGGGCTCCAGTGCGGTCTCTGGGAGGGGAGCCGGACACCTTATCAGCTTCGATCGCGCTACCCACTCCTGATGAAGAGTAATGGGTCAGGAGGCGAACTCTAGAAAAGCAGATAAACAGAACGTCCGGACTCTGAGCTATTTACCTGAGTATCCGGGCGATTGCAGCTTAGGCCTGCGTCCTCGGTCAATTCCGGACACGCTACCTGCGGTCCGAAGAACAACTTGTACATCTCCACGGGTGTCACACCCATGAAGTGTTGGAGAATTCGAGGTCCCTCCGGATTGAACTCCCATAGACGGAGAGGACGGCGTTTGCAGGGTAGAAGACGCCTGATTAGCATAACCTGCATCACCATGACTAGATTGATCTCCCTCGCCTGGAGGTCTCGAATCCGGCCCTGCAATGAGGGCACGTCTTCGGACGGCCCCCAATTGAGCCCTTGGTTGACCCACGACATCAGTCGGCGTGGAGGTCCCGGGCGGAATGAAGGCAGCGGCTTTTGCTTGCTGCCCTTTGGAGCGGTGATATAGAACCACTCCTGCTGCCACAGTCCGAGCTCCTCTTGGAAGGAACCCTCGGGCCACGGGGCATCGGCCCTTGTGCTTATGGCCGCCCCGCCGCACTCCGCTTGACGCCCCCCGATCATCTTCGGCTCCACATTAAAGGTCTTCAGCCACAGGCCGAAGTGGGGAGTGACGCGGAGGAAGGCTTCGCAGATGATAATGAATGCGGAGATATAGAGGATGGACTCCGGAGCCAAGTCGTGAAAATCCAGCCCGTAGTAGAACATGAGCCCTCTCATGAAGGGGTCCGTCGGGAAGCCAAAACCCCGACGGAGGTGGGATACGAAGACAACATACTCACCGGGCTCGGGAGCGGGCACGGCCTGCCCTTGGGCAGGCAACCTGTGCAAAATCTCGTAGGACAGGTACTTGGCCTCACGCAGCTTTAACACGTCCTCCTCCGTGACGGAGGAGGGCATCCACCGACCCTGGAGGTCAGAGCCGGACATGGTTGAGAATCCGAAGCGCTCGAATCTGGGGCTCTGGGTGTTGGAACTGGGAGCAAGGAGGAGATTCGATGCGAGATTGAAGAAAAGAAACGAGCCTTGGTCCTCTTATAAAGGGGAAAAATACCAAGAGTCGTCTCCGTGACCGTTCGGGATTTACCTTCGATAGAGGAGGCGTGGCGACGGGCACGGTTGGGTTACCCACGCACGTATTGATGAGAATCCCGGAATAAGGGGAACACGATCTCTGCTTCGATAGGACGTGCCAATGAAACCGCCTCGCTAAACGTGCTGAGGTGGTATAATAAAAAACGATTCAAATAAAGGCTTGGAAGCGGTGTGATGTCATGCCGCATAAAACGTCAGCAGATTGGACTAGTGTACATTTTATTCTCTCTACGGTGGACTGTGGAATTTATTTTGCAGAGCCGGACACTATCCTGGTGTTCATGATCTTCTCTGGATTATTCAAGGGAGGAACCCGCCTTGCAATGCCGAACATTATGCGCGCCGGACTTATCATCATTGAAGCCTGGTTCAGGGGCTACTGAGGGAGTCCTGGACTAGGGGGTGTTCGGACAGCCGGACTATCATCATTCGCCGGACTCCAAGACTACGAAGATACAAGATTGAAGACTCCGTCCCGTGTCCGGATGGGACTTTCCTTGGCGTGGAAAGCAAGCTTGGCGATACGGATATGTAGATCTCCTACCATTGTAACCGACTCTGTGTAACCCTAGCCGTCTCCGATGTCTATATAAACTGGAGGGCTTTAGTCCGTAGGACACAACATACATTACAACAATCATACCATAGGCTAGCTTTAGGGTTTAGCCTCCTTGATCTCGTGGTAGATCCACTCTTGTACTACCCATATCATCAATATTAATCAAGCAGGACGTAGGGTTTTACCTCCATCGAGAGGGCCCGAAGCTGGGTAAAACACCGTGTCCCTTGTCTCCTGTTACCATCCGCCTAGACGCACAGTTCGGGACCCCCTACCCGAGATCCGCCGGTTTTGACACCGACAATGACTGAAAAGCCTCGGTTTCAGTAAGATGGAACAAGAAAGCAACTTGTTGGAAGTAATACATTTTGATGTGTGCAGTCTAATGAGTGCTGAGGTATGCGGTGGATATCATTATGTTCTTACTTAGCAGATGATTTGAGTAGATTCTGAGTATATTGACTTGATGAAACACAAATTTGAATTATTAAAAGGTTCAAGTAATTTCAGAGTGAAGTTGAAGATCGTCGTGACAAGAGGATAAAATGTCTATGATATGATCATAGAGATGAATATCTGAGTTACAAGTTTGGCACACAATTAAGACATTGTGGAAATTGTTTCACAATTAATACCGCCTGGAACACCATAGTGTGATGGTGTGTCCGAACATCATAACTGCACCCTATTGGATATGGTACATACCATGATGTCTCTTATCGAATTACCACTATCGTTTATAGGTTAGGCATTAGAGACAACCGCATTCACTTTAAATAGGGTACCACGCAATTCCGTTGAGACGACACCGTATGAACTATGGTTTAGAGAAACCTAAGATATCGTTTCTTAAAAGTTTGGGGATGCAACACTTATGTGAAAAAGTTTCAGGCTGATAAGCTCGAACCCAAAACGGATAAATGCATCTTCATAGGACACCCAAAACAATTGGGTATACCTCATGTCTCAGATCCAGAAGCAAAAGGGATTGTTTCTAGAATCGGGTCCTTTCTTGAGGAAAAGTTTCTCTCGAAAGAATTGAGTGGGAGGATGGTGGGGACTTAATGAGGTTATTGAACCGTTACTTCAACTAGTGTGTAGCAGGACACAGGAAGTTGTTCCTATGGTGCCTACACCAATTGAAGTGGAAGCTGATGATATTGATCATGAAACTTCTGATCAAGTCACTACCAAACCTCGTAGGTTGACAAGGATGTGTACTACTTCAGAGTGGTACGTAATCCTGTCTTGGAGGTCATGTTGCTAGACAACAATGAACCTACGAGCTATGGAGAAGCGATGGTGGGCCCGGATTCTGACAAATGGCTCGGGGCCATAAAATCCGAGAGGGGATCCATGTATGAAAACAAAGTATAGACTTTGGAAGAACTACTCGATGGTCGTAAGGCTGTTGAGTACAGATGGATTTTAAAAGGAAGACAGACAATGATGGTAAGTGTCACCATTAAGAAAGCTTGACTTGTCGCTAGGATGTTTTCCGACAAGTTCAAGGAGTTGACTAAGATGAGACATTCTCACTCGTAGCGATGCTAAGAGTCTTTTGAAATTATATTAGCAGTTACTGCATTATTTATGAAATCTTGCAGATAAGATGTCAAAACATTGTTTCCTCGACGATTTTCTTGAGGAAAGGTCGTATACAACCAGAAGGTTTTGTCAATCCTGAAAGATGCTAACAAGTATGCAAAGCTCCAGTAATCCTTCTAAGGACTGGACTAAGCATCTCGGAGTTGGAATATACACTTTGATGAGATGATCAAAGATTTTGGGTTTATACAAAGTTTATGAGAAACTTGTATTTCCAAAGAAGTGAGTGGGAGCACTATAAAATTTCTGATGAGTATATGTTGTAAACATATTGTTGATCAGAAATGATGTAGAATTTCTGGAAAGCATATAGGGTTATTTGAAAAGTGTTTTTCAGGGAAAACCTGGATTAAGCTACTTGAACATTGAGCATCAAGATCTATAAGGATAGATCAAAATCGCTTGATAGTACTTTCAAATGATTTCGCACCGTGACAAGATTTTGAAGGAGTTCAAAATAGAACAGCAGAGAAGGAGTTCTTGGTTGTATTATAAGGTGTGAGTATTGAGTAAGACTCAAGACCTGACCACGATAGAAGAGAGAGAAATGACGAAGGTCGTCCCCTATGCTTTAGACGTAAGCTCCATAGTATGCTATGCTGAGTACCGCACCTGATGTGTGCCTTGCCAAGAGTCAGTCAAGGGGTACAAGTGTGATCCAGGAATGGATCACAGGACAGCAGTCAAGGTTATCCTTGGTAACTAGTTGACTAAGGAATTTTCTCAATTATAGAGGTGGTAAAAGAGTTTGTCGTAAAGGGTTACGCCGATGCAAACTTTGACACCAATCTGGATGACTCTGAGTAGTAGACCGGATTCGTATAGTAGATCAGTTATTTGGAATAGTTCCAAATAGCGCGTGCTAGCTACATCTAGGAGATGACATAGAGATTTGCAAATCACACACGGATCTGATAGATTCAGACCCGTTGACTAATTAACTCTCTCACAAGCAAGATATGATCAAACCCAATGGGTGTTGGATTCATTGCAATCACATAGTGATGTGAACTAGATTATTGACTCTAGTGCAAGTGGGAGACTGTTGGAAATATGCCCTAGAGGCAATAATAAAATGGTTATTATTATATTTCCTTGTTCATGATAATTGTCTATTGTTCATGCTATAATTGTATTAACAGGAAAACCGTAATACATGTGTGAATACATAGACCACAACATGTCCCTAGTGAGCCTCTAGTTGACTAGCTCGTTGATCAATAGATGGTTATGGTTTCCTGACCATGGACATTGGATGTCATTGATAACGGGATCCCATCATTAGGAGAAGGATGTGATGGACAAGACCCAATCCTAAGCATAGCACAAGATCGTATAGTTCGTTTGCTAAGAGCTTTTCTAATGTCAAGTATCATTTCCTTAGACCATGAGATTGTGCAACTCCCGGATACCGTAGGAATGCTTTGGGTGTACCAAACGTCACAAGGTAACTGGGTGGCTATAAAGGTGCACTACAGGTATCTCCGAAAGTGTCTGTTGGGTTGGCACGAATCGAGACTGGGATTTGTCACTCCGTATGACGGAGAGGTATCGCTGGGCCCACTCGGTAATGCATCATCATAATGAGCTCAATGTGACTAAGTAGTTAGTCACGGGATCATGCATTACGGAACGAGTAAAGTGACTTGCCAGTAACAAGATTGAATGAGGTATTGGGATACCGATGATCGAATCTCGGGCAAGTAACATACTGATTGGCAAAGGGAATTGTATATGGGATTGATTGAATCCCCGACATCGTGGTTCATCCGATGAGATCATCGTGGAACATGTGGGAGCTAACATGGGTATCCAGATCTTGCTGTTGGTTATTGGTCGGAGAACGTCTCGGTCATGTCCGCATGGTTCCCGAACCCGTAGGGTCTACACACTTAAGGTTCGGTGACGCTAGAGTTGTTATGGGAAATAGTATGTGGTTAACGAAGGTAGTTCGGAGCCCCGGATGTGATCCCGGACGTCATGAGGATTTCCGTAATGGTCCGGCGGTGAAGATCGATATATTGGACAAAGGGTATTGGAGTCCGGAAGTGTTCCGGGGGTACCAGGGTATGACTAGCGTGACCGAAAGATGTTTCGGAGGCCCCGACAAGCGTTGGGGGGCCTAATGTGCCAAGGGGAGGGGGAACACCAGCCCACTAAGGGGCTGTGTGCCCCTCCCAACCCCTGTCACGTAACCAGGAGAGGTGAGGCGCCTCCCCTAGGGCAGCCGCCCCTCCCGGCTTGGGGGGCAAGTTTCCTAGGGGTGGGGGCGCCCAAACCCATCTAGGGTTTCCCCTGTGGCCGCCACCCCTCCCCTAGGGAACCCTAGGGCGCCTCCTCCACCCCCCTTCCCCCTATATATAGTGAGGGAGACAGAGGGCAGCCGCACCCCTTCCCTGGCGCAGCCCTTTCCCTCCTCCAACTCTTCCTCCTACTCCGTAGTACTTGGCAAAGCCCTGCAGGAATACCACGAGCTCCACCACCACCATGCCGTCGTGCTGTTGGAGTTCTCCCTCAACTTCTCCTCTCCCCTTGCTGGATCAAGAAGGAGGAGACGTCCCCGGGCTGTATGTGTGTTGAACGCGGAGGCCCGGTCCGTTCGGCGCTAGATCAGATCTTCTGTGATTTGAATCGCCGCGAGTACGACTCCATCAACCGCATTCTTGTAATGCTTCCGCTTAGAGATCTTCAAGGGTATGAAGATGCACTTCCTCTCTCTCTCTCTCGTTTCTAGAATCTCCATAGATTGATCTTGGTGATGCATAGAAAATTTTGAATTTCTGCTACGTTCCCCAACAACTACAAGCCTTGCAAGCAATGTAGCTAATGAGTTAGTTACGGAATGATGCATTATGTAACGAGTAAAGAGACTTGCCAGTAACGATATTGAACTAGGTATTGGATACCGACGATCAAATCTCGGGCAAGTAACATACCGATGACAAAGGGAACAACGTATGTTGTTATGCGGTTTGACCAATAAAGATCTTCGTAGAATATGTAGGACCCAATATGAGCATCCAGGTTCCGCTATTGGTTATTGACCGGAAACGCGTCTCGGTCATGTCTACATACTTCTCGAACCCGTAGGGTCCGCACGCTTAAGGTTTCGTTGACAGTTTTATTATGAGTTTATGAGTTTTGATGTACCAAAGGTTGTTCGGAGTCTCGGATGTGATCACGGAGTTGACGAGGAGGCTCGAAATGGTCGAGACATAAAGATCGATATATTGGACGACTATATTTGGACACCGGAAAGGTTCCGGGTGAGATTGGGACAATACCGGAGCTCCGGGAGGTATATGGGCCTTATTGGGCCTTAGTGGACAGGAGGGAGAAGAAGCAAAGGAGGGGGCCCCCCCAAGCCCAAACCGAATTGGGAAGGGGGCCGCCCCCCTTTCGTTCTTCCCTCCCTCCTCTTCCTTCCCTCTCCTCTCCTAATAGGAAAGGGGGGAGTCCTACTCCCGGTTGGGGTTGGACTCCCCCCCTAGGGTGCGCCACGCCCCTTGGCCGGCCCCTCCTCCACTCCTTTATATACAGGGGAGGGGGGGTACCCCATAGAGACAACAATTGATCTCTTGATCTCTTAGCCGTGTGCGGTGCCCCCCTCCACCATAGTCCTTGATAATATTGTAGCGGTGCTTAGGCGAAGCCCTGCGACGGTAGAACATCAAGATCGTCACCACGCCGTCGTGCTGACGGAACTCTTCCCCGACATTCTGCTGGATCGGAGTACGGGGAACGTCATCGAGCTGAACGTGTGCTAGAACTCGGAGGTGCCGTAGTTTTGGTGCTTGATCGGTCGGGCCGTGAAGACGTACGACTACATCAACCGCATTGTTCTAACGCTTCCGCTTTCGATCTACGAGGGTACGTGGACAACACTCTCCCCTCTCATTGCTATGCATCACCATGATTTTGCGTGTGCATAGGATTTTTTTTGAAATTACTACGTTCCCCAATAGTGGCATCTGAGCCAGGTTTTATGCGTAGATGTTATATGCACGAGTAGAACACAAGTGAGTTGTGGGCGATACAAGTCATACTGCTTACCAGCATGTCATACTTTGGTTCAGCGGTATTGTTGGATGAAGCGGCCCAGGCCGACATTACGCGTACGCTTACGCGAGACTGGTTTTACCGCCGTGCTTCGCATACAGGTGACTAGCGGGTGTTTGTTTCTCCAACTTTAGTTGAACCGAGTGTGGCTACGCCCGGTCCTTGCGAAGGTTAAAACAACACTAACTTGACAAACTATCGTTGTGGTTTTGATGCGTAGGTAAGAACGGTTCTTGCTCAACCCGTAGCAGCCATGTAAAATTTGCAACAACAAAGTAGAGGACGTCTAACTTGTTTTTGCAGGGCATGTTGTGATGTGATATGGTCAAGATGTGATGCTATATTTTATTGTATGAGATGATCATGTTTTGTAACCGACTTATCGGCAACCGGCAGGAGCCATATGGTTGTCGCTTTATTGTATGAAATGCAAGCGCCCTATAATTGCTTTACTTTATCACTAAGCGGTAGCGATAGTCGTAGAAGCAATAGATAGCGTAACGATAACGATGCTACGATGGAGATCAAGGTGTCGCGCCGGTGACGATGGTGATCACGACGGTGCTTCGGAGATGGAGATCACAAGCACAAGATGATGATGGCCATATCATATCACTTATATTGATTGCATGTGATGTTTATCCTTTATGCATCTTATCTTGCTTTGATTGACGGTAGCATTTTAAGATGATCTCTCACTAATTATCAAGAAGTGTTCTCCCTGAGTATGCACCATGGCGAAAGTTCTTCGTGCTGAGACACCACGTGATGATCGGGTGTGATAGTCTCTACGTTCAAATACAACGGGTGCAAAACAGTTGCACACGCGGAATACTCGGGTTAAACTTGACGAGCCTAGCATATACAGATATGGCCTCGGAACACGGAGACCGAAAGGTCGAACGTGAATCATATAGTAGTTATGATCAACATAGTGATGTTCACCATTGAAAACTACTCCATCTCACGTGATGATCGGACATGGTTTAGTTCATTTGTATCACGTGATCACTTAGATGACTAGAGAGATGTCTGTCTAAGTGGGAGTTCTTTAAGTAATATGATTAATTGAACTTAAATTTATCATGAACTTAATACCTGATAGTATTTTGCTTGTCTATGTTTGTTGTAGATAGATGGCTCGTGCTGTTGTTTCGTTGAATTTTAATGTGTTCCTTGAGAAAGCTAAGTTGAAAGATGATGGTAGCAATTACACGGACTGGATCCGTAACTTGAGGATTATCCTCATTGCTGCACAGAAGAATTACGTCCTGGAAGCACCGCTGGGTGCCAGGCCTGCTGCAGATGCAACTGACGACATTAAGAACGTCTGGCAGAGCAAAGCTGATGACTACTCGATAGTTCAGTGTGCCATGCTTTACGGCCTAGAAGCGGGACTTCAACTACGTTTTGAACGTCATGGAGCATATGCGATGTTCCAGGAGTTGAAGTTAATATTTCAAGCAAATGCTCGGATTGAGAGATATGAAGTCTCCAATAAGTTCTATAGCTGCAAGATGGAGGAGAATAGTTCTGTCAATGAACATATACTCAAAATGTCTGGGTATAATAATCACTTGATTCAACTGGGAGTTAATCTTCCTGATGATAGTGTCATTGACAGAATTCTTCAATCACTGCCACTAAGCTACAAGAGCTTTGTGATGAACTATAATATGCAAGGGATGGACAAGACTATTCCCGAGCTCTTCGTAATGCTAAAGGCTGCAGAGGTAGAAATCAAGAAGAAGCATCAAGTGTTGATGGTCAATAAGACCACCAGTTTCAAGAAAAAAGGTAAAGGGAAGAAGAAGGGGAACCTCAAGAAGAACAACAAACAAGTTGCTGCTCAAGAGAAGAAACCCAATTCTGGACCTAAGCCTGAAATTGAGTGCTTCTACTGCAAGCAGACTGGTCACTGGAAGCGGAACTGCCCCAAGTATTTGGCGGATAAGAAGGATGGCAAGGTGAACAAAGGTATATGTGATATATATGTTATTGATGTGTACCTTACTAATGATCGCAGTAGCACTTGGGTATTTGATACTGGTTCTGTTGCTAATATTTGCAACTTGAAACAGGGACTACGGATTAAGTGAAGATTGGCTAAGGACGAGGTGACGATGCGCGTGGGAAATGGTTCCAAAGTCGATGTAATCGCGGTCGGCATGCTACCTCTACATCTACCTTCGGGATTAGTTTTAGACATGAATAATTTTTATTTGGTGCCAGCGTTGAGCATGAACATTATATCTGGATCTTGTTTGATGTGAGACGGTTATTCATTTAAATCTGAGAATAATGGTTGTTCTATTTATATGAGTAATATCTTTTATGGTCATGCACCCTTGAAGAGTGGTCTATTTTTATTAAATCTCGATAGTAGTGATACACATATTCACAATGTTGAAGCCAAAAGATGCAGAGTTGATAATGATAGTGCAACTTATTTGTGGCACTGCCGTTTGGGTCATATTGGTGTAAAGTGCATGAAGAAACTCCATACTGATGGACTTCTGGAATCACTTGATTATGAATCACTTGGTACTTGCGAACCGTGCCTCATGGGCAAGATGACTAAAACGCTGTTCTCCGAAACTATGGAGTGAGCAACTGATTTGTTGGAAATCATACATACTGATGTATGTGGTCCAATGAATATTGAGGCTCGCGGCGGGTATCGTTATTTTCTCACCTTCACAGATGATTTGAGCAGATATGGGTATATCTACTTGATGAAACACAAGTCTGAAACATTTGAAAAGTTCAAAGAATTTCAGCGTGAAGTGGAAAATCATCGTAACAAGAAAATAAAGTTTCTACGATCTGATCGTGGAGGAGAATATTTGAGTTACGAGTTTGGTTTACATTTGAAGCAATGCGGAATAGTTTCGTAACTCATGCCACCCGGAACACCACAAAGAAATGGTGTGTCCAAACGTCGTAATCGTACTTTACTAGATATGGTGCAATCTATGATGTCTCTTACTAATTTACCGCTATCGTTTTGGGGTTATGCTTTAGAGACGGCCGCATTCACGTTAAATAGGGAACCATCAAAATCCGTTGAGACGACGCCTTATGAACTGTGGTTTGGCAAGAAACCAAAGTTGTCGTTGCTTAAACTTCAACCAGATAAGCTCGAACCCAAATCGGAGAAATGTGTCTTCATAGGGTACCCAAAAGAGACTATTGGGTACACCTTCTATCACAGATCTGAGGGCAAGATTTTTGTTGCTAAATTCGGATCCTTTCTAGAGAAGGAGTTTCTCTCGAAAGAAGTGAGTGGGAGGAAAGTAGAACTTGATGAGGTAACTGTACCTACTCCCTTATTGGAAAGTAGTTCATCACAAGAACCGGTTCCTGTGACAACTACACCAATCAGTGAGGAAGCTAATGATATTCATCATGAAACTTCAGATCAAGTTACTAACGAACCTCGTAGGTCAACCAGAGTAAGATCCGCACCAGAGTGGTACGGTAATCCTATTCTAGAAGTCATGTTACTTGACCATGACGAACCTACGAACTATGAGGAAGCGATGATCAGCCCAGATTCTGCAAAATGGCTTGAGGCCATGAAATCTGAGATGGGATCCATGTATGAGAACAAAGTATGGACTTTGGTTAACTTGCCCGATGATCGGCAAGCCATCGAGAATAAATGGATCTTCAAGAAGAAGACTGACATTGATGGTAATGTAACTGTCTACAAAGCTTGACTTGTTGCGAAAGGTTTTCGACAAGTTCAAGGGGTTGACTACGGTGAGACTTTCTCACCCGTAGCGATGCTTAAGTCTGTCCGAATCATGTTAGCAATTGCTGCATTTTATGATTATGAAATATGGCAAATGGATGTCAAAACTGCATTCCTGAATGGATTTCTGGAAGAAGAGTTGTATATGATGCAACCGGAAGGTTTTGTCGATCCAAAAGATGCTAACAAAGTGTGCAAGCTCCAGCGATCCATTTATGGACTGGTGCAAGCCTCTCAGAGTTGGAATAAACGCTTTGATAGTGTGATCAAGGCATATGCTTTTATACAGACTTTTGGAGAAGCCTGTATTTACAAGAAAGTGAGTGGGACCTCTGTAGCATTTCTGATATTATATGTAGACGACATATTGTTGATTGGAAATGATATAGAATTTTTGGATATCATAAAGGGATACTTGAATAAAAGTTTTTCAATGAAAGACCTCGGTGAAGCTGCTTACATATTGGGCATCAAGATCTATAGAGATAGATCAAGACGCTTAATTAATTGGACTTTCACAAAGCACATACCTTGATAAAGTTTTGAAAAAGTTCAAAATGGATCAGGCAAAGAAAGGGTTCTTGCCTGTATTACAAGGTGTGAAGTTGAGTCAGACTCAATGCCCGACCACAGCAGAAGATAGAGAGAAAATGAAAGATGTTCCCTATGCTTCAGCCATAGGCTCTATCATGTATGCAATGCTATGTACCAGACCTGATGTATGCTTAGCAATAAGTTTAGTAGGGAGGTACCAAAGTAATCCATGAGTGGATCACTGGACAGCGGTCAAGAATATCCTGAAATACCTGAAAAGGACTAAGGATATGTTTCTCGTTTATGGAGGTGACAAAGAGCTAGTCGTAAATGGTTACGTCGATGCAAGCTTTGACACTGATCTGGACGATTCTAAATCGCAAACCGGATACATGTTTATACTAAACGGTGAAGCTGTCAGTTGGTGCAGTTCTAAACAAAGCATCGTGGCGGGATCTACATGCGAATCGGAGTACATAGCTGCTTCGGAAGCAGCAAATGAAGGAGTCTGGATGAAGGAGTTCATTTCCGATCTAGGTGTCATACCTAGTGCATCGGGACCAATGAAGATCTTCTGTGACAATACTGGTGCAATTGCCTTGGCAAAGGAATCCAGATTTCACAAGAGGACCAAGCACATCAAGAGACGCTTCAATTCCATCCGGGACCAAGTCCAGGAGGGAGACATAGAGATATGCAAGATACATACGGATCTGAATGTTGCAGACCCAATGACTAAGCCTCTTCCACGAGCAAAACATGATCAGCACCAAGACTTCATGGGTGTTAGAATCATTACTGTGTAATCTAGATTATGACTCTAGTGCAAGTGGGAGACTGAAGGAAATATGCCCTAGAGGCAATAATAAAGTTATTATTTATTTCCTCATATCATGATAAATGTTTATTATTCATGCTAGAATTGTATTAACCGGAAACATAATACATGCGTGAATACATAGACAAACTTAATGTCACTAGTATGCCTCTATTTGACTAGCTCATTAATCAAAGATGGTTATGTTTCCTAACCATAGACATGAGTTGTCATTTGATTAACGGGATTACATCATTAGGAGAATGATGTGATTGACATGACTCATTCCGTTAGCTTAGCACTTGATCGTTTAGTATATTGCTATTGCTTTCTTCATGACTTATGCATGTTCCTACAACTATGAGATTATGCAACTCCCGTTTACCGGAGGAACACTTTGTGTGCTACCAAACGTCACAACGTAACTGGGTGATTATAAAGGAGCTCTACAGGTGCCTCCAAAGGTACATGTTGAGTTGGCGTATTTCGAGATTAGGTTTTGTCACTCCGATTGTCGGAGAGGTATCTCTGGGCCCTCTCGGTAATGCACATCACTACAAGCCTTGCAAGCAATGTAGCTAATGAGTTAGTTACGGAATGATGCATTATGTAACGAGTAAAGAGACTTGCCGGTAACGATATTGAACTAGGTATTGGATACCGACGATCGAATCTCGGGCAAGTAACATACCGATGACAAAAGGAACAATGTATGTTGTTATGCGGTTTGACCGATAAAGATCTTCGTAGAATATGTAGGACCCAATATGAGCATCCAGGTTCCGCTATTGGTTATTGACCGGAAACACGTCTCGGTCATGTCTACATAGTTCTCGAACCCATAGGGTCCGCACGCTTAAGGTTTCGTTGACAGTTTTATTATGAGTTTATGAGTTTTCATGTACCGAAGGTTGTTTGGAGTCCCAGATGTGATCACGGACTTGACGAGGAGTCTCGAAATGGTACAGACATAAAGATCGATATATTGGACGACTACATTTGGACACCGGAAAGGTTCCGGGTGAGATTGGAACAATACCGGAGCTCCGGGAGGTTATCAGAACCCCCCGGGAGGTATATGGGCCTTATTGGGCCTTAGTGGAAAGGAGGGAGAAGAAGCAAAGGAGGGTCCCCCGAAGCCCAATTCGAATTGGGAAGGGGGCCGGCCCCCCCTTTCCTTCTTCCCTCCCTCCTCTTCCTTCCCTCTCCCTCTCCTAATCGGAAAGGGGGGAGTCCTACTCCCAGTTAGGGTTGGACTCCCCCCTAGGGCGCGCCACCCCCCTTGGCCGGCCCCTTCCTCCACTCCTTTATATACGGGGGAGGGGGCACCTCATAGAGACAACAATTGATCTCTAGATCTCTTTGCCGTGTGCGGTGCCCCCCTCCACCATAGTCCTCGATAATATTGTAGCGGTGCTTAGGCGAAGCCCTGCGACGGTAGAACATCAAGATCATCACCACGCCGTCGTGTTGACGGAACTCTTCTTCGACATTGTGCTGGATCGGAGTACGGGGAACGTCATCGAGATGAACGTGTGCTAGAACTCGGAGGTGCCGTAGTTTCGGTGCTTGATCGGTCGGGCCATGAAAACGTACGACTACATCAACCGCGTTGTTCTAACGCTTCCGCTTTTGGTCTACGAGGGTACGTGGACAACACTCTCCCCTCTCGTTGCTATGCATCACCATGATTTTGCGTGTGCGTAGGATTTTTTTTAAATTACTACGTTCCCAACAATAGGACGCCAGTTACATTGACTTCCATCTTTGAAACCAACCAAGACGTCGTCCACCTACCGCCATGGAGCAAAACACCGAACCGGGTGTCGTCCAACATGGTCACCACGTATGTTGCCAGCCACCGGTCCCCAGAGCGTGGGAGAGGACGTAAGGCGTGACTCGGCAAGATGCCGGGGTAAACACACCCACAACCCGATGTGTGGCAACTCGCGGTGAAAGTAAGAAAGCCCAGCTCCAGCGCTGGGTGAGCAGCAGCGTCATCTCATTGCCCGACTTGTCACAGCGGAGTAAAAAATATCGGATATGTGTTGCAAATTTGACACGACCAACCACCGTCTCCAACAGGATCAGCCACGGACTTGTTGTCTTTAATCATTTTGAGGTCGGCAATAAATCTATTGATGAAAGAGTGGCTAGTTTTAGGGCTTTGAGAAATGACTTCGTGAATAGCTTTGCATCTTGCATCCCATATTGCCCAAAGGGTGAGCGAGACCTGCACAAAAAGAGCATACGATAGTGACTCCATAAGTGTGAACAACCAGTTTTTTTGCGTTTGGTCCAGAAGTCGCCAGTAAGGTTTGAGCGCATTCGTCATCAAGCAAAGCCCACGTGCATCTCGAAACTGTACATTCAACCATCGAATGCTTCCGTGAATCAAGCTTCCAGCAGAAACTACATGCATTTTGTGTCAGTCATATGCATGTGAGCTCTAACGACGTTAGTCGGGATTGGATGTCTAGATAGCCTCCATAAAAACATCCAAACCTTGGCTGGAACTTGAGTCTTCCATAAGCCCCTCTAAGAACTGGCAGAGACATTGAGCCATGCCTCTTTCCCTGCCTTGTGGCAATGAGCATCATGTAGGCCGATGTCGCAGAAAAATTGTCGTCTCACAAAATTCCAGCTCCATAAATATTCCATGTTTATTGTGCACAAAGGTATGCCCAGAATAACGCGCACATCCATTGGCATAAAGACTACTTGTTTGTTCCATGATGCTGCAGAGGCGTCGATCAATTCCGCACCAGTATTTGGAGGGTTAGGGATCAAACAACTATTAGGTTTTAACATTTCATTGCGAGGGATCCAATTCTCGTTCCATACACTTCTTGTTGCACCATGGCCAATGCGCTTGATTAAGCCCTGCTTCAACGTATCTCTTCAATAATAGCTCTCCAGATATGACTTGGATGTCCACCTAAAGAGTTATGCAGAACTGACGAATTTGGATAGTAGATGCTTTTCAGAAGCTGAGCACTCAGTGTACTGTGGTTGTAAGACCAAACATGATTTGAAAAGAAAAAAAGGAACTGTTATCTTTGCCTTCTTTGCTTTAGAGCATCTCCAGCCGTTCGGCCCCCCCAAGGGCTTGAAATAGCGCCGCTTGGGGATCATCCGACAATATATTCGGCGTGGGGGGGGGGGGGGGGGGGGGGGGAGGGGGAGGGAGGGTTCCCAGCCGACACCCCAAGTTCGCCCCCCAGTCGCAGATATCGGCCCAGATTCGGTGCAAATTCAGCCCAAATTTGCCTCAAATTCGGTACAATTTGGCACAAATTAAGCAAAAACTATTTTTATCACATAGTTCAACACAGAAAGTCAATATAAATCAAAGCTTGGCAATGACATTCGAGCACTGCAGTACGTTGATGTCATTGTGAGTTCCTGGCATACCAAAGAAGGAGTGCCAAATCCAGAGGTCTTGTGTGTCAACTGCCTCAAGTACCACACTGCAAGCTCTTTTGACGCCTTTGTACATCCCTTGCCAAGCAAATAGACCGTTTTTCCGTGCCCAATGCATGCAGCCGATGCTTCCAAGCATCCCAGGAAATCCTCTTGTTGCATTCTCTGCTAGGATTCGAGCAGTGTCTTCAGTATTGGGTGGTCGCAAGTATTATGGTCCAAACACTGCCACCACTGCCCTGCAAAACTTGTACAACTAATCAATGGTGGTGGACTCGGCCATGCATCCATATTCTTCTTGTATATCACCGGGAGCTCCGTACGCAAGCATCCTCATAGTTGTCGTGCACTTCTGGAGTGAGGAGAATCTAACTATGCCGGTGCAGTCCTTCTTGCAAATGAAATAGCTGTCGAACTCCCGGATGGCATTCATATTCATGAGGAAGAGCTTCCGGCTCATCCGATAACAGCGCCAAAACACTTTCTCGCCGTGCGGTGGAGCGTTGGCGAAGTAGTCGACGTAAAGCAACCAGTAGCCCTCCTTTCGATGCCTCTGCTTGCTCTTGCGGCAGCCCGATGCCGAGCCACCTCGTCGCGGCTTTGCATTGTTGGCGAACAGGCCGGCCATAGCAACGAGGATCATTAGGTTTTCTTCGTCGTTGGTGTCGACCTCGGCTTCCTCCTCCATCAGAGCCATGTTTGCCTCCTCGTCGTCGGAGTCCATTGCCGAACAGGCAAATCACCGAACACCTGGTGGGTGGGCAGTCGCCGGTACCCCTGCCTGCGTCGTCGGAGCCCTGGAAAGCTCGCCCAGGTGCGGGATGGAGGCTGTCGCGGCGAAACTCCCTCTTTTCGGCGGGGAAACGACCTTTCTAGCGGTGGAGCAGCGACTGTGGGCAGGTGGGCGGCACCGTGATCGACATGGCGGCGAAGGGGTAAGTGGTGTTCTGTGGCGCACAGGTGGAATCTGGGCGGAGAAAAGGCGTTTCTCGCCTGACAGTGGTGGCCCACACGCCACTTTTCCTTCCGCCGGAGCCCGCAAGTGCCCCCCCCCCCCCCCCCCCCCCCCCCCCCCCCCGTGCGTTGTGTTCGGCCTAGGAACGTCGGGCCAAGAAATGGGCCGAACCGCCGAAATTCGGCGTCCTGGAGGGGTGTGGGGGGCGTTTGGGGTATTCTTTTGCGCCGGCAGAAAAAATGTCGTCTTGGGGGGCCTGTTGGGGGTGTGTGGCTGGATATGCTCCTACGAAGTAGGCGCGCACTTCCGCTCTGCATGCCTTAGTGATGTTTTCTCGAGGCACACCATCCAAAACCATGTTCTTAGCTTCATGCAAAACTATAATACATGTAGAGAAATTGCCAAAAAAAACATGCAGCAAAACTCAGTTTTCTTTAGGGCCTCGTTTTTTTTGAGTTTTTTGATTGGCCTAACATAGAAGTCCATCCACATTTTCCCTGACACCATGTTTTTCCTGGTAAGCATTCCGCATCTCAAACGGATCACTATATTTATGTGCAATGTGAAAGTACATCTTATATCACGAGCTTTATTTTTAGAAAAGAATGATTACCCTCGGCCTCTGGATCAAAATGATGCATGCAGCCCTAGTTTATATCACGAGTACTCCTAGTAAATATTGAACCCACATGCTGGTATATATTCTCACTGGCGCAACGCAACCACACAACCAAGCATGCTCACAAACACCTGAGTCCAATCAGCGCCTAATCAATTTCATCACCCACTAAGAGCAACTCTAGCAGACCCGCATCCGTCCCCGACCCACAAAATAACAGCCAAAATGTGGGTACGGGCCGAAAAGCCTGCCCGACCAGTCCCCGCATCGCCACTACACCACAACACTACATCCCCAATAGACAGATAGGTCGGGAATACAAGTTCCCCCAACAAACAGTCAGATGGGAAAGACTATTGCCGACCGACATTGTCTATTGGGGAAAGTCTAGACGGGAAAACCCTTTCCCGACCGACATACCTTTCTCGACCGACTGCTTGTCAGCCATGCGATATCTTTCACGACCAACATTCTGTTGGGCCTATCATGGGCCTTTCCCGACCGACAATCTGTTGGGGGGCGCGGCAAATTCCCGACCCCAACCCGGGAAAACGCGGGTTTCCCCCTCGCGGCTGCGGTGCCCTGCATCACAGAGAAGCAGTTGGCGGGAGGGACATTTCAACCCGCGCTCTTTCCCCCCCTCTTTCCGCCGCCGCCCGCTGCCGGTGATTCCGGCCATATCTGCGGGCGGAATCGCGCCCCGGGGCCGCCCCACACCCTCCCGCGCTGAGCCGCTGCACCACCCCTCTGGATCCGGCGAGAAGAGCCGCCCCCCGTCGCCACCGCTGCCGGGGATCGACCATCGTCGAGCGCACCCCCTCGTCGCCGCCCGGGATCACCCGCCACCGGTTAGTCCCTTTTTTGTGATTCTTGCGAGCTGTGTAGTAGATTGACGCGCCGGTGTGCATGTAGATGGAGTTGACCCCGTGCGAGAAGTTCTTGCTATCCGATTCGTCCGATTCGGACGACTCGGATGTTGAGACCATGCTTGTGAACTTTCGGCAGCAAACATTAGTCATGGCGCTTGCCGTGAAGGAGCATGAAGACGAGCACCAGAAGAGGAGGCGAGGATCGACTGTCGGGCGTTTGTGCATTCATCGGAATAGCAATCTTGGGAACGAGATGTTGATGCAAGATTATTTCGCGGAGAATCCTACATATCCTCCGCACCTCTTCCGGAGAAGGTACCGAATGCGCCGATCCCTCTTTGTGAAACTTGTTCAAGCTTGCGAGGCAAATTGCCGGTATTTTACTCAAAGAAGGAATGTCGCGAGCTTAACGGGATTTAGTGCATATCAAAAAAATTCCGTAGATATGCGGGTGATTGCATATGGCGTTCCGGCTGACTATGCCGATGAGTATCTTCGCATTGATGAAGATAGCACAACTGAGTCTGCGCGTAGATTTGCGACAGTGATCATCCGTGTCTTCGGTCCTGAGTATCTTCGGGCACCAATGAAGATGACACAAAGAAATTGATTACATCTAATGAGAGGAGAGGTTGGCCTGGCATGCTAGGTAGCATTGATTGTATGCATTGGCATTTGAAAAATTGCCCCAAAGCTTGGCAAGGAATGTATTGGCAAGTCTCGTGATGCAACAATTGTGCTAGAGGCCGTAGCATCCGAGGATTTATGGATTTGGCATGGCTTTTTTGGTATGCTGGGCACTCTCAATGATATCAATGTGTTGCAACGGTCTCATTTGTTTGCTAGGCTTGCTAGTGGTGATGCTCCTGCTTGCAACTACACTATCAATGGGCATGAATACACAAAGGGCTACTATCTTGGAGATGGTATATACCCTCCTTGGTGCACATTTGTCAAGAGCATCAAAGAACCCAAAACAAGAAACAATGTGAATTTGGAAGGGTGCAAGAGGCAGCCCGAAAAGACATTGAAAGAGCATTCGGTGTTTTGCAATCTAGGCTTGCCACTGTCCGTGGTCCTGCTCGTTTTTGGATAAGAAAACCTTGAAGAACATCATGACATGCTGTGTTATCCTGCACAATATGATTCTTGAAGATGAGAGAGGATTGAACTTAGAATTCTTTTACGACAATGTGGGTAGCCGTGTCAAACCAGCTAGAGACCCAAAC
The DNA here is from genome assembly GCA_963921465.1 of Triticum timopheevii. Classification (NCBI taxonomy): domain Eukaryota; kingdom Viridiplantae; phylum Streptophyta; class Magnoliopsida; order Poales; family Poaceae; genus Triticum; species Triticum timopheevii. Next base: position 521,424,414 of record OY997274.1, read on the forward strand.
CGCATTAGAGCTTTTCTTCAGACATACAAGGAGATTGAAAATGCAGACACCCACTTTCAACTTCAGGAAGATCTCATTGAGCACCATTGGCAAAGGGCTGAACAGTGACTTATTTTTGTATTCATTTGTATTTGTATTCATGACAAGTTTTGTATTGCACTATATAAGTTTGCTACGGTTATTTAAATAATTATTTCTAATGCGGATGATTATTGTATTATGTTAGATTCGAATAATTCAGTTCGTTTTCGATTGTTGAATTATGTTATATTTGATATTTGCAGGCTGATGATATGTGGGATGCAACGGCGCAAAGAGCAGACCCCGCAAAGCCGGCCCGTAAAAAATATATTCCATGAATATATTTTTTACGGATACGTTTGGGATGTCTGCATCTGTACCAGCTCGAGCCAGCCCGCAAAATCTGTTTTGCGCGAAATGCAAACGCGTTTTGCGGGCCGGCGGGATGCGGGCTCTGCTAGAGTTGCTCTAAGCACACCTCCGAAAAGGTCAGTGTCTAGCTTCTTTAATCCGGTCATCTCCACCAACATACGTACCTACTTGTCACATGGCAATGGGTACCCGCAACCCGTGAACCCGGCGGGTAAAAACTCTATTAGGGTAAGGGTTTGGGTCAATAAATACCCATGGGTTTATAAATGGAAAAAAATTGTACCCATCTGGTAAGCAGGGTATGGGTATGGGAATGCAATACCCATACCCGCGCACCCGTGTACCCGCATAACCATAAACTAATTTCTTCTAACAGTAGGCTTCATGTGTCATTCACTAAAGAAACCTAGCCATTGTATCCTAGGCTAACCCAAAATCCTCTCCCCTTACGCATGTGCACGATCTTGTTTAAACGCATTGATCTTGTTTTGTGAACTCACAATTCTGTTAATCTTATTATATAGCCGCCTTTAGGTTATTTCGAAGTAGGGGATGTAGAAGTACCATCAATAAAAATAAATTAGAGAAAATGGTGTCCATCTTGTTTGTGTTGTAATTGAAAAAAAAAAGAATAAGTGTGAATGTTTCTCGAAAAATTCACGTTCAGGCTACTCAACCATGTAGATAACTTGACATTGCTTAGTGCCATCTATTTTGTGCTTATTGCTATCCATTTCTGAAAATCAATTTCATTCTTTTTATTCCATCGCGCAACAAATCATTATCTATATGTGCTCAAATGCTAAAATATGTATATATTTACTGAAATGTTGAAGTATACTCCGTACATGCAATAAGGTGATCGAGATGGGTATGCTTTTACCCGCAGGTATTACCCGCACCCGACCGGGTACGGGTATGGGAACAGTTTGAAACTCGAGGTGCGGATACGGGTACGGTATGGGCAAAAAATAATAAGACGGGTACGGGTTTGGGCGACCATTACCCGCACCCGAACCCGGCGGGTGCCATGTTGACCTACTTGTAATACCGACCGATTGTCCAACCAGCTGACGGCGGGAAAAAGAGAAAACGGAATCCTCCCGATGGATCGAAAACCAGGGAGCAAATCGACTTCTCCACCGAGATAAGCAAAGCATATGCTCGGGGCCGCAGCTGGCTATCCTTTTTATCGCCTTTAGAGGCTCACTAAGGTTTATCGATCGCCCGGAACTCTACTGATGAATACTGTAGACGGCGCCAATGGGTGGGTGCGCGATGATTCACGCGATCGCGAGGCTTGACAAGTTGCTGTCGTCGCCGGGATAAGCAGACCGGTCAGCCGGCCCCGTCCAGGATCGCCTCCGTGATCAGCTTGGTGCGATCGGCATCGAAACGCACAGTGAAAAGTGGCGCTCGATCTTCGATCTTTTTATAGTTGGTTTTGGGCAAATCATGGGAGACCAACCCCCGGGTCTACAGTGAGAAGAGATCAAAGCTAGATATTTTAATACTACTATCTTCTGACGTGAAGTCACCATGAATAAATGGTGTGCTATGTCATGGCCGTCAGGTCGATCGAAGTGATCAGGCGTAGTATGCAAGTAAATATCGTGTCACCAGTAATGTAACCAGCATGCATGATTTCGCACGCACGTGTGGTTGTGTGGATGGAGGACTGGCCGTTCTACTGTAATCTTGTCTTGAGAGGGAATCTAGCTTAATTAGAGAGTTCGTCCGAGGGCAGACATGCAAGCTCTGCTGTGTTGACTGGAACCTTGCAGTGCTTGTACCAGTGGAGACATGCAAGCCTCTTGTCCGGGAGATAAGTTAGGTGCGATGCGATGAACAGGAAACGCATGCGACCATGCAGATACAAGTTGCTACCTAGTGTTGATTTGGGATCGATTCCAAGAGCCGGGAGATAGATATTCTCCAATAATTGAGATGTCTATTCGAGTTCCGTAGCCAACTTGGAACCCCAACTTGTGTGTCTGTCCACAAGATATCGCGATTATCCGAAACTAGTGACGCAACGTAATAATACAATCAGAGGGAGGGATCGGACGGTGCCAAATTACACTAGAATTTTCTGCCTCATCATCCCACAAAGCGTTGCTCACCACGTATTATATTTTTCTAGTTGCACGTATTAACTCTTAAGACAGTGAGAGCTCGATCGATGCATGGATGAAATCCCAAATGGTCTGTCGGACTGAAATCGACGTTGTCGCCGCACGACGTCGACGCAAAACTGGTCGCATAGACACCTCCAATGCCAGCCCGAAAGCATCGCCGTGCTGATACCAATAAGAGACTTGTACGGTCATTAGGCAATCCGAGACTTCCGCACGCAAGGTAAAAGAAGAGGTGCTCCAAGATAACATTTGACCGCCGGTGAGGCATCTCCCTTCGCGAGACCACACACGCAAACGCCGGCGATGGGTCGGTCGACGCCGGAGAGGCGAGGGGGGGCTCCTCTTTCGTCTTCGCTTTCCGTGGCCTGGCTGTTTCGGCAGCGCCGACCTTTTCCCCGGCCATTTTCCCGAAAATGGCAGTGCGCTGCGCTTTCAACGTGGCCCGAAGGCGTGGCTCCATCCACTTGCATACGGGAAGGAGCTAGAGACACCGACGGCGACGGCGAGCATCTCGGTTTGGTCTCGATGGGGATGGGATGGGTTGGGTTGCATCGCGAGTATGCTTGATCAGACCCTTTTGTTTCTGTTAAGCTAGATGGAGTAGTGCTAGCTTGCTCTGGCTAGTCGTCGTCTGTAACTTGATCAGACCTTCTACTTCAAGTAGGCCAAATGGCAGATACAAAATCGGGAGGGAATGAAAAGATTTAGTCGATAAGGAAGTGCTTCAGGGGGAGAAGTTCCCTCTCCAATAATGCCATTACTTAATCCCATGGATCGACTAGAAAAATAGTTCCACGTACGTCGACCAGTGAGCATCATCCGCATATCACACTGGTAGCAACAGAAGTTGGTCGATGAACATGAGCTCATGTTGCTGTCGATCGCGCCTTAGTTTGAACTTGAGAGAGAGAGGTGTGCAAGCCAGCCATTGGGTGTGAGGTGGGCGTGTTAGGTTAATTTGGAGCAGAAACCCATTAAGCTACCCGTGAAAAGCGGCCAACCAGTTATGCCACAAGATGACGCCCCAACAACTAGTACGCTTTACTAGTGGACGAGGATCGATCTCATGCAATCGTCCACGAGTGTGTGTTTTCTAACTAACATGGATTGGGTTTGCTAGCTGGCGTACATGGTAAGAGCCACATAATTAAGTAAACCTTGCAGTGTTCGAGGCTGCAAATGTTACTACCGGCAGCATATAATACTAAAGCGATTCGATGATCACCTAGTCGAGGAGGATCAATCCCACCGATGTGAGCTCGGCTCCTTTTTCTAACCGCGAGAAGTCCAAATACAACTGTCTGTGTCGGCAACCCCTCATCTTTTATTCGTTGATATATCAGATCCGGTGACCGCCCATGATTTGCTATGACTCAACATGACGCACAAGCCGGCCACCGGATGCTGCCGTCCATCCTCTGTCATCTTCTTCCAAAGCGCAGATCAAATCATATGAGTCTACTTTATTATGTTTACCAGTAATCTATTTGTCTGACAGTGCACTATTGATTTTTCCCTGACAAGGCATGGCGCAGAATGTAAGGGCCTGTTTGGTTCAGTTAAGTCACCTGACTTATAAGTCAGGTGACCAGTAACTTATAAGTCACGTCTGTTTGATTGTCACCTGACTTATAAGTCATCTAACCACACACTTTCACACCAATCCACATCATGCAGGTGGTGGGACCCACACAAAAGGGGGTGACTTATAAGTTTTAAGTTGGGGTGGAGCAACTTATGACTTATAAGTTGGGGTGACTTATAAGCTGGCTTTGTTTGGCAAAATGAGTCACTTTTTTTACTTTTTGACTTATAAGTTAGTTTTGACTTATTTGAAACCAAACAGGCTTTAACTTTGTAGATCGATGCCAACTGAGCCAAGATTTTTTGTCAGTGAAAAAATTGCCTGACAGCGCATGGCACAGAACAGTCTTTGATCGATCCACAGAGGTATCGATCGCTTATTCGAATAAGTCTGGAATTGCTGTGTCCCGACAGCAATAATCTAGTAATCTGCCGACCTGATTGCAATGCTGTCGACGCACTGTTGTGTAATTTAATGTCTACGAAGACTAAAACAAGGGGGAATTCTGCATGCCGCCGTTGTATAAAAGGCTGGAGATGCGTTAGGTATGATCGTCACGGGTCTATTTGTTAATCTCATTTCGTGGTGGGCTTTAGGGTATATGCAAGCACGCATGCGCATGGTTGCAACTTTTGCCCCCTTGTTGCCAGCTGCTCCGATAAAGAAACAAGAGAATATGTCCTCCTTCTCCGGATATGGGCTCATGAACTATAATCATGGTTTTAAATAGCTTTCTATAGCTTCGCTATAGCACGTTATCATTTACAGAAGGTCTTGCATTAAGAGATTTTGGTTCAAACAAATGAACAAATATTTTAAATAGCGCGCTATAGCTTTCTATAGTATGCTATAGTATTTGGAAGAGGTCCGCCGCTAAGAAACTTAGCACGCTATTTAAAACTATGAGTATTAATCCATGCTCATCTACAACCCGTTCATTCGGGTTATGGTTTTAACTAAATTTTAGATGCACTACTCAAGCATGTTGGTCCCTTCATTTCATCTTTTGATTTTATAGAGCATCTACAGCCAGTCACCTCAAATCCTCCTCAAACGTCCGCGGACGAGCTCGGTTAGTGCCTGGACAGAAAGAGAAGAAAAAATGTGACCCAATCAAAACCCTCATATCATGCCTATACATCCAGGTTGTCCGCAAACCCTCATATTGAGACCATACATGGGAGGATATGCGGGCTCGCGAACACGTCCAGACGCGCCATCAGTCTGCCATCTAAAGACGCGACCCACCCGGACCACATTTTCTCTTTCTTTATTCTTTTTTCCCTTTCTCCCTCTTCATCTCTGCACCAATCACATGCATGTGACATGACATATAAAGGAGAAAACAAGGAGCATGACTGGATGCATGGACAAATAGGGGACTCAAAACACACATGACCGGGCGCGTCCACGGACGGGTGGTGGTGGGGAGATTTGGTAAGTCCGACTGTAGATGTTCTCGGGCATGCACGTATTTAAAATAAAAAATAATGAATTTTCGTATACTTAATCATTAATTTGATCAACAAAATACTAAGTATATGCCACAAAAACTATATTATTTAATTCATGTTCAACAAGAGATTGTAACGGTATATTGTTTGTGGCATATCTTTGATATTCTGTTGACCAGGTTCATGGTCAAAATTGTTGTTATAATATGTACTGCATGCATTCTAAAACCAAACGGAGGTAGTACAAACAAAAAATATCCTGCAATAGTTACATGAAAGAAAACCTAGTGCAAACACACACTACAAACACCAAGTGAGCATGTCCCCAATCAACCCGCATGTACGTAGCAGGTTAAGCCATAACCTACATTAACCCCAAACCAATAGATCCAAATATTTTGGCGTGCTCAACAAACAAATATTGTCATAACCCATTGCAACGAAAAACCATATAAGTCTTGACATAACAAAGCTCTCATGATGAAATCTCCAAAAAATTCTCAACAAGAGCCTTTACCCTGGGTCTCACTAATTTGGGAGAGCTACTATTCAGTTCTACTTCCTAGCTTCAAATTGGTGGGACCAAGTTGCTGGAAGAGTCACCTAAAATTGTTACATGACTACGGGTTGAACTGTGAATGTAAATTAGCCAATGGGCAAGCTACTCTCATCTACCATAAGTGGCTGGAGCGGCCTTTACTCGCCAATTTCCCAGAGTTGCACTCCTATGTCAAAAATGATAACCAAATTGTTGCTGTCTGGATTGAAGCCGAGGAATCCACCCAATTCTTGCACACTCTATGTCTACTTAGTCCTTCAATTAGTTATTGAGCTTCAGGGTTCGATACATGAGCAAATCAATCCCCAAATTCAGGATAAGTGGACATGTAGTGGTCAAGGGCAGAAATATTCACTAGTCATGTATCACATTCTCTATCCTCACAAAGAAAACATATTCTTTTCAAATGAATTTGGAAAAGTGCATGCAGAGTAAGACACGAGAGTTTTTTTCCTGGTCGTTACTACATGACAGAGTTAACACTAGAAACCTCCAGAAAAGAAAATCCTTTAACGTGGATTGCTATGATTGTGTCTTATGTAATGGGACTACCAAAGAAACCTCAAGACACCTTTTCTGGGATTATTGTTTTTTCGGATTGCTAGAACAACATCTTCCCTTCTAAAAGGTGTATCTCCTGCTACGATGACATTTATTGACACACCAATTGTACCCAAAAACATTGCTATGGAGGTGATCATTTAAGGATGCTCAAACATTTGGGGACAGAGAAATGGGACAATCTTCCAAAAGGAAGTTCCAAGTGTAAAATGTTGGAAATTTAAACTCAAGGAAGATCTCATAATTTTGAAACACATATTCAATGCTAAACATTAGAATGCTTGCAAAGTTGGAACCGTGCTCACCTTTGATGACTAGATTCTGAGATAAAATCAGCTTTTGTAAGAACAGTCATTGGCTAATTTCAAATATACCACTCCTTGTTTTCTTCTTTTGTTATTTTTCTTTTTGGGTTTCCTCTGATGTATATATTGTACTTTATTCTACTTTAATAGAAAATACCATAGAACGATGTTCTAGGATTTGCGGGTCAGAAAATACTAGTCTTTACAATCCCTTTTACCCTTTCCCACCCTCCAAACTCCAAGCTATAGTAAAAATATTAGGTGTTTCCAAATATTTGGGTGAAGAAAATATGCCCTAGAGGCAATAACAAAGTTTTTATTTTATATTTCTTTATTCATGATAAATTTTTATTATTCATACTAGAATTGTATTAACCGGAAACTTGACACATGTGTGAATACATAGACAAAACACAGTGTTCTTGGTATGCCTCTACTAGACTAGCTCGTTGATCAAATATGGTTAAGTTTCCTGGCCATGGACATGTGTTTTCATTTGATGAACGTGATCACATCATTAGGAGAATGATGTGATGGACCAAACCCATCCGTTAGCTTAGCATAATGATCGTTCCGTTTTATTGCTATTGCTTTCTTCATGTCAAATATATATTCCTCCGACTATGAGATTACGCAACTCCCGGACACCAGACGAATGCCTTGTGTGCTGTCAAATGTCACAACATAACTGGGTGATTATAGAGATGCTCTACAGGTATCTCCGAAGGTGTTTGTTGAGTTGGCATAGATCGAGATTAGGATTTGTCACTCCGAGTATGGGAGAGGTATCTCTGGGCCCTCTCTGTAATGCACATCATATGAAGCCTTGCAAGAAATGTGACTAATGAGTTAGTGCGGGATGATGCATTACGGAACGAGTAAAGAGACTTGGCGGTAACAAGATTGAACTAGATATGAAGATACCGATGATCGAATCTCGGTTAAGTAACATACCGATGACAAAGGGAATAACGTATGTTGACATTGCGGTTCAACTGATAAAGATCTTCTTAGAATATGTGGGAGCCAATATGAGCATCCAGGTTCCGCTATTGGTTATTGACCAGAGAGGTGTCTTGGTCATGTCTACATAGTCCTCGAACCCATAAGGTCCGCACCCTTAACGTTCGATGATGATATGTATTATATGAGTTATGTGTTTTGGTAACCAAAGGTTGTTCGAAGTCCTGGATGAGAACACGGACATGGCGAGGAGTCTCTAAACGGCCGAGAGGTAAAGATTGATATACTGGAAGGTAGTATTCGGACACTGGAAGGGTTCCGGAATGTATCTGGTACATACCGGAGTACTGGAGGGGTTACCGGAACCCGCCGGGGAAAAGTATGGGCCATAGGAGGGAGGCTAACCAGCCCACAAGGGGCTGGTGCGCTCCCCCACAAGGGAGGAGGCCGAATTGGACTAGGGAAGGGGGCGGCGCTCCCCTTTCCTTCTCCTACTCCCTCTTCTTCCCCCTTTCCACCTCCGGTAAAAGGAAGGGGGCCGAATCTAGCTAGGAGTCCAAATGGGACCCCTTACCACTTGGGGCGCGCCTAGGGCCGGCCTTCTCTCCCTCCCTCCTTTATATACGGGGGCGCCCCTAGAACACACAACAATTGTTCCAAGCTGTGTGCGGTGTACCCCTCCACAGTTTAAACCTCCGGTCATATTCTCGCGGTGCTTAGGCGAAGACCTGTGCAGATCACATAACCATCACCGTCACCACACTGTCGCGCTGACGGAACTCACCTACTCCTTCGACCCTCTGCTGGATCAAGAGCTCGAGGGACGTCATCGCGCTGAACGTGTGCAGAACTCGGAGATGCTATTGTTGATGTAAATGTTTATTATTCATGCTATAATTGTATTAGCCGGAAACTTGATACATGTGTAAATACATAGACAAAACACAGTGTCCCTGGTATGCCTCTACTAAACTAGCTCGTTGATCAAAGATGGTTAAGTTTCCTGGCCATGGACATGTGTTTTCATTTGATGAACAGGATCACATCATTAGGAGAATGATGTGATGGACGACCCATCCGTTAGCTTAGCATAATGATCGTTCAGTTTCATTGCTACTGATTTGTTCATGTAAAATATATATTCCTCCGACTATGAGATTATGCAACTCCAGTACACCGGAGAAATGCCTTATGTGCTATCAAACGTCACAACGTAACTGGGTGATTATAAAGATGCTCTACAGGTATCTCTGAAGGTGTTTGTCGAGTTGGTATTGATCGAGATTAAGATTTGTCACTTCGAGTATCGGAGAGGTATCTCCGGACCCTCTCGGTAATGCACATCATATGAAGCCTTGCAAGCAATGTGACTAAGGAGTTAGTTGTGGGATGAAGCATTACGGAACGAGTAAAGAGACTTGCCGCTAACGAGATTGAACTAGGTATGAAGATACCGATGATCGAATCTCGGGCAAGTAACGTATCGTTGATAAAGGGAATAATGTATGTTGACATTGCGGTTCGACCGATAAAGATCTTCGTAAAATATGTGGGAGCCAATATGAGTATCCAGGTTCTGCTATTGGTTATTGACCGGAGAGGTGTCTCGGTCATGTCTACATAGTTCTCGAACCCGTAGGGTCCGCACGCTTAACGTTCGATGACGATATGTATTATATGAGTTATGTGTTTTGGTGACCGAAGGTTGATCGGAGTCCCAGATGAGATCACGGACATGACGAGGAGTCCCGAAATGGTCGAGAGGTAAAGCTTGATTTATTGGAAGGTGGTATTCGGACACCGGAAGGGTTCAGGAATGTATCGGGTACATACTGAAGTACCGGAGGGGTTACCAGAACCCCCCGGGAAAATATGGGCCATAGGAGGGAGACTAACCAGCCGACAAGGGTCTAGCACGCCCCCACAAGGGAGGAGGCCGAATTGGACTAGGGAAGCGGGTGGAGCTCCCCTTTCCTTCTCCTACTCCCTCTCCTTCCCCCTTTCCTCCTCCGGTCAAAGGAAGGGGGGCAAATCCAACTAGGAGTCCAAGTGGGACTCCTTCCCACTTGGGCCGCGCCTAGGGCCGACCTCCTCTCCCTCCCTCCTTTATATACGGGAGGGGGGGGGGGGCTAGAACACACACCAATTGCTCCAAGCCGTATGCGGTGCCCCCTCTATAGTTTATGCCTCCGGTCATATTCTTGCGGTGCTTAGGCGAAGCCCTGCGCAGATCACATCACCATCACGGTCACCACGCCATCGTGCTGATGGAACTCGTCTACTTCTTCGACCTTCTACTAGATCAAGAGCTCAAGGGACGTCATCGCGCTGAACGTGTGCAGAACTCGGAGGTGCCATACGTTCGGTACTCGATCGATCAGAACGAGAAGACGTTCGGCTACATCAACCGCGTTTAGCAAATGCTTCCGCTTTCGGTCTATGGGGGTACGTGGACACACTCTCCCCCTCTGGTTGCTATGCATCTCCTAGATAGATCTTGCATGAGCGTAGGAACTTTTTTGAAATTGCATGCTACATTTCCCAACATTGGGATAATTGGATTTGGTGGTTTTCACACAAAAGCCATATGAACGAAGAGTCCAGAGGAAACGAGCACAATGATACCTTAAGAATCTTGTTCATTTTCTGTGTGTTTGGAGAAAACTGCACATATAGTTATAGCTTTTTTTGCATAGGAACAAGGCAATGCATTTCCTTAGGTTGGAAACTATCATTTTCTTCAACACATGTGTTATTCCTGATCCCTACGTTTTTGTTTTCTCCAAACTGAATAAGTCATGGTGTCTTTGGCTCACATAATGAGAGGAATGAGGGCAACTGGTGGAATATTCTCTCTAAAAATTGGTTGAGCATGTCCGGCAAAATCTCCAGATGATGGCAACCACCCTCGGTTCGGTCCACTAGCCCTCACCCCCTCCTCCCAGCCAACCCCAGATTGAATCCCTTCTTGGAATAATTGATATTTTATTCTCGAGAAAATATGCAGGGTTCCAAGGATAGTGTGGTAGAATAATTTTTGGTTAATTGTTAAAAAGCTAGATAGGATGGTGCAATTGCACAACAATAGGTTGCTCCCTGACTCCTCTCGCAGTGGCGTGATAGCACACTAACTTCTAGCCATGGTGCATTCTTGGTGGGTCCCTTATCTTCATCATGCATTCTCATTGGTTCCACTCACCTATAGTAGTTGATCTGAGGCTAGGAGGTAGGATCTCAATTGACATGTGGTGGTTTAGGTACTCTATGTTAGGTCTATATGTTCTTGACGACCCCTATGAGTAAAGATTTTACAAGCTCCGGCTCCATCTCCACTCTATCAAGGACATCACGATCTGCATCTATGAGAGATGGTGCTTGCATTCGAATGATACATACCTCTTGATACAATGGATTTTGTTGGCGCCTTAACCTATCTCAGTTGTGGATGTTTGTTTCTCTTATTTAATATCTTTGTCTTTGTCTTTTCCCGGTGGGTGTAGCATCAAATAGCGATTTGACAATTTACTTCATGGGATGTCTCCTCAACCACAGTATATCTAGCGGTATCGAATTCTCAACTTCGAGGTTATTGTAGCATTTGCAATTTCTTTGGAGGCAAGGGGGAAAATGCAAAAGCTGATGCTGGAAAGGACAAATTAAAAAAAATCATGTAACTTCCATTTTTATCAAGGCATATCTTAATCATCTTCGTATCCCTTGTTTCCTCTTATTGAGAATGTTTTAAGTTTTTACATTTGTACGAATAGAAGTAGTTATTTTCACCATTACATAGAAAAAGTGTCCACATGTATGGCGCCTTGGAACACATACAAACCAATAATTTGTGTTGAAGTGCCAACCTCGGGCTTCTAGAAAGATACTCCCTTTGTTTTTTTAGTTCGCATATGAGGTTCATCTCAAGTCGGATTTAAAGTTTGACCAAGTTAATATGGGAAAATACCAATCAATATCATTAGATCAATCATGGAATATATTTTTATATTGTATTTGCTTGACATTGTAGACGTTGATGTTTCTTAATATAGATTTGATCAAGATTTATAAAGTTTGAATTAAGACAAACTTAACATGTGGAGTAAAAAGAAACTAATAAAGTACCAAATTGGTCGCCGTAGTGATCAAGCTTGAGCTTCTAGAAAATTAGCACTCTCCGTGTAAATGGATCGCCTGGCATGGGCTTCTAGAAGGATACCAGCTGGTCACTACTTAATTTTTAGAACAAGGGGACAAAATCCTTTGTGCATGCAGTGATGCGGGCCACTTGATTCCATTAGCAAAGGGACATTAACACTCAGAACACTAGTGTCAGAAAACGTCTTACATTATGGGACGGAGAGAGTACCATATATATTCCGAAGGGTGATGCTTCCCAAGTGGATCTTAACTTCTAGGGGTTGCTTTCTAGGCTCCTGAAAACTATCACTAAAAGTTTTATCCTTGTGAAGCTCCATAACCGTAAGGCCGTAACGGAATATGAAAGCCATGGGGGATGTGCGTTGCGCACAAAACTGTGTGGACAGTTTTGTGTGCGGAATCAAGATGTTTCCAACGGCTACAGTACGGACTGGCGACGCAGGTGGCGATGGGGCTGGCGACGTGCCCCGTCCCGGTGTGCCAGGTGAGTCGGAGGGCTGGACGGCGGTGCGGTCGTCGGGGCGGCGGGCGAGCGCGGCCCGGGCGGTGGCTTTGCACGCCGGGGCGTCTCCGCAGTGGGAGGGGGCGTTTCTAGGCGCTGGCCGAGGTAAGCGACGGCGAGATCTCGGAGGCAGAGGTTTCCGAGGATGGCGGCGGTTCCATCGGCCGATGTGTCGCAAGGTCAGGGCCGTCGGTCGGGGCGCTCGTGGCCATGGCGGAGGAGCTCGGGGGCTCCCTCAAGGCGGGGCGGCGCGGTGCGTTTGCGCCGGGCGGTCGGGGTGCCCGCAGACCTGGGGTGTCGGGGCGGGCGCCGGCGGCGCGTGTGGCGGAGGCGCTGAGCGCCCGTCCGGTGCGGAGGGGCGACGTGGTCGTGCTCCCTTGCCGGCCTCTGAGTTGGTCTTGGCGTCGGATCCCAAGGATGGGGAGACGCCGGCCGTGGCGTCGAGGGCGGCGGCGGCGGCGGTGGAGCCGCTTGCGTCCTGGCCTAGGGTTGGTGAGGCTGGCAAGGCTAGGCCGGTGGGCTTGGCCTTGGTCTCGGGCTGGTTGGGCCTTTCTGTTTCGAGTTCGGCCCAGGGGGCGGGTGGAGGCGGAAGCGGCATGGGCGGCCGTGGTTGGCCCAGTGCGGCCTAGGCCCGCCTCTGCCAGGTCTCAACCACTACTTAAGTCGCTTTGGATTCGCCGGGGCACCTCTGACTGTGCTCTAGGGTTTCCAGCCACTCCCGCAGAGGTGCGGCGATTTGGCCATGTCGCACGCTCTCTCTCCCCACTACCCCCGCCCCCTCCCCTAGATCGCTCGTTTGCGGAGGTCGTCGCCGTGGGATCCAAGGCGGATCGGCGGGCGGACAAGCGAGCGGAGCCGGATCCGGAGGCGGATCGGCGGCGCGAGTGAGATCTGCGCGAGCAAGCGAAGGGGCGGGCGGCGGAGCGCGCCGGCGAGGAGGGCGGCTGGGGGTCTTCCCCTGCTTGGTGGCTCAAAGAGCAAGAGCGCAAGAAGAAGAGGAAAGAGGAATACAAGAAGAAGGGGCTGGAGCTCAAGCGCAAGGAATCTCTCCATCCCCACTGCGGCGACCGCGTCGGCGATCCTATAAACAAGCCGAAGATGAAGAAGTACAAGCCGGCGATGAAGGCGGCCTCCAAGCCCTCCTCCTCCAAGGGCACGGTGGTGGAGCCAATCCTCGTTGAGGAGTCGGCGGGGCCGGAGTGCTTCCATTCTGGGCGCATGGGCCACTACTAGAACGAGTGTGCATTCCAGCAACTGTGCGTGCTCTGTAGCATGGAGGGTCATGCGTCGGCGCACTGCCCCACGCGCGGCAAGCAGATGGTGCTCCAGACCATGGGCCACGCCTTCGCAGGGGGCGGTTTCTTCTGTCTGCAGTACCCTGAGGAGGCGGACGCTGGGGCGTCGGCGCTGCTGGGGGTCAACGCCGCGCTGGTGTCGGCTGCGCCCGGCGTCCTGTCAAAGGATATTCTAGAGGCAGAGCTTCAACACCTCTTCGAAGGGACGTGGGATTGGCAGGTGGCCCTTTTCGACGAGGATTGCTTCTCGGTGGCGTTCGCTGATCCGGCTCTACTGAGGATGGCATCGCGCAGCGGCAAGCTGTTTCTCCCCATCAACAACATCACGGCGAACATCCGCGACGCTGTCCTTGCCGAGCCCAAGGCACTAAAGATGCCGGAGGTGTGGGTCAAGATGTGGGGCATCCCCCCGAAGCAGCGGCGCGCGGAGCGGCTGATGGCGGCTGTCGGTGTCAAAACCGGCAGATCTCAGGTGGGGTCCCGAACTGTGCGTCTAGGCGGATGGTAACAGGAACAAGGGACACGATGTTTTACCCAGGTTTGGGCCCTCTTGATGGAGGTAAAACCCTACGTCCTGCTTGATTAATATTGATGATATGGGTAGTACAAGAGTGGATCTACCACGAGATCAAGGATGCTAAACCCTAAGGCTAGCCTATGGTATGATTGTTGTAATGTATGTTGTGTCCTACGGACTAAAGCCCTCCGGTTTATATAGACACCGGAGAAGGTTAGGGTTACACAGAGTCGGTTACAATGGTAGGAGATCTACATATCCGTATCGCCAAGCTTGCCTTCCACGCCAAGGAAAGTCCCATCCGGACACGGGACGGAGTCTTCAATCTTGTATCTTCGTAGTCTTGGAGTCCGGCGGACGATGATAGTCCGGCTGTCCGGACACCCCCTAGTCCAGGACTCCCTTAGTAGCCCCCGAACCAGGCTTCAATGACGATTAGTCCAGCGCGTATATAGTCTTCGGCGTTGCAAGGCGGGTTCTCCCTTCAAGTTCCATGTAGCTGCCGAACAGTGTCCGGCTTCCTCATAAATGTTGTGCTTCTTGGCTTCTATGCCCAATAATGGCCTTCCTCCACGCGTCACATGAATGCGAAAAGCCAGGGTGTCTTTTATGTTTCACCCCCTAGTTGTGCAAGTTATCCGCCTACAAAAGAGGCAAAAATCCAGATCCAAATCACACCATCTTCCTTCCGCGAATACTCATCGGAGTGCCTTTGACCCAAAAATCCATTCCATCATGGACCGTCGGCGCGGTTCCTCTTCTCGCGCTCCCAGCCCACCGCCAGGAGATTGGAGGAGATGCTCTGTTCCACACAACGAGCTAGTAAAGCTCCATGCGGGGGGATATCTCCCTCCGGCCTTCATGGTCCCGGTTCGAACCGGGCTGGCCACCTACCAAAGTGGGAAGCAGGCGGAGGCTACCCCAAGTCCCAACAAAGGGGAGCGGGTATGCTTCGTCCCCTATCTGATAAGGGGACTTGGATTTCCAATACATCCGTTCCTCCGCGGGCTCCTGGAGTTCTACGGACTCCAGCTCCATCACCTTACACCCGCCTCTTTCCTGCATATCGCGGGCTATGTAGCTCTTTGCGAGCTATTCCTGGGCATCGAGCCCCATTTTGCACTGTGGAAGAGGTTGTTCTGCCTCGTACCCGTTCTCACGGGGGATCTATATATCAAGTGGGCGGCGCCGAAGTATGGCGCATTGCCGGGACCGGATATCCATCCGGTACCCCGAAGAAGGCGTCCGAAGACTGGCCTTTGGAATGGTTTTACATAGAAGACGCTCCGCTGCCGGACCCAGTCCGGGTCGGCCTCCCGGAGTTTAGTGCTGCTCCTCTGAGGAAACGCCTTAGCTGGCGCCCGCGGAGCCCCCAATTGGAGGAAGACAAGAGCGTCCATTACCTGATGGGCCGAATAAAATTACTAGCCCATTCCGGGTTGACCATGATTGGAATCATGGCAACATGCATCATGCGGGGGGTACAACCATTGCAATACAGGGGCCACCCCATGTGGGATTTCAACGGGGAAGACGATGCCACCCGCCATGGCCGCGAAGGGCCGGATTCGACCGAGGATCTGGTGCAGATCCTGTCCGGCCTGTACAAGGGGGAGAAGGAGGACTTCCTTCGAACGAACCCCTTGAATGGGTTTTCCATGAACAACCCTAGAGGCTGGGTAAGCGAACACTTTTAAGGGCTCAACCCATGCTTTCGAAGTTTAAGCTTCTTACATTATGTCTTCGGCGCAGGAACTACGCCAGATTGTGGAGGACATGGTAAGTCCACTCCGCAACCCGAGGACCCAGAAAGATCCTAGGATCCGGCCTCCGAAGAGGATCCGGATACCAAGGTGGAGCTGATCGACGCGGTGTTCCACCAGCTCAGCATGGATAATGCTTTAGTCGCCATTACGGCGGATTACCCCGGGCTATATCCGGCTTTCCAGGTGAATGTGACCGATGTCCGGACACCATCATCCCTTCCTTGCCCATTTCTGACCTTCGCGAACGATGGTGTTTTACAGGAAGCGCCTTCAAGGCGGGAAGCCGAGCCCGCGGCGGCTGACCAACAAAGGCCAGTCCGGACCAGCAGGCGGAAAAGGAGCGCGGCACGGACTGAAATGTCGTCGCAAAGGTATAGCTCGTATTTAAATATTCAGAGCAACGTTCCTAGGAAGCGTCTGAGTGCTCATGATCTTTTTAGGAGAAAAAGCGCCCGCCGGACTGCGGGCGTAGAGGTTGCCGATCCGACCTATACCAGCCAGGCTCCAGCGCCCGGCCTGGAGGGGGAGGCAAGCGCAAGGCGCGGGCCGGATACTCCTCCAACGGAGGATGCCGACAGACTGTCCGCCACCAAGTCTGAGGTGGAGAGCGCCATGAACCCCAGGCGCCGCCGGACAGTATTTCATGAAGCGTGCTTCTCCCCTGAGGCGTTGAACGCCTTTAATGCGGGGGACGCGCACCTCCGTGCTGCTCAAAACGGTTTTACCAGAGCCACGGAGCAGTATGTAAAAGACATACGGGTAAGGGAATTTAATGGTTATATATGCCAGTAGCCCCCGAGACTTAAAGTAGTTATGTTAACTGATTTAAGGATCATTTGAAACGCAAGCTCTTACCGAGAAGAATGCCCAGCTGTCTTAGGAGCTGCAAGAATGCAAGGCCCAACTTGAGGACGCACTTGCTGCCGCGGGAGGAAACACAGAGGCTCCTCCTGGTAACACATTTTTTGTTTAAATATAAGCGATGTGCGGCGTGCGCGCAAGTCTAATAATGACATTGCAGGTGCTGCCGGACAAGATCCGAACAGGCAGGAACTGCTGCGCCAGCTGAAGGCCGGCAAGAGGGTGCTGAATAGGGTACAGCAGGAAAGGAACAAGCTGCAAGATGCCCACGCCCAGCTTGGAGAAGAGCTGAAAGGCGTTCGGGTCGAGCTGTCCGGCTCCGTTAAGGAGAATCAGCGGCTTCGTCGCGGCATCTATAGTAAGTGCTTGAGTGAACTCCTTTGAAAAGAAGAATTCGGCGAGGAAGTCAATTGACAGAATATGTCTTGTAGGTATACTCACAGGTCGCCCTGCGGAGGAGATGCCCGTATCGACGGGTGATCAACTTTCCGAGCTGTTGCAACTGCTCGAACGAGTTCGGCAGGCGATGAGCGGCGTCGTCCAGGCATTATGGCCAGTCGTCTCCCTACCCGAGGGCCTTGGGGAGCTTGCGGAGAAACTCCAGGGAGTGCGGCAGCGCTTCCGTTTATGGAAGATTTTGGCCTGCTGTCAGGGTGCCAGGGAGGCTTGGGCCATGGTGAAGACGCGGTACAAGAAGGCGGATCCCAACCACATGGCCGAAGTTGGACCGGAGGGGCCCGATGGGAAGGAGATCCCTGTGAGTTTAGTATACAGCCAAGTAGAGTTGGCTGCTAAATTTTCCCAACGGGATTGTAAGTTAGACAGCCTGTTAGACGGGATTGAGGAGGAATACAATGAATAACTTTGACAATGTATTTTAAAATGCCATGTGAAATGCCTTCTAGCCGGATTGTAGATCGTTTGTCTTTGCCGACCTTTTCGCTTCGACCTCAGGACCCTAGAGTCCGGAGTGTGTCCGAATACCTTTTTGGTTAAGAAACAACCGGGGTATGCATGGAGACCAGGCGTAGGGGTCATTAGTGCTTGATCAGACAAGTGCCCAACTAGGTATGTTATATTACATGGTTAGTAAGAAACATCTTCCAGGGAGAATAGTTCCGTTAAGGGTTCCTTTCCCTGGGAGGCATGCCCTAAAGCAGAAAAACATCTGGGGGCAGATAAACAGATAGGTAAAAAATCATCTTTCAAGTCACCGACCGAATATTCCCTTAAGAACGCTAGCTTTCGGCTTCACCCAGTCTGAGGTACACATCCGGCTGACCCGGCAGTAACAATCGCAGAGGTGCTCCCTTTACCTCCTAGCCGAACAATCGGGAACGTAGGGGTAAGCACAGGAGCCAAGCAACCCAGCT
Organism: Triticum timopheevii; assembly: GCA_963921465.1. Lineage (NCBI taxonomy): Eukaryota > Viridiplantae > Streptophyta > Magnoliopsida > Poales > Poaceae > Triticum > Triticum timopheevii. The sequence goes on from OY997274.1 coordinate 521,442,841, forward strand.
TGGCCAAAACTTAAGTCATATCGATGCATATAATGGTGAGTAAAAGGTACATGTGGAAGCTTGACACATGTGCTAGGCATGAAGCCCTTGCAATTGAGCTTCTTGAAAAGAAGCCCCCAGGTATAATGAGTGCGGATGGCACATCAAGTGTGTGCGAACAATGTGCAAGTGGGCCCTTAAGGGCTTTTTATGAAGAAAGGTTTAAGAGAAGAAAGAGAAACGAAGTGCAGCTGGAGTGTAAAAGATTTGGACGGGGGAAGGGGACGAACTCTTAGTCCGGCGCTAGGCGTAGAATCTTCAGAGGCGGGCTGCGTTCCATGGGTTCGGCTCGAGTCGGTTCTCCGATGCATTTCGCAGACGGTACGCCCCGCCGGTCAGGACTTGGTCGATGATGAAGGGGCCCTCCCATTTGGGCTTGAGCTTGTCCTTTTTCTTGTCCGGCAGGCGTAGAACTAGTTCGCCAATGTTATAAGTCTTGGCCCGTACTTCTCTGCTTTGATATCTTCGAGCCTGCTGCTGATAAAATGCGGAACGAGCCTTGGCGACGTCGCGTTCCTCCTCCAATGCGTCCAAGCTGTCCTGCCGATCCAGCTCGGCTTCTCGTTCTTCATACATGCGCACTCGAGGTGAGTCATGAATGATGTCGCAGGGCAAGACCGCCTCTGCGCCGTATACCATAAAAAATGGTGTGAATCCGGTAGTACGGTTAGGCGTTGTCTGCAGCCCCCAGAGTACGGAGTCGAGCTCCTGTACCCAGTGCGTGTCGGATTTTGTAAGTGACCGCACTAGTCTGGTTTTAATGCCGCTCATTATTAGACCATTTGCTCGTTCCACTTGACTGTTGGTTTGAGGGTGATAGACTGAAGCGTAGTCGAGCTTAATGCCCATATTCTTGCACCATGACTTAACCTCGTCGGCCATGAAGTTTGTGCCGTTGTCGGTGATGATGCTGTGAGGGACACCGTAACGGTGTACGACCCCGGATATAAAGTCTATCACTGGTCCGGACTCTGCCGTTTTGACCGGTTTGGCCTCTATCCATTTGGTGAATTTATCCACCATGACCAATAGGTACCTTTGCTTGTGGGTTCCCCCTTTAAGGGGTCCAACCATATCAAGCCCCCAGACCGCGAACGGCCAGGTAATGGGTATATTTTTGAGGGCGGTGGGTGGCATATGGCTCTGATTAGCAAAGAGCTGACAACCGACGCATCTCTAGACTAAGTCCTGGGCGTCTGCCCGGGCCGTCGGCCAATAAAATCCTGTACGGAATGCCTTTCCTACAAGGGCCCGAGCTGCTGCGTGGTGTCCGCCTAGTCCGGCATGAATTTCAGCCAGGAGGTTTCGCCCTTCCTCTTCGGAGATACACCTTTGAAGGACTCCGGTTGTACTTTTCTTATAAAGTTCTCCCTCATGGACCTTGTAGGCTTTCGATCGCCAGACTATGCAGCGGGCCTCATTTTGGTCTTCGGGGAGTTCCTGCCTAAGCAAGTAGGCTAGGAATGGTTTTGTCCACGGGGCGATTACTGCCATTATGTCGTGGGATGAAGGTGTTATGTCATCGGCTGGATCGCCGGTTGGCGCGGTTGTTTCCGGTTTGTCATTTCTGATCTCCCCTTCCCATAGTACGGACGGCTTGAAGAGCCGTTCCAGGAAGATATTTGGAGGGACAGCGTCACGTTTTGCACCGATGCGTGCTAGTACGTCGGCTGCTTGGTTATTATCTCGGGCTACGTGATGGAATTCAAGTCCTTCAAACCGAGCTGACATTTTTAGGACAGCGTTGCGATATGCTGCCATTTTCGGATCCTTGGCGTCAAAGTCTCCGTTTATTTGGGATATTGCAAGGTTTGAATCCCCGCGCACCTCTAGGCGCTGAATGCCCATGGAGATTGCCATCCGGAGACCATGTAGGAGGGCCTCGTATTCGGCTGCGTTGTTGGAGTCCGTGTACATTATTTGAAGTACGTATTGGACTGTGTCCCCTGTTGGGGACGTCAAGACGATGCCAGCCCCCAGTCCGGCCAACATTTTGGAGCCGTCGAAGTGCATAGTCCAATTGGAGTATGCGCCGTACTCTTTAGGGAGTTCAGCTTCGGTCCATTCAGCGACAAAGTCAGCCAAAACTTGTGACTTTATAGCTCGCCGAGGCTTGTAGGTTATGTCGAATGGTAGGAGCTCGATGGCCCATTTTGCAATCCTTCCCGTTGCATCGCGGTTATTTATAATGTCATTGAGTGGTACTTCAGAGGCCACTGTTATCGAACACTCTTGAAAGTAGTGTCGGAGCTTCCGGGATGCCATGAACACCGCGTAGGCTATCTTTTGATAGTGCGGGTAAAGGGACTTGCAGGGGGTTAACACAGTGGATACGTAGTACACTGGTTTTTGAAGAGGGAATTTATGCCCTTCTGTCTCTCGTTCAACGACGAGTACCGCGCTTACAACTTGGTGTGATGCTGCGATGTATAACAACATGGGTTCGCCTAGGTTTGGCGCGGCTAGGACCGGATTTGTTGCCAATATGGCCTTTATTTCTTCGAGTCCGGCAGTGGCAGCGTCCGTCCACTCGAAGTGTTCGGTGCGCCTAAGGAGGCGATAAAGGGGCAGTGCCTTTTCTCCCAAGCGGGAGATAAAACGGCTTAGAGCTGCCACGCATCCGGTTAATTTTTGTATCTGCTTGAGGTCTTTTGGAATATCCAACTGTGGCAGAGCTCGGATCTTGGCCGGGTTTGCTTCAATTCCTCTACCGGATACAATGAAGCCCAGCAGCTTTCCGGCTAGTACGCCGAAAACGCATTTTTCCGGATTCGGCTTGATGTCATATGCTCTGAGGTTGTCGAATGTGAGCCTCAAGTCATCTACTAGAGTTTCGACGTGTTTGGTTTTGACGACTACGTTGTCTACGTATGCCTCGACTGTTTTGCCGATCTGGGTAGCCAGACATGTTTGAATCATGCGCTGATATGTTGCGCCGGCGTTTTTAAGTCCGAAGGGCATCGTGTTGAAGCAGAATGGTCCATATGGAGTGATGAATGCCGTTGCGGCTTGGTCTGCTTCCGCCATCTTGATTTGAGGGTAGCCAGACTATGCGTCGAGGAAGCACAACGAATCGTGCCCTGCGGTAGCATCGATAATTTGGTCGATGCGGGGGAGGAGGAAGGAATCCTTTGGGCAAGCCTTATTGAGGTCTTTAAAATCGGCGCATAGGCACCAGGATTTGTCCTTCTTTGGTACCATTACCAGATTTGCTAGCCAATCCGGATGTTTGATATCTCTGATGAATCCGGCTTCCAATAGCTTGGCTAGCTCTTCTCCCATTGCCTGTCTTTTGGGTTCAAAAAATCGTCGAAGAGCCTGTTTGACTGGCTTGAATCCTTTTAGGATGTTTAGGCTGTGTTCTGCCAATCTGCGTGGGATTCCGGGCATATCTGAAGGATGCCAGGCGAAAATGTCCCAATTTTCCCGAAGGAATTCGCGCAGTGCGGCGTCTACCTTGGGGTTCAATTGTGCCCCAATGGAGGCCGTCTTTGTTGGGTCCGTTGGATGGACCTGGAATTTTACTATTTCATCTGCTGGTTTGAAGGAGGTGGACTTGGATCTTTTATCGAGTATCACATCGTCCCTGTTCACCATAAAGCGCAGCGCGGTGAGTTCTTCTGCCGCTAGGGCTTCGGATAGTGCCTCCAGGGCTAGTGCGGCTGTCTTGTTTTCGGCGCGGAGTGCTATGTCCGGATCACTAGCGAGAGTGATTATTCCGCCGGGCCCAGGCATTTTGAGCTTCATATACCCGTAATGGGGTATGGCTTGAAAAATTGTGAATGCCTCTCATCCTAATATAGCGTGGTATCCGCTATTGAACGGGGCCACTTGGAACGTGACTTCTTCGGATCTGTAATTGTCCGGCGAGCCGAACACCACATCGAGTGTGATTTTTCCGGTGCAGCGCGCTTCCCGGCTAGGGATTATTCCTCTGATGGTTGTGCTGCTTCGCTCAATACGGCTCCAGTCTATTTCCATTTTTTGAAGAGTTTCCTCGTAGATGAGGTTTAGTCCACTGCCGCCATCCATGAGGACCTTTGTAAGTCGAAAGCCGTCCACTATGGGACTAAGCACCAGTGTGGCTGGAGCTCGGGCTGTTCGGAATTTAGGTTCGTCGCTGGCGTTGAAGGTGATGGCTGTGTCGCTCCATTGATTTGCTGTTGCTACTTGGTAGACTTCGGCGAGGCCGTGGATTGTTCGTTTTCGCATATTATTTGATGCGAAGGTCTCGAAGACTGTTGATACCGTACCGGTATTGTTGGAGTGGTTTTCCGGGCTAGAAGCTCCTCGCCACTTTTGGCCACCTGCCGTAATATCCAACATGCTCGAAGGCTATGTGTTGGGACGGATCCCTCTGCACTATGAAGCTTACAGGGTCCACTGAGCCATCCCTCCAGTACGGTTCCGTGCCCTTTATGGGGTTTTTGCTTTTTGGTTTTTGTATCTGGGGCCTGAGTATGATGCACCCTTTTGTTGCGGACTAGGGTCGTATTCGGGGCCGGATTGTCCCAAAACTGATTTTCGGTTTTCCGGAAACTTTCCATCGCACAGTATTTTCGTACTATGGACGCCAGATCGGTGAAGCGTGTGATTTTACGACGGCCGATAGCGTTCGATATTCCCTTGTCCGTGCAATTATTGCAAAAGATTGAAATTGCGTTTTCCTCTCGGCAGTCCTTTATCCTGTCCATAACCAGGAGGAATCGGGCCCAGTAGTGATGTACTGTTTCAGCGGGCTCTTGCCGTATTAGGGATAGATCGCATATGTCTGGGCGGGTGGGTGGAATAAATTCCGGATCCCTACCCATCTCAGGGCTTAAAGGCCGTGAAGTTTCCAATTTTGGAAGCTTGGATTGCTGGACGTTGTCCAACGAGTCCGGTCCGATGCCTGACTTTAAGTTCAGTGCTCGATCGAAGTCCGTTCCTCTGCGGGAATCCGGCGTGGAGGGTTCGGGAGCCCGGACATGTCTAGTTTTTAATACAGGAGGAAAGTCGCCGCATTGTTCCTCTACCACTGCGACGTGGTGGGTGACCTGGGGAGAGTTAATCTCTCTCAGGTCGGTTTTAAGCCCAATCTGATTGTAGTCCATAGCGACTCCCAGGGCGGCGATGCGATCCAAGAGTTCGTTGACAGAAGAGAGCTCTATCGGATCCAGCCGCTCGGCGAATTCCGAGCTGACGTGGAGATTGCTTTTGACTACTTGAGAAGTCATTGTCGAAGCGGTGGTCGGACAGGCGGTCATAAGAAAACCACCTAGCCGGATAGTTTGGCCGGCGGCCAAGGCCCCTTTGGCGATAATACCGTCCTTGAAGACGGGTGGAGGCATCCTTCCTATCGGGGACGGCACAAAGGAACTCTCAATGAAAGCACCAATGTCGGTGTCAAAACCGGCGGATCTCAGGTAGGGGGTCCCGAACTGTGCGTCTAGGCGGATGGTAACAGGAGACAAGGGACACGATGTTTTACCCAGGTTTGGGCCCTCTTGATGGAGGTAAAACCCTACGTCCTGCTTGATTAATATTGATGATATGGGTAGTACAAGAGTGGATCTACCACGAGATCAAGGAGGCTAAACCCTAAAGCTAGCCTATGGTATGATTGTTGTAATGTATGTTGTGTCCTACGGACTAAAGCCCTCCGGTTTATATAGACACCGGAGAAGGCTAGGGTTACACAGAGTCGGTTACAATGGTAGGAGATCTACATATCTGTATCGCCAAGCTTGCCTTCCATGCCAAGGAAAGTCACATCCGGACACGGGACGGAGTCTTCAATCTTGTATCTTCGTAGTCTTGGAGTCCGGCGGACGATGATAGTCCGGCTGTCCGGACACCCCCTAGTCCAGGACTCCCTCAGCGGCCACGACCATGATCGGGCGCCCCCTGGTGGTGGATGAACTGTCCCTGATCCGCTCGGGCCCGGTGCGCATGCTCTTTGCGTGCCGTGTGCCGGCCAAGCTCTGCGGCTCCGTGCAGATCTGGTTCAACGGGGACGGCTATAACATCAAGCTCGAGCCAGAGTTGGGGGCGCGTCCGGCAGTCCCTGCGCTCCCACCTTCCCCGCCCCCTTCTAGTGGTCGCGGACCCGAAGACCAGGACAAGGACAAGGACAAGCCTAAGGAAAAGGATCAAGAGCAGAATGCTAGCATGGAAGACGACGACTCCATCGACACGGCGGCGTGGGAGAAGCTTGGGATCTTCGTGTCGGGCCCCACTGCGCAGGTGGATGGGTCTTCGAAGGTGCGGATGGCGGTGGCTGGGGGCTCGGATGAGGTGACGATCTCAATCCCCAACCAATACGGATCGAACCTGGGGTCGGTCTCCTCTCCCCCCATGGTGGCAGCGGGCACGGATGGTGGCCATCCCCTGCTTGACCTCTCCCCCGCCCCCGCGCGCTCTCGCCCGGTTGAGTCTCCGGCCTCTGGTGGCCGCGGCTCCACCCTCAGCGGCTCGGTGAAGCCAATGAAGAAGACAGCGGTGCGCAAGGTCAGCGCGAAGGCAGTGCGTGCGATGGAGATGCTGGGGGCGCCTGTCACTCCAAGGCAGTCTGTGATGGCGCTGGCGGCCCCGACGGTGCCTCCCCCGGTGGACCTGATGCTGCTGGACCCCTCCAAGACGGCGATGATCTCCAAGGCCAAGCGCACCAAGACGGTGCCGGCGGCGCCGGTGCGCACCAGCTCTCGTTCCAAGGGGGCCAAGGGCAACATGTCGTCGCTGCAGCGGGCGCAACTCCTCCAAGCCCAGAAGAACATGGAGATCTCAGGTAAGCCACCTCCCCGGTTTTCGGTTCTTGATGACTTCTCGGACGATCATTTGCATGAGGTGTTGGAGGCGAGCGCGGTGGATCCCTCCTGTGTTGGAGGGGCTAGGGAGTTAGTTTCACTTGTTCGTGCTAAGGAGTTGGCATAGGCCGCGCTAGCGGCAGCCGCGGCAGAGCATGCTGAGCAGAGAACCCGGGTTCTCAAGGGAGGGGACGCCGTGGTGATTTCTGCGCCTGATGAGGGGGGACAAGCAACAGGGGTTGCCCCCTCTCCCTCACCTTGCAGGGGCAAGACGAGGCGAGTGGCAAAAGCGGTCACCTCCAGGGGTGTCCGGCTTCGAAATCGCGTGATTTAAATGCGAGCTTTGTTTTGGAATATCCGTGGCTTTGGCCACGTAGGGCGGCGCACTCAACTTAAAGAGTACATGCGCAAGGAGGACATAGATATCATAGGGCTTCAAGAGACGATTAAGGTGGATTTGCGTTTCCATGATCTGCTTGCGATTGATCCTCTGGAGCGCTTCGAGTGGCATCATGTACCTACTGTAGGGCACTCAGGTAGCATGCTGCTGGGCTTGAGCCGAGCCTTGTACGAGGTCATAGACTGGGATGTAGGCGCGTTTTTCATCATGGCTAGGTTCCACATCCGCGCCTCGCTTCGCGAGCTAGCTACGGACCGGCCGATCACTCTCTTTCGGCGGAGTTCCTGGCGGAGCTCCAGGCCAAGGTCACTGGGGTGACCGCAGCCGCGCTGCCGGTTTTGGTGGGTGGATACTTCAACCTTATCAGATCGGGAGCGGATAAGAACAATAGTAACATAAACTGGCCTAGGGTGGCTATGTTTAACTCCGCCATCGCCTCCATGGCCCTTAGGGAGGTGGCCAGGTCGGGCGCGAGATTTACTTGGACGAACAAGCAACTGGCTCCGGTGCGATCAGTGCTGGACAGGGTGTTCATGTCGCCGGAGTGGGAAATGGGTTCCCTCTCTGTACATTGGTCGCGGAGACGCGCATAGGTTCTGACCACCATGTACCGCTCGTATATTCCTCTAGGGAGGAGCGAATACGGCGTAGCTCACGCTTCTTCTTCGAAACAGCCTGGTTTGAAGTACCAGGCTTCGAGGTGATTTTCAGGGAGAAATGGCGGGCGTGTGTTGACTCGTTGGGACCCCAGAGGGGCCCGATGGAGTTTTGGAATGCGGCAGGGGGTCGGCTCAGGGCTAGCCTCAAGGGATGGGGAGCGAACCTAGGGAGGGATGACAAAGAGCACCGCGCCGTGCTCCTTGCAGATATTGCAAGGTTGGATGCGATGGCCGACGCTCGGGCCTTTTTGGAGCAGGAATGGGCTCACCGCTACGACCTGGAGGGCCAGGTCGAAGCTTCACTTCGCGCGGAGCAAGAATACTGGCGCAGGCGAAGTGGATTGAAGTGGATTCTGAAAGGCGACGCAAATACGAAGTATTTCCAAGCATACGCCAACGGGCGTCGTCGAAAATACTCCATCCTCAGGTTGCAATCAGAGCAGGGGCTTCTGTTGCGACAGGAGGACATCTCTCGACACATTTACGAGTTCTACATCAATTTGATGGGCTCGTATGAGGCCCAGGGGGCTGGCCTTTGCGCGGACGTCTGGGAGGACTCGCAACGCGTGTTGGACAGTGAGAATGACGCGTTGGGGCTTGCGTTCCTGCCAGAAGAGATTGACGCAGCCCTCCTGGGTATGAAAGTGGACACGGCGCCGGGTCCAGACGGGTGGCCGGTGGCTATGTTCAAGCGCTTCTTGCCTATCCCTAAGGACCTATCTTCGATATCTGCAACGGTTTCATGCGGGGGACGGTTGACATATCGCGTCTCAATTTTGGCGTCTTAACGCTCATCCCGAAGGTCCAGGGGGCAGACAACATCAGACAATTCCGCCCGATTGCGCTCATTAACGTGCCCTTTAAAATTTGTGCAAAAGCGTCCGCCAATAGACTAGGTCCAGTGGCGCACCGCTCGATTAGTCGTAGCCAATCTTCTTTCATTCGCGGTCGCAATATTTTCGAGGGTCCGCTCGCCCTACAAGAGATCGTTCATGAACTTAAGCGCTCCAAGGAACCGGCGGTTTTGCTAAAACTGGATTTCGAAAAAGCATACGACCGTGTGAATTGGGATTTCTTGCGGCAAGTGCTTATTGGTAGGGGATTCTCCGCGGTTTGGGTTCACCGCACGATGCAATTGGTATCGGGGGGCCAAACTGCAGTGTCGGTGAACGGAGAAATAGGGCATTTCTTCCGGAACAAACGGGGACTCGGGCAGGGCGACCCGATGTCCCCTATCCTGTTCAACTTCGTTGTTGATGCGCTGTCCGTGATGCTTAGGAAAGCAGCCGCAGCAGGCCATATCCAGGGGTTGGTAGGCCACCTCATTCTGGGGGGAGTGACGCATCTTCAATATGCAGATGTCACGCTGCTTATGTTTCGGCCAGACCACCACAGTATCGCGTCGGTCAAGGCGATTCTTATCTGTTTTGAGCTCATGTCGGGGCTCAAAATAAATTTTCACAAATGCGAGGTGCTCACAATGGGGGTGGAGCCGGAGGAAGGTAGGCGCATTGCTGATTTGCTCAACTGTAAGGTGGGCAAATTCCCGATGACATACCTCAGCCTCCCAATTGACACCAAAAGGCCTACGATTGAGGATTGGGAGCCTCTATGTGCAAAGGTGAGGGGTAGGGTGTGCCCTTGGAGGGGTAAATTCCTCTCGAAAGCCGCTAGGCTAGTTCTCACGAACTCAAGTCTTTCCTCCCTGCCTATGTTTGCTATGGGCCTGTTTTTGCTTGCAGAGGGAGTGCATGCAAAGTTCGACACACCCCACGCTAAATTATTTTGGGAAGGAATGAGCCCGAACCGCAAATACCATATGGTTAGATGGGCATGGGTGTGTCGACCCAAGGACCTGGGGGGCCTTGGGATCACGAATACGCGACTGCTTAACATCACGATGATGTGTAAGTGGATCTGGAAACTCGTCCAGGGGGAGTCTGGCCTGTGGGTAGATATCCTATGGGCCAAGTACTTCCCGAACGGAAGTTTCTTTGAAGGTAGGGCAAGGGGCTCGCCTTATTGGAACGATCTCCAATCGATCAAGGCTGCCTTTGCCTTGGGCGCCAAATTCGCGACTGGAGATGGACGATTAGCGCGTTTCTGGACAGATCGCTGGATAGGATCCCGGCCCTTATGGGAGGAATTCCGCGATCTGTACAGCATCGTTGTGAACCCTGACATGTCGGTGGCTGACGCGCTGCGAGCGGCACCCCCTGGGATTAGGTTCAAACGAGAACTTCAGGGGCAAGAGCCGGCCAGCCTCGAGCGTCTGCGGCAGCTCATCGCTGGGGTGCATCTATCAGACCAAACGGACTCGGTGAGCCGGGCGCTCACAAGTTCTGGGAAGTTCACGGTCAAATCCCTATACCGTAAGTTTTGCCAGGGGACGACGCAACTTGTGGTGGCTGGGTTATGGAAAGCGCGGATGCCACTTAAGATCAAATTATTTCTTTGGCAAATGTTCCGCGATAAATTACCAACCTCCCTGAACGTGGCCAAACGCAATGGTCCGGCTGATGGGCCATGTGCGTTGTGCGGGGACCCAAAGGACGCGAACCACGTTTTCTTTCGGTGCCCCTTAGCGCGATTTGCGTGGAGCGCAGTGAGGTCCGCGACTGGGGTTACTTGGGACCCCCGTTCGGTAGCTGAACTGATTCAAATTTTAGACGCGTTGCAAGGCCCAACGAAACGGGTGGTGTGGAGTTGTGTCGGGGCACTTCTCTGGTCCATGTGGCTAACTAGGAATAAACTCACGATTGAGGGGATTTTGCCAACTCATCCGGCTAATATTATCTTCAAATGCAATCTCCTTTTGCAGCAGTGGAGTCCGTTGGGGAGGCGCAAGGATGCTGATTTGATCAAGACAACTCAACAACGAATTCTACAAGTGTACGCGGCGGCTAGGGAGTCGTGACTTATGGAGGTTCACGTGGTCTTTTTGCGTGCTTGACGGGCCTGTGCGCTCTGTACGGGCTATGCCTTGTAATGCGTCAGTAACATCTCATTTGGCCGCCCGTTTCTTAGCTGCGCGAGCTACTGTGGCTTTTGGTGGTGTAAGACTTATTGCTGTTACTCTGCCGTTGGGGCTTTATTAATTTAAAGCCGGACGCATCTGGCGTCTTCGTTCTAAAAAAATAATATGAAAGCCATCCCAGGGGCTCAAGAATGCATGGCTCCAAAATGTCGTCGACTATTATGAAACTAGGTGAAAGGTTAGACCATGGTAGACTATTTTCGAGCTTGTGTGTTGTGATTTCTTTTAATCCCATGGTAGACTTGTAGATGGCTGCTAGGCAATTCTGTTCTGGTTTCACTTTCAAGAACAACTGTAAATTAGGGCCTCTAATGCTTGGGGGTGATTAATGGAAAATCAAGGATTTAAATCCCTTTTATCATAAAAGTGAAGGACAATGAAGCTGCATGCCCTACCAGATGTGCCGACCTCCGTCAGCGCCAAGTAATTTCGGGCGAAGGGAGTATATAAACGTGTGTTAAAAATGGAGTACTTGTATGGTGTTTACACGTGATGGTGAAAACTAAGCATTTCTACACGCCTCTAGCTAGCACGAGCGTTAATCATGAAGATCAACAGACCATGTGTTTTGCATGCTGCATCAGAGTCTTCGCAGACAGACAGGAACCTTTTGGGCCATGCTTCTAGGTTGGGGGGCTCTGCGCCTTTGTCCACCGTCCTTTTTGTTGTTTTACTGTACTACGATGCGTGCTCTACCTTTGCCTACCCCTACCGTATCGCAGATCGGTGCAAGTGAGGTGGATCGATGCAGCCTTCATCATGATCGTCCGAAAGTGGTGCTCATCAACAAACGCACTATTTATATGTGATTGCCTACGTGATGCATGATGCGATGGCCAAAGCAGCACAAGTCCGGCAAGCACGTCCACGAAATTAGCAGTGTCAATAAACTATACAGACAAGGACATGGTCTGGTTCCCTTTTTCTGTAAAATGGATGCTGTCTCGTCCAACTCCTACTCTCAAGTCCAGCACAGACGGGACAAAATCGAGGTTTCGAGAATCTGATGTGGAGATCTCCGAGAGTATCAGAACTTGCAAGCCCCCGCTCTAGCGCTCCCCATCCCCACGCCGGCGGCCACTCCGACACCGGCGTCCACCTTCCCCACGCCGGCCGCCACTCCGGCGCCGGCGTCCACCTCCGTTTCTCCGGCGGCGTCGGGGCCCCTCTCCCCGCTGGCCCCCATGGCGTCTGGATCTCGCAGTCCTCCCTCGGTCTCGTCGGCTCACCCGCGGGAGCGGCCTATCGTCTCCGGGCTGGGCCTCTCGGGGTCGCCAGGTTCGGCGCGTTCCTCCTCGGCAGATGGCGGTCAGGCGGTGGGCCACGCTCCGGTGCTAGCCGAGGGCTGGCGCCGGCCGGGCCCCTCCCGCAAGGCCATGTGGCGGCACCGGCGTGCGCTCAGGAGACAGTTCGGGACTGGCAACGGCGTTGGTCGGGATGCGTCGCCGTCCTCCTCTGAGCGGCGTATGATCCCGCCGGACATGTTTGGACTCTGCTTTAGGTGTTTCGAGGATGGTCACCAGCGTCAAGACTGCTCTAACAAGCCCATGTGCATCCGCTGCGGCAGCGCTGGGCACGTCTCTTCCCAGTGTCGGGAGCCACGCAGCCTCACTTCGGCGGAGGAGCTGCGCCGCGCGGTGATCGCTAAGGTCGCTCGCAGGACGGTGGCGCCCGGGCAGGCACCGGCCATTCGACGGAGGCTGTCGGAGCCTAGGCAGAGCGCGCCGATGGCGCCGCTCTCGCCAGTTGCGCCCAGCCTACGCCCTGTGGTCCCGGAGGTTGCCTGGCCGGCTATGCAGTCCGAGATCTGCGTGCTGCCGCGCTCGGAGGGATGGATGACCTCGAGCGCCGGTTACAGCTGGCGGTGGTGATGTACGTTGGCGGTGCAAGGCCGGCCGTGTCCTGCGACGATGCGGCGGTTGCGATTTCTGCTCAGATGGGGATCCCAAGGTTCCGTTTTTCAGTCCATAAGTTCCACCCGGAGGATTTCCTGGTCGTGTTCGCGGCACACGAATTCAAGAACAGAGCGCTGGCTGTCCCGTCGATTGAACACCTTGGAGTCAAGTTCTTCGTCAAGCCATGGCTTAGGCAGGCGCAGGCTACCTCAAGGTTGATGCGGGTTCAAGTGGATGTCATGATCGAGGGCATTCCATCCCATGCGTGGACTCAGGAGACGGCGGCGGAGCTGCTGGGGAGCGTCTGTTTGATCGAGAGCCTGGCGCTGGAGACGGCCAGCAGGGAAGATTTGTCCCTGTTCAAGCTAAGAGCTTGGTGTGTTGATCCTGAGGATGTGCCGGTTTTTCGGAAGTTATGGGTGTCGGAGCCGCCGGAGGTGATTGCTGACCCATCGGCTAGGAGAGCATCGTTCCGCCAGCTCCTGGAGTACCCTGTGTTCATTCACATCGGCAGGATGAGGGACTTCTCACCGCCGGAGATGTGGAGGCGTGCGTCGGGATCGGATGGAGGAAGCGGACAGAGTGGGTTGCCAGACAGCTCGGGCAGTTCGCACCATGGAGGCGAGTGGATGGTGCAGCCATGGGCTCGCGGCGTCCGAGATGATCGTGGTGCTGGCCGGCGGCATACCGGCGCCGGCGGTGGAGTCAATCAGGGCAGATCCTACCGGGCGGCGCTCGAACGCAGGGTGGGACCCTCGTCGTGGAGGCTTCCCCCGATGGTGTCGCGTACGGTGCCGGTCAAGCCTACGGTGACGTCGCAGCATGGGGCCGTGGTGGGTCTTGATGTTTCAAACGAGCCAATCCGGTCGAGCGTTAGGCTGCCCACAGCGTTGGAGACAGCTGGACAGTTGGCGCTGGCCACGCAGACCTACCCTGCCAGGCCTGAGGTGGTTGAGGTCGCCCAGGCGACGGCTGCGGAGCTGTTCAGGCAGGGGGACGCCAGGACCGAGGCCGAGGCGGTGCAGCTGGCATTGGCCAATGAGATCGCGGCAGAAGCGGAGGAAGACATGGGAGTGGATCCCAGGCCGGTCGTGGTAGGGCCGATGCTGCCCGACCAGGCTGCGGCTTCCGATGCAGAGGGGACAGCGGGGCCTGATACAAGGCTGACACGGGCGGTACCTTTGGCCTCTGCGGATCCGGTGCGGCCGCTTGGACCGGACGCGGGTGGAGTCGCTGCCAGGAGTGGGGTAGACGCGGCACAAGAGATCCTAGTTGCTGCGGATGGGCCTGCGCTGCTTTCGGGAGGATGGGCACCGGTCTCGGAGCTCATTGGCGACGTGGACCGGGGGCGGCACCTACCCCATCCCGGGACAGAATCCGCTTTGGAGCTCGCGCTGGGGAACAAGACCCCACTAGCAAGCAGGGCGGCATGTGATGGGACCACGCACGAAGGCCATGCAGATTTTGGCGCGTTGCATGGGGGAGAGATTGTGGTGCATGGGGAGGTGCGGGACAAACATACCACGGAGGATTGCCTATCTGCCAAGGAGAAGGCAGCATTGGGCAACATAAAATCCTTCTGTGTTGGGCTGCTAAAGAAACTAGCTCCCCCGCTGCTGAAGGAGATCGAAGTCGTGAAGGGTGTTCGCGCCGGGCAGGACCCTTTCACGCCTAGACGAGCCACGTGATCAGTTTGCGCGTCTGGGGCAAGGAAGAACAACGTGACAGCGGCTGAGTCGGTCCTGCTCAAAGCATTGGGCATCACCAGCGATGATCTGGCGGTCTCGGAGGATGCGCTAGGTCAGCTGAGGGCGGTATTTGATTCGCCGGTCCAAGAGAAGCAGCTGCGGGCGATTGCAGCCATTTTCGGGAAGATCATGCCAAGCAACCTGGCCGGGGAGATGGAGAGCACGGTGATCCTGTCTGCTTAGATAGTGAGTGTGGTGCCACGGGGAGTCCAACCGTTCCCATGTCGCACGCATCGTTGGAGGTAGTGTGTTGGAATGTGCGGGGGCTTAATAGCCCGGCCAAGAAAAAGGCTCTTAGGGAGTTCATGGACACGGTGCGCGTCGCTATTGTATGCATCTTGGAGTCTAAACTCGAAAGAGTCGACCAATTTGTGATCATGCAATATCTAGGGCCTTCTTACGACGGCTTTTATTACCTTCCAGTGTCCGATACGAGAGGTGGCATCATCATTGGGTGGGATTCTTCGAGGGTGATGATATCCAACACGGCTTTGGACTCTAACTTCATCACCGGATACGTGTCGCCTCGAGAGGGGCCTGGGTGGTGGATGTCGGTGGTATACGGGCCACAGGAGGACGATCAAAAGTGCATCTTTCTTGAGGAGCTCGCAGAGAGGAGAACCACATGCCCGGGGCCTTGGATTGTGAACGGGGACTTCAACATGATTCTAAACGCAGCTGATAAGAGTAACAACAGGCTGGACCGCAGGATGATGGGCAAATTTAAACGGTTCATCGATGGCAATAGTCTCAAGGAGCTTTTCCTGCATGGGCGGATGTTTACGTGGAGCAATGAGCGCGAGGTGCCCACGCTCACAAAAATCGACAGAGCCTTTATCTCCGTGGACTGGGAGCTTGACCACCCCGATTGCCTGTTGCAAGCGCTGTCTACATCGACCTCGGACCATTGCCCTCTGTTCTTATCGTTGGAAGAGCATATGCAACCACGGAGGCGGTTCAGATTCAAGCTTTTCTGGGTCAAACTGGATGGTTTCTTGGACGCGGTGAAAGAGGCGTGGATCTGTGACGAGGGGATCACGGAGCCCTTTCATAGATTGGATGTTTTGCTGCGCAAAACGGCCAAGTTCCTCACAGCTTGGGGCCAGCGCAAAGTGGGCAACATCAAGCTTCAGATTGCTTGCGCCAACTTGGTCATTCTTCGTCTTGACTGTGCCCAGGAGGTTCGGATGCTCACGGAGGGGGAGGGATGGCTGCGAGCTACCCTCAAGCATCTAGTGTTGGGGCTTGCATCGCTGGAAAGAACCATCGCAAGACAAAGGTCGCGTGTCAGGTGGCTACAGGAAGGGGACGCAAACACCAAGCTGTTTCACTTGATAGCGAACGGAAGGAAAGCAAAAAACTTTATCCCGGCTCTACAGATCGATGGTGCGAGGTGATCATGGATCAGGAAGGAAAAGAGAAGGCATTCTTCGACGCGTTCTCGGCTATCATGGGGAAGGACTCGGTGCGCGAGCACTCGGTGGACCTGGATTACCTAAACGTCGAGGCTCTGGATCTCTCGGATCAGGATAGGATATTTCAGGAGGAGGAAGTTTGGAAAGTAATCAAGGAAATGCCTTCGGACAGGGCACCGGGGCCGGATGGATTCATTGGGATTTTCTTCCAAAAAGCTTGGAATGTGGTGAAGGGTGACGTGATGGCGGCCTTGCAGAAGCTTTTTTTGGACAATGGACGTGGCTTTGGAAGATTGAACCAAGCTCTAATCTCACTCATCCCGAAGGCGCCTGATGCTTGCACTACTAGAGATTTTCGCCCCATCTGCTTGGTTCACAGCATCCCCAAGCTTGCATCTAAGATGTTGGCTAACCGGTTGTGTCGACGTATGCCGGAGCTGGTCAAGGAGAACCAATCTGCTTTCATCAATGGACATAGCATCCACGACAACTTTGTTTTGGTCAGGCAAATGGCGAGACGGCTGCACAAGAGAAAGGCAAAAGGGGTGATGTTGAAGATTGATATATCGAAGGCCTTTGACTCGCTTTCTTGGCCTTTCCTGTTCGAAGTGTTGCGGGCCAAAGGGTTCTCGGACAGGTGGATGAGCTCGATCGCAACCCTCCTCTCCACTGCCAGCTCTCGGATTGTAGTAAATGGATGTGCTGGAGATAAGTTCAAACACGCCTGTGGCTTAAGGCAGGGTGAATCCCTCTCACCTCTCCTATTCGTCATTGCCATGGATGTCCTCTCGGCGATCATCGTCAAGGCTCATGACTTGCAGCTCTTGGGAAAGTTGAATGGATGTGGACCGTTGCAGAGACTGTCACTATATGCTGACGATGTGGTGCTATTCATCAAGCCGACGCTCGCAGATCTGTCCTTTGTAGTGGAGTCGCT
This sequence comes from Triticum timopheevii, assembly GCA_963921465.1. Classification (NCBI taxonomy): domain Eukaryota; kingdom Viridiplantae; phylum Streptophyta; class Magnoliopsida; order Poales; family Poaceae; genus Triticum; species Triticum timopheevii. The sequence continues at coordinate 521,459,756 of OY997274.1, forward strand.
GAGGATTTTTGGAGAAGCTTCTGGCCTCAAAGTTAACTTTGCCAAGTCGTCTGCCATACTCATCAGGAGCAGCGAAGAAGATGAGGCCTTGGTTCGGAGCATGGTGCCTTGGCAGATCACCAAGTTTCCATGCAAATACATGGGTCTGCAACTCAGCATCAATCAAATGACGAGGTCTGATTGGCAGCCTATTGTGGATGCGGCTCTGAAGATCCTCCCGGGATGGCAGAGAGGTCTTGTGACCCGGCCTGGCAGGTTGATCCTCGTGAACCAGGTAATGCGCGCGAGACCGAACCACCATTTGCTCGTGGCGGAGGCTCCCAAGTGGGCTCTGGATAAGGTGGATAGCGGGTGTCGAGCTTTCTTCTGGGCTGGCTCCGAACAAATTCATGGAGGAAAGTGCGCGGTGGCATGGCAGAGAGTATGCAGGACGAAGCAGTTGGGAGGGCTGGGAGTTATTGACCTTCACCGTCATGGCATCGCTCTCAGGATGAGGTGGGAGTGGCTCAAGAGACATGATGAAAATAGACCTTGGCAAGGCCTTATGGCGACGGTGGACAAGTCGGCAAGCGCGGCCTTCTCGAGCATGGTTCACTGGCAGGTAGGGGATGGCTCAAAGGCCCTATTTTGGAAGGACGGATGGATTAGAGGATCGACGGTGGATGAGCTGGCACCATTGTTGGTGGCCAAGGTTAAAAATCAGGTGATCAACAAGAGATTGGTAAAGGATGGCCTCTACCTCAATAACTGGATGAATGACGTGATTGGAGATCTGGATACGGAGGGGCTCGCTCAACTCATCAGGCTCTGCGAGGCCACCATGACATTCGAGCTGCATCCAAGTGAGGAGGACAGAATGATCTGGAGATGGAACACTGCGGGCACATATTCTGCGGCTTCTGCGTACGCGATGATGTGTGAAGGAGGGATCAGATTCCCGCTTGCGGATGCTATCTGGAAGAGTGGGGCTCCTCTCTCCTGCAAGCTCTTTATGTGGCTGGCGGTCCAGTACAAGGTCTGGACGTCGGATAGGCGAGTGCGTCATGGACTTCAGGACACGATCTCCCCATGCTTTCTATGTGATCAAGAGCAAGACACGGTGGACCACATTCTCGCACAATGTGTCTACGCTAGACAGGTCTGGTTCCAGTGCTTCTCCAAGGTTGGGATACCGTTGGAGCTGCTGCCTCATGACCATGACAGGGTGGAATAATGGTGGGGAGCTTCGAGGAAGAGGATACCCCAGGCTCAACGGAAGGATTTTGACTCGTTTGTCATGTTGATTTGTTGGAGCATTTGGAAGCAGAGAAATGGTAGGGTTTTCGGTAGGAACGATCTATGTAATGAAACTCAACTAGTAGGGAACATTTTCATGGAGCGCCAGATTTGGGCGCTAGCGAGAGGGAGTGGAGTTTTTCACTTTTGTGAGTAGTCGCCTAGGTGATGAGGAGGTGTTGGCAGGCACGCCTCGGTGATGCCTGCGGCAATGTAATCTCTTGTAAATATTTTTTCTTTTCTTCTATAAAGCTAAGGCACGCCATCGCGTGCTCTCGAAAAAAAAAGGACATGGTCCAGGCCCCGCAAAACAAAAAAGGACATGGCCTAGGCAAGAAAAAACATGCAATAGTAATAATTCACTGATTAATATTGTATATCCATTAAAAATAATGTATTCCGTTCGGAGTTTGATATTATATCCTCCGGCCGGGCAAGCATATGAAAAACTCAAAAATAAATGAATCTAGATATCACAATATACGTTTTCGCGTCTCAAAGCTATCACACGCAAGTAAGGTGTAGCATACGATATGGTCCATATGGACCAAGATTAGGATGCTCATCCATCCTCATCTGGTCATATCTTGCCGGGCCAATGCGCAAGAAGACAAACTGATGATGGAGCCAGGACCAAATTAAATTAGGTCATCCATGATAAAAAAGGACGCGCACCGCTTGTCCATGGCAGCAAGTGCCGCTTTGGTATTTCCACGACTCACTCGTTATTTGTTGGGCCGGTTGGGACATAAAAAAAAAGTTTGATTATATATATGTATCTAGAAAGGTCCAGTGACACTACATTTGTTTGTTTTCTTGCTTGCGTCGATGGTAGGAGAGAAATTGAGCGTGATGTCGTTTCGGTCGGGAGATAGGAAAATAAAGGTGTAGTGTATGATTGCTCGGAAAGGGTATAGCCAAGACCTAGTGTCGTCAAATTAGGAACGGCTGGAACCGATGCTGAATATCTTTTGGCATCTCAGGTATAGGTTTTGTGTCAATTGTGTGATCGATAGTATGATATGTATTTATTTTTCTATAATGCAGTGCTCAGCAAATGATTTGGATTTGGCTTGCTTTTTTACTACGATGAGTTTTGACCATCATTTGTCTTGCATACCCTAAGATCATCTTTAATAGAAGATGTAGATGCAAAAATAACTAACTTTTGCATCTTCGAGGTCAAAAAACCACCTTCAACAAATGATGTAGATATAATTTTTTTTACATCACTTGGCCGAAGTGATGTAAAGTACAACACTTCGAGATGTAAATTTGCATCTCCACCTGCACGTAATGTAAAACCGCCAGTCGCGTGTCAACCATCCAACTACCTTCATTTCACTTTCGCCCACCGCGTGTCTTCTTCCCCACCGACCCGTCGCATTGCCCCCGCCGCCCGCCTGCCAACCGCACCACTCCGCCGTCACCCGCGCCAGATCCGACCGCTCCACCACCCCCACCGCCGGTTCCGCCGCGTTTGGGACGCTGCCCGCCGCCGCACACCGCAGGTCGGGCGTTTTTCTGCCGGCCCACGGCCGCCGCCCTATTGGTTCCCACCACTGTTTCTGCCGTCACCGCAGCCACCATCCGATTGCCAAACACCCGCCCAGCAAACACCCCACCGCCGCACTGCCCGCACGCCGCGAATCGACTGTATTTTTCGCCACTCCACCACCGCCGCCCGATTCGTCCCCGCTACCGTTTTCACCGTCGTCGTCGCTCATCCGCCAGCACCAAGCCACCGCCCAGCCTCCACACCACCGCCGCCCGCCGCTGCCCACCTCGAATCATCCCCAGTGTTGCCATCCCGATTTGGCCATCGCGCAGCCGCCGCCATGTCGCCGAAGAAGATCCCGAAGAGCAAGACGAGATTCTTTGGCGTGCGTGCGAAGCTGTCCGGCAACTTAGGCGTGGAGTTCTACGATGAGGGCCACTGCTTTTGGCTCATCATATAGTACGCCGCCGACAAGGACGCATGTGCATACAACATGGAGCATGGCGTGCCGTGTGGCCGACGACGGAGCTCAACTTCCTGGAGATTGAGTCCTGGGTGGATGCGGAGTTCCTCGTGCCAGAGGGTATCTGAATGGAGGAGGAGAAGGAGAAGAAGAGGCCGACCATTCATGTTACTCCCGGCAAGAGCGACAAGGCAGCTATGACGAGGTTCGCGCTAGAGCAACCAGAGTATCTCCAGGCCGAGTGCGAGTTCTACTGGAAGTGCGGGACCGAGCAGAAGAAGAAGCGGGTGAAGAAGGAGCATGAGGCCGGCCCCTCAATGGTGATCCCCGTCGAGTTCGACTCAGGGGACTGGGGTGGCTCGAAGGAGGGCAATGAGGGCTGCGACAACCCGAGCAAGGATGAGTTCTGTGAGCAGTTCAAGAGGTCCGGTAAGGATTAGTTTCATTTTCCGTGTAGTTCAAGTAGGTGTTTCAACTAGTAGTAGTCCTTGGAGTAGTAGTAATTTGATGGATATAGTTGTTTGAATTAAAGTAGTAGTGGTTTAATTTATGTTTTAGTTTGAACTATATCTAATTATGTCTCAAATTGAGAATAATTAATAAAGTGGCCGTATGCATCGCCCGGATGCAGAGGCCGGGGGTCATCCACCTTTTCTAAAAAAAATTATGTCTCAAATGAAGTAGTAGTTGAACTTGCTATGTTTAAATTATGTTTCAAATGAAGTAATAGTTGAAGTTGCTAGTTTTACATCCCAAATATACATCATCTATTGGAGTTGGAGTTTCAAATCACAAATATACTTCATTTGTTGGAGTTGGCTCTATTTTGAAGATGTAAAAAGCACTTTTAAGTGATGTAAATTATACAGCACCCACTTTTACATCTCCAAATTTGCATCACCTATTGGAGATAGGGCGTCAGTTACATTGACTTCCATATTTCAAACCAACCAAGACGTGGTCCACCTGCCACCATGGAGCAAAACACCGAACCGGCTGTCGTCCAACATGGTCACCACGTACGTTGCCGGCCGCTGGTTCCCGGAGCGTGGGAGAGGATGTGAGGCGAGACTCGGTAAGACGCCGGGGTAAACACACCCACAACCCAATGTATGGCAACGCGCGGTGGAATTAAGAAAGCCCAGCTCCAGCGCAGGGTGAGCGGTGGCGTCATCTCGTCGCCCGGTTTGTCACAACGGAGTGAAAAAAATATGAGCACGCGTTGCAAATTTGACACAAGCAACCACCATCTCCAACAGGATCAACCACGGGCTTGTTGTCCTTAATCATTTCGAGCTCGGGAATAAATTTGTTGATGAAAGAGTGGATTGTTTGAGTGCTTTGAGAAATGCCTTCGTGAATAGCCTTGCGTCTTGCAGCCCATATTGCCTAGAGGGTGACCAAGACCTTCACAAAAAGAGCATACGATAATGACTCCATAAGAGTGAACAGCCAGTTTTGCGTTTGGTCCAGAAGTCGCCACTAAGGTTTGAGCGCATTCGTCATCAACGAAAGCCCACGTGCATCTCGAAACTGTACATTCAACCATCGAATGCTTCCGTGAATCAAGCTTCCAGCAGAAACGACATGCATTTTGTGTCAGTCATATGCTTGTGAGCTCTAACGACGTTTGTCGGGATTGAATGTATAGATAGCCTCCATAAAAACATCCCAACCTTGGCTGGAACTTGAGTCTTCCATAAGCCCCTCTAAGAATCGGCAGAGACATTGAGCCATGACTCTCTCCCCTGCCTTGTGGCAATGAGCATCATGTAGGCCGATGTCACCGAAAAATTATCGTCTGACAAAATTCCAGCTCCAGTAATATTCCATGTTTCTTGTGCACAAAGGTATGCCCAGAATAACGCGCACAACCATCGGCATAAAGACTACTTGTTTGTTCCATGATGCTGAAGAGGCGTCGATCAATTCCGCACCAGTATTTGGAGGGTTAGGGATCAAACAACTATTAGGTTTCAACATTTCATTGTGAGGGATCCAGTTCTCATTCCATACACTTCCTGTTGCACCATGGCCAATGTGCTTGATTAATCCCTGCTTCAACGTATCTCTTCAGTAATAGCTCTCCAAATATGAGTTGGATGTCCACCTAAAGAATTATGCAGAACTGATGAATTTGGATAGTAGATGCTTTTCAGAAGCCGAGCACTCACTCTGAGACCAAACATGATTTGAAAAGAAAAGAAGGAACTGTTTTCTTTGCCTTCTTTGCTTTAGAGCATCTCCAGCTGTTCGGCCCTCCAAGGGCTTGAAATAGCGCCGCTTGGGGGTCAACCGGCGATATATTCGGCGTGCTCGCCTCAAATTCGGTACAGTTTGGCACAAATTCAGCAAAAACTTTTTTTTATCATACACTAAGGTTTGAGCCCACTCGTCATCAACAAAGCCCACGTGCATCTCGAAACTGTGCATTCAACCATTGAATGCTTCCGTGAATCAGGCTTCCAGCAGAAACCACATGTGTTTGTGTGTCATATGCCTATGAGCTCTAACAACGTTAGTCGGGATTGAATGTCTAGATAGCCTCCATAAGAACATCCGAACCTTGGCTGAAACTTGAGTCTTTCATAAGCCCCTCTAAGAACCGGCACAACCTTTGAGCCACGCCTCTCTCCCTTGCCTTGTGGCAATGAGCATCATGTAGGCCGATTTCATCGAAAAATTGTTGTCTCACAAAATTCCAGCTCCAGAAATCTTCCATGTTTCTCGTGCACAAAGGTATGCCCAGAATAACGCGCACATCCATCGACATAAAGACTAGTTGTTTGTTCCATGACACTGAAGTGGCCTCTATAATTTCCGCAACAGTATTTGGAGGGTTGGGGATGAAACAACTATTAGGTTTCAACATTTCATTGCGAGGGAGCCAATTGTTTCCATATACTTCTTGTTGCACCATTGCCAATGCCTTGATTAAGCCCTGGTTCGACGTATCTCTTCAACAATAGCTCTCCAGATATGACTTGGATGTCCGCCTAAAGAAGCATGTAGGACTGACGAATTTGGATAGTAGATGCATATTGTGGTTGTAAGACCAAACAAGATTTTAAAAAGAAAAAGAAAACTGTTATCTTTGGCTTCTTTGCCTTTCGAAGGAGGCGTGCGCTTCCTCTCCATGCCGCGCTGGAGTTTTCTCCAGCCACACCATCCAAAACCATGTTCAGCTTCATGCAAAACTACAACACATTCAGGCTGTAGTAGTAGAACTTGCCCAGAAAAACATGCAGCAGAACTCAGTTAATTAGGGCCTCGTTCTGAACGTAAAAGTCCATCCAAATTTTGCCCAACCCAACACCATGTTTTTCCTGGTAAAGCATTCGGCATCGCAAACGGATCACTATATTTACTAGTAAATGTGTACGTGCAATGCACGTTGATATTAGGTAATATATTAATTACATGTAAATATTTGGTAGGATATTATTTACATATTAATTAAGTGATTAGCATTGGCATTAACAATTTGTTTAGTTTCATTGGCATTAACATTTGGTATGATATTAACTGCACACTAAACGTGTTGAGCGCTCACCATTGGAGCAACCTGGGTCGTTGGATTGACCTGATTTGATGGATGGGATTTGTTGAGTCCAATCAGGGTCTAATCAATTATATCACCCACTAAGCACACCTCCGAAAAGGTCAGTGCCTAGCTTCTTTAATCCCGTCGTCTCCACCAACATACCTACTGTAACACCGATCGATCGTCCTCGTCCAACCAGCTGAATGCAGGAAAGAAGGAAGGACGGAATCCTCCCGATGGATCGAAAACCAGGGAGGAAATCGACTTCTCCACCGAGATAAGCAAAGCATATGCTCGGGGCCGCAGTTGGCTATCCTTTTTATCGCCTTTAGGCTTCACCAAGGTTTATCGATCGATCGCCCGGAACTCCACTGATGAATAAATAGTCGTGCAGCCTACCCAAACTACTTTCATGCTGGACAGGAACATCCTTGAAGGGGTTGTGGTCCTTCATGAAACGCTTCATAAAATCCACACGAAAAAGCTGGATGGGGTTGTTTTCAAAGTGGATTTTGAGAAATCGTACGACAAAGTCAAATGGCACTTCCTTCAACAGGCCTTACGCATGAAGGGTTTTGATGAAGCTTGGCGACGCCAGGTAGAATCCTTTACGCAAAAAGGGAGTGTTGGAATTAAAGTGAATGACGATATAAGTCATTATTTCCGGACACACAAAGGCCTGAGGCAAGGTGATCCAATGTCCCCTATTTTGTTCAACATTGTGGTTGACATATTGGCAATTCTCATAGGTAGGGCAAATGAGGCCGGTCAGGTGGGTGGCTTGGTGCCTAACCTAGTTGATGGGGATGTGTCCATTCTCCAGTACGCTGATGATACAATCATCTTTATGGAGCATGACTTGGCAAAAGCGAGAAATATGAAGTTGGTGTTATGCTTATTCGAACAATTGACTGGATTAAAGATTAACTTTCATAAAAGCGAGTTGTTCTGTTTTGGTAGAGCCAAGGAGGAACAAGAGGCTTATATGCAATTGTTTGGATGTGAACTAGGGGCTTTACCTTTTTCTTACCTAGGTATACCCATTCACCATCGTAAGCTAACAAACAAAGAGTGGAAATGCATCGAAGATCGGTTCGAGAAGAAACTTAGTTGCTGGAAGGGCAAACACATGTCTTATGGAGGCCGGTTGATTCTTATTAATTCGGTGCTCACGAGTATGCCGATGTTCCTACTATCTTTCTTTGAGGTTCCAGTTGGGGTTAGGAAAAGACTGGACTTCTACCGATCGAGATTTTTTTGGCAGAGTGATGAACTAAAGAGAAAGTATAGACTCGTCAAGTGGGATGTTATTTGTAGACAAAAGGACCAAGGGGGTCTGGGTATCGAGAATCTTGAGGTCAAGAACAGATGCCTGCTCAGTAAGTGGCTGTATAGGCTTTCAATTGAAACTGACGCAATTTGGGCGCAGATTTTCCGTAACAAGTATCTGCAGTCCAAGACTTTGTCACAGGTGATAGTGAGACCAACTGATTCGCCGTTTTGGAAGGGGCTTATGAGAGTTAAGGCAGTCTTCTTTAATAGAACAAAGTTTATAGTCGGTGATGGCAACGATACCCGTTCCTGGGAGGATACTTGGCTTGGTGATACACCATTGGCGCTCCAGTACCCGACCCTGTATCGTATTGTTCAGCGACATGATGCGCTAGTTGCAACGATTATGCAGTCAATTCCCCTTAATATCCAGTTTCGGAGGATGCTTGTTGGTGATAGATGGGAAGCATGGCTTCATCTCGTGAGTAGACTGATGGAAGTTCAGCTAGCTCATCAGCCCGATCAGTTGTGTTGGAAACTTACTAGTTCTAGACAATTTACTGTTAAGTCGATGTACATCGATGTTATTAACTCGAGTGTCATTCCTAGTTCCAAACATGTTTGGAAAGTAAAAGTTCCTTTGAAAATTAAAGTGTTTATGTGGTTTGTCCATAAACAAGTCATTTTAACAAAGGACAACTTGGTTAAGCGTAATTGGACAGGATCTACTAGGTGTAGTTTCTGTGATCAGGACGAGACCATTAAGCATCTCTTCTTTGAGTGCCCGTTGGCGAGAATTTTGTGGCGCACCGTGCAAATTTCTTTTAACATTACTCCTCCGAGTTCGGTCGGTTCGTTATTTGGAACGTGGCTAGATGGGATAGAGTCCGATACAGCTAGACACATTCGTGTAGGAGTTTGTGCGTTGTTATGTGCAATTTGGAATTGCAGAAATGATTTGTCTTTTAACAGAACAACTACAATTCATTTTTTGCAGGTTGTATTCCGTGCTACGGCATTGATTCGTATGTGGTCCTTACTCACTCTGACGGAGGTCAGGGAGCGTTTGGTTACTGGATCTGTCCGGTGGAAGATGGTAGTGCGGGATATCTTCAACCGGTTTGGATGGCGGTCATGTAATAGGATAGGCGATTAGTTTTCCTATCTTTATTATGCCAGCTGGTTGTAGCTTTATGGCCTTTTATTGTTTTGGTGTTGAGGCTCTATGTGAGCTCGCCTTTATTTTGTTTCACGACTTTAAGACCTTGTTAAACCTATTTTATTTATAAATATGGCCGTATGCATCGTTCTGATGCAGAGGCCGGGGAGTCCCCTTTTCGAAGAAAAAAATAACCAACATACCTACTGTAACACCGATCGATCGTCCTCGTCCAACCAGCTGAATGCAGGGAAGAAGGAAAGACGGAATCCTCCCGATGGATCGAAAACCAGGGAGGAAATCGACTTCTCCACCGAGATAAGCAAAGCATATGCTCGGGGCCGCAGCTGGCTATCCTCTTTTCGCCTTTAGGGCTCACTAAGGTATATCGATCGATTGCCTGGTTCTCCGCCGATGAATAGACGGCGCCGATCGATGGGTGCGCGATGACTCACGCGATCGCGAGGCTTGACAAGTTGTTGTCGTCGTCGCCGGGATAAGCACACCGGCCGGCCGGCCCCAGCCAGGATCGCCTCCCCGATCGGCATCGAAACGCACAGTGAAAAGCTTCGATCTTTTTATGGTTAATCATTGGCAAATCATGGAAGACCAACCCGTTGGATATTTTAATACACCCTCCGGTCCAAATTAATTGACACAAACCCCAGGTAGCTAGACAGTGAGAAGAGAAGAGATATATGTGAAGTGACCAAAAATATATGCGTGCTTTGTCGTGGCCGTCAGGTCGATCGAAATGATCAGGCGTAAGTAAATATCGTGTCGCCAGTAATGTAACCAGCGCGCGCACGTGTGGATCGATTGAAAATGCTAAACTCACGTTACGAGGCCCCGGTCCTAGGGTTTCCCCCAGAGCAGCATGAGTGGGTCGACAGTAGTTACACGACAATGCCTCCATCAAGGTAACGACGTAGAACGTCACCATCGCCTGCCAACGGCTCGGTTTTCACCGGCAACCATGTCTCCCCAACTCACAACCGGGACTAGATGATGGATCTCGAGATCCGATCACCAAGCCTCTGGCCGGCCATCTTTAACGACGAAGATGACCACCACCATTGGCCAACGAGATGGCGCGAGATAAAGTAGGGCGCTGCCAGCGTGCGTCCTGGCCAGCACCACCGGCGCTAGGCTCGTCCCGGACTACGCCTCATAGCCGAGGGCAACGGCAAGCGCTGCCACGACGAGGACGCAGACCGGAAGCCCAGATCCGGCCCACCCGCGCACCGCCACATGGCCACCACCAAGCGCCGTTCAGGGGCAGCCCCGCCGCCGTGAGGGACGCCGCCTCACGGGCAGCAGGCGCCAGCCCCCGGCGGAACACCGCCGCGTGCCACCGGCCGCCGCGAGATCACCACCGGCCGTCGCGAGATCTGCGCGAGAACGGCGAGTACGTCCCGCCGCCACCTTCCCTGGGGACCACGCAGGCTTCGCCGGTGTCCCCTCCGGCGGCGGCGAAGCAGGGAGGAGCGGGAAGGGGCGGTTGGCAGCGCGGTTAGGGTTAAGGAGAGTGGTGCCTGCGTGCTTGCATATACCCTAAAACCCACCACCAAAAGAGATTAACAAATGGACCCGTGACGATCATACCTAACGCATCTCCATCCTTTTTATATACGTACAACGGCGGCATGCAGAATTGATCCATTGTTTTAGTCTTCGTAGACATTGCTTGTTTATTTACTGTAGCAGAATATATTTTCCAAGCTACACGCCTGGGATCAAAATAGATGAATGAAAAACTAGTTAAGGTTACTATTTTTTTGTTACAGTCGTTCTCTTTCTGGTTCGTTTGATGTCTTCCTGCCGTATCGAATGCAATGCCTAATATTACAAAAGTGCTACACGATTCGGCATGCACTTAATTTCAATCAGATTTAATAAGAATATCACCACTAGCCATAAGCTAATTCCTTATTCTAGTACTAATTCTTTGTTGTGTGTTCATTCTAAGAAAGACTTAATGGATTTTTTTTTTTGCGAGAATAGAGTCAATGGATTTAAAGATTTCGTTTTAAGAAATACTCCTAACATCCGGAATTATTTGTCGTGGAAATAAATGTATCTAAACGTATTTTAATTCTAGATACATTTATATTTATCTATTTTTACAACAAGTAATTCGGGACGGTGGGAGTACTAGACAGATGATGCTTTTCGGTAGAACATGCACTCAGTTTACTATTTGATTACAATTCACCAAAGAGAAGTTTATTGTTTCAATACTACGTTTACTCTTAGCATTACTATATTATATATATTTCAACTATTGTATGATATAACACATATTTGAAGCTATATATTAAGTGAAACTATGTCTTTGCAATACATTTTTTTTTGCTAAATTTAGGGCCTCATTTTGCATTTCGCACCGGGGCCCCGAATTCCTGGAGATGGCCCTGCCTGCAACCAATTCATCTTCAGTGTTGTACTGCTGCATCTACCTTGCCCGGTCTAGCTGTCGTCGACGCCAGACAACGCCACCATCTTGTGCTCGTCCATCATCACACGCCCACCGTCGAGACCCCGATGCTCCATGCCGCTGAGACCCGCCAATGTCAACGTGCCAGATGCCACGTCGCTCCTCCGTCGCGAACACCACCTGCTGCCACTGGTCCCATCCCCTCCCTTGCAGTTCCTCTACCGAGCACCCAAACGCCCCAGGCGGCGCCTCCAAGAAGGGTACGACACACGCAGTGTCACCGCCGCCCAATCTAAGGAGATTTTAGGTTTTCACCCGGGCATGGGGCCGGGGTAGAGGGCAGGGACCTCGATGGCGCCTGCAAGTAGGAGAACATCGACCCTGGTCGTCGCCACTGTCGGGATGAATGAGTCATCCAAAGTTTCCGACGGCCCGATGTCACCTACCAGCCCCCGCAAACGCATCGGGGCCGACAACCGCGATCGTAAGCCACCAAGTGCGGTGAGAGAAGGCCTGCAGCGCGGAGGAGATCCATCGGCAACTCATCGCCCACGCGGTCAAGATGTCGTCAATCCACCCCCCCACCCCACCCCCGCGAACGTCGCCTACCGAGGGCGCCATCGCCATGCCCCAGGTCCAGGATCCTGCACGATGGCCGGAGTGGCGAGATCCGACACGAGGGACAAGATCTGGCACCGCGCGGTCGACGCCATCGCCCAAGCCCGCCGTCGATCGATCCCGCCACCGCCGGGATCCCGCACGCTGCCGGGAGTCCCACACCCATGGATCTGGGCACCCGTGCAACACCGCGAGTCCGCCGCCTCCGGGATCCGGCACACTTCTGGGAGGGCCGCACCCCACGGATCAGGACGCCCGCGCCGTCGCGGAACCGAGAGAGGGAGGAGAGACCCTCCGCCACCGCCATCGCACACACGGGCTTCGCCCGGCGCCGACTATCGGCAGCGGAGGAGGGGGAGAAGGGCGCTGGAGGGAAACTAGGCGGCAGCGGTTGAGCCCTTCCGAGCCGCCCACGTGGGAGGCGACGCGAGAGGGACGCGTGGTTGTGGACGTTCTTGTGTCTGATCCAGCAGGTTAAACCATGATTTTGGGTACCGCCCGAGAAAAATGGTTACCGGGCGGATACCGAGTTTCTCGCTACCCCACGAGTGGATGGCTAAATAGCTAGCTAGATTGTTGGGAGGAGAGATGACTCTAGCTAACTGATGGAGAGGGAGAGATATGAGCTAGCGAGATCTATATGTATGGAAGGAGGGAGAGACAACTTGTTAAGGCATATCTCTCTCGATGTAGTTTTGGTGATTGATGACAACACGATTGTGGACTAATCGTGTGCTTTGAGCATTTCAGAGATTCATCCTTTGGCACGAGTCGATTCCTTCCCCTCGGAGTTTTAATCAAGATGGTGTAGCTCTTTCGTTTATGTTTTGGTGGACATGTTTCGTAAGAGTCACCGTACTATCAAGAGGGGATCCGCTTTGGTAAGGCTAGGGTGAAATCAACACGTACACATCCTTTTTGCACCCACTGAGCCTTCCTTCGATGGAGGTTTTCTTCCCTTTCTATGAGTGCGATCTGGTCCCAACGGTAGTACCGCGGTGCCCAGCGGTAGTACCGCTCAAGAGCCACAAGCGGCAGTACCGCTCTGCAGCGGTAGTACCGCCTGTGGGTCCTCGGTTCTAGTACCGCTGCGGTACCGGGCTCCTACCGCGTCGACTCGAGGGGGTCGCCTCTCGTGTCGGATTGTGCGGCACTAAGCAGCGGCAGTAGAAGCGGTAGTACCGCTCGAGAGCGGTAGTACCTCCAAACCACCGCGGCAGTACCGCACTGGGTCCATCTTCTACCCATCTGCTTGCCCTCCCTGGTTGCACGGCAGTACCGCTAGGGCCAGCGGTAGTACCGCTGCTCCCTGCAGCAGTACCGCCCTCTGCGGGGCTGTTTTGGGGGGTAACGGTTGGATTGTTCTCCCTCTATAAAAGGGGGTCTTCTTCTCCAAAGTTGACCTACCTCTTCCCCCAAAAGCTCCATTGTTGCTCCCAGCTCCATTTTCGCCCGATCTCTCTCCCTAGCCAATCAAACCTGTTGATTTGCTCGGGATTGGTTGAGAAGGCCCCGATCTACACTTCCACCAAGAGAAATTTAATTCCCCCCACTAATCCCTAGCGGATCTTGTTACTCTTGGGTGTTTGAGCACCCTAGACGGTTGAGGTCACCGCGGAGCCATAGTCCATTGTGGTGAAGCTTCATTGTGTCGTTGGGAGCCTCCAATTAAGTTGTGGAGATTGCCCCAACCTTGTTTGTAAAGGTTCGATTGCCGCCTTCAAGGGCACTAATAGTGGAATCACGGCATCTCGCATTGTGTGAGGGTGTGAGGAGAATACGCTGGCCCTAGTGGCTTCTTTGGGAGCATTATGCCTCCACACTGCTCCAACGGAGACGTACTTCCCCTCAAAAGGAAGGAACTTCGGTAACACATCCTCATCTTCAACGGCTCCACTCTTGGTTATCTCGTGCCTTTACTTGTGCAAGCTTATTTGTGTTGTATCCCTTGCTTGCTTGTGTGCTTGTTGTTGTTGCATCATATAGGTTGCTCACCTAGTTGCATATCTAGACAACCTACTTTGATGCAAAGTTTAATTTGGTAAGGAAAAGCTAAAAATTGTTAGTTGCCTATTCACCCCCCCCTCTACTCAACTATATATCGATCCTTCAATTGGTATCAGAGCCTCGTCTCTTTATTAAGGACTTTGTCGTCCGAAGATTATGGTTGACACCGTAGACGGTGGGGAGGAGCACTCTGGTGTGAATCCGAGCTCGTCTACGGCCGATGGGGGAACCGCGGTCTCTCATGAGGAATTCAATGTGGCTTTGGACACATTGAAAACCTCCATGACGACCGAGGTTGAAAGCACGTTCAATAAATTCTTAGAATGACTTAAACTATCTACCTCGCTGATGAAAGTGGGTGAGCCCACTAACAAGGTGACGGATGCTAACTCCGACAAGGGGGAAGCTACTAGTGAAAAGGGTCCTTCTACTAGTGGTAGAAATGGCACCGGCATCTTTTCCCATGTGGAACCTACAATTTATGGAGGACTGATTCCCTCTACTCATTTAAATCATGTCGGCCCTCCTCCTAAGATTGTGAAAAATGAGGACTTTGATTCTTGGGTTTATCGCTTCAAGCGTCATTTAAATCATGTGAATACTAATCTTTGGAGAATCATTGAAGAAGGTTTCTATCCACATGACCGAAGAAACTTCACCCCTACAGAAGCCGCAGATAATCAATTCAATGAGAATGCTCTCTTCATCATCCAAGATGCAATTCCACCTGAAGATCTCCCTCATCTTTGACCCTTCGCCATGGCCAAAGAAGCATGCCATTGTGTTGTTTCCCTCTACAAGGGGAGCGCTAGCATTCAACGCTCCAACTATGAAGTGGTGCAAGATGAAGCCGATGAGTTTGCAATGAAAGAAGATGAAGAACCTCGTGAGATCTTTCGGAGAGTACCCAAACTCGCGGTCTCACTCCGAGATCATGGGAGCAAGGACACGGATGACAATTGGATCAAGCGCAAATTCCTCAAGGAAATGATGCCTTACCACAAGGCCATGTCCTCAGTCATTCGTCAAAGGCCGGACTTCCACTCCTTGTCCTCAAGTGAAGTGTTGGATGAGCTTGTGGCAATGAGCATCTTGGACAAGACCGCCGACAATGCGATGTTACGCTCTCAAAGAGCAAAGAAGCCCAACCTTGCCTTGAAGGCCAAGGTTAGTGTGGAAGAAGAGGATGATGAGGAGGAAGATGAGAGCAATCCCGAAGATACCAAGTATGATTATCATGAACACATGGCTCTTGCTTCAAGGTAATTTTGGAGCAAGAAGAACTCAAGGCCAAGCTTCAACAAGAATAACTCAAGTGGCTTCAAGGGAAAGCAACGTGTGAGAACATGTTACAATTGTGGCAATGTGAGCCATTTTGTTGCGGAGTGCCCTTATGAGAAGAGGGAAGACAATGGTGGCAAGCTATCCGAAAAGACAAAGCCAAGTCTTTCCCCAACAAGAACAACCTCACTAAGAAGACTCCAACTAGAGGGTTGGTGGTTCAAGAAGAATACCATGAGGATGATGATGATGATGAAGATAGTGAAGCCATGGCCATGGCCTCCGTTGCCATTGCCACAACTCCTCGGGTGTCCCTCTTCGACTCACCCAACAAGAACATCACCCCCAAGTGCCTCATGGCTAAAGCCACCAACAAGGTAACCCCTAACATCAAAACCACCATCATTACTAATCCCTCCTTGACGGATGGCATTGATGAAAGTGAGGGGTCTAATGAGGAGGTGAATGAATTTGAGTCTTTTATGAGTAAGCTCAAGGGAAAATCCAGGAAGCACTTCATTGCTCTCTTGGAACAACTTGGTGAAGCCAATGACATGATCGAGGCTCATGAAGAAACCATCTCTGAGATGGAAGGTCATAGTCATGACTATGCCGATGAGATATCGGATCTCTCTAATGCTCTTGTGGAAGAGCGTGGCCATCGTTTGGCGCTTGAGGAGTCACATAACGATGATCATGATAAATTAAAGAAAGATCTTGATCATGCTCTTGTTGTATCTCGTGTGCTAAATTCTGAGAAGGCTAAACTTGGTGTTGACCATGCTAGACTCAAGGAGCAGTTTGATATACTCGACAAGGCCCACAAGGTCTTGAAGGGTGCTCATGCTAGCCTCAAGGAGTCTCATGATCAACTCCAAGTGAAGCTAACCAAAGAAAAAGTCACCTTTCCTCATACGGTATTAATTGATAATGCAAATGCCACTAACCCGTGTTGTGAGCATGTGCATCTTGTGGAGGAGAATGCCGAGTTGAAGGAGCAACTTTAGAAAGGCCTTGTGACGTGCATACAAGGTGAGAAGAACCTCAATGACCTTTTGAGCAATCAAAAGGAAGTTGTGGCCAAGGTTGTGGCCACGGTGGGAGTTGGGTTCGCACACAAGTCCAAGAACAAGAAGAAGAACGACAAGGCCAAACGACCTCCCCCTCTCAAGCAAACTTTTGTGAAGGAGGGAGAGGGTGCTCCTAAGGAGAAGAAGAACAATGTGAAGGGTGGTGATGTCAAAAAGGGCAATGCCACCCCTTCCAACAAAGCCGGCGACTTTAACCCTTCTTATGTGTTGTGCCGTGCTAGTGATGGGCATGTTTATGCTAAATTTGTTGGTTCTCCTTATGAGTACATTGAATGGTCCATTTGGGTTCCTAAGACCCTTGTTACTAACATCAAAGGACCCATTACAAAATGGGTACCTAAAACCAAGCATTGATCTCTTGTAGGTGTTTGCTTCCGGTGGGGGATCATGGTTGCTCGATAGTGGAGCAACAAATCATATGACCGGAAGCAAGGACTTGGTGGTGGACGTGCACAAGATCCCTTCTATGCCCACCAACGTCGAGTGGGGTGATGCCTCTTCCTCTAAGCTATTGGGTCTTGGCAAGGTTGTCATTTCTCATGATCTAACGATCGAGAAAGTCATGCTTGTTGAGTCCCTTGCTTACAACCTACTTTCCGTTCGTCAACTTGCACTCATGGGCTTTGCCACTTTCTTTGATATTGATACCGTGGCCCTCTTTTGGAGCAAGACTCTTAAAGCAGCCTTTGTTGGACATGTCGAGAATGGTCTTTATGTGATTAACTTTTTGGAGCGACCCACTAAGACCGCGACATGCCTAATGGCTAAAGTTGATGTGGGATGGCTTTGGCATCGCTGTTTAGCCCACGTCAATATGAGATCTTTGCAAAGTCTTCTCAAGGGGGACCATGTTCGTGGACTAACAAATTTTAGTTTTGCCAAAGATCTTGCTTGCAGTGCTTGTATTGAAGGAAAGCTTCATGAGAAGGATCACCCTCCCACGACTGTCATCTACTCGAAGAGACCCTTGGAGCTCCTTCACATGGATCTCTTTGGGCCTCCATCATTTGATAGTCTTGGAGGTATAAAGTATTGCTTGGTGATTGTGGATGATTATTCAAGATACACTTGGGTATATTTCTTCAAGAAGAAGAGTGAGACTCAACAAACCATCATCGACTTTTCATATGAAGCTCAACGCCAACATGATGCAAAGATCTTGACAATAAGGAGTGACAACGGCACCGAGTTCAAGAACTACACCTTGGATGAGTTTCTTAGTGATGAGGGGATCAAGCATCAATATTCTACACCATATACCCCTCAACAAAATGGTGTTGTCGAGAGGAAGAACCGGACATTGATGGATGCGGCAAGGACCATGATGGCAGAGTTCAAGTCTCCATACAACTTTTGGGCCGAAGCCATCAACACAGCATGTCATGCATCCAATCGGCTCTATCTCTGCAAAGGCTTGAACAAGACTCCTTATGAAATACTTACCGGTAACAAGCCCAACCTCAAGTACTTCCGGGTGTTTGGGTGTAAGTGTTTCATTCTCAAGAAAGGTTTTCATTTGTCTAAATTTGAGGCTAGAGCTTATGAGGGCATATTTGTTGGTTATGCTACAAACTCTCATGCTTACCGTGTCCTCAACAAGTCCACCGGACTCATTGAGGAGGCGTGTAACGTGGAGTTTGACGAGAATAATGGCTCCCAAGTGGAGCAAAGTGGTACTTGTGATGTAGGTGATGAAATTCCTCCCCAAGCCATAAGAAGAATGGGTGTTGGTCATATCACTACAAAAAAAGACACATCCGTGACATTTTGGGCCGAACGAAAAAAAATCTGTCATACATATGACACTTCTATGACGATAATTGTGACAAAACCCGGTATCATCATAGATGTGGTGGGCTCCTACTTCTATGACAAAAAAACATGACAGAAAATGGGCTTTTCGTCCTGGGCGGGCCGAAGACGCAGCCGCATGACATTCTTTGGGCTGTCCATGACGGAAAAAATCGTGGTAGAAGTGAGAGGGAGGAAACTTTCGGGGAGTTGCCGTTTACGGTGGGAGGTCGGGGGCCGAGCGATGCGCGTTTCTCTCATACAGGTACACACGTGTGTGCGAGGCGTTGGCTCTAACTGAACCCGAGTGAGGCGTTGGGCTCCAACTGAACCCGAGCGATTGCACTGCAGGCTACGCGTTACTGAACCCGAGCGATCGATCGATGGCTGTTCACTGAACCCGATCAAGCGATTCCTTTGCTACTGCTGCTAACTGAAGCCGGTCGATGCTGCCTCTGGGATGAACAGTGAGCGTTGCGGGGGGGGTGGATGAACAGTGAGCGGTGGCGTTGCCTCTGGATGAACAGGACCCCGTGGTGTGGAGGGCTGGATGAATAGTAGATGGTGGAGGGGTGCCCGTGGAGGGGTGGTTGAACAGGCCCCCGTGGTGTGGAGGGATGGATGAAAAGTACATGGTGGAGGAGTGGTTGAACAGTAGCCGGTGGAGTAGCGCACGGTGGAGGCTGGATGAACAGGAGCCCGTGGAGGCTGGAGGAGGTCGACGGTAGCCCGTGGAGGCTGGAGGAGGTCGACGGTGGAGATGAACAGTATCCCGTGGAGTCTCGTTTTGCGGTACGCCACATCCCTCTAGATGAACAGGACCCCCATTTCGACCGTAGCACTCCAACACAAGTCCGTTTCGTCCGTTTTGCGGTACGCCACACCCCTCCTGATCAACAGGGCCCCCGTTTCGACCGTAGGAGGTCCGTTTCGTCCGTTTTGCGGTATGCCACACCCCTCCCGATCAACAGGACCCGCGTTTCGACTGTAGGAGGTCTGTTTCCTCCATTCTGCGGTACGCCATGCCTCGTTTCCATCGCCTGTTCCGTCCAAGCCGGTTGGCTCCCACGCGTTCCGTTGCCTCCCGATGAACACGATGCATTCCATTGCCTCCCGATGAACACGACGCATTCCGTTGCCTCCCCATGAACACGACGCATTCTGTTGCCTTCCCATGAACACGACGCATTCCGTTGCCTTCCCATGAACACGACGACGACGTTGTTTCTCCGTTCTGACCCAGCCATGTACGTATGCGCGAGTAGGCATTCGAGACCCTGCCCGTATGTACGTACGTGGCCGTATTTTATTTCTTGCACCCTGGTCGCTATACGTACATGTACATGCTACGTGCGCGCCTCTACATCCACCAGTATATATGTACGTACACGCGCGACCAGGATGATAACGCTACATATGCTTCGACCAGGTGGGTCCCGACTGTCAGGCACTTCCTTGCCTGCGAAGATGTAGCTGGTGGGTCCCAGCAGTCAGGGGGGCTGAGGGAGTCCTGGACTAGGGGGTGTCCGGATAGCCGAACTATCATCATCGGTCGGACTCCCAAACTATGAAGGTACAAGATTGAAGACTTCGTCCCGTGTCCGGATGGGACTTTCCTTGGCGTGGAGGGCAAGCTTGGCAATACGGATATGTAGATCTCCTACCATTGTAACCGACTCTGTGTAACCCTAGCCCTCTCTAGTGTCTATATAAACCAGAGGGTTTTAGTCCATAGAACACAACAACAATCATACCATAGGCTAGCTTCTAGGGTGTAGCCTCCTTGATCTCGTGGTAGATTCACTCTTGTACTACCCATATCATCAATATCAATCAAGCAGGAGTAGGGTTTTACCTCCATCGAGAGGGCCCGAACCTGGGTAAAAACATTGTGTCCCTTGTCTCCTGTTACCATCCGCCTAGACGCACAGTTCGGGACCCCCTACCCGAGATCCGCCGGTTTTGACACCGACATTGGTGCTTTCATTGAGAGTTCCTCTGTGTCGTCACCGATAGGCTGGATGGCTCCTTCGATCATCAACAACGACGACGCAGTCCAGGGTGAGACTTTTCTCCCGGGACAGATCTTCGTATTCGGCGGCTTTGCACTGCGGGCCAATTCGCTTGGCCATCTGGAGCAGACCGAAAGCTACGCCCCTGGTCGTTAGGTCAGATTTGGAAGTCTGAACTTCATGGCTGACATCCGCGGAGACTTGATCTTCGATGGATTCGAGCCACAGCCGAGCGCGCCGCACTGTCACGATGGGCATGATTTAGCTCTGCTGCCGGACAGTGCCCTGGAGGCCACACATGAGTCCGCTCCGACCCTTAACTCGGAGCTGGCTGCGCAGATCGAGGACGGTGGCTAGACACCGCCTCGGGGGCTGCAACCTCTACGGCGATGGAGCCGAATACTGACCTTGTCCCTTGTGAAGCTCGTGACTCCGAGGTGCCTGACTCCTCGCCGGACTCCGAACCCCTCGTGCCCCTACCAATCGAATCCGGTTGGGCGCCGATCATGGAGTTCGCCGCTGCGGACATCTTTCAACACTCGCCTTTCGGTGACATCCTGAATTCGCTAAAGTATCTCTCGTTATCAGGAGAGCCCTGTACGAACTGCGGTCAGGATGGTTGGGATGCGGACGACGTAGAAATTCAAAGCCCACCCACCACCCACTTAGTAGCCACTGCCGATGATCTAACCGACATGCTAGACTTCGACTCCGATGACATCGACGGTATGGACGACGATGCCGGAGACGACCAAGAACCAGCGCCTACTGGGCACTGGAAGGCCACCTCGTCATATGACATATACATGGTGGATATCCCAAAGGATGGGAATGGCGAGGGAACAGCGGAGGAAGACCCCTCCAAGAAACAGCCTAAGCGCCGGCGTCAGCGGCGCCGCTCTAAATCCCGCCACAGCAAGAATGGAGATTCCGGCACCGGAGATAATAACACCCCAGACAGTGCCGAAGACAACCCCCAGCAAGATTCAGCACAGGAGGACGGAGAAGCCAGCCCTCATGAGAGAGCGGCAAACGAAGAGGTAGAGGATGATAATTACATGCCTCCCTCCGGAGACGAGGCAATCCTCGACGATGACAAATTCATCGTGCCTGAGGATCCCGTCGAACAAGAGCGTTTTAAACGCAGGCTTATGGCCACGGCAAGCAGCCTCAAGAAAAAGCAGCAACAGCTTAGAGCTGATCAAGATCTGCTAGCCGACAGATGGACTGAAGTCCTTGCGGCCGAAGAGCATGAACTCGAACGCCCCTCCAAAAGTTACCCCAAACACAAGCTACTCCCCTGATTAGAGGAGGAGGCATATAAACCTGCATCACCAGCGCACAATACGGCTGACCGACCACCCCGTGGCCACGACAGAGAGGCCTCTAGGCCCTACACTAAAACCGTACCCCGGCATCGCTCGAAAAGCACAAAGCCACAGGGGAACGCTCCGGACTTGTGAGATATATTGGGGGATGAGGCAAGACAATCAAGATCGATCTACGGATCGCGTGGGCGCCCCATGATACGCGACGACAACCGTCACGCTGGACACAGCAAGTCCGGCCGGGCCGAACACAGTAGACAAAGCTCGTTTGAGCTACGTCGTGATATAGCCCAATACTGAGGCGCCGCACACCCACTATGCTTTACAGATGAAGTAATAGATCATCAAATCCCCGAAGGGTTTAAACCCATGAATATCGAATCCTATGATGGCACAACAGACCCCGTGGTTTGGATCGAAGACTATCTCCTTCATATCCACATGGCCCGCGGTGATGATCTTCACGCCATCAAATACCTCCCACTCAAGCTTAAAGGACCAGCTCGGCATTGGCTTAACAGCTTGCCAGCAGAATCAATTGGGTGTTGGGAGGACCAGGAAGCCGCATTCCTTGATAACTTCCAGGGCACGTATGTGCGACCACCAGACGCTGACGACCTAAGCCATATAATTCAGCAACCATACGAATCGGCCAGACAATTCTGGACACAGTTCTTAACTAAGAAAAAACAAATCGTCGACTGTCCGGATGCGGAGGCCCTCGCGTCCTTCAAACATAACATCCGCGACGAGTGGCTTGCCCGGCACCTGGGACAGGAAAAGCCGAAATCCATGGCAGCCCTCACATCTCTCATGACCCACTTCTGCGCGGGAGAGGACAGCTGGCTAGCTCGCAGCAACAACCTCAGCAAAAATTCTGGCAGTCCGGATACCAAGGACCGCAACGGTAGGTCGCGTCGCAAGAAGCACAAATGCCGCATTAACAGCGACAATATTGAAGACACGGCAGTCAATGCCGGATTCAGAGGCTCAAAGCCCGGTCAGCGGAAAAAGCCATTCAAAAGAACTACCCCGGGTCCGTCCAATTTGGACCGAATACTCGACCGCTTGTGCCAGATACACGGCACCCCCGAAAAGCCAGCTAATCACACCAACAGGGACTATTGGGTATTCAAGAAGGCAGGCAAGCTAATTGCTGAAAACAATGACAAGGGGTTGCATAGCGATGACGAGGAAGAGACCCAACCGCCGAACAATAGAGGACAGAAGGGTTTCCCCCCACAAGTGCGGACGGTGAACATGATATACGCAACCCACATACCCAAGAGGGAGCGGAAGCGTGCACTCAGGGACGTATACGCGATGGAGCCAGTCGCCCCGAAGTTCAACCCATGGTCCTCCTACCCGATCACTTTTGATCGAAGGGACCACCCCATCAGTATCCGCCATGGCGGATTTGCCGCATTGGTTTTAGACCCAATCGTCGATGGATTTCACCTCACCAGAGTCCTGATGGACGGCGGCAGCAGCCTGAACCTGCTTTATCAGGATATAGTGCGCAAGATGGGCATAGACCCCTCAAGGATTAAACCCACAAAGACGACCTTCAAAGGCATCATACCAGGTGTAGAGGCCAATTGTACAGGCTCAGTCACACTTGAAGTGCTCTTCGGATCCCCGGATAACTTCCGAAGCGAGGAGTTAATCTTCGACATAGTTCCGTTCCGCAGCGGCTATCATGCTCTGCTCGAACGGACCGCGTTTGCAAAGTTCAACGCGGTAGCACACTACGCATACCTCAAGCTCAAGATGCCAGGCCCTCGAGGAGTCATCACGGTCAACAGAAACACTGAACGCTCCCTTCGAACGGAGGAACACACAGCGGCTCTCGCGGCAGAAGTACAGAGCAGCCTCTTAAGGCAATTCTCGAGTCCGGCCGTTAAGCGACCGGACACGGCTAAACGCGCCCGGAGTAACTTACAACAAGACCACCTGGCACATTCCAAGCACGCGTAGCAATGCGGCCCCAACCCCAGCCCTTGCAAAATTGCAAGACTGGTCCTTCGCGTACATCATTACACTCTGGAGATACCATGGGCATAGGGGGAGGGGCACGACCACGACAGGCCTAGAATGCGGCTTAACCACACCAGGGGGTCCCAAGTGTGTCATTCCTTTTTTTTCCTTTTTCTTTTTTCTTACCCACAGGACTCCGTTCACCAGAGGCCCTGTCCAGCAATAGACCTGCCGAACTCACGATGCAACAGCCAGGGAAGGAGAAAGGCTGCGACGAGTATCCAGGTGGTCTCCATTACGAGCATTAAATCTGTTTTATACACCATTCCGCAGCCTACCCCTGGAGGGGGACATGTTTAAATAGTCCCATCCCTTGCTTACCGCACTATTTGTATCATTCTGCATTCATGGCAGTATTTCTTGAATAAACAATGCATCGCTTTTTTCTTATAATTGCATTCCTCTCTTATACGTATGTTCATTTATGACATGTTGCATCCGTACACTTTGGTACGGCTAAATACACCAGGGGCTTAAGTTCCCCACATTATGGTGTGATAAGTCCGAACACTTTCACAAGTGCGGCACCCCGAACTTATAGCATTATATGCATCGGCTCCGAATCATGTCTTGGGTCAATAGTTGGGTTTGCCCGGCTCCCATGTTTTGGTACCTTACGTTCCGTTGTATCGGCTAAGGTAGCGCTGGGAGAACCACTGGGATTGCGCCCCAGTTGAGCTGGGCGAGCGCCTCAGTGGAGAATGCTAAAACTGACCTTCATGATAAGGCGAGAGTTGGTCGCTGTTCGAGAGGTTTTTTCGAGTCCCTAAAGACTTATGCCGCTTAGAGCGAGGAACCGGCCTTGTCCGGTCCAGGCGTGGATAGCGCCCCGAATTCAGCCTTCCGAACACTAGGGGCTTCGCCGAAATTTAAAATTATAGAATTCTATGGCTAAGTGAGAGTGTTCAAGCACTATAAGTCCGCTTGCCTTGTTCATTGTGTTGAACGCCTCCCTAGATGGACCCAAAAATGGGAACAAGAGCGCTCAAGTTTATCCTGAACACCCCAGCACTCGTGGCATGGGGGCTGAAGCCGACGACTTGCCATCTCTCAGATTTGATAAACGGCCGCACAGAAGGTAATATTTTAAATTAACAAGCGTTGCTTAGCGCATATGAACAAAGTTTTCGGCGCACAGGATAACAAAATGCGAGTCTACTCAAATATTACATCTTTGGAGAACTCACCCGCAATAATGCGGGCACCCATCAGGACACCCTTATAATACATCTCGGGTGTGCGATACTCCTTGCCCGGCGGTGGCGCGTCCGTCACAAGCTTCTCAGCGTCCATCTTGCCCCAGTGCACCTTAGCACGGGCAAGGGCCCGACGGACACCTTCAATGCAGGCGGAGTGCTTGATGACTTCAACCCATGGACAAGCATCCACCAGCCGCCGCACCAGGCCGAAGTAGCTCCCAGGCATGGCCTCCTTGGGCCACAACCGAACTATAAGGCCCTTCATGGCCTGTTCGGCCACCTTGTGGAGCTCGACCAGCTGCTTCAGCTGGTCGCTAAGGGGCACCGGATGTCCGGCCTCAGCATACTGAGACCAGAATACCTTCTCCGTCGAGCTCCCCTCCTCGGCTCTGTAGAAAGCGGCAGCATCGGACACACTGCAGGGAAGATCTGTGAACGTTCCTGGAGAGCTCTGAATTCGGGCAAGTAACAGGTAATTCACTTTAACATGCTTGCTTCGCATGAAGAATGCCTTACCCGCCGCTATTTTCTTCAAATCCTCGATTTCCTGGAGGGCCTTGTGGGCATCGACCTTAGCGGCTTTGGCACTCTCAAGAGCCGACGCAAGCTCGGACTCCCGAGTCTTCAAGTCACGCTCCAAACTCTCGTGCTTTACCACGAGAGCCTGGAGCTCTTGCTGTACCTCCGCCACCCGCGCCTCCTGCTTCTCTCGCTTGGCTCGTTCCGCGGCCGCATTGCGTTCGGCCGCGGACACCGCCTCCTTCAGGGCTGGCACGTCGCTCGTGGCTCCTGTAGTACCCACGTTATCCTTGTTATTTCTCTTGCAACCAAATCCTTTTCTGTAAGGTACAACTTTAATACGGTATTACTCACCTTCCTTGTCCTTGAGCTGCTTCTTGGCACGGCCGAGCTTGCTCCCGGTCCGCTCGAGGCTTTGCTTCAAGGTATTGACCTCCGCAGTCAGTGCGGCAGAGGTCAGCAGCGCAGCCTGCAATCCCATATTGACATATTTTGTAAGACTCCTGCGTATATCTTTTTAGATCCTCAGTCCGGCTTTTCTTCCCGAACACCGAACCGAGCATCAGGGGCTACTGTCTATGCGGTATTATATTACATATCTTAAAACACTTACCTCAAAGCCTGTTAGAAGGCTGCTGCAGGCTTCGGTCAGCCCGGTCTTGGCGAGCTGAACCTTCTGAATCACTGCACTCATGACAGTGCGGTGTTCTTCCTCGATGGAAGCGCCATTGAGCGCCTCCAGCAAGTTATCCGGCGCCTCCGGTTGGACGGAGGCCGCCGGTGTCACAGTCTTGCCCTTCTTACAAAGGGGCCGCCCGCCGGTCTCCGGAACCACTTCAGGTTCAGGTGCGGAGTCCGGTGCAAAGTCCGGGAGGTTGCCCTGCGGCACCTCCGGGGCCTCCTCCTCCTGGTGGGTCCCTTCCCGGGATCCCACCTCGGTGTCGTCAGCGTCACGGGGGGTGGAGGCGGTCGGAAGAGAATCCATATCCGACGTGCCCAAGGACCCGCTCGACGAAGCGGGAAGATCGTCCTTGGGCGGACTATAGGGTTGTATGCGGCATTAGAAAGACACCATGCGACAAAAAGAAAAATTATAAATCATCTAGGAGTCCGGATACTTACGATCTCGCCAGGGGCTTGGCCCTTGAGGGCCACTCCTCGTTGCCGTCGCCGACGTTGGTGCAACAGTCCAGGGGAAGGGTCCTTCCCTTCTTGGACCCTTCGGCCTCCCTCGTTGGGGAGGCCTTCCTCTTCTTCTCTCCCCCCGCTGGGGGAGAGGCCTCTTTCTTCTCCTCGTCCTCATGGGAGGAGTCCGCCTCGGAGTCATCAGACGATGTGTCCGATCCCACCTGACGCCGGGAACTCCTTCGGGTTCTCGTGGCCTTCTTCTTGGCCTTCTTCTCCGGCACTACATAAAGTGCCGGGACCAACAGCCCTGTCAAACGGGCATCCGCTGGGTCCTCTGGAAGGGGAGCAGGACAGTTAACCTGTCCGGACGTCTTCTGTCAGGCCTGTTAAAGGTATTGGGAGTTTAGATCCCGCATAGAGTCAAACTATGAAAAGCAAGTGTCCCATAAAGGATAACATAGCTTACCTCGCCAGCCAGACGCTGCGTGCTGAATCCGCGATCTTCGGTAGCGGATGCGGGAGCTTCGGCGCCCTTGAACAGCACCCTCCAGGCAGCTTCGTACGTAGTGTCGAAGAGCCCGCTCAAGGTCCGGTGCTGTGCCGGATCAAACTCCCACAAATTGAAGTCCCGTTGCTGGCAGGGGAGAATCCGGCGGACGAGCATGACCTGGATCACGTTGACAAGATTGAGCTTCTTGTTCACTAGAGTCTAGAGACAGGACTGGAGTCCGGTCAGCTCTTCCGAACTACCCCATAGCAAGCCCTTCTCTTTCCAGGAGGTGAGCTGCATCGGGATGCCAGATCTGAATTCGGGGGCCGCTGCCCATTTAGGGTCACGCGGCTCGGTGATGTAGAACCACCTTGATTGCCACCCTTTGATGGATTCCACGAAGGCACCCTCGAGGCAAGTGACGTTGGGCATTTTGCCCACCATGGCGCCTCCGCACTCCGCTTGGCTGCACTTCACAACCTTCGGCTTGACATTGAAGGTCTTTAGCCACAAGCCGAAGTGGGGCTGGATGCAGAGGAAGGCCTCGCACACGACGATAAACGCCGAGATATTGAGGATGAAATTTGGGGCCAGATCGTGGAAATCCAGGCCGTAGTAGAACATGAGCCCCGGAGGTGGAATGGGAAGCCCAGTCCGCGGAGGAAATGGGGAAGGAATACCACCCTCTCATAGGGCCTGGGGGTGGGGATGAGCTGCCCCTCATCGGGGAGCCGATGCCGATGTCATTGGACAGATATCCGGCGCTGCGCAGCTTCTCGATGTGCCCCTCCGTAACGGAGGAGGCCATCCACTTGCCTCCCGCTCCGGACATGGCTGGAGAAGGTCGAGGTGAGACATGCGGACTTGGGCGCTGGAGCTCGAGTGCTTGGAGATGGATAAGCAAAGGAGGAAGAAGGCGTAGGTAAAAAAGGTGGATCCTTATCCCCTTATATATGGGCGGATGAAACTATGCGTCCCTACTGGCCTGGTAAAACTCACTTATCTCCCAAGCGCCGCAATCAATGGCGCGGTTGGGTTACCCACGTCAGTATTGATGGGAATCCCGGAATAAGGGGAACACGATCTCTGCTTCGACAAGACGTGCCAAGGAAACCGCTTCGTTAAACACGCTGAGGTGGTATAATAAAAACGAGTAAAAGCTTGGTTGTGGTGTGACGTCATGCCACAAAATACGTCAGCAGATTGAACTTGTGTAATATTATTCTCTCTACGGTGGTATGTGGAATTTATTTACAGAGCCGGACACTATCCTGGTGTTCACAATCTTCTATGAATTATTCGAAGGAGGAACCCCGCCTTGCAATGCCGAAGACAATATGTGCGCCGGACTCGTCGTCATTGAAGCCTGGTTCAGGGGCTACTAAGGGAGTCCTGGACTAGGGGGTGTCTGGATAGCCGAACTATCATCATCGGCCGGACTCCCAGACTATGAAGATACAAGATTGAAGACTTCGTCCCGTGTCCGGATGGGACTTTCCTTGGCGTGGAGGGCAAGCTTGGCTATACGGATATGTAGATCTCCTACCATTGTAACCGACTCTGTGTAACCCTAGCCCTCTCCGGTGTCTATATAAACCGGAGGGTTTTAGTCCATAGGACACAACATTAATCATACCATAGGCTAGCTTCTAGGGTTTAGCCTCCTTGATCTCGTGGTAGATCCACTCTTGTACTACCCATATCATCAATATCAATCAAGCAGGAGTAGGGTTTTACCTCCATCAAGAGGGCCCGAACCTGGGTAAAAACATCGTGTCCCTTGTCTCCTGTTACCATCTGCCTAGACGCACAGTTCGGGACCCCCTACCCGAGATCCGCCGGTTTTGACACCGACAGGGGCGAATCGTTTTTTTGCCCGGACACACTTCCTTGCGTGCGAAGGTGTAGCTGGTGGGTCCCAGCAGTCAGGGGGCGAATCATTTTTTTGCCCGGACGCACTTTCTTGCATGTGAAGGTGTAGCTGGTGGGTCCCAGCAGTCAGGGGGAAACTTTTTTTTGCGAAATACGATGGCCCATCCGATGGGTCCCAGCTGTCAGGTGGAGGAATAATTATTTTGCGCGTAATAAGGAGGCACTTCCTTGCGGCCGCCGTGGACCCAGCTGTCAGCCTCTCCACGCACAGTACTCTTCCGATGGAAGTCAGTCATTGACCACATTGACCACGCCGCGCCGAGAGCACCACGGCGGTGGACGACGGCGAGGCCTAGGAAGGGGACGACGCGGAGCCAAGGAAGGCACAACACTGGATGCCCACGCAAAGAGGAGTACGAGGGTTCACTGGTTCGGCTACGGTGTGAGGCTGCCGTCGCCGCAGAATAACAGGGGGTGTGGGTGAGTAGAGGGATGGCCTGGCTAGCGGTGGGAGTAGTAGGGGCGGTGAGGCCTCCGCGGTATCACAGCCGGCCACGGAAGGCAGGAGCATGCGGCACGACCGGCGCTGCTTTGGGCGGCTGGAGAACGAAGACCAGAGGTTGAAGAAGCACTACGGTCGTTGGATGGACATCGTACGGTCACTGGAGTATTGACTAAGTTGACAAAGCCCTCCGTCCGCGTCAACTTCGTAGGCCCACAAGCCATCCTACCACTATACTGGGTCCTAGCTAGCAGGGGGAGTATTCATTTTTTTGCGTAATAAGGAGGCACTTCCTTGCATGCGAAGATATAGCTAGTGGGCCCAAGCTGTCAGCGGAGGTAACATTTTTTTCGTGAAATACAGAGGCCCTTTCGGTGGGTCCCAGATGTCAGGTGGAGGAGTCATTATTTTGCGTGTAATAAGGAGGCATTTCCTTGCGTGCGGCCGTGGACCCAGCTGTCAGCCTCCCCACATATAGTCCACTTCAGATGCATGTCGGTCGTTGACCACGTTGACCAGGCCGCGCCGAGAGCACCAGGGCGGTGGATGGCGGCGAGGCCTAGGAAGGGAACGACACGGAGGCAGGGAAGACTCGGCAGTTGTTTCCCACGTGGAGGGGAGTATGACTGTACGATGGTTTACTGGTTCATCTGCCGTCGCTGGAGAATAACAGCAGGTGTGGGTGAGTAGAGGGATGGCTAGGCCAATGATGGGAGTACGGTGGGACGATGAGGCCTGCGCGGCAGCACAACCGGCCGTAGGGAGGAGGGAGCAGGCAGTCCCGCCGGCGCTTGTTTGAGCGGCTGGAGCAGGAAGAGCAGAGATTGAAGAAGCACGACAACCGTTGGATGGCCATCAACAGTCACTACTTGTGCGTCAACCTTTTTTTTACGAAAGCCTCAAATCTGAGGAAAACAGCATACAGCCCATCTGCCATTATTTCTAATAATTTACAACCCATTTGCTAATTCTTAAGGGTTTTTTCAACCATATTCTTTTTGGTAGCATTACAGCCCATATTGTGGCCACGGTTAAAAAATTATATGAAATTCTGCATATTTCGGTGCGGTCCGAACTGTTTTTAATCCCAAAATTTTGACTCACATTCAAACTGATTTTAAAAATAAATGTATATCAATATAAAATCCAACAAATTCTCCACGCATAAAAATTAATGTAATTTAAAATCTCAAAATGAAAAAAAGATATTTGGAACTAATTGCCGGTTTGATGTGTTTTAAAAATGTACAGCCCATTTCTCATTACTGATGGGCCATTTTCTCAGCCAGCTGAATGAAGCTCTCCTCGTCTTGAAAGATTTGCAGCCCAACAGGCCTGACAAAGCAACTTACTTGGCAAATCACAAAAAGCTGGGATGTGGTCGTGGACCCAGCTGTTAGCCTCTCCACGTACAGTACTCTTCCGATGGAAGTCGTTCCTTGACCACGTTGACCACGCCGCGCGGAGAGCACCACGGCGATGGACAACGGCGAGGCCTAGGAAGGGGACAACGCGGAGCCGGGGAAGACGCGATAGTGGATGCCCACACGGAGAGGAGTACGAGGGTTCACTAGTTCGGCTACGGCGTGAGGCTGCCGTCGCCACAGAATAACAGGGGGTGTGGGTGAGTAGAGGGATACCCTAGGCCAACAGTGGGAGTAGTAGGGGGCGGTGAGGCCTCCGCGGCATCACAGCCGGCCACGAGAGGCAGGAGCACGCGACACGACCTGGCGCTGCTTTGGGCAGCTGAAGCAAGAAGACCAGAGGTTGAAGAAGCACTATGGCCGTTGGATGGACATCGTACGATCACTGGAGCTAGAATCATTCATATTGACTAAGTTGACAAAGCCCTCCGTCCTCTTCAACTTAGTAGGCCCACAAGTCAGCCACCCACTATGGGGGGTCCCAGCTAGCAGGGAGTATTCATTTTTTGGTGCGTAATAAGGAGGCACTTCCTTGCGTGCGAAGATATAGCTGGTGGGTCCAACCTGTCAGCGGGGGAAATGTATTTTTCGTGAAATATAGAAGCCCTTCCCACGTACAGTGCGTAATAAGGAGGAACTTTCCTTGTGTGCGACCATGGACCTCGTGGGTCCCAGCTGTTAGGCTCTCCACGTACAGTCTTCTTCCGATGACTCTCGTATGTTGACCACCCCGTGCCGAGCGCACCGAGACGATGGACGACGGCGAGGCCCCAGACTGGAACGACCCGGAGATGGGGAAGACGCGGCAGTGGAGTCGCAGACGGAGAGGAGTGGGAAACTTGACTGGTTTGGGTGCGGGGTGGGCCTACACTTGGCAGAGAATAACAGGAGATGCGGAGTGGAGGGATGGCCTGGCCGTCGGCGGGGTAGAGTTTTGTTGAGGAGCGCAAAACAACGCCGCTGGATGCCGAAGGCTGGAGCAGGCGGTTCCGGCAGCGCTGGGGGAAGAAGATGAGAGATTGAAGAAGAATGTCGGCCGTTGGATGTAAATCCAACGCCTTCTTAGGCTTTGACCTACTGGCCCACATGTCAGCCAGTCCATTTGTTTATTTAGTCCATTTGGTGGGCTGGGTGAAACAATGATGTAGCATCTATGCAGCTCGTTTAAATCCCACTTGCATTTTTCTTGAAATCCACGGACTTGATGGGCTGGGTGAAAATATCATGTTGGGCTAGACAGAGAAATGTTATAAAAACATAAACACATGATTGCATGTCAGTAAAATCTTTGCAAGCTTATGTACGCAATCACTAGGAGCCTGCCAAGTTATATATAAACAATTATTAATATTATTTTGTAAGAACTTTCAACTTACGAAATAAAATATCATTTTAATTTGATGAGTTAATAGTACGTGGGGTATTATTATTTTTTAGGCTAGACGTGGGACAGTTGAGTTGGTTCTAGGGGAAAGTACTGGGAGAAAACTCAGTTTACATCGAAAAAGAAAGTGGGAGAAAATTCAGAGACCTGCTCGGTCCACCTGAGAAGGGGAATATGTTGGGAGGAAGGAGATTCAAAGCACAGCAGCCGAGTGAACTAGTTTTTTTTACGGACAAGTGAACTAGTTTACATACATAAGCAAATAGCCACTAAAAAAAGCAATCAGGTTAATGGGTTCTTAAAATAAATATTTCGGACAAAACAGATAATTACGACACATAGGCTAATGCATTAAACACTCAGATGATAAAGGTGCTTATAAACAGATAAAGTACAACATCTAGACCTTCCTGGCACGCTTGATCATGACACTGCGGCTATCTTTGTACTCATCGGTTACGGGAAGCAGACACGCCCTCATGTCCAAGATCTGCATGTACATGTCGTAGCATGCGTATGCGTCCTTGGTCGCTTAGGTTATGTAGGCTAGATTCAGAGGTACCTCCCACATGTTCAGGTCGTCTTCTTTCAGGTTGGCGTATCAGGGGTCGATGATGGTCTCAGCGAGGTCAACCACGGAGTCCTTCTCCTGCCCATTGCTGATGATCTTGTATTGCTTCTGGATGTCGACAAGCTTGTTGCACCAGATGGCCGAATCGTCGCGTTCTTCCTTCTCTCCACTGTAGCGAAGGTGCAGTCGGTGCTGCCGATGAAACAGGCGAATGCTCCAGAACCTGGTGCAGCCATAGGACTAAGGCGAGGCAGAGCTTCACCGAGTCCGTATCGTTGGTGTACATCACATTCAACTTGGTGCAGCCATAGGACTGAATGGCGAACTCAAAGGGTAACTCCTTGCTGAAGTCAATATCCAGCATGCTCACCCCTCGGATCGCCATTGGAGTCTCTTCGAGTGAACGAGTGTGTAGGCGGCGGCAGCAGTTCGTTTTTCAGCTCTTGGGGAACTGGATTCAACAGTAAGTTGAGTGTGTACAGGCGACAACAGTTACTACCCCTCCCTCGTCCGCTGCACGCCCGGCAGAGGATGCACCCTCGGCGCATTCAAACGCCTCCATTAAGAAACCTACTCTGGCCACACGTCGGTTCACGAGCGGGTCTGTATTGGTACTGTAATAACAGGAGTTAGTGGTCATTTTACTTAAATTTAATTAGCTTTAATAGAAATGTATACTTAAAACAAGCAATGCATTCGCTCGTTCTATCAGTGCCACAGGATCAACATGCACAATAATTAGAATTATTATTCTTAGGACGCACACGATCAGCACATTTGTCGCACTTTCACAAAGATAATACTACCATGTTTGAACTGTTTGTTATGGTTGTTGTCCTCTACATCATCATGCCGTGTTTCCCAGCTTGCAAGATTCAGAACCAACAAATAAGATCCGAATAATAAGTACAACAAAGATGCCTACACATCTCATTGATTCCCATCTTGCAAGATTCAGAACCAACAAATAAGATCCAAATAATAAGTACAACAAAGATGCCTACACATCTCATTTATTCCCAGCTTGCAAGATTCAGAACCAACAAATAAGATTCAAATAATAAGTACAACAAAGATGCCTACACATCTCACTGATTCCCAGCTTGCAAGATTCAAAACCAACCCATTAGAGCCTTTTGATAAAGTGAATATCGGGATTAAATCCATCTTGGCTAGCCATGTCATACAATCGAAGAACTTGGCGAATGCTCTTGACCGTCACAACATCTGTAGTTGAGTATTCCTGTTTGCACAGCATGTTTGCATAGCACAAACAAGGAGACATGAGAGCATGATTTCACTTTAATAGCGGCCTCCTTGAACTCAACCTCCAGCTCTACTTGGATGAGGTCTGCTTGGAGTTCCATGATTAAATTCATGCGCCTTTTTCTGCAGTTCACCTGAAATGAAGAAAAGATTGCATCATTCAGCTAGCAAGTAGTTGCTCTTGTGAGCTGGCAGGTTCTTCTTTAGTAGTTGCACTAAAATTGAGGAACATTAAGGTTGGCTGTCCGGCTCATGTAAGGTGCAACTATAATTTTCTTATCCTTTTGTGCAGTTCCACTAAAATAAAATGCCATTGTGGTGACAGTGACGGCTCCATCTTGCAAAGGCTAACAAAATGTTGCACGAGATTACCAGTAGAACTTGACGGAGATTTTGGAAACTCCAATCACCATTTTGTGTAGTTCCACCAAAATTGAGAGATGTTGCCCACGTGACATTTTAGTTGAACTGCACAAGACACTCATTCCAAAAAAAAGTGTTTTGTGCAGTTCACCAGAAGTTCACAATAGCAACAAGGTGAAATGGATATCCCTATCTGCAAAAAAAGATAGAAAGTAAACAGTTGATGGTCAATAAGAATATACGAAACATATACAAAATAAAAAGAAGCATCTTAATTATGTTCATGGCAATCACGCAAGGACAGTAGAAATTTTAAAACGTCAGCAATGCTTCATGTTACCAGAAGCATTACGATCAACAATGAGATTCCTCAAATATGGGATTACTTTAATGGTGGCATTGCTTGTTTACCAGACACAGTAAATCAACAGCAGCTAAAGAGTTGGTTTAAGGGCATGGGACCATGGGGACACCAGGACACTCAGTAGCATAAAGGAGCAACTTACTTATCATACTGGGGGAAACAGCAGGAGTGCCATTCGTAACACAGTTTAATTGCATCTTATCACTGGAGGCATTAGATTAACAATAACACTGGTTAGACATGTCCCTAATGTAACAGTGTGATCGCTTCATTTTACATGCGCCCTTACATTAACAACAGCAAAAGGTTGGTATAAGAACATGCGACAGTGGACGCATCAGCACAATGTACCTACAAGGAGGCATAAAGTGGTGATGTCGAGTTTGTTCATGCTATGTGAGGGCAGCAAACATAATCCTGGAGACCTTGTACTATGTGAGGGCAGCAAATCTAATCCTAGAGACCTTTTACTGTGTGAGGGCAGCAAATCTAATCCTGGAGACCTTTTACTATGTGAGGGCAGCAAATCTAATCCTGGAGACCTTTTACTATGTGAGGGCAGCAAATCCAATCCTGAGACCTTTTACTATGTGAGGGCAGCAAATCTAATCCTGAGACATTTTACTATGTGAGGGCAGCAAATCTAATACTGGAGATCTTTTACTATGTGATGGCAGCAAATCTAATCCTGGACATACTCTGTTGACTTGTCCACCATCTACCACTTTCTATCCTTTTTTCAACCAATAATAGATTTGTTCCTTATCTAGTTTGTACTGCGTTTTCCCATTATTTCCCTTTTCAACCAAGAGACCGGTTGGGTATCCGGTCTCTACTACTTTCACCATATTATTTCCTCTTTGAATCAAGTCCTAGATTCATGCTACAACTTTCCCCCCTTTCTTCGTTGTTTGAACAAAGCCCTAGATTCGAATGCATGAAGTAGCTTTACCTCTAATAATACTAAAAATTTAGGTGGCTTTGTAAGAGCTGATGGGAGTAGAAAAAGATGCACATGCAGACATGTGGGGAGCTGGGGCAGTAGAGCAAGGCCGCTTTCGAAGAACTTATATACCCGAGGGTCGCCGGGATGTCAGCGGTGGCAGGTCGGATCTGCGGACAATACGGCAGGGAGCAAGAAGGGTTGGAGGACCTCCCGAGCCTGCGCTGTGTCGGAGAGAACGGCACGGGCAGAGGATCGGGCCCCTTTGGCAGCTGTGGGTTTCCTCCCTTGGCGGCGATGACCGCGTGAACGATGCATCTTTTAGTCCTCTACACACACCGGCCGAAGGGATCCGGCCGGATCTGTGACCAGCGGTGAGCAGAGAGAAAATGTCGCTACCGCTGTCTTGTTTATATCTGGAGAGGATGAGAGAATGAAGAGAGCAACCCTAGTAAAGAAAGCGCTCAGGCCCCTGCGTCCATATATAGTGGAGTGGTTATCCTTTTTCTCTCCACAACAAGCGTTTCAATTTGTGCACGTGGCATTAAAGAAAAGAAACTCTCTATTTAAGGTGACTACTGTACGACTCCTACTTACTACTACCTCCGTCCTGGTTTATAGGTCCCCTTTGTAGTTTGTGCCAAATTTTGACTAAAGATTTAACTAACAAAATGTTAATGCATGTCAAGAAAAATTATCTCATTGGATTCATATTTGAACATAGTTTTCAAAAATATAATGTTTGGTGACATGCGTGAACATTTTGTTAGTTTAATCTATGGTCAAAATTTGGCATGAAATATAAGTACTACAGTATTGTTCACTTGTGCTCCCCGCCCTCCATTCATTGAACAACCCCACGGGTGAATAAACATACAGTAAGTACTGTATTTATATAGAACGAACAAGCTCGAACTATTTTTGCATAGTTAAAAGTTGAGGGCGGGGCTTTTCCCGGGCAGTACGCGCGGCAGTTTTCGGGTAGGCAGTTTGAAAAAGAGGCGAGGAGGGTGAGCGAGTGGGGCTGTGCGATTTGACGGCGCGTTACTGCTGGAAAGACTTGTGATATGACCACTCACTATAGTCATGAATTACTGGCGCTCCGACCGGGGTGATGCCCCCCTTCCGTTCCGCGCTCTAATCTGGTGCATG
This sequence comes from Triticum timopheevii, assembly GCA_963921465.1. Lineage (NCBI taxonomy): Eukaryota > Viridiplantae > Streptophyta > Magnoliopsida > Poales > Poaceae > Triticum > Triticum timopheevii. The sequence continues at coordinate 521,496,746 of OY997274.1, forward strand.
ACACATCGACCCGGATGCTGGCTCTCCCACATGTCAGAGTAGTAAGAAGGAGCAAAGAATGATGCGGTATATACTAGTACTAAACTACTCCATCCGTTCCTAAATATAAGTCTTTGGAGAGATTTTACTATGGACCACATCGGAGAAAAATGAGTGGATCTACACATAAAATGCATCTATATACATCCGTATGTGGTCCACAGTGAAATATCTACGAAGACTTATATTTAGGAACGGAGGGAGTACTACTCAGGTCGGAGGAGTGCGAACCACGATAGCCCAGTGAACCAGCAGTGCGAACCATGGTAGTCCAGTGAACCAGCAGTAGAAAACAATGTGGTGATATGGCCACAAAAAACAATGTGCTACGGTCCACACTGTAGCATGTACAGTAACACTCCTCTTTGTTTGGATCCCTGAGTTAGAGCTAGTTTGGGTTGAAATAGCCTCAAATTATCGAAACAAGAGGGGTTAGTTTGAGCTAGTTTGCTCTAAGTCCATCATATATCGTCATTATTGCCTTTCACTTGCACGACCAAACGATGTGTATAATAATAAGAGTGCACATGCATTGGACTAAGCTGGAATCTGCAAGCATTCAACTCAAGAGAGAAGACAAGTAATATGGGCTCTAAGTAAAATAAACCATCATGCATATAAGATCCACTAAGCATTTTCAATATGGTCTTCTCGACCCCCAAAGGACAGAAAAGAAAACAAAACTATTTACACGGGAAAGCTCCCAACCTGTAAGAAGAAGAACGAGAAATCTTTTTGGGTTTTCATTTTAATTTCTACTACAAGCATGGAAATTAAACTAACTATTTTTTTGGTTTTTCTTAAAGTTTATCAAACACACAAGAAGAAAGCAAGAAAAATGAATTTAAACTAGCATGGATAATACAATGAAAGAGTATGAGCACCGACGACTAGTGTGTGAACATGAATGTAAAGTCGGTGAGAAATACGTACTCCCCCAAGCTTAGGCTTTTGGCCTAGGTTGGTCTAATACCAATGAACACCTGGCTGATATCCATAAGTGAAACTGGGGTTGTTCTGAGATGCAGAGGCGACCGCCTCCTGAGCAGCAGTGTGTTGGCGAGCTGCCTCCATTCCCCTCTCATATTCAGTTGCTTCTTCCCTGGTGACAACATATCTTCCTCTTTCCTGATAATCAAAAAGGTAGGGAGCAGGAAGAGTAACAGGGACAACGTTGCGTCGGTCATAGATTAGTCGATAATGGAGGAATTGTTCATCCCTCTCAAGAAAATGATGATCGAACATGGCTTATTTATCCAAATAAACAGGAGGTAAAATCATATCCCCCTCTTGTGGGGCTGTATTAAGAAAATTAGCCACACGGGTTGCATAAATTCCTCCAAATAAATCTCCCCTTCTACTATTATTCTGCAACCTACGTGCAACTATTGCCCCCAAGTTATAACCTTTATAACCTGACACAACACTCTTGAGGACACAAAGATCAGGGACACACATGTGACAAGCTTCGTCCTTACCGTTAATGAACCTACCAATAAAGAGAGCAAAGTAATGTATAGCAGGAAAATGAATGCTCCCTATGGTAGCTTGTGCTATGTCCCTAGATTCTCCTACGGTAATACTAGCAAGAAAATCTCTAAATTCAGATTTGTGAGGATCATTAATATTACCCCACTGCGGGAGTTTGCAAGGAGTTGTAAAATCCTCTAAATCCATGGTATAAGATGTATCATAAATATCAAACATGACACTAGGAGAATTACGCACATAGATATATTGGAACCTCCGCACAAAGGAATCAGTCAATTGATAGTATTGAGGACACTTATCATGTAAGAAGTCCTCCAGCCCAGCATTACGCACATACGCGTCAAATTCCTCCTTGAAGCCTGCTTCGACCATAAAATCATCGGATGGCCACTCACAAGCCCGTACATTTGCGTCCCTCGGTAGTTTAACATCTTGCTCACGTATAGCAATCCTTGGCCCTTTCTTTGCCGAGGAACCACCTTGGTACATTCTTCTAAGCATATTTCTTTTTCTGAAAATTTCTGAAATTTTAGTAACTTCAAAATAAAAGTGAATAAAACTAAACAAGATTGATAGCAACTACTCCTACAAGTGCCTAGAGCCTATATCATGCATTGGAATTGTTTGGGACCTCAAAAATTTAACATGCAAGCTCAAGCACATGGTCACCTATGCAGCAAAAATTTGCAATGAGTAAAGCACTAGAACAAAAACTAATTGGACCAATGGAGGAGTCACATACCAAGCAACAATCTCCCAAAGCAGTTTTGTGAATGGAGCTTTGAGCTAAGAGATCGAAAATCGCAGCAAAACGAGCTAGAACTCGTGCTTGAGCTGGATGGGGATTTTGTTTGGGTAGAAGATGAAGTGTGTGGGTGCTGGCATAAGTGGAGGGGGGCCACCAGGGGCCCACGAGACAGGGGGCGCGCCCTATAGGGGGGCGCGCCCTCCTCTCTCGTGGCCTGGTGCTTGCCCCTCCTGCAGTGTTTTCAGTGCCTAAAATCCTCAAATATTCCATAAAAAATCATACTAAATTTGCAGGGCATTTGGAGCACTTTTATTTTCGAATTATTTTTTAATGCATGGATAATTCAGAAAACAGACAGATAATACTATTTTGCTTTATTTATTCTAAATAACAGAAAGTAAAAAAAAGGGTACAGAAGGTTGTGCCTTCTAGTTTCATCCATCCCGTGATCATCAAAATGAATCCACTAACAAGGTTGATCAAGTCTTGTTAACAAACTCATTCCGAATAACACGGAAACGGAGAAATTTCGAATGACACTAAGTTACCTCAACGGGGATATGAAAATCCCCAACAATAAGAATATCATACTTTTTCTTGACAGTAGGGAGAGGAAATTCAAAACCTCCAATAATAATGGTTGGAGCTTTTTCAATAGAATTGATGCTATGAACTTGAGATTGTTTCCTCGGAAAGTGTGCCGTATGCTCATTACCATTAACATGAAAAGTGGCATTGCCTTTGTTGCAATCAATAACAGCACCTGCAATATTAAGAAAAGGTCTACCAAGGATAATAGACATACTATCGTCCTCGGGAATATCAAGAATAACAAAGTCCGTTAAGATAGTGACATTTGCAACCACAACTGGCACATCCTCACAAGTACCGACAGGTATAGCAGTTGATTTATCAGCCATTTGCAAAGATATTTCAGTAGGTGTCAACTTATTCAATTCAAGTCTACAATATAAAGAGAGTGGCATAACACTAACACCGGCTCCAAGATCACATAAAGCAGTTCTAACATAATTTCTTTTAATGGAGCATGGTATAGTTGGAACACCCGGATCTCCAAGTTTCTTTGGTATTCCACCCTTAAAAGTGTAATTAGCAAGCATGGTGGAAATTTCAGCTTCCGGTATCTTTCTTTTATTTGTAATGATATCCTTCATATACTTAGCATAAGGATTTACTTTCAGCATATCAGTTAAGCGCATACGTAAGAAAATAGGTCTAATCATTTCAGCAAAGCGCTCAAAGTCCTCATCATCCTTTGAATTGGATGGTTTAGGAGGAAAGGGCATGGGTTTCTGAACCCATGGTTCTCTTTCTTTACCGTGCTTCCTAGCAACAAAATCTCTCTTATCATAACGTTGATTCTTTGATTGTGGGTTATCAAGATCAACAACAGGTTCAATCTCTACATCATTTTTTTTGCTAGGTTGAGCATCAACATGAACATTATCATTAACATTATCACTAGGTTCATGTTCATCACCTGATTGTCTTTCAGCATCAGAAATAGAAATATCATTGGGATTCTCATGTGTGTCTATAGTAGGTTCACTAGAAGCATGCAAAGTCCTATCGTCTTTCTTTTTCTTCTTTTTAGAAGAACTAGGTGCCTCTAAATTATTTCTCTGAGAATCTTGCTCGATTCTCTTAGGGTGGCCTTCAGGATACAAAGGTTCCTGAGTCATTCTACCAGTTCTAGTAGCCACTCTAACAGCAAAGTCATTTTTATTATTTAATTCATCAAGCAAATCATTTTGAGCTTTAAGTACTTGCTCAGCTTGAGTAGCAACCATAGAAGCATATTTGCTAACGAGGTGAAGTTCATCTTTAACTCTAGCAAGATTATCACTTACACGTCCTATCTCGAAAGCATTATTCTTTAACTCTCTACCAACATAAGCATTAAAACTTTCTTGTCTAGCCATAAAGTCATCAAATTCATCTAAGCATGGGCTATGAAATTTAGTAGAGGGAATTTAAACTTTATCATATCTATAGAGAGAATTTACCTTTACTACCTGTGTCGGTTTATCAAGACAATGTGGTTCTTCAGGCGGTATATTAAGACCATGTATTTCTTCAATAGGAGGTAAATTCTTAACATCTTCAGCTTTAATACCTTTTTTCTTTCATTGATTTCTTTGCCTCTTGCATACCTTCAGGAGAAATAAAACACCTCTCTTCTTCGGAGTGGGTTTAGGAATAGGATCAGGAGTTGGCTCAATTGGTTCAGGAATTACTTCAGGAATTGGCTCGAGAAGAGTCTAATTATTTTCATTAGTCAACATATTATTCAATAATATTCAGCTTCGTCGACTGTTCTTTCCCTGAAAACACAACCAGCACAACTATCCAAGTAATCCTTGGAAGCATCGGTTAGTCCATTATAAAAGATATCAAGTATTTCATTTTTCTTAAGAGGATGATCGTGCAAAGCATTAAGTAACCGGAGAAGCCTCCCCCAAGCTTGTGGGAGACTCTCTTCTTTGATTTGCACAAAGTTATATATTTCCCGCAAGGCAGCTTGTTTCTTATGAGCAGGGAAATACTTAGCAGAGAAGTAATAAATCATATCCTGGGGACTATGCACACAACCAGGAGCAAGAGAATTATACCAAGTCTTAGCATCACCCTTTAATGAGAACGGAAATATCTTAAGGATATAAAAATAGCGAGACTTCTCATCCTTAGTAAATAGGGTGGCTATATCTTCAACTTGGTAAGATGTGCCACAACAGTTTCAGATTCAAGGCCATAAAAAGGATCAGATTCAACTAAAGTAATAATTTCAGGATCAACAGAGAATTCATAATCCTTATCAGTAACACAAGTAGGTGAAGTAGCAAAAGCAGGATCGGGTTTCATTCTAGCATTAAGAGACTGCTGCTTCCATTTAGCTAATAATTTCTTAAGATCGTATCTATCATTGCAAGCAAAGATTTCCCTAGCAGCTTCTTCATTCATAACATAACCCTTAGGAACAATAGGTAATACATAATCATTGGGAGAACCTTCATCATCACTATCATCGGTAATAGGATCTTCAGTAATTTCATTCCCCCTAACTCTAGCAAGTTGTTCATCAAGAAATTCACCTAATGGCAAAGTAGTATCACGCACAGAAGTAGTTTCATCATGCATAGCAGAAGTGGCATCATCAATAACATGCGACATATCAGAATTCATAGCAGTAGCAGGTTTAGGTGTCGCAAGCCTACTAATAACGGAAGGAGAATCTAGTGCAGAACTAGATGGCAGTTCCTTACCTCCCCTCGTAGTTGAGGGCAAAATCTTGATTTTAGCGTCTTTCAAGTTCTTCATAGTGATCAACAGATATAAATCCCATGTGACTCAGTGAATAGAGCAATGCTCCCCGGCAACGGCGCCAGAAATTAGTCTTCATAACCCACAAGTGTAGGGGATCGCAACAGCTTTTGAGGGTAAAGTATTCAACCCAAATTTATTGATTCGACACAAGGGGAGCCAAAGAATATTCTTGAGTATTAGCAGTTAAGTTTTCAATTCAACCACACCTGGATAACTTAGTATCTGCAGCAAAGTATTTAGTAGCAAAAGTGGTATGATAATAAAGGTAACAGTGGCAAAAGTAAAGACAAATGTTTTGGGGTTTCTGTAGTGATTGTAACAGTAGCAACGGAAAAGTAAATAAGCGAAGAACAATATGTGAAAAGCTCGTAGGCAATGGATCAGTGATGGATAATTATGCCGGATGCGATTCCTCATGTAATAGCTATAACATAGGGTGACACAGAACTAGCTCCAATTCATCAATGTAATGTAGGCATGTATTCCGTAAATAGTCATACGTGCTTATGGAAAAGAACTTGCATGACATCTTTTGTCCTACCCTCCCGTGGAAGTGGGATCCTAGCGGAAACTAAGGGATATTGAGGCCTCCTTTTAATAGAGAACCGGAACAAAGCATTAGCACATAGTGAATACATGAACTCCTCAAACTACAGTCATCACCGAGAAGTATCCCGATTATTGTCACTTCGGGGTTGTCGGATCATAACACATAATAGGTGACTATAGACTAGCAAGGTAGGATCAGGAACACACATATATTCATGAAAACATAATAGGTTCAGATCTGAAATCATGGCACTCGGGCCCTAGTGACAAGCATTAAGCATAGCAAAGTCATAACAACATCAATCTCAGAACATAGTGGATACTCGGGATCAAACACTAACAAAACTAACTTGATTACATGGTAAATCTCGTCCAACCCATCACCGTCCAGCAAGCCTACGATGGAATTACTCATGCACGGCGGTGAGCATCATGAAATTGGTGATGGAGGATGGTTGATGATGATGACGGCGACGAATCCCCCTCTCTGGAGCCCCGAACGGACTCCAGATCAGCCCTCCCGAGAGAGATTAGGGCTTGGCGGCGGCTCCGTGTCGTAAAACGCGATGAAACTTTCTCCCTGATTTTTTTCCTCCCCGAACATGAATATATGGAGTTGGAGTTGAGGTCGGTGGAGGTCCAGGGGGCCCACGAGATAGGAGGCCGCGCCCTAGGGGGGCGCCCCTTGTCTCGTGGACAGCCTGTGGGCCCCCTAGTCTTGATTCTTTTGCCAAAAATTCTTATTAATTCCAAAAAGTGCCTCCGTGGATTTTCAGGACATTCCGAGAACTTTTCTTTTCTGCACATAAAACAACATCATGGCAGTTCTGCTGAAAACAGCGTCAGTCCAGGTTAGTTTCATTCAAATCATGCAAGTTAGAGTCCAAAACAAGGGCAAAAGCGTTTGGAAAAGTAGATACGTTGGAGACGTATCAAGAACTAACACGTATTTATTTACTCTGCAGATTCACTCATTTTGCTCCATATGTACTCCGTCTCGGTGTAGTCTAGTCACTTGTTGAAATCTCTAGAAGGGCAAATACTCCTTTCTGATTTACAGGGCTATACTAGCAAGTAGTTGTATGTACTAGTACAATAGTGGGCTCACATAGCAATTTTGTCTCATGCAATAGCCTGGCTATATGCGTGCTCCAATGTTAGCAACTGCAACATTCCGTTTGCGCTTGGCTCTTCGCCTCTTCGAGAAGATGAACAATGATGTTACTACTACTGCTTCTACAGTGTCGAATCCACTGCTGCATGTCCGTCCACCGTGAGCGGGGCGGATAGCTTATTGTAGAAGTACTACTAAGCAAAAGCCTGTCCTCGTTTGCAAGCAACCGCACGCATGGGCGAGGGAGAAGGCGTGTAGTAAAATGAAGCTTCTCCTCGTTGTGCGAGTTGACGCGACACATCATAGCACTGGCCCCACATGCTTGCCGCTAAACTTGGCTGAATGACCCATAGTGTACAATATATTTGCTGCAACCTCTAACATTTACCCACCACAAATTAAAATGTATGTGGCCGTATGCATCATTCTGATGCAGAGGCAGGGGAGTCCCCCCTTTTCGAAAAAAAACAAATTAAAATATATATTCCTATCTTGACCAGATGAGCGTGCAAACTACAATCACCAGGGTGACAGGTAGGGCCAGAAGACTATTTTAATATTTTTTTTAAAAACTTCGAGATGGCCACATAGCATGGAGCCGAGCCCAATAATTTTAAACTTCGATATAGACACGATACACGCTATCCTAGACTACTCTACACATGAAACTGCCACACGAGCGTCCGGGCTGCGCTTGGCTCTTCGCCTCTTCGGCAAGTCGAACAATAATGGATTACTACTGCACTGGAGGAGTACTACAGTATGCTTCGGTCCATCTGAGACCAATTGAACTGCTGCATGTCCATCGCGTAAGGGAGGGAGAGCGTGTAGCGAAAGCTTCTCCTAGTCTTGCCAGCCACCACGCTCATGGGCGAGGGAGGGACGCTCCTGCCTTTGCGTGTATGACAGGTGGGCCCAACAGGTGTGTGGCCAACCTGTCATACAGCCAAAGGCAGGTGCAGTTAAGTCCGCGAGGGAGAGGATAATCAAACTTCTCGCTGTTGTACGAGTTGACACGACACATCAAAGCACTGCACTCGATATATTTCAATAATTTGCATTTACTGATGCATTAATTACAACGCATGGATGCATGCCGTGACTCTCCTTTTGATACTTGCATGTGTTGATTTAATGCACCTTGAAGTAGTATAAAATATGTGACGGTAAAGCTTTGTAATACCCCGGCCCAAGTCGAGAGATGGTTGTGCACGAGGAGGGCGAGATCATGCAGACCGAACAGGACCCGACGATGGAGCTCTCTAAGGTCTTGATGGACCTCACCGTGCTCCATTGCCCCTTGTGCCTCCACCCCTTGACGCCTCCAGTGTATGAGGTTCGAATACACCTCGTCCGTTCGGCTGATTGAGCAAGGTGCAGGTTTCTTGATTGATGTGCTATTCGATTGATTTCTGCAGTGCAAGGGAAGGCACCTGGCCTGCGCGGACTGTCGTGTCGAGCGCGCCGAGAACCAGAGGCAGTGCCAGAAGTGCAAGCGCGGCGGTGGCTTCGACGTGCGGAACACGGCGGTGGACTCCGTCCTTTCGTTGGTGAGGGTGGAGTGCCCGCACGAAGGCTGTGGGCTCTACATCACTTACCACAAGCTCGCCGATCACCAGAGCGTGTGTCCGCTCGCCCCCTGCAAATGCCCCATGCCCGTATGCGGCTACGAAGGCCCGCCGCCGGTGCTCTACCACCACATTAGCGCCGCGCATCCCATGCCCATGCACAGAATCCAGTACGGCAAGGTACTCCAACTGCAAGTGCCACTGTCGGAGCCACGGCTCTTGTTGTTCGCGGAAGAGGACCGCCGCGCGTTTTTCATGGTCGGTGACGTGCTCGACATTGGCGCGCCTATCACCGTGTTGGTCGTCTGCATCAGACCGGGGGCATCCCCACTGCCGCACTACGTGGCAAAGCTGTGGGCGAACGGCCCGCTGGGGGAGCCCAAAGGCACGACTGACGCCGTCAAGGTGGAAATGGAGGTGACAAGCAGCAAGGATCCCGGCGACGTCGACGTGCAGGAGCTGACCTTCTTGACAGTTCCGCCCAAGCTGTTGGCCGGGGCTAAGTTTGTGTCCCTCCACATTCAGATTGACAAGCTCATGTCCTAAATGTTTCTATAGTTCCTTCTGTTTATCTTAGTAATATGCTAATATAGGGGTTACCTTGGTCTACTTTAGCTTAAGAAATGGTGGGTTTTGGTGGCGATGCAGCAATTACTTCGACATCAGATCAGTAATTTCCAACAGTCGAACGGATATTTTGTGTCTGTTGGATATAAAGTTCCTTTGGGTAAGAAGTACTACTTGTCATCAAAATGGATAAAAGGAGATGTATGTAGACGTATTTTAGTTCTAGATACGTCCCTTTTTATCCATTTTGATGACAAGCACTCCCTCTGTTCCACAATACATGCCTTCCATTTGTTAAAATATAGATGTATCTAGACATGTTTTAGTATATAGGTACATCCATGATAGAGCCAATCGGATGGTTGAGAACACTACAATTTGTAGCTACAGATGCGTGTGTGACTCCCAGATGCAGAGGTCGGGGGTCATCATCCTCCTTTTCGAGAAAAAATAGACGCGTGTGTGAGAGGACGAGTGCGTACGTGCACCTCTTCTCTTCCTGTATAACGTAATACTAAACTCAGAGTACAAGTTTTTGTGGGTGGCACGATGGTGCGTGTGAGAAGTCCCAAGAGATAGGTTTAATGCGTCTGAAAAAAGACTAGCCAAGAGCTCGCCACGCAGCTATTCTTGTCGAACGCCCCATTAACCGTAAGATATGTATACGCCGGTGCCAGTTATTGCACATACACAGCAGTACTCCCTCCTTTCCGGTTTATAGGGCTTAATTCAAAAATCTCACCAACCAAGATGGGAGTGGTGGAATATTTTTTGTAGTTTGCAAAAGCACCTAATTAATGCTCTTGTTTTTCTCAAAAAATTATATTTAGCAATGCATTAATTGCAATGCATGCATGCATAAAGTACATGCATTGGTCAATTTTCTCTTAATACTTGCATGCAATGATTTAATGCACCTTGGAATCTGAACATGTGTTCGGGAACAACCAAATTGAGCCTTATAAAATGGAAAAACTAAAGTTTTGAGATAAGCCCTATAAAACCGGAAAGGAGGGAGTAGAAAAAGAAGTACTCCATCCGGGAATAGTGTCGCACTTCGAAACTAGAACCGTCAATAAATTTTGAGCTTGCGTCTCGTCACATTCCAAATTACTCCATGCTATATTGAATTGCAAACCTGTTCACACCGATCACAACCTAAACGGTTTCCCACTTAGGAGCGTATTAGTACCACGCTATATTCAATTGCAAACCTGTTCACACCGATCACAACCTAAACGGTTTCCCACTTAGGAGCGTATTAGTACTCGGTTATAAATACTAGTATGCCAAGATGACTGCACATTCCTCCTCGACTCCTCATCCACAAAAACAAACAAGTCATTCAGCATCCTTCCCTTGTGTCTGCCATGGCCAGCGTGAGTTCTGGGTCGAGAGATTGCCACCAGGGAGAGGCGAGCATGGAAGCGGAAGCACGAGAGATGTCCCGCCTCGCTGCGAGAGCAGCCGACATGTCCCGTCGTGCACAAGTAGCAGCATAGAGGTCCCGCCGCACCGTTGAAGCAGGGCGGAGGTCCCGCCGCACCGTCGATGCAGCAGACTAGTCCTGCCGCACCGCGGAAGCAGCAGAGATGTCCCGCCGTGCCACGAATGCAGCAGAGATGTCCCGCCGCGCCGCGGTGGCCTGGGAAAATTTCTCGCGGGCAGGCGACGACTGTTACAGGCGCATGCATGCGATCGTCCATAGCCAGATGGATCAGATCTCCGGCTGGGCGAGGTTGCAGGACGACATGAAAGCCTCATTTGAACAGTATACCAGCGTCATCCGGCAACTAAGGGAGGGCAATGAGAGGCTCCGGGCCGAACGCTACCTTCCGAGGGAGAAGATCGTCCGAAGTGCAGACCAGCAGGAGGAGACCAGTGCCTTGTTGAAGAGGACCGGCGTCATCATCAAGAAACTTATGGACGAGAATGACATGCTCTGCAATGAGCGCCAAAGGCTGGTGGAGGAATCCGTGGATGTTCTCAAGCAGCGTCTTGAGGACACGAAAGAGCTCATCGTCGCTCGCCGCGGAGACTAGTTCCCGCGGCCTGCGGCAACACATCAAGAAAGTAGAGATCAGTGAGCCAGATCCTTGTCTTCCTTCTTCTTTTGCCCTTGTGTATTTCGGGCGTAGCCGCATGTGGCTTTTTTAATTATCTTCCTAATTATGTAAGACAATTAATCGTCCTTATCTTTCTGTGGAAGATCAATGTTGCGAGGCTGGAATGAAGAAAACTCTTATTGTGGCGACCCTGGCGATGCTGTTCTTCTAGTTGCTGCTGGGCTTCCTTCAGCTTCCTGGTTTCTTTTGATGTTATAATCGGTTTAGGATGTGGATTGTGTCGTCGTTTGTGAAATGTTGGGTTCTAGCGCGGATGTTTGGCCTTTGTTGGCCTCTTGGGATGTTGCAATTTCAATCTGGTAGCTTTTAGTCCTTCGTGTGAATTGTGCTGAACTTCTTGTGAATTGTGGTGGTTTTCAGTAATGAAAATCGGAAGGGGCAAGACCTTCTTTCATCAAAAAACAAATTAATTGTCCTTATATATTCATCAGTCTAGCTATAAGTCGCAGTAGATGATATATAGGTCCGTCGGATCTTACATCAAGATTCGTGCTTTCAGATTTTGTTTTTTCTCTCTTAAATCTCAGTCGAGTGAGACATAGCCACGCCATTAAACAGAGGCTGGGGCGCCATTAGTGGAGACCTTGGGAGAGAGGTGGACGGCAGATGGAGGTCAAAGGGCTCTCCTCCCGATAAGCACGCGTAGGGGTCTGATTGCACGCCTCTCGTACTCAAATAGCTACCCTGCACGGCGCCTCCTAGCTAATAAAAAATGGGGACGCGTGGCGGCACGTAAATGGTACTAGTAAGTAGAGCGCCCACGGTTTCAATAATACTTGTGTTTTCGATTGTAACGTGACAGCACTTGTTCCAAAATGACTTTGTTGATTGTTAATGTGTGCACCTTCGCAAATCGGACTGCAAATTTACCACAGCATGTTGGTGCCATGTCATGGCACCAAGCCAAGTTTCATTGTTTTCATGCATGTTTTGGATTTACAGGAATTAAAAAACTAAGTTTCTCAATGTTTCCAACCCAGCCACGACGCCCAGAATTTTGAATTTCATTCCCATTTCTTGCATGGAACCTAGAAATTTACCCGAGGACACACATGTGATTTTTCAACCAACTTTGGTGCACTGGAACATGTGCTTGTATTTCAAATTTGAATTATGCACACAAAGGTGACACATTCCCTCCCACAACCACGAGCCTTCTTGAGAGAAGCTCCGATTTGCATGAAGCTTATACCAAAATTTGTTCCTATTCGGCCAACTTTTTTTACCACGGCATGGTACTACCATGACATGACACCATGCCAAGTTTCATGATTTTAAAACCAAGTTTCTCAATGTTCTCGACCGAGCCACGATGCCCAGATGTTTGAATTTTATTCTCATTTTTTGCATGGGACCTACTCCCTCCTTCCATTTATATAGGGCCTAACGTGTTTTTCAAGACAGCCTTTGACTATTGACAAGATCAAAGTTAGGCTTGAAGAAACGCATTAGGCCCTATATAGATGGAAGGAGGGAGTAGAAATTCACCCGAGGACACAAATGTGATTTTTCAACCAACTTTGGTGCACGGGAGCATGTGTTTTTAGTTCAAATTTGAATTATGCACATTAAATGACCAAAAACTCAATTAATGTGTAAATAAGGCCAAACGAAGCTGGAATAATTCCAAAATTTAATAGGGCACTCATGTAGTTCTATGTTGCCTTTGTAAATAAACTCAAGGGGGACAACGTATATCGTTTCGCACTCAAAGGTGTTACGTTCCCTATCAGAACCATGAGCCTTCTTGAGAGAAGCTTCGGTTTGCAAGAAGCTTATACCAAAATATGTTCCTATTCGGCCAATATTTTTACCACAACATGGTAGTACCATGACATGACATCCATGCCAAGTTTCATGATTTTCAGACATGTTTTGGATTTACAAGAATTTTAAAACCAAGTTTCTCAAGGTTCTCGGCCGAGCCACGATGCCCAGATGTTTTAATTTTATTCTCATTTCTCATTTCTTGCTTGGGACCGAGTCCTCCCTCTCCAAGGCCGACCTCATCTGATCAGTCAGATGAGCGGCCACCGGGACCCGAGTCGGATGTGCACCAAGGACATGCCCCACGCGGAGGTGGCGAACATGGTGAACCACATCGTGAACCGCGAACTTGCGGCGGATTGGCAGTTCGGCAAAGAGCCGTACTCGCGCGCCAACCCCCCGCCTGTGGTAAGTCATATCTCTTGCTCCCCTGTTTTCTTTCGCAGCCGAATCCGACTTCTGATCTTTTTTGGTTTCTTCGAGTCAGAACCCCCTCATGCAGCCTTCAGCCGGCACCACGGGACCGCCCCGTGAGTTCGTCCCCGACCGAGCGGAGAGCGACGTCGACGACCCCGACTTGGGGGCGGCAGCGATGGAGGCCGATGCCGAAGGAGGAGGAGGGGGAGCAGGAGGCGGCTTCAGGCCCTCGGCCACCTTCACCGACTGGCTTGATGATGACGCCGAAGGGGAAGTCGCCCCACGCCACTAGTCGAAGGTCGGCCAGCCAGGCGCGAGTTCCTCCGCCGGCTTGGACGGTCAAGGCGGCGCAAAGAAGCGCCGGGCCGGGCCGAGTTCGCTCGGCGGCCGGTCTAAGAAGTTCAAGGGGGTGGCCACCGCGACCAAGTGGGAGGAGGCGGTCGCGAAGGCCAACCGCTTCCGCAAGGAAGTAAAAAGGCCGCCGCTCGTCTCCGCGTAAGTGCTCCGTCTTTGACTTGTTTTCTTCCGGCGAATCTTGTCAAAATTTCTTACATGCCTTCTTTGCTTCAGGGCCCCCCTTACCCTTGAGAGGGTCGCCGCCCCCACCGTCATGGGGTCGGTAGAGACATCCACCAATACTCGGTGGAATGACCCCGCCGCTGACCTCCGGGAGGCGACGAAGCGAAATGCGCAGGAGAAGCGTGACGGGAGGAAGCCGACCGCCTGGAGAAGGCGCAGGCCGAGAAGGCAGCGGCCTCCGCCCAGAAGAAGCTGGAAGTGGCCGAAGCCACCGTCGTAGCAAAACGGCAAGCTGAGGAGACCGCGCACCGCCAATCGGCGTTGCTCGTCATCCCGCTGAGCTCCGCACCGCCGCCCCCGGAGTTCACGGGGCAGACTGGAGAAGCCGGCGGCGAGAACCCCATCGTGGAGAGGGAAAGCAGCGAGGCCTCCATGTCGGACACGGCCGTGCCGCCACCGCCGCCTCCGCCGCCGTCTGGGAGCGCGCATGGTAAGTAGCCGGCGGACCCGCCGGTGCCGCCGACTGAAGATGAGGCCATGGCGAAGCTGCTCCTTCAAGTCGCCTCGCCAGCGTGCCGCCGCCTTAAGAAGGTGACTTCGGCGCCACGCCCCTTGGAGACCGGTGCCGCCAGCTCGGCCATCCCAGACGTCGAGGCAACGAGCGCCGCGCCCGTTGGGTGGGTGCGAGGAGGCGGCACAGGCCCGCTGAACCAGGCACTTCTGGACGTCCAGGTGAAGCTGCGAGCCGAGGGCGACGCCCTTCACAACTGCACTAAGGCGCATCTGGCATCGCGAGCAGCCGTCCGGGTATGCTTTCTTTTTTTGACTTTGTTTTTCTTATTTTCCTCTGTGGGGGCGCGCCAGCGCACCCACTGGGTGTAGTCCCCGAGTTTCGGGCCGGCTGCTGAGCAGGCGGCTCGGAACTCCATCTGGTGAGTTCCAAATATTTACCTTCGTCTAAAATACTTATTACAGGAGTATCACAACCTCCGCGTCACTGCCTTCAACCGCAATGTTGAGGAGCTGGGCAGGCGGACTGCCGACTTGTCGGAGAGCTGGAGTGAGTCCTTCTTCTTTTTCGCGGGGGCGCGCTGGCGCACCCGCGGGCTGTAGTCCCTGAGATTCGGGCCGACTACTGAGCAGTCGGGCCGGATCTTCTCGGCGACCTTCTTTGTTGACGACTTAACGTCCTTTTTCTTTTTATTCTTTAGAGGCCAACGCCACTCTTCAGCAGCAGCTGGGCGAGGCCAACACTGCCTTGCATGCCAAGGGGGAGGAGTGCAGCAAGCTCGCCACAAAGCGCGACCTGCTGGCTGCGCAGCTAGCGGAGCAAAGGGAGCTGCTTAAGAAGGCGCAGGACGAGGCAGAGAAGAAAGAGACTGCTCTCCTGGCCGAGTTCGAAAGCGAGCGCTCCTCCTAGACCGACAAGGAGGCACTGCTGACCTCGGGCTTCCATGAGATTGAGGACATCATCGATGGTGAGTTTCTTTTCTTACTTTCTTTGAGCCGCCGACTATAAGTTGGGCAGACTCCTGATTCTTTGTCTTGCTTCTTTTTCGTCTTGGCAGACTTCTTCCCCGGCCACTCGTAGGCGGTCATTCAAGCCATCTAGGCCGATCGCGAGGCGCGGAGGGCAAATGGTGTGGAGATTGCCGCCAATGCCCCCCGAACCCTTGACGAGCAGCTTCTGAGCATCGAGGCTCGTCTGCGGCCGGCCCATCGGATGTTGCGCCGGCTTCAACGTGTCGGCGCCCAGGCGATTGCCGCCCTATGGCCAGACATGCCGGTTCTACGCACTCCCAGTCGGACCACCGACTGGCTGGAGGTCACGGCTAGCCGTCTTGAGGCTTGGAAGGGTTCCTCGGCCCGGGCTGGAGCGCACCGGGCCTTGGAATTCGTCAAGGCGTGGTATCCGGGGCTGGACCTGGACCGGCTGGCCGCGTTCCGGTCAAAGGCCCAGGCAGAGCTGGTAGCTGCGGAAGACGCCCTCGTCGAGTATGCGGCGGCGATCGCCAATTATACAGACACCAGTGTCTTCATCCCTGAGCGGGCTGCAGACGGCGGGGTGGTGCCGCCGGAGTGGTTCGGGATGAACCCGGAATATGACGAGGACTCGGCGGAGGTGATCGGCTCCAGCGCCGAGGAGGAAGGCGAGGCCGAGGACGGAGGTGAGACGGAGGCGCCAGAAGACAGAGCGGGCGACCAGCCTCAGCTCGACCGCGCCTCCAGCAACGAGCCACGTCCGACCGAGCTGGCTGCCACCGGAGACGATCAAGCCGAGACTGCCCAGCCGGCCGCCCCGCGCCTGACACCGCCGTCTCCTCCGACCCTCCGAACCCGTCTGCCGCTCCTAGGCTGCCGTCTTGCCTTTATTTTATCTGCTTTTAATAGTCTCTAAAAACTCGTTAATTCGCACAATTCCACCCGTGGGGTGTATTTTGAACTTCTGCTTGAAGATTCGGCCAAGGGCCTATGTTATGTAAATATTTATCCGAATTCTATCTTTCCTTGCTCATCACTCTTTTGGCTTTTTCCTTTGCCGCCTTCCCTCGGTCGCCGCCTTGCCAGTCGGACAACCGCTCTGCGGACTGCCGCTGGGTCAAATGCTTGGCTACCTTAGGGAACGCAAGTAGTTGACTATTTTTTAGAGTCTTTTTAACAAGTTGGATAGAAGGCGGCAAGCCGACTACTCAAGAGTCGGTTTTGCGAAGAGAGGCTAGAAGCCGTCTTAAGCTATGTCAATTCTTTTAGGTCCTTAGCCATTTTTCGTGTGGGCGCCCATTCTTCCTTACTCCTGCCCACCAAACAGTCGCTCTACAAGCTGCGGCTTCTGACAAGAGATGGCTTGGGCACCACACACTACTTGTCCGACTGCAGGAAGCATTTCATAGCGCAAGGCGGCGAGTCCCCGGGCCGGCTAGTCGAACCCGGTGCCAAGCGGCATAACAAAGAGTAGCATACTCGAAGGCATAATTCTTTATCATACAGATAAAAAAAGAGGGCAGTCCCCGAGCTCGTCTCGGGGGGCCCGAAGTCTTGGTACATTAATACAAAGGGTAGCGTGGTACATACTGCATCAACTGTAAAATCTTCGGAGAATATTTGCATTCCATGGCCGTTCCGACTCTTTGCCGGAGTCGTCTCTCTTTCGTGCTCGGGGCTTCTGAGCGTCGATCAGGTAGTAGGAGTCGTTACCCAGCACTTTGCTGATAATGAAGGGGCCTTCCCAAGGCGCCGACAGCTTGTGCTGGCCGACTGTTCGCTGGATCAGTCGAAGCACAAGGTCGCCCTCTTGGAAAGTTCTTGGCCTGACCTTCCTGTTGTAGTATCGGCGCAGGCTCTGCTGGTAGATGCTGGACCGGCTGAGTGCCAACAGCCAGCCCTCTTCCAGCAGATCGACGCTGTCTTGACGTGCTTCTTCTGCTTCCTCCTTGGTGTACATGGTGACTCGCGGGGAGTCAAACTCTATGTCCGTTGGGATGATGGCTTTAGCACCGTAGACGAGGAAGAAAGGCGTGAAGCCGGTTGACTTGTTTGGAGTTGTGCGCAGACTCCAAAGGACGGCTGGCAACTCATCAAGCCAACAGCCGGCCGAACGCTCCAGTGGTTCGACCAGTCGAGGCTTGATGCCAGATAGGATGAGGCCGTTTGCTCGCTCCACCTGGCCGTTTGACTGCGGATGGGCAACGAACGCTAAGTCCAGTCGGATGCCCCGCGTCGCGCAGAAACGGGCCAAGGCGCCTTTGGCGAAATTTGTACCATTGTCGATGATGATGATGTGTGGTATGCCATAACGAATTGTGATGTCGGAGATGAAAGTCACTGCAGTCGGACCATTCAACTTCTTGATGGGCTTTACTTCTATCCACTTGGTGAACTTGTCCACCGCGACAAGTAGATGAGTTAGGCCGCCTCGTGCCGTCTTGAATGGTCCCACCATGTCCAGGCCCCAAACCGCAAAGGGCCAGGCGATGGGAATGGTCTTGAGTGCGGAAGCCGGCTGATGCGGCTTGGAGCGGAACTTCTGGCACCCCTTGCATCTTTGGACTAATTCCTTGGCCTCTTCTAGGGCAGTTGGCCAGAAAAAACCATGCCGAAAGGCTTTGGCGACGAGTGCTCGTGAGGCCGCATGGTGGCCGCACTCGCCTTGATGGATGTCTTTGAGAATTGCTTGGCCTTGCTCTGGCTCGACGCAACGCTGGTAGACACCAGTGACGCTGCGCCTGACCAGCTCTCTGTTGACTATGGTGTAGGCTGCCGCTCGGCGTTGTATTTGCCGAGCCAAGATTTCATCGGTTGGCAGCTCTTTGCTCACTAGGAACTTGAGGATGGGCTGGGCCCATGAGGGTGCTGCTATTTCTTCAATTGCCACCATTGCGACTTGGACGAGGGCGGCTAGGCTGGGAGGCGGTGGGCTAGAGTCCGTGGCCGCTTGCTGGACTGGCGCAGTCTCTGGGCCGACTGGCGCAGTCCCCGGGCCGACTGGCGCAGTCCCCGGGCCGAGCTCTGGAGTCTTCGGACTGGTCACCATAGTCCCCGGGCCGAGTTCTGAAGTCCCCGTGCCGGCTTCGACTGCGGCGTTTTTGGAGCTGTTCGTAAGAATTCTTGTGCCGTCTGCTGGAGCTCTTGAGTTGGATCCGACTTCTTCGGGGGGAGCCGGCACAAAGATGGAGTCTGATTCTGGTGAAGGCTTGATAGACGGCTTGAGGAGGCGCTGAAGGGCGACGCCAGATGGTATTGCTTGACGGGTGGAGCCGATTCGTGCCAGGGTGTCTGCTTGGTCGTTGTCATTTCTTGGCACGTGAAGGAACTCGCACCCCTCGAAATATCCACTGAGTTGCTGTACCAGGAAACGGTAGCTTGCCATGTTTGCATCTTTGGCGTCCCAGTCGCCAGATGACTGTTGGACCACCAAATCGGAGTCGCCATAACACAGGATCCGGCAGATGCCGAGTTCTTTGGCAAGCCGAAGCCCGTGAATGAGCGCCTCGTATTCGGCAACGTTGTTGGAGGCGGCGAAATGGATCTGCAACGCGTATTTGAGCTTGTCGCCTTTAGGGGAGGTGAGGACGACGCCGGCCCCCAAGCCGGTGCGCATCTTGGAGCCATCGAAATGCATCCGCCAATGGGTGGAGTCGGGCGCTGGTGGCAGGTACTGGGTCTCGGCCCAGTCGACGAGGAAGTCGGCCAGTGCTTGTGACTTGATGGTGGTGCGGGGCTGGTAGTAGATGGTGTAGGGAGCCAGCTTTATGGCCCATTTGGCCACTCGGCCAGAAGCATCTCGGCTTCCGATGATCTCGGCCAGTGGGGCTGTGCAAACCACAGTGATTGGATGCTCTTGAAAGTAAGGCTTCAACTTCTTGGCGGCAAAGTGCACACCGTAGCACATCTTCTGGTAGTGGGGGTAATTTTTCTTGGAGGTCGATAGTACTTCGCTCAGGTAATATACCGGTCTCTGGACAGGTAGCGCCTTGCCTTCCTCCTTGCCCTCCACTACAATGACTGTGCTGACTACCCGGCTGGTGGCGGCAATGTATAGGAGCATGGGCTCTTTAGGAGTCAGAGCCGCCAGCACAGGGGGAGTAGTCAACATCTTCTTCAACTGGAGAAATGCTTCGTCCGCCTTGTGGTTCCACTCGAAAAAGGTGGTCTTCTTCATCAGCTGGTACAAAGGGAGAGCCTTCTCGCCCAGCCAACTGATGAATAGACTGATGGACGCCAAGCAGCCGGTGAACTTTTGCACATCCAGCAGTCGGCTGGGTACCTCCATCCTCTCGATGGCCTTGATCTTTACAGGGTTGCACTCTATGCCGCGTTCAGAGACCAGGAAGCCAAGGAGTTGGCCGGCTGGTACTACGAAGATGCACTTCTCAGGGTTGAGCTTGATCTGGAATTGGCGCAGGTTCTCAAAGGTTTCCTTGAGGTCTTCCAACAGTGTTCCACACTTTTCCGTCTTCACTACCACATCGTCCACGTAGACGTGGGCGTTTCTGCCGAGTTGCTTGAGGAGGCACTTCTGCATGCAACGCTGAAAGGTAGCGCTGGCATTCCTCAAGCTGAACTTCATGGTCAGGTAGCAGAAGGCTCCAAATGGCATGATGAAGGCAGTCTTCAGTCTGTCTGCTGGGTTCAACTTGATCTGGTGATATCCTGAATATGCATCTAAGAAGCTCAATATCTCACATCCGGCTTTGGAGTCTATCACCTGGTCAATTCTCGACAGAGCAAATGGGTCCTTGGGGCAGGCTTTGTTGAGGCTCGTGTAGTCAATACACATCCGCCACTGCTTGTTCTTCTTCAGCACCAGGACCGGGTTTGCTAACCATTCTAGAAAAAACACTTCCATAATGAAGCCGGCTGCTAGGAGTCGGGCTATCTCTTCTCCAACAACTCTTCTCTTCTCTTCTGACAGGCGGCGCAAGGGCGGCCTGACGGGCTTCACATCAGATCGGACATGTAACTTGTGATCGGCGAATTCCGTCGGTACACCTGGCATGTCTTTAGGGGACCATGCGAAGATGTCTCGATTCTCACGGAGGAAATCGACGAGCTCGCCTTCCTATTTTCTGTCAAGGTTTGCACCTATGACAGCGTACCTCTCTGGGTGCTCCGGGTCCAAGGGTATCTTCTTCGTTTCTTTGGCCGGCTTGAACGAACCCTCAGCTTCCGATTCCTTGGGGTTGGGCGACATCTCTGGCTGCTTGCCGGCCATCACCACAACCCGATCAAGAAGCCGCTTCTCAGCTGCGATTACCAGGGACTTGGCCAGCCGAGTGCTCTCAGCCGCGCAAGCGGACCACTTTCTGTAGTCGTCGGCTATGGTCAGAATCTCTTTAGAACTCGGCATCTTCATCTTGAGGTAGGCGTAGTGGGGGACCACCATGAACTTGGCCAAAGCAGGTCGGCCAAGAAACGCATGGTACGGGCTTTCGAGGTCCACCACTTCAAACCAAACTGGCTCTCGGCGGAAATGCTCTTTGTCTCCAAAGAGGACGTCTATCAAGATCTTGCCGATTGGTGAGCAGGAAAGGCCGGGAACAATGTCGTGGAACACAGTCCGGCTGTTCTGAAGCTGTCTTTGCTTGATTCCTAACTTCTCCATGGTATATATCCTTGTACAGGATGTTGATGCTGCTGCCTCCGTCTATCAGCACTCGCGGGAAGCGAGCGGCCCGCCTATCCGTGGCAAAGGTGGCACTTAAAACCAGGGCGTAGGATCCCGGATTCGGCATCACCTCTGGGTTATCAGCTCTGCTCCAACTGATAGGCTTCTCGGACCAATGCATAAACTCTGGAGTATCTGATGCTACTGCATTTACTTCTTGTTGTTGCAGCCGCCTGCTGCGTCGATCATCAGCCACACTGGTGAACACCACGTAGGCTCCGTGCTCTTCCGGGTACTCATCTCGTGCTGCGCCGACTGGCCTGGCAGCCGGCTGCTGGGGCGGCGGTGGAGGCGGCGGCCCAGCAGGCGGGGGAGGAAGGAGGTCGTCTCCCTTGGCGATCCTGGTGAGCTAGTGGCACTTCCGGGTGGTATGGTTTGACGGCTTCGCGTCGCTGTGGAACTTGCAGGGACCATCTAGAGTCTGCTCGTAAGAGAAGGCCGACAACCAGTTGGACTTGCCGCCTTTCTGTCGCTTGGTCGGAGGCTGCCCCTCCGGCTGCTGGTCTTTGACTATCGCAACCTGCCGGCTGCTGGAAGCTGGCTGTGGGGCCTTGTGCTTGTGATCTTATGTTGTTGTCACCGACTGGCGTCTCCAGCCGGAGTTCTGGGAGCCTGAGGGGCCGCTTTGCCAGTCGCACTAACTTGAATCTCCGTCTTCATGGAGGAGTCGGCCGTAGCATACTTGTCTGCTATGATTAGCAGCTCGTCGAGGGTTTCCGGCTCGTCGCAGAGGAGCCTATGCTTGAGGAGGGTGCCTTCTCTGCACCTGGCAGTGAAGTACTCGATAGCCTGCACCTCGTGCACGCCCTCGCAGGAGTTCCGAAGCTCGGCCCAGCGCGTGAGGTAGTCGCGAGTTGACTCGTCGGGGCCTTGCACGCACAAGGAAAGCTGGCGAGGCTTGGGGGTCGCTTGTACGTGCTGGTGAAGTTGCGGACGAAGGCCTCTGTGAAGTCGACCCAGTTGTTGATGCTGCGGGGCTTCAGGCTGTTCAACCATGTCCGGGTCGTGCCCTGGAGCATGAGTGGAACATACTTTACGGCAACACACTTGTTGCTGTTCGCTATGTTGACGGCCGTGGAGTAGTCAACCAGCCAGTCTTCCGGCTTTACCGAGCCGGTGTACTTGGGCATATCTCGGGGGAGCGTGAACCCCTTGGGAAAGGCCTCATCTCGGATGCGGGGTCTGAAACAGGGCGGACCCAATTCGTCTTCTTCTTCCAGCGCCAGGGAACGGTGGAGTCGGTCGATCCGGTGGCGGGCGTCATTCTCTCCGACTCCCTCTCGGCGGCCAAGGCAGTCACCGAGAGTCGGATGCTCAACGGGTGGCGGGGAGACTCGCCTTTCTCTTCGAGGTGGCGGAGGCGGATAGTCGTCCCGCCATTCCACTGCTCTTGAGCGGCCGTCTTGGTCGCGCTCGATGGTGATGCGAGTCCGACTGTGGCTGACAGCCGGATTCTTGTCTTTTCTTCCACGGACACCGCCAGTCGACGTCCGATACGTCGCGCCTTGATCTCGGCGGGGAGGCAGGTCGTCGTTTGGTCGCTGCAGCGCCTCTGTGCGGCAGCCGCTTAGAGGAGCCGCTGGACTCGCTCCGTCATCAGGCGGCGCTCTTCACCTTTGAAGTTGTTTAGCTCGTCTGCCGCCGCCTGGGCGGCGTGGATGTTCTCCGCAGGCGTGGCGTACACAGGGTGATCGGCCCCGAACAGGTTGGCGATGGCCACGCCGTGCTGCTGGACCGCGCCTAGGAGGCTAGGCCCAGTCGGGGCCGGCGAGCCGCCCACAGCGCGATCCATCTCACGCTGGTAGGCTTCTGACAAGTGTCTCATGCTTGCCAGCTTCTTCGCGCCTTCGACGATCTGTAGGCGGCACGCCTCCAGTGTTTCGGCGTCTGCGTCTTCCAGAATAGGCGCGGTCAGGTCTCGTAGAGCGGCATCGAGTGGGTCATGAGCTCCCTGACCGGAATGCTCGCCATGACTGATGACGAACACCTCCGTGATGGTGCTTCCACCGCTCTCCTCGTGAGAGAGCGGCTTGTCGTAGACCACCACGTTGGTGGGGAATGCATCGAGTGATGCGGCGTCGGAGTCGACCAGCATCGGGTCGGTGGAGCCTACAGACTCCAAGTCCATGGCAGGCTTGCCGGTGACGTGGAGTTGGTCGAGGAGGCCCGCAAGGAGGCTCTCGGGGCCGCCCGTGCCTGCGTCGGATGCAGGCTCGTCGGAGAGGCGAACCTCGCCGACAAGTTTGCGAGGCAGCTGGCTGCGCAGGCGACCTCAGCGCCGCGCAGCGCGTCGACGCAGACTCCGTCTGGCATGCCTGGCTAGCTGCGCTCGCCGGGGAGGAAAAGGGTTCCCGTCTAGAATAGATCTCCGGACGACAGTGCACCATGCCCCATGGTGGGCGCCAAATGTCGGGGGTTGGGTGTGACATATGCCAAGGGATGGCTTATCATGGTGGGGCGAGTAGAACGTCGCCGGTGCCTGGAAACGGGATGAGGCGAAGACATGCTCGCCGGCGGATCTTACCCAGCTTCGGGGCTCTCCGAGGAGATAACACCCCTACTGCTGCTCTGCGGGGTCTCCGCATGATCACTAAGGCAAAGTGAGTACAATGGTTGCTCCTTGAGCTGTATCCTGGAGGTAGGAGAAAGCAAGGCTAGCTCTCTCCTTCCTATATGATCTGGTCTAGTGCTAATGGATTCCAACCCTTTGCATGGGTGCCCTGGGGGGTTTATATAGGCCTACCCCCCAGGGGTACAATGGTAAAACCGGCTGGGCGCGGGTCCCAAACGTCTGTCTCTCAGGCCGCCGTCTTCTCCGCCGACTACTGGGCCCGCCGACTAGTGGGCCCCACCGACTGACCTGGTACGGGGCCGACAGCCCGCGTCTGCCGCGGGCGGGTCTTGCCGGCTGTGGATTACTCTAGTCGTGCTTCTAATGACGCTGATTTGGTCATGGGGTCATGGCAACAGGGCCGCCGCCTGACGGGCGATCACTGTTGCCATTCCCCGTCGTGTCTGGTTAATGGCGTGTGGGGCCCGTGGGAGGGGCCAGCCGACTCCTGGGGGCTGACTCCCAACGGGTCCGTCTTGTGACGCTCTCGCCGTCTTCTGTACTCCCACCGACTGGTGGGACCCGCCGTCTTTGGGTCGTACAGATAGGCTGTCGTGGGTACAGGGCTCCGCCCCCAGGGGCTGATGTCAGGGCTGGCATGGCAACAGTGCCGCGTCGGATGGAGATCTCCGCCGGTACGGCGCACTGTGGCCATGCCTGCCCTTGGTAAACGGGGAAGGGATGGGCCGCGTGGCGGCCGTTCCCCGTCCCGTCCATTATTGTGAAGGTACAGGGTGGTTGGAGTCGTGGGCTGACTCCCTGCAGCCGGCTTCTCCGGAAGTCGCCGGCCGGGAGTCGGCTTATCTTGGAGTCGTCCCTGGGACTCGGCCGCGAGGGGCAGTCGGCAGCGTCGCCGCCGACTCTCAGAAGGCGGCTCGTCGTCTTGGGGCTCGAGGGGCGCAGCCTGGCCCGATGTCTTGAAAGGTTCAGGGACTCGGGTTAGCCTACCCGTGGCCCATTACTCCGACAATCATACATGCGAGTGCCAGCTGCTTAGTATATGAATCAATTATGTCAATTATATCATGCCATCCTGTGTACTTAGACAACATGTATGTGAATTATTTCATCCCAACCTATTTTAGAAAGACATCATATAGTTTTGTCATGTCATCCTGTTTAGGTACTCATCATATGTTGAATTATGCCATTATATCTTGTTAAGTTATCCATCATATATCTGAAACTGTGTCATGCTATCCTGTTTAGTTAGGCATCATATATGTGCAATTGTGTCATGCTGTCCTGTTTGGTTAGACAACATATATGTGAATTACCACATCTGTCTGTCATACAATGTCTGTATGTTCAATTTCTTTTCTTGTTTATCAGCCATTTGAATTGGAGGGGGTGATGGCAGTATCTAAGGGAGCAAAAACTCGTTCTTCACAAAAGACAATGCTACCCATCGATGCAGATAGAACCATGGTTGTACTGGCCCACAAACTAGCCCCACCACACATAATCGAGACTCTTCTAGATTGCACACTTACACCGTTGGGCAGAGAACCAGCTATAACCCATCTAACCGCAACCCCAGCGGATAGTAACCCACTTATAGTTGACAAAGCACCATGTCCACCACAGAGTACCCCCACACGAGCAGTTTGTAAAGCTACTGCAGTGCCCAAAGCACGAAGACCACCACAGCTAACCCAAACTCCACATTTAAAGCAGAAGAGCAACTGTTCTCAGGTCAGATTCCGTAGCTATGGTCCATACTCCTTTGTTGTTGCATCACTGTATTTACTCATACCAACTACTTTCGAATTTGAAGCATCCAATTGAAACTCCAATGGCGCAACAGGTATGTTTTAAACCTATTTCTTTAACTGGATTGCTGTTCTAACTTCTTGCTCTATGTGGATTTCAGTTTAAGTTGTATAAACAGTTATGTTCTCATGTGATGCACATTACAAGTGTTGCCAATGTTGTGTAGTTTCTCACACTTATATTCTGTCTATGCTGTTGTGTCTTAAAAATATATGAGTTGAACTGTGTCTCTATCTCGATTAGGGAACATAAACTAGAATGATATGGACAATACAGTGACCATAGTACATAGATATATGTTTGTTTCATGTTGTTATCCTGTCCACCTTACTACTGAACCGGTTTACCAAAATGAGTTTCGTATACTACAAGCTAAACATGTGATGTGTCTGCTTGTTTCTCTTGTAGTATGCAAATAGAATATTGGAGAAGAGCACCCCACTATGCAATGGTAGAGAAAGTAAAGCAGATAAGGTTCAAGATAGTGAGACAACCCTGTTGGTCTCCAAGAAAGGTGATAAAAACGATCTTGTAGACAGTGAGAAAACCCCACAGTCCTGCGTTGATGTAGTGTTCGAGTTACTGGCCAGTACCGCTGGCACAAGCTCTTCGAACTCGCTGCCTGAATCACTTCGGCTTCTTCAGTCTCAGCTACAAGCTGAAAGGCATCAGTCAGCTATGCTGCAGCAAGAAGCGGAAGGACCGAGGAAGTCCCTGCAGAATTCAGATGCTTACTTTCTTGTGCAACAGCAAGTGCTGGAGGATTTAAGCGCAAAAAGAGAAAGTTAATAAGCTTGCTAAGCATCTTGCCAGCATTATGGGTACCCAGGATATTGTTTCTTGAACTCTTCTGAAGTGGTTTCAGTTCTGGACTTGTTTTGCTGCAGCGTTTATATGCTGCTTTGTTCCCTATATTTGCACTGGTGGAGAACTTTGATGCCCAGTGGATGTAATATGTGCAATAGCCGTGATAGCCTAGCATAAGTTGCTTGCTTATTTATTTCCTTGTTGTCTTGTTTATTTGTTTGCTTGTAGCCAGTGCAGTTCTTTTTCCGCGGTTTGCTAGTGGCTGCAATAACCTATTTTTTAAAACTAGGCCACAATAACCATGGGCTAATATTTACTGTAGTGACACTGGCCTCCTACGGGCCGTAGAAATAGTGGGCCTTCTACAGGCCGTAGAAACAGTAGGCCTTCTACGAGCTGTGGAAACAATGGGCCTTCTACGGGTCGTATCATCAATGGGCCTTATACGGGTCATATGATCGATTGGCCAAACATGGGCCAATAGCAGGCCGCATTATGGCCGTAAACGGGCTAGAGTTGGAATCGTCCATTCATGGGCCGACCATAACGGGCCATCGTTAATAGGCCGTATTTGATGACGCTATGAAAATGGCCCAACGTATTAACGGACCACAAACGGGCCGACTGTAACCACGGGCTGAATTTGGCCCACAAGCAGAAAATGGCAGTAACGGGCCGTAAGTAAACGAATGCTGGAAATGATCCCAAGAATAAATGGGCTCTGAAAAGGCCGAAAGATAACATGGGCTGAAAACGGCCCAACGGAATAACGGGCCGTTAATGGGTATAAAGTGATACACTGTTCATTACGGGCCAGTTTCACCACGGGCCGTTAATGGGTGTAAAGTGATATACTGTTCATTACGGGCCAGTTTCACCACGGGACGTTAATAGGCCAAGAGTTACATAGGGCCTCATATGGGTCGAAATATGTCATGGGCCAGAAGTGAAAACGGGCTGGAATCATATTGGATGGCCCAGATGACACTACTGGGCCTAATTCGAATAGGGTGTAACGGGCCTTGGGTTAGCGGGCTATATGCGAACAGGCCATTAACAGGCTTTCCATGGGCCGGCCCGCCACCTTTTGACCAAGTCAAACGGGCCGGCCTTTTCACAGGAATGGGCCTCTTTTGGGCCGTGCCACGTGTCGACGTATCATAGGCGCCTTCTGTCCAATGAAAGGATGACATCTGTCCCAACGATGAGCCGACACGTTTTTCCTCCAGCCAATGATGATTTCACACGTGGAAAATCCCCATTGGTCGGGGCTGTTAACGGGTTATCGGATCCAAAACCTGACCCGATAGCTTAACGGCGTTCCGTTACGGTGGATGCCACGTGCTGGTCACCCTTGATGAAAGCACTTCTGTGACGCGCGATTTATCGTCATGGAAGTGGACACTTCCGTGATGACAATTTTGGTAATGTCATGGAACACTTCTACGACAGCACAGGTATGACTATCTTGATTCTGTCATAAAATCGTCATGGATGTACATGCATGACAAAAAACATGACCTACTGTGACAAACACGTATCATCACGGAAGTGTATTTTTTGTAGTGTATCCTACCCATTGAGGAACCCTTTGTGGCCGAAGGAGAAGGACAATGCTCCACTCAAGTGGAGCCATCACCAACCCAAGACCCACACGCTTCTGAAGAACAAAGTGAAGGCCCTCAACCTCTTGAACAAGATCAAGGGCAAGATCAACCTCAAGATGGTGGTGAACCACCAAATGATGCCCAAGGTCAAGTTCTCCCCTTCGAGCAAGTTCAAGATCAAGATCAAGCTCAAGATCAAGAACAAGCTCAAGACGGCTCTCAAGATGATCAAGTTACCCCTCCTCTTTTCACATCCGAGGAGGAATTAGAGCGTTGTGCCGCGAAGATCGCTTCCAAGCTCACCACCAAAGGTCATCTTATGGAGAATGTGGTTGGAAGCCTAAGAAAGGGGGTAAGCACTCATAGACAATTAGCAAACTATTGTGAACATCATGCGTTTGTTTCTTGTGTCGAACCCCAAAAGGTTTATGAGGCGCTCGAGGACCCGGATTGGCTCAATGCCATGCATGAAGAACTCAACAACTTCGAGCATAACCAAGTGTGGAAATTAGTGACAAGGCCAACCGGGAATCATAATGTCATTGGAACCAAGTGGATATTCAAGAACAAGCAAGATGCTCATGGGATCATTGTTCGCAACAAGGCTCGTTTGGTGGCACAAGGCTACTCCCAAGTCGAGGGTATCGACTACGGTGAAACCTTCGCTCCCGTTGCTCGCCTTGAATCTATTCGTTTGTTGATTGCTTATGTTTCTCATCATAATTTCACGTTGCAACAAATGGATGTGAAGAGTGCTTTTCTCAATGGTCCCATTAATGAGTTGGTGTATGTCAAACAACCCCCCGGGTTCGAAGATCCCTATTTCCCCGATCATGTGTACCAACTCCACAAGGCGCTCTATGGCCTTAAACAAGCCCCACGTGCGTGGTATGAGCATCTTACGGAGTTGTTACAAGATCGTGGGTTCGAAATCGGGAAAATCGACCCCACTCTTTTTACTAAGAAGGTCAAAGGGGAGTTGTTTGTGTGCCAACTATATGTTGATGATATTATTTTTGGTTCCCCTAACAAAGCTTTCAATGAAGAATTTGCCGCTCTCATGACCTCAAAGTTCAAGATGTCTATGATGGGAGAGTTGAAGTTCTTTCTCAGGTTCGAAATCAAGCAAAGAAGAGAAGGAACCTTCATCAACCAAGCCAAATGCACTCAAGACATGCTCAAGAGATTCAAGCTAAGTGATGTCAAGCCGGCTTCCACTCCAATGCCCACCAAGTGCCAACTTGACATTGATCCCAATGGTAAAGCGGTGATCAAAAGGTATATTGCTCCATGATTGGATCCTTGCTTTACCTTTGTGCATCTAGACCAGATATCATGTTGAGTGTGGGAATTTGTGTACGGTTTCAAGCCGCACCTAAGGAAAGCCACTTTGTAGCGGTCAAGCGAATCTTTTGATATTTGGCTCATACCCCAAACTTTGGCTTATGGTACCCAAGAGGAGCCAACTTTGATCTTTTGGGCTATACAGATTCAGATTGCGAGGGAGACAAGGTGGATAGGAAGTCCACCTCCGGAGGGTGCCAATTACTTGGTTGCTCTTTAGTGAGTTGGTCTTCTAAGAAGCAAATTTGTGTATCTCTCTCATCCACCGAAGCAGAGTATGTGGCTGTCGATAGTTGTTGTGCTCAACTCCTATGGATGAGGCAAACTTTAAAGGATTACGGTGTCACTTGTGATGAAGTGCCTCTTTGGTGTGACAATGAAAGTGCCATCAAGATCTCTCTCAACCCGGTGCAATACTTCAAGACGAAGCATATTGAGATTCGGTATCACTTCATCCGGGATCACATTAGGCGAAGGGAGATCAAGCTCATGTATGTCAACACTCATGATAACCTTGCAGATATTTTCACGAAGCCCTTGGATGAAGCAAGATTTCCCGAGTTAAGGCATGAGCTAAATATCATTGATTCGAGCAATGTGGTTTGAACCCTTGCACATCCCACCATACTCATCATGCCTTCTTGTCTATGTATAGGCATGGACATAGGGGGAGTGTTATTCTCTCAATGAACTTTCCCTCCCCCCATTATGCATAAACTAATCAAACTCTTTCACATTAGCCATTTTTTATGGTACTTGTGCTTCAAAGATGAGTTTTGGTCATGGTCCCAAGGTTAAAATCTTTGCAGCGCCATACCTCCGGACTCAAACATAGGTGGCCTCGGCCACCTCCCTCTCTTGGAGAGGAGTATGTTTCTCGTCCTCTTTGTGTTGGTTTTGCGTGTGTATCTGCTCTCGTTTTTAGTCGTTTTCTTTTCTTGAGCTAAGCCTTTGGGCCAGTCTTTTTGCGGCTGAGCGGTACTACCGCTTCGTGCGCGGTACTACCGCTAATGATCATCAAGCGGTACTACCGCCCACCCCAGCGGTACTACCGCTACGGGGCGGGCGATGGGGGGTTATGTTGGGGCAGGGGGAGTTGCCTTTCTCCCCCATACCCATTCGCTCCACTCGCTCGTCTTCTTCGTTGCTCCAGCCATGTTTCGCCGCAGGAGGGCTTGGGCCGGCCGCTGTCTTCATGCCTCCCCTCTCCAGTTCCTTCGGTGGAATCGATCCCCAATGCGCCCTCTTGCCATGGATCCATCATTTTCCTACCACTTTTGATCCATGTTGTTTTGTTTGGAGGCTTATGCTCTTTCTTTCGTGTTGTTTCTTCTGCTCGTGTGTTTGGTTCCAGGTGATGAACATCCTGAGTAGCAAGTCCGTCGTGTCAACCCCGGACGTTCAACGTCAAAGCGCTACCTCACCTCTGAGTCAGCGGGTGCTTCCTCAAGTGCTCCACCTCCGCATCAACTCAAGAAGAAGCCTGCCAACAAGCCGAAGCCGAGGGGAAAGACTGTGACTGAGATGACTACCAAGGAATTTTGGGAAGGGAGACGCTGCAACCCCTATGCGGAAGACCAAGAACCCACGTTGGTCAACCACCCGTTCTGGAACCGCTTTCAGTTTGTCATCTTCTTTTATGTGATCAAGGCTAAGAACAATCTCTATGTTGATGCACGTTCCATCGACACGGATGTTATGGAAAAGGACCCTGAGTACTTTGGCGAAGCCCTTCAGATGTGCTCTCAGCTGAACATTCTCAGAATCATGCTGTTCAACAAGGACTTTGATGCAGATTTGGTGGCTCAATTCTATGCCATTGTTCATCTTGGAACTGATGAAGAAAGGACTCTGACTTGGATGACAAATGGAAATTTGCTTTCTGTCAAGTGGAAGGCCTTCATGGAGTTACTTGGGGTGGAAGATCACGGGCTTGAAAATCCAGTCGGCTTCCGCCCTCACCGCAATGCAACCTCCACTCACAAGCAAGCTCTCTGGCCATATTGTACTGTGAAGATTCACCGCGTTACCGAGAAGGAGACCTATGAGTTGCCTGCCTTTCTGGACATCCTTCATCGCGTTTTCCGCAAGACTCTCTTCCCTCTTATCGGGAATATGGATATGGTCCACTCCTATCTCGTGGACATGCTTCTCTTCTGCCAGCATGAGAAGGAAGCAAACACTGGCGAGTCCCTGGACATTTCCCATGTCATGTGGTCTGAACTTCTCTATGCCGTTTCTGAGCGCAAGTGCCCGATCTATGGTCCGTTTATCATGTTGCTCATTGAGAAGGCCTGGGCACGTGTCTATCCCAAGGTTATGCTGGAGACTGGAGAATTGGTTTCTCATGAGATCAAGCATCTGAGGAAGAAGGACAATTGGGGCACCCCGGCTCCTAAATCTAGGGGTCCGTCTAATGCTGCTGACATGGAGACCGAGGGCGAGGCTGAGGCCTATGATGATGAGGACTATGAGCCCTCCGGAGTGGAGCCCTCTTGGGCAAGAAGATTAAGCGCAAGATGAAGAAACTTTTCTGCATGGAGTCTCATGGCCAGTACATGTCTCATGTCCCTGGGAAGAAGGCCCGCAGCCGTCACAAGGAGCTCATGCGTCAGTTGGGTGTAGCTGTTAACAGCGGATCTGAGGGGAAGATCACTGATGAGGAGGAGTGGGTTCAGCAGCACTGCCCGTGGACCGATTCAGACACCGAGCAGTTTCCTACCGATGACGGCGGTGCAGACGATCCTGCTGGGATGTGATGTTCGAGATCCTCAGTTTGCTATCACCTGGAGCCGTAGCAACTCTCTTTGCCTTTTTGGTGTCTTGATGCCAAAGGGGGAGAGAGTCTAGGGATTTTGTCGTCATTGCCGAGTTGCGAGTGTGTCTTTGTGGTTTGTTGTGTCGTTGTCGAGTTGTGTATTTCCTCTCGTCATTTGCTTTGTTTGGTTTTGTGCCTGTGAGACCTAGTTCCAATTCATATCGTGTGAGACATATGCTACCTTATCTATCTTTATCTATGTCCATCAAGTACTTTGGTAATTTTTGAGTTGCATGCTTCTCCTGCTATATATCTTGCTCACACGTACCCTTCTGCTCAAGTTGTTGAACTCTAAAATATAGGAGGAGTGTTGATCCTAATGTGTGTGCCTTACATTCCAAAGGCACCACTAATTAGGTGCACACATTTAGGGGGAGCCCGTCTATATTTTGTAGTTCTAAGGTTATCTTTACTTTCATGTCCTGTCTTTGTGCAAATCCCTGGTTGTCATTGATCCACCAAAAAGGGGGAGATTGTTAAGGCATATCTCTCTCGATGTAGTTTTGGTGATTGATGACAACATGTTTGCGGACTAATCGTGTGCTTTGAGCATTTCAGAGATTCATCCTTTGGCACGAGACAATTCCTTCCCCTCAGAGTTTTAATCAAGACGATGTAGCTCTTTCGTTTCTGTTTTGGTGGACATGTTTCGTAGGAGTCACCGTACTATCAAGAGGGGATCCGCTTTGGTAAGGCTAGGGTGGAATCAACACGTACACATCCTTTTTGCACCCACTAAGCCTTCCCGCTTCGATGGAGGTTTTCTTCCATTTCTATGAGTGTGATCTGGTCCCAGCGTTAGTACGGCGGTGCCCAGCGGTAGTACCGCTCAAGAGCCACAGGCGGTAGTACCACTCTACAGCGGTAGTACCGCCTGTGGGTCCTCGGCCGTAGTACCGCTGCGGTACCGGGCTCCTACTGCGTCGACTCGAGGGGGTCGCCTCTCGTGTCGGATTGTGCGGCACTAAGCAGCGGCAGTAGAAGCGGTAGTATCGCTCGAGAGCGGTAGTACCGCCCTACCACCGCGGCAGTACCGCACTGGGTCTGTCTTCTGCCCATCTACTTGCCCTCCCTGGTTGCACGGCAGTACCGCTGCCCCCTGCGGTAGTACCGCCCTCTGCGGGGTTGTTTTGGGGGGTAACGGTTGGATTGTTCCCTCCTCTATGAAAGGGGGTCTTCTTCTCCAAAGTTGACCTACCTCTTCCCCAAAAGCTCCATTGTTGCTCCAAGCTCCATTTTCGCCCGATCTCTCTCCCTAGCCAATCAAACTTGTTGATTTGCTCGGGATTGGTTGAGAAGGCCCCGATCTACACTTTCACCAAGAGAAATTTGATTCCCCCACTAATCCCTAGTGGATCTTGTTACTCTTGGGTGTTTGAGCACCCTAGACGGTTGAGATCACCGCGAAGCCATAGTCCATTGTGGTGAAGCTTCGTGGTGTCGTTGGGAGCCTCCAATTAAGTTGTGGAGATTGCCCCAACCTTGTTTGTAAAGGTTCGGTCGCCGCCTTCAAGGGCACCAATAGTGGAATCACGGCATCTCGCATTGTGTGAGGGAGTGAGGAGAGTACGGTGGCCCTAGTGGCTTCTTGGGGAGCATTGTGCCTCCACACCGCTCCAACGGAGACGTACTTCCCCTCAAAAGGAAGGAACTTCGGTAACACATCCTCGTCTTCTCCGGCTCCACTCTTGGTTATCTCGTGCCTTTACTTGTGCAAGCTTATTTGTGTTGTATCCTTTGCTTGCTTGTGTGTTTGTTGTTGTTGCATCATATATGTTGCTCACCTAGTTGCATATCTAGACAACCTACTTTGATGCAAAGTTTAATTTGGTAAAAAAAGCTAAAAATTGTTAGTTGCCTATTCAACCCCCACCCCCTCTAGTCAACTATATCGATCCTTTCACAACTAAATGAGGTAGCTAGATAGAGATGAGAGGCCATTTATGGATGAGAATTATGGTGGAGGGGGCATTAATGGGGAGAGAAGAAAGGTAGAGGGAAGAGAGAATAAGTGCAACAATGGTGGAGAACAAACTTAGAGAGGGGGAGGGGAAAGGAGGGGAGAGGGCAAAGGGGGGAGGAGGGGGAGGGGAGAGGGGGGTCAAAAGGTGGCACCAGCCACACCTAGCTGTAGTGTTGTTTTCTAGACAGCGCTACTGCTATGGTGCTTAATAGTAGCACTTGCTAGGAGAAGCACTACTACTAAATGGGGTCCATTAGGAGTAGCAGTGTTGTCAAAGCAAGCGCTACTGCTAAAATCTTAGCAGTAGCGCTGTATTTTGGGTCGTGCTGCTAGTACAACTAGCGTCAGTGGGCTCGTTGGGTCCCACTTAGTAGTAGCGCTTTTTCCATTTCCAGCACTACTGCTAAAGCATTACTTGTAGCGCTGCCCCAAACCAGCACTACTGCTAATTAGCAGCAGCGCCTGTTGTTTTCCAGTGCTACTATTGATGTCCTACCTATAAGCATTTCCCTAGTAGCGATATTCTTTTCAAATGGATTTGGAAAAGTGCATGCAGAGTAAGACGCGAGATTTTTTTCTCTCGTTGTTACTACATGACAGAGTTAACACTAGAAACCTCCTAAAAAGAAAATCATTTCATCTGGATATCTATGATTCTACCTTTTGTAATGAGACTACTGAAGAAACCTCAAGGCACCTTTTCTGGGATTTTTTTTCCAGGATTGATAGAACAACATCTTCCCTTCAAAAAGTTGTACCTCCTTCCATGATGACATTTTATTAACACACTAATTACTTTACAAAAACGTTGCTATGGAGGTGACCATTTAAGGATGCTGGAACATTTACGGACAGAGAAATGGGAAAATCTTCAGAAAGGAAGTTCCAAGTATAAATTGTTAAAAATTTAAACTCAAGGAAGATCTCAAAATTTGGAACACAAAATCAATCCTCAACATTTGAATGTTTTGCAAAGTTGGATGGGTGCTCATCTTTGATGACTGGATTATGAGATAAAATCGGCTTTTCATAGAACATGCATTGGTTAATTACAAATGTACTGCTCCTTGTTTTCTTTTCTTTCTTTTCTTATTTTTTCTTTTTGGGTTTCCTCTGGTGTATATATTGTATTATTCAACTTTAATATAAAATATCATAGAATGGTTGTTCTAGGGTTTGCGGGTCAAAAAATATAAGTCTCTACAATCCCTCTTGCCCTTTCCCCACCCTCCGAATTCCAAGCCATAGTAAAAAGATTAGGTGTTTCTAAATATTTGGGCTCACTGGGTTTGGAGGTTTTTCACAGAAAATCCATATGAACGAGGACTCCAGAGGAAACAAGCACAACCATACCTTAAGAATGTTGTTCATTTTCTGTTTGTTTGGAGAAAACTGCACATCTAGTCATAGCCTTTTTTGTGTAGGATCAAGGAAATGCAATTCCTTAGCTTGGAAATTATCATTCTATTCCACACATGTGCTATTCCTGACTCCTAATTTTTTGTTTTCTCTTAACTGAATAAGTCGTGGTGTGTTTGGCTCACATAATGAGAGGAATGAGGGTAACCAGCAGAATATTCTCTCTAAAAATTGGTTGAGCTTGTCCGGCAAAATCTCTAGATGATGGAAACCACCCACGGTTCAGTCCACTCGCCCTCACCCCCTCCTCCTCCCCCACGCCAGATTGAACCCCTTCTTGAAATAATTGATATTTTATTTTCGAAAAACATGCGGAGTTCCAACGACAACGTGTTAGAGAAATATTTTTAGTTTACTATTCGAAAGCTAGATAGGATGATGTGATTGAACAACAATATGCAGCTTCTTGACTCCTCTCACAACTGCATGATAGAACACTAGCTTCTAGCTAGGGTGCATTCTTGGTGGCTCCCTTATCTTCATCATGCATTCTCATTGGTCCCCCTCACCTCTAGCAGTTGATCTGAGGCTAGGAGGTAGGATCCGAATCGACATGTGGTGGTTTAGGTACTCTATGCTAGGTTTATATGTTTCTTGATTCCCCCTATGCATGAGTAAAGATCTTACAAGCTCCCGCTCCATCTCGACTCTAGCAAGGACATTAAGATATGCATCAATGAGAGATGTGTTTGCGTTCGAAGGATCCATACCTCTTGATCCAATGGATTTTGCTTGGCGCCTTAACCTATCTCGGTTTGTGGATATTTGGTTCTCTTGTTTAATCTCTTTGTGCTTTGTCTTTTCCCCGGTGGGGGTGGCAACAAAATAGCGATTCGACAATTTATTTCGTGGGATGTCTCCTCAACCACAGTATATCTAGCTCTATCGAATTCTTAGCTCGAGGTTATTGTAGCATTTGCAATTTCTTTGTAGGCAAGGAAAAAATTGCAAAAGCTGAAGCTAGAAAGGACGAATTAAAATACTTTTATGTAAGTTCCATTTTTACCAAGATCTTTTTTAGTCATCTACGTTTCCAAATGTTTTCTCTTTTTACCCCGCCAAAAAAAAATGTTTTCTCTTTTTTTAGAGAATCTTAATTTTTTGCATGTGTATGAATAAAAGTAGTTCTTTGCACCATTACATAGAAGAAGTGTTAAGGCATCTCCAATACTGACCCGCAAATTTGCTCCGCAATCCATCCGCAGACAGGGGGACTGTTCCACGGACACTTATGTCGGAGGCGGCCATTCAACGCTGCCCGCACACAATTCAACCATTGTTTGAACTAAATGGACGAAATCCATGCAAACACGACGGAATTCCTTCAAGTTCGGTTGTAATTTACATAAAAAGGTCGACCGTTTAACTAAAAAACAAAAAATAAATAAACTCTATACCAGATGACCACCTCCTACGCGCGGCTGCCCTGCCCTGCTGCACCGCCGTCGCCATCAGTGTTGTCGTCATCGTGGTCCCTCCAACGGGAAACAACGCAGTAGGGCCACGGTAGCCTAGTCCTCCCGGCTGCTGCATGCTGTGGGCCGGCATGAATGCGACGCGGTAAGTGCTGCGAGCGTTCGATGGAAAGCGCGAGAGAGGTGGGTGGGGTTTTTTGGTGGGCCAGGACAGTCAGTCGCGGGAGTGGCAGTGGTCCGGACGGCTGCAAGACCCCCGCCCCCTGGTTTGTCTCCGGTATGCGGGAAAAAGTACGCTCGGACCGCTCGGCAGACCAATACAGACCCGCGTTAGATGGCAATATGGCACAACACGTCTGAACCGCGCGGTTCAGACATATGCGGGCGAGGGTCGGCGTTGGAGATGCCCTGATAACAAATATGACGCCTCGCAACATATACAAACCAACAATTTGTGTTGAAGTGCCCGCCTCGTGCTTCTAGAAAAATACTACATCTGTTTCTTTTACTTCGCATATGAGGTTCATCTCAAATCAATATTTCTAAAGTGTTTGACCAAATTTATAAGGGAAATACCAACAAAATTACCAATCAATGTCATTAGATCAATCATGCAATATATTTTCATACTGTATTTGTTTGATATTATAAACATTGATGTTTCTTAATATAATTTTGATCAAAATTTATGAAGTTTGACTAAAGACAAAATAAACATGTGGAGCAAAAAGAGACTAATGAAGTACCAATTGGCCATTGCAGTGATCAAGCTTGAGCTTCTAGAACATTTGCTCTGCATCTCTCTTTGTAAATGCACCACCTGACATGGGCTTCTAGAAGGATACCAGCCGGTCGCTACTTCTTAATTTTCAGAACAAGGGGACAAAATCCTTTGTGCACGCAGTGATGCAGGCCACTTGATGCCATTAGGAAAGGGACATTAACACACAGAAGTACCATATATTCCCAAGGGGTGATGCTTCCCAAGTGGATCTTAACTTCTAGGGGTTGCTTTCTAGGCTCCTGAAAAACTATCACTAACAGTTTTGTCCTTGTGAAGCTCTATAACGGTAAGGCCGCAACGGAATATGAAAGCCACCCCAAGGGCTCAAGAATGCATGGCTCCGAAATGTCGTCGACTATTATGAAACTCAGGGAAAGATTGGACCATAGTAGACTATTCTCGAGCTTGTGTGTGGTGCTTTCTCTTAATTCCATAGTAGACTTGTAGATGGCTGCTAGGCAATTTTGTTTTGGTTTCAGGGAGTGTTTGGTTCAGAAGTCTTAGGACTTTTTCTAGTTCCAGGGACTAATAAAAAAAACTCTTCAGTAAAGTCTTTTTCTAGTCCCTGTAGAAAAAGTCCCTTCCGTTTGGTTCCTAGGGACTTTTTCTAGTCTTTGCCTGAACCAAACACCCCCTCACTTTCGAAAACTCAAGGACTTAATCCCCTTTATATCATAAACGTAAAGGACAATTAATGAGGCTACATGCCCTACCAGGCGTACTGACATACTAACTCCGCCTGGAATTACATGGCGGTGTACTTGTATGGTTACATGTGATGTTGAAAAGTAAGCATTTCTACACGCCTCTAGCTAGCACGAGCGTTAATCATGAAGATCAACAGGCATGTGTTTTGCATTTTGCATCAGTCTTCGCAGATTCGCAGACAGTCAGGAACCTTTTGGGGCCACATGCTTCTAGGTTGGGAGGACTATGCACGTTTGTCCTCAGTCCATATGTTTTTGATGTTTTACTATTAGGTCGACGCGTGCTCCACCTTGGCCTACCACCCCAGATCGGTGCAAGCGAGGGTGGATCGATGCAGCCTTCTTCTGGCCTTCATCATGATCGTCCAAAAGTGGTGCTCATCAACATCAACAAACGTATTTATATGGGACTGCGTACGTGATGCATGATGCGATGACAAAGGCACGCAACTACGTCCACGAGATTAGCCGTCGAATAAACTATGCTCTTGGCCTGGAAAAAAATGCAATAATTTATTTATGCCGAAAAAGGCTTTCGCCCCGCTTTATATATAAAGCACCAAACCACAAGCATCCAGTAGAATCACACGCCACGTCACCGCAACACAAGCACACATCCAAGACAGGATACATAGGCGTTGAGCGCCGCAACACCACTCCTAGCACTACCGCCCCGAAGAAATGAAACTACATATGACGAACCATGCGCTCCAAGGCGGCGCCTTCAAGAAGGATACGACGCCGGAGCACCGCCACCGCCCGATCCAAGGATCAGAGTTTTCCCCGGAGCCGCATGACGGGCAATGAGAGCCGCGACGACGCCTTCAAGAAGGGAACAATCTTCGCCGCCACCGGTCCGTCCGAAGATAGAGCAGGTTTTCACCTCGGCCCACAATCACCGCCACCGAACGCCACACCCGGGCAACCACGCCGCCCACACGACCATGATGACTGGGCAGCACCAAGGCACGGGCTTTGTCCAAGAGCACCGCGCAACCACCACCACCAGGGCCACCGCCCCAGCATCTAAGACCTCGACACCACCTCACCCGTGACCCGCCGCTACCCCAACCGAAGATACGAGCGGAAAGGAACCGCCTTTCGCACCCCTCGGCTGCCCCCAACGCCGAAACCCAGAGGCCAGCCAAAATTGGCCTCCATCGACAAGTCCTGCTGCCGGGCGCGAGACGAGCACGGTCCTAGTGTCGGGCGCGAGACGAGCATGATCCTGCTGTCGGGCGCGAGACGAGGTCGGTCCTGCTGTCGGGCGCGAGACAAGGTCAGTCCTGCTGCCGGGCGCGAGACAAACTCAGTCCTGCTGCCGAGCGCGAGACAAGCGATGGACCGTAATCGAGGGATGGCCGAACCTTCGACGAAGGTAGCAACCAGACGGCGAGAGGGTCGAAGGTCGAAACGGGCCGCCTACAGACAAGCCGATGCCGGAAAGCCAGCCGCCGCCGTAGTCAACCCGCCGAGCTGCCATCGAGCCGTCACGGCGAAGCCACCTCCTCGCCGCCGCCCATCGCCGGGACCGCAGTCACGCCGGGCTGGGGCCCCAAACCCGCGCCGCCGACCGGAAAAAAAGGAAAAATCCGGCCGGCACGCACCACCACCACCACCACCATGCCGCCGACGACGACGAGCGCACCAGCCCCCGCGAGCCGCCGGCAGGCCCTTGCCGCCGCAGCCCGCGCCCCCTGCCGGCGTCAAGACCAGACAAGGGCTGGCCGGACCTAACCGGAGGACCGCAGGGGCGCCACCACCAGGGGGGGCAGGCAGAGAAGGCCCAGACCCCGCCTCCACGCTCGCCAGGGCCCAGCCCAGCCGCCGCCGGAAGCAGAGCCGCGAGCCAGATCCGAACTACCCCGATCGGGAGGAGGAACCGCGCGCCGCCCCCAACGCCCACAGCCCCTTCGCACGGCCGCTAGCAGACCGCGCCTCCGTCGCCAGCTGCTGCCACCGTGCTGACACGCCGCCACCCGACTCCGACGGCCCGCGCCACCAGGAACCGAGCAGGGGAAGGAGAACGCCCCGTCGCCGCCGATGCTGGCCGGGCTTTGCCAGTCAGCTCGCCGTGGCGGCGGCGAGGAGAGGAGGAGGGGAAGGAGGGCCCTGGGCCGGCGGCTAGGGTT
Source organism: Triticum timopheevii (assembly GCA_963921465.1). NCBI lineage: Eukaryota > Viridiplantae > Streptophyta > Magnoliopsida > Poales > Poaceae > Triticum > Triticum timopheevii. The sequence goes on from OY997274.1 coordinate 521,537,541, forward strand.
TCCCCCCGGCGCTCACGGGAGCGTCGCGGGAGGGGAGATCGCTTGACGCTTTCACTATCAATAATTTACTTATTAGTGTTCCACATCCATATAAAAAAAATACTATGTTGTCTGACGTTCAATATTAATTTTATGCCTCAGAAATAAATGAATTTAAGATATTGCAATATATACGCTTTGACATCTCAAAAGCTATGTATGCACACGAAAGTAAGGTGTAGCATACGATATGGTCCATATGGACCAAGATTAGGATGGTCATCCATCCTCATCTAATCATCTCGGCGGGCCAAAGCGCAAGAAGACAAGCCGATGATGGAGCCAGGACCAAATTAAATTAGGTCAGCCATGATAAAAAAGGACGCACATCATCCTGCCATTTCGATGGAGTCGTTGTCCATGGCGGCAGGTGCCGCTTTGGTATTTCTACGACTCACTCGTCATCTGTAGGGCCGGTTGGGACACAAAAAAAAGTTTGATTAATATATGTATCTATCTACTCCCTCCGTTCCTGGTATAAGTCTTTTTAGAGATTTCACTACAAACTACATACGGGTGTATATAGACATATTTTAGAGTGTAGATTTTTCATTCAATTTTGCTCCGTATGTAGTCTATAGTAAAATCTCTAAAAAGACTTATATTTAGAAACGGAGGAAGTATATTTTTTACGAATATTTTAATATGTATCTATCTAGAAAGGTCCAGCGACATTTGTTTGTTTTCTCTGCTTGCGTCGATGGTAGGAGAGAAATTGAATGATCGCGATATCGTTTCGGTCGGGAGAGAGGAACATAAAAGGTGCAGTGTATGATTGCTCGGAAAGGGTAACCAAAACACGATGTCGTCGAAGTAGGAGCGGATGGTACGTGAAGACGTCGATGCACCAACCTATGCTGGAATTCCTTTTGGCATTCCATAGACGGGTCGTGTGTCAATTGTGTGATAGAAATGGAATGGTATATTCTTATATAGTCGAGTGCTCCAAACCACATAAAAAGAATTTGGATTTGGCTATGTTTTTTCACTGCTTCGAGTTTTCACCTTGATTTGTCTGCGTGCCTTGTTAAAGTCACGCACACACACCTTCCATGCCCTAAACAAGTGTACCAGGACGTCAGTCACATTGACCTGCATGTTTCAAACCAGCCAAGACGTGGTCCACCTGCCGCCATGGAGCAAAACGCCGAGCCGGTGCCGTCCAACACAGGTCACCACGCACGCACGTCGCCGTCCGCCGGTCCCCGGAGCGTGGGCGAGGCGAGACTCGGCAAGACGCCGGGGCAAACACCCACCACCGGACGCGTGGCAACGCGCGGTGAAAGTGAAAAAACAGCCCCCGCGCTGGGCGAGGGGCGGCGTCGTCCGGCCCGTCGCGTCCCGTCGGCCGCGTCGCGCCGAGGGAAACCGAACGAAACAAAAGGGCGACGCGCGAGACCGGTGCGCGGTGCGGCCGCGTCCCCACGCGCGCACGCACGTCCACTCCTGCATAGTGCGGGCCACGTCACCGGTTGTAGGTCGCCACCAGGTGGGCCTCGCCCTGGGCCGCGACACCTGGAGCCCGCCACTGGGCGGGCGGACGCCCTGTCAAGTGTCAAGTGAGAAGCGCACTCGCATATCACCTCCTCGCCGGCTGCACGTCGACCGCACCGCTCGCACGCGGCGCTGGGTAGCCTATCTCCTCTTGTAGTGGCTGACTGGCTGGGGTCCGGTTGTAGTTTCGCGTGGGGTCGTGTGAGATCGTTTGGTTGCCTGGGACGGGTAGACTAGCAGGGCGTAGCTAAACGTGCGCGCGGGTCCCTCGCTTGGTCTGAGGGCGGATCCTCTGTGTGGAGCAGGATATGTTGCAAGACTATGGCTTGACCAGGGGATTGTCGTTGGGTAAGTAAAGATTTTCCTTTTCTAGTTTAAAAAATGGAAACAAGTTTACTATTTGGACATGAATTGTAAGAACTTTTTAGATTGACGATTGAAACCGCTATGAGTTTTTATGTGCGCAGGATAGTTTGAAATGCAGGATAAACCATAACTACTGAAACGTTGAGGGATTTGTTTGCGCTACACTCGTACGAAATGTTTTATCGACTAAAATTTCTGAAATTATTTCACCTTGTTTTCCTGATTGCACAAATTTATCACAATCAGAACCGTAAAGGTATCAAAGATGCCCTAAAACCTTACAAATTATACATAGTCTAATGTTATTGATGTCACAAGTTTTTTCATGATTTATAAATACATATCACTACAATGTTAGCAAATATTCAAGAAATGTGCACATATACGGTACAAAATGGTTATGCAGAGTTTAATGTGGTTTTCTTCCATGTCTTACCTATCTAGTCGATTTAACCAGTTTGTTTTTATCCTAAGATTATACGGTACAAACCGCCTAAGATTATATAAGCAACCGAGTTTTGATAGTTTGAGTTTAGAGTATGATTAATGGTCAGTTCTTTTGTTGGCTTTTTTGGGCTTCTAGAATAAGTTGCCCCTACCCAGCTTATTCTAGAAGCCCAGCCAAAATTTTCTTTTTTTAGAAGCCTACCGACTTGACTAGTAGGCTTCTGGGAAAAAAATTGGTTGGGCCTGTGCACCCAGCCATGCTAGGGTTTCTCGTTCCTCCCGCCAACATCGCCGTTGGTCTGCCTCGTCTCCTGTGTTCTTAGGGCCCTTGCCGGTCGGAGGGCTATACTTTTTATGCTTTTGTTAGTATTGTTAGGGTTTGTGTCCTGCTAAGAGATGCAAGGTGGTAGCGGCTCTCTGTAGATGGAATAATGTTCTCCCCGCCTAGCCCTCATCCCGGTGGTGTTTCTAGCATCGTCGAAGGGTGTGTGGAGATTTGTCTCCGACGGATCTTGTATGATTCGGTCGGTGTTTGTCTCCGGTGGATCCATGTGGGTCCGGTCTTTGTTTGTGTGTCTACAGGTTGGATCCTTTCGATCTACGCTTCTCTTCATCGGCGACGGTTGCTGTTCTGGTTCGCTGATCCTACGAGGCTTAGCATGACGACTTCCCGACTGTCTACTACAACCAGATTTACTCGGCTCCAATGAGGGATAGGCGATAACGGCGGCACGGCTTCGACTCGCTCCAGTGCTTGTAGTCATCGATGGGTGGTTTATGGACCTGGATGTATTTTTTGCTTCTGATGTTTTTTGTACTACCTTGATAATTGATGAATAGATCAGAAGCTTCCCACCCAAAAAAAATGTGACGGTAATATTTCTACCTATCTTTTCCTCATCAACCTCGAAGGAATGCTTCCCTTTTGAACACTCCTAAAATAGGCCATGTATGCTGTTGGATGCCAACATCTCGAGCAGCATAAACTAACAATAATTTGAATCGTAGTTTAGTGCACTAATTGCAGTATGATTGACTGTCCGTGTACTTTAAAATACTAATCTACAAATGGAACATCAACCTCACATGACCAGTACATGCTTTGAGCCATAAACAAAACCATAAAACATCTCCCAATCTCTCATCTGGTGTAGGCATATGAGTGAACTGAGCTACCGTTACCGCACCACTCAAAATCGCTAAGCTTCTGACCTACTCAAACTATCGTACTAGCGGCAACCGCACATAAGCATGCAAAACTACTTCTTGCATGTAGTAACTTCTACATTTAGAAACTGATCCCTGCACTACTTCTTGCACGTAATAAACTCATAAATTCACCCAATAAATGCTTATGGACTTTTTTGTTTCAATTCCTGCCAAAGTTACAGTGTGACCTGCACTCCACATTAATGCTGAACTTATCTCTCGTCCATTTTCACTTATTTTTTTGGGTCGCACTTCACATTAATGTTAGAAAATACGTTGAGCATTTTTCACATTAATGTCGAAGAATCCTCAGTATAGCAGGCCACACGGAGCATCCGCAGAGGATGAGGGGGGAGCCGGCCACGTCGAAAACAACAACTGGGCGCAAGCGAGTTCCATTTATTCTTCACCAAAAGCAAAGGGAAAAACCGCACCTTTCGCCATGGCTTTTTTGCGGTTTTGCTCCTCCTGCCCCACTACCACCACCCTCGCCCCCGTATTCTAGTCCCCCGTTGATCCCCTGCTTCTCGTCTCCTTCCACAGTTCCGCCCTCCCCTCCCTCCCCCCGTGCTCCGCCTCCGGCCCTGCCGCCTCTGCCTCCGCAGGCGGCTCACGCCAATGCTGTGCCGCCTCCCGTCGAACCTGCCCCCCGCGCTGCTCCTTTGACCTCCCGTAAAAAACCTCCAGGGCTCCAGATATATATCCCACCTAATCCTCCCACCCCCATTCCCGTCTCCTTCCGGTTTCTGCACACTCCGAGAGTTCAAGAACGTCCCGGCAGCACCAACTCCCAACTCCCCGCAAGGCAGTACATACACTCCCGAGCGTGTACAAACAGGGCCGGCCGATCGAGCGGTGGAGGGGGAGCGGATGAAGAGCGCCCCTACCATGGACCCTGAGACGGCGGCTGCCCCGGGCACCCCGCCGGAGAGCACGGTATGGCCGCCGGAGTCACGTTTCTGACGATTCTTGGAAACCTCGATCGAGGGCCAGGCGAGCCTTGCCGGCCGTCGTCTTGGCTGAATGTGCTTTCTTTTGTTTCTGATGTTTGTCACGCGTTTTGGGTCTGCGGCAGGGGAGGCGGGGAGAGGGGAGGAAGCGGCTGCCGTGGCGGATGACGCTGAGCCTGGCGTACCAGAGCCTCGGGGTGGTGTACGGCGACCTGAGCACATCGCCGCTCTACGTGTACAAGGCGGCGTTCGCGGACGACATCCAGCACTCGGAGACCAACGAGGAGATCCTCGGCGTGCTCTCCTTCGTCTTCTGGACGCTCACCCTCGTGCCGCTCCTCAAGTACGTCTGCGTCGTGCTCCGCGCCGACGACAACGGCGAGGGCGGCACCTTCGCGCTCTACTCCCTCCTCTGCCGCCACGCGCGCGCCGCGCTCCTCCCGCCGGGCCGCGGCGCCGAGCCCGGGGACGAGGACCAGTTCTCCGAAGCCGCCGGCGCCGCCGCCAAGAAGTACCTCGAGTACGACAATGCCGACGCGCTGGGCGGGCGCGGCGGGGGCGCCGCCGCCAGCGTCAGGCGGGTGCTGGAGCGCCACAAGGTGCTGCAGCGCGTCCTGCTCGTGCTCGCGCTCGTCGGCACCTGCATGGTCATCGGCGACGGCGTCCTCACGCCGGCCATCTCCGGTGCGTCTTCTTGCCAAATCGCCACACAAGATGCTCTTAATTCGGATCCAACAGTGGAGTACTACTATTTTTGGACTGTTTGCTACGATGTGGATTGCTGATTTGGAGATCGTGGGTCTGTTTCTGCAGTTTTCTCCGCGGTGTCCGGGCTGGAGTTGTCCATGGAGAAGGGGCATCACAAATGTAAGGATCCAATCATGGCCATGGCCCTCTTCCTTTCTATTGCTTTGGATTTAGAAGAGGCAGATTTGTCTTCCCTATTACTGTTTCTTGAGTCAAGGTCTGAACAGTTGTGGAATTGCTTCCCTGTTAGATCACTAATTTTATGCCAATCACTGCTTTTTACCTGAAAGTTTTACCTAGCAATGGTAGATAATGTGGCGATCCGCCGATCCGGACTGTCGGCGGTAAGACCGTCCGAATGAAACAGTGGATGGTGAAAGTTAACTGCAAGGACATGAACGAATTGGCTTAGCCAACTCAGATGATCAGTTGCGTGCCAAGATGTAGCAGCGTGTGTGCAGTACTTCAGTTCAGTTTCGGGAAACAGAGCATGATCACAGACAGGGATGTGTGGGTACCAAATAAGGGACTACTGCCACTAGTCATCGCATGCCTAACAGTTGTTATGACTTATGAGCAGGAAAATAGACCAATTTCCTCACCACTCATAGCTCCAACTAACGGTACTTTCCGTGTGCTAATGGTGTGGAAATGTGGTTGGAGTTAGAGATGACCATCATCTACAATGCTATGCTTGTTTAGTTCAATGTGCCGTTCAAGGAAGAAAAGAGCGCCGGCACAAATATGGTATCTTGAAAAGCGGAACATATGCTGAAGAGAATTCCGGAATTCAGAGCATAGGAACTTAGTTTTTCTTCTCCTTACCAATAATTTAGACTCTGTAGACTTGATTTATGCCTGCACATGTGCACTACCCTTTATGCTGATTCTTTTTGTTGTTGTTGTTGTTGTTGTTGTTGTTGTTGTTGTTGTTGTTGTGGATTTGTTCTGCTATATTTACAACTCATTTCTAATAGTAGCTTGCTATTGTGATTCTGCAGATGTGGAGTTGCCTCTTGCTTGCTTCATACTGGTGTGCCTGTTTGCGCTGCAACACTATGGCACTCACCGGGTGGGATTCATTTTCGCCCCGATTGTGATCGCATGGCTTCTATGCATAAGCATGATTGGTGTTTACAACATTGTGAAATGGGAACCTCATGTGTATCAAGCGTTATCTCCGTACTACATGTACAAGTTCTTGAAGAAAACACAGAGAGGAGGCTGGATGTCCCTGGGGGGAATACTGCTTTGTGTTACAGGTACAACGCTCAGCAACCATTTTTCAGTGCCTTGATCTGGGATCATGACCTCTAATACAAAGGTGATTTTCTCTATCAGGATCTGAAGCCATGTTCGCAGATCTGGGGCATTTCAATCAGTTGTCGATACAGGTGAAGAAATTGCTGCTGCATGCTCATTTTACTGGCGAATAATTTGTCTCTGATAACAATTTCCTGGATGCAGATTGCCTTTACTTGCATGGTTTACCCTTCATTGATCCTTGCATACATGGGCCAAGCTGCTTATCTGTCTAAGCATCATATCCTGGAAGGTGACTACAGGGTCGGATTCTACGTGTCTGTGCCAGGCAAGTCATGTTCCTCGGATCTTTTGCCAGAGGCGAGAATAATATTAAATTGTTGTTCTCCTTGTGCTGTGTTTTAAAATGTCTGCATTTTTGTCATTTTCAGAGGTAATTAGATGGCCAGTTCTGGCAATTGCCATTCTCGCGGCGGTTGTCGGCAGCCAAGCTGTTATCACCGGCACATTTTCGATGATCAAGCAGTGCACTTCCCTCGGCTGCTTTCCCCGGGTGAAGATCGTGCACACCTCCGCCCAAGTACATGGGCAGATATACATTCCAGAGATCAACTGGATCCTGATGATACTGTGCTTAGCTGTAACCATTGGTTTCAGAGACACAAAACACTTGGGCAATGCATCAGGTATGCCATGTTGATAAGCTATTGACACCTTGCATCACCTTATCCCCTGCTAAACTCACCCTATACATATGAATGATAATAATGTGGTGATGTTTCTGTAAAACAGGGTTGGCTGTTATAACTGTCATGCTGGTCACCACATGTCTGATGTCGCTGGTGATAGTCCTGTGCTGGCACAAGAGCATATTCCTGGCAATCGGGTTCATCGTGTTCTTCGGCACCATCGAGGTGCTGTACTTCTCGGCGGCGCTCATCAAGTTCAGGGAAGGAGCCTGGGTCCCCATCGTCCTCGCCTTCGTCTTCATGATGGTAATGTGCATCTGGCACTATGGCACCATCAAGAAGTACGAGTTCGATCTTCAGAACAAGGTCTCCATCAACTGGCTCCTTGGCCTCAGCCCAAACCTCGGCATCGTCCGTGTCCGCGGCATCGGCCTCATACACACCGAGCTTGACAGCGGCATCCCTGCGATCTTCTCCCATTTTGTCACCAATCTGCCTGCATTCCATCAGGTATTTGCAGGTTCCTCTTCTTCTGAAGCTTGATCGGCTTACCTTGTTCAGACATTCAGAAGTGTGCTGACACACCCATCATTTCCTGACGTTGGTGATGAGCAGGTGCTCATCTTCATGTGCATCAAGAACGTCCCGATCCCGCACGTCTCGCCGGACGAGCGGTTCCTGGTCGGAAGGATCGGGCCGAAGGAGTACAGGATCTACCGGTGCATCGTCCGGTACGGGTACCACGACGTGCAGATGGACGACCAGGAGTTCGAGAAGGACCTCGTGTGCAGCGTCGCCGAGTTCATCCGCTCAGGAGGCGGCGCCACCAAGGCCAACGGCCTGATGCCGGGCGCGGTCGACAGGGACGAAGAGCGGATGACGGTCGTGGCCTCCGGCAGGATGCGCATGATGGAGGACGAGGGCCTTGGCGGCGCGGCGGCGTCGGAGAGCACCGTCGGGCCCTCGCGCGCCGCCAGGGGGGAGAGGGAGATACAGTCGCCGTCGCCAACGCCGACGCCGGCGCCGGCGATGGGCGTCCGAAAGAGGGTGAGGTTCGTGCTGCCGGCGTCGACCCCGCGGCCGAACGCCGGCGTGGAGGAGGAGCTGCGGGAGCTGACGGACGCGCGGGAGGCCGGCATGGCCTTCATCCTGGGCCACTGCTACGTCAAGGCCAAGACCGGGTCCAGCTTCGTCCGGCGGCTGGTGATCAACTTCGGCTACGACTTCCTGCGGCGGAACAGCCGGGGCCCCAACTACGCCGTCACCGTCCCGCACGCCTCCACCCTCGAGGTCGGCATGATATACTATGTCTGAGCTGATCTGATGGAGCTCCGAAGACTATAGGAAGAAGATAAAGCTAGATGAAAATGGGAAATGAGAGGAATTTTCAGCTGTATATGCTAGATCTGGACATGTATGAGTTTTTGGTGTACATGTATGTAGCCTTGGTTTTCTTGTGCCTCTTCCTTCTTCAACCTGTAAGTAGTAGCACAAAGACGGGTGCCATTAGAGAGGCTGGGAGGGCCAGAGAAGTTGTACCGCGGATTGAAAAGACCGAGCAGAAATCCAGAATCTGTGATTTCTGTAGGCCATGGACTCGAGTAGCTGTCAACATCTCTGAATCTTGATCCCTGCGACTGTCTAAAATCTTCAGTTAAGATACGTACTGGTCTTGGTCCCTGCAACTGCCTAAAAAAACTTGTCCCTCAAATGAATTTATCTAAAATCGAGTTAGTACTAGATGCATAGATTGCATCTCACGGAGCCTCTGTCCCACCGTCGCCCCAGCCCCAACTCCGTCCGCCTCTCCAGTGACGCCGCTCCACTCCTCTCCCGCGACCCCCACCTTCTCTGCCAACGGAGGGAAGGGAAGGGAAGGCCCCAGATCCGCAGCGGCGATCCGAAACCCATCCGAAACCTAGCCACCTCCCGGGTCGCCTCCGCCCGGGCAACTCTGGAGGATCCTCCTCTATCCCCTCCAGTCCCCTTCATTGGCATGCCCCTAGCCGCGGCGGCCGCGGATGCCGGCGGCGGTGTCGGGGCCCTTCTCGTCTAAAGACGAAGGGGAGGAGAGTGCACCGTGGCGGCGGCTCCATGGGCGGTTGTGGAGTGGTGGCGGCGGTTCAAGGGCGGCGTGGGCCTGTAGTCGTGGCCTGAAGCCGGAGCGGCGTCTTTGCGGCGGGTGGTGCGCAGCGTCGGCACCAATCTCCGACGGCGCGGTGGTGCGTCGGATCAGGGCCTAAGGTCTGATCTGGGTCACCCTGTGCCATGGACTGTTCGTGGTCGTGCACTGCAGCTTCTTTCTCTAATACTGCTCCGACCAGAGGTGTGGGGGCCTGCTGGTGTGCTCTAATAAAGGCGGCGGTCCTAGGGTTCCTCTTGCGCCAAGGCAAAGATATGCCTGATGTCTGTCCTTCCTGATCTGGCTAGAGTGGCGGGTTCCAGAAGGCTCCGCCGGCGAACTCCCATGGGCATATTATGCTTGGAGATTGCTGGATCGGGTGGGATTCGGTCGTGCGCATTGGTTCTCCTTTAAGGAGCGAGCGACGCGAAGCTCTGCTATTTGTTGCCATCGGGAGATATGTTTAGCTCCATGGTGAAGTCAGAGGCGAAGAATGTCATGGAAGCCGAGACTGGAGGACTAATAATGTTTATTGAAGCCTATGGCGTTGAGGAACTTGCTTGGAGTTTCGGGATTCGTAGTAGCAGTATGTAAGTGGGGCGACAACACAGGTGAAGTTCAAAGTCTTGTCTTTCAGGGTGAAAATTCAAGGTCTGGCCTTAATTGGTTGTGTCTGGCAATGGTCTTGTTGAAGGCATTGTTTTGAGAGCGAGGATTATCTCGGGGGTGAAAACCCAAGATCTACGATCGGGCGACGACGGCATTGGTGCATTGTTTCCTCCTTGGAGGCGTCCATTTTGGAGAACCTGGACATTAGGTGTTGTCTTGTGGTGGTTGTGCTGCTGCTGCAAGGCCTGGAACATTGTAGCGGGACTTTCTTTTTTAGTTTCTTCTTCTTCTTTTGGACGTGTGCATCCGTCATGTCATTAGGGCATTGCATTGTTGCAGAGGTTGGGTATAATTGGTATCTTTACGATATTAATATATACTCTATCGAAAAAAGTGCTAGATACATCCATTCAAGGAACAAGCTTGGGACAGGCTTTTTCGGACAGAGGGAGTAGCTGTCAAGGCCTCTGAATCTTGGTCCCTGCAACTGTCTAAAATCTTCAGTTAATGTTGAGTATATTGATTCATTAGGAAACATAAGATAAACTAGGATTTGTTCTGCCTTGTCTTGTACTTTAAGTTGTTCATTGTACTTCTATATATATGCTCACGAGGCTCAAGCAATACATCATCGATCCCACCAATCCCTCTCTCCGGTGAGTCAGAGTGAGTCGCCGACGCGCCGGTGTTGCCGCTCCCCTAATGGAGTCAGCTTGACCTTGTCGATGTCTACTAGGAAGTCCCCGTGCACGTGTCCCTAAGGACCAGTGCCCTGAAGCTGCAGTCGCCATCGTTAAACCATTGAATAGATCTGAAGCAACTGACACCAAATCATCTCGTCGTGCACGCATGACGAGAAATCTTAACCTCGCTGCCCCAAAGAGACGACAAGAATCTATACTGGAGCTCCGTCGACTATGTCCAGATGGACGAACTCGAGGAGGATCGAAACCTGGAAGTCAAATTCAAATAAGAAGCACCGCATCCTCCCGATACCGCACCTGCGAGGACTAAAAAACCATAAATTACTAGCTAGAGTAAAGGCATCGAGATCCCCCGGGCAGGCAGAGGGAAGGCGCTCGTCGGCGAAGTTTGGAGGAGAGAGTTTGCCATAGTCACAGAGGGGAAGCACGGAAAACATTTGGAGAAAAAGTCTGTCTAAGTTTTTCCTAGGCCTAAGGCTAGTCATAGTGAGAGTAACATAAGTACTCCATCTCTCTCAGTTTACAGGGCGTGCGCGTACCCATAGGTCGTCAATTTGACCAACCTAATACAAGTCATATATTACAAAAAATATATCAATATAAACTTTAGATGTTCTATTTTCAAAAGGTGTAATTTTTGTGTTATATAGTTTATATTAGGGTGATAAAATTGGCAACCTAGGTATACGCGTAGGACTTGTAAACTGAAACGGAGGTAGTAGTAACATAGATGCCACATAAGCAAAAAGGATGATGTGTCATGTAATTAAAGAGGAGAGAGACAAATAGAGTAACATAATATGTTACCATAACATAGCGGTTCCCAATACAAAATGAGTCTATAAAGCAATAAATGAAGACATGTATGTTACTACACCTATGACGCTTCCCACTATGAAGGTAGTAACATGGACTAGTAACATATGTACTCCCTCCGTTCCTAAATATAAGTCTTTTTAGAGATTTCACTAAGGACTAGATACGGATCAAAATGAGTGAATCTACACTCTAAAATATGTCTATATACATTTGTATGTAGTTTGAAATCTCTAAAAAGACTTACATTTAGGAACGGAGGGAGTACAGAACTACAGCCTGATACGCAAGCCCTTGTTTTTTATCTTTGAAACAGGAAGGTTTCCGTTGGAATCCAGAACAACATTAACTAAAACATGGGTTAATTCCCCTGTTCTGACCCTGCCTGATTTCCCTAGGCCATGGACTCGAGTAACCTAGCGCGAAAGCTGAGGTCGCTGTGCATCGCGGGGGAGCTCTCTCGGGCCGTGAGCCTCCTCCACCGGAGCGCCGTGTGCGCCGTCTCGAGCGCCTACGCTCTTCTGCTGCAAGAGTGCGTGAACCGGAGGGACGCGAGGCTCGGCAAGAGGATCCACGCGCACATGGTCTCCACCGGCTTCAGATGCAGCGACTACATGGCCACCAAGCTGCTGATCTTCTATGCCAAGATCGGGGAGCTCGGCGTCGCCCGGGACCTGTTCGACGGAATGCCGCGGAGGGACGTCGTGGCGTGGAACGCGATGATATCCGGGTGCACGCGCGGGCGCGAGGAGGCGCAGGCGGTGGAGATGTTTGGTCTGATGCGGGCGGACGGGCTGAGGCCGGACCAGTTCACGTTCGCGTCGGTGCTCTGCGCGTGCGCCAGGATGGCCGCGCTGGACCACGGCCGGCGCGTGCACGGCGTCATGGTCAAGTCTGCCGTCGCCGCCGTCAACGTGTTCGCCAACAGCGCGCTCGTCGACATGTACATCAAGTGCAGCAGCGCCGAGGACGCGCGGCGGGCGTTCGCGGCCGCACCGGAGCGGAATGTCACCATGTGGACCGCGCTCATCTCCGGGCACGGCCAGCACGGCCACGTGCGCGAGGCGCTGGCGCTCTTTGGCGAGATGACGCGCGACGGGTTCCGGCCGAACGACGTGACGTTCCTTGCTGTGCTCTCGGCCTGCGCGCACGGCGGGCTCGTCGATGAGGGTTTGATGCACTTCTCGTCCATGCCGTCGGACTACGGGCTCACCCCGAAGAGCGCGCACTACGCGGCGGTGGTCGACATGCTCGCCAGGGTCGGCAGGCTCCGTGACGCCTACGAGCTTGTCAAGAACCTGCCGGACTGCCAGGAGCACTCAGTGGTCTGGGGCGCGCTGCTGGGCGCCTGCAGGAAGCACGGCGACGTGAGTCTGGTCGAGCTTGCCGCGCCGCGCTTCTTCAGGCTGCAGCCGGGGAACGCCGGGAAGTACGTCGTCCTCGCGAACACGTACGCTGCCTGCGACATGTGGGACAGCATGGCTGGAATGCACGAGGCCATGAAGTCGCTCGGCATTCGGAAGGACCCTGCTTGGAGCGCCGTCGAAGTCCAGGGGAAGAAGCACATCTTCCTCGCCAGAGACACATACCACGACGAGCGTTGGGAGATATACGAGGCCTGCAATGCCTTGGCCCGTGCGATCACTGAGCAACCCTTGCGAGTGTGAGCTATGGTGGAAAACATCGACAATCGCTGCTGGTCGGAGATGTTCATAAATCCTTGCGATTTATTGAGTGACGATGCTGGCCTTGTCGTTTGTCAGCAATTCAGCTGTATCCATGGACTGACAGGAGTACCGGCAGTGCCATCTGAAGGGGATGTTTCTGAATGACACAGCACAGTCGGCCGTTCAGACAAGAGATAGAACAGCTGATTTCTCTGGAAGCAACAAACTCAGGTCAGCTAGTGCCATACTAACTCTGTTTCCAACAACAGTTGCCTGAATGAAACTTTCCCAAACGTTAATTGCACTTAACATTGACAGGGGAGATATAAATTATGGGTATAAACTGGAGATAAACAAGTAGATCATCCTTAGTATTTCAGGTGGGCGAAGTTGCGGCACCAGACACTATTTCTTCCTCTTCCCACAACAAACCTTGCCTGCTAAGACTGAATGAACAAACTCCCTTATGTTATTCTTTTCAGACAAACGATTAAACCTCAGCAATCTACTACGGTAATGCAGAGGCTCTAACAAGCCTTCTTGATCATCACCTAAGTAATGTGCTTCACAGCACATGCCTATCAGCTAAAACAAACCTATATATCTATCTATGTCTTCTCCAGTGCTGTTACACCGAATCTTTCCGGACAACATTACACCATGAACGGAGAGCATTATCAGTTGGGGACAAGTGTCCCAACAAAGCCCACACCGACGACGAAGAAAGCGATGGATTGCATGAAGAGAAAGATATAGTAATATCTTTTGCCAAACAAAAGGTCATAACTTCCACAAAAGAAGATATAGGCTGCAACACCAAGCTCCAAGAGCTGCAACCTGATTCCATATTAAAGTTTAGGTACGAGAGTTGAGAGATGCACATGAGTAAAAGCCAATTATGATAATGTACCTTTCTGTTATCCGCATTCGCAGCTTCTTGGTAACTTTGCTTTGTACTTTCATCTTCAGAACATCACCAAGCTTTTCTGTCACCACCCACTCATTCACCCTCCCTAGCTCCAGTAGACCGCTGAAGGTCGCCTTTGTTCTATGCAATGACATGACATTCTCAAACAGTACCCAAAAGATAACCAAGTGAAAAGACCTGCATCAATTGATGATTTCTCATGTTAATACCCATGTGTCGAAGTCAGGAGGTTTAGGTTCAACAACTTTTAAACAAATTGCATAGATGTTTATATGATTGGTACCTTGGAGTCCCAGCAGCATTGAGAAGGGTGATAACGGTTGGAATGTAGAAGTAACCCCACCTTGGTATCTCAACCTCAGGAACAAAAACAGTGGCTGGGATAACAAGGCAGTAAAACACAGACGTCAAAATGTGCCCGATTATCTTGCGCACGAAAAAGAAGTTGTAGATGACGTAGATTTTCTTCCAAACCGTCACTTTCTGCATCAAGATCAATAGCTTGTTATCAATAAATTTTATCTGTGACAGAAATTCCAAAATATACTAGCTTGGTGCAAGTGACCTGATTTTTGACAATCTCCATCAACATTTTCCTGAACAGATTTGCAGGCCCGCACGACCATCTATGTTGCTGGTACCGAAATGCCTTGAACGTACTTGGGAGCTCACTTTTAACCTGAAACAACATTTACAAGTTGAGCACATGGTTCATACAAGGAGTGCAAAGTGATGCAGTGGTTTTCTTGCATGAACTGATAGGTTACTTGTGCATATTTACCCTGAGATCACCAAGGTACACAAACTTCCATCCCTTGAGGCTTGCTCGGACTGCCAGGTCCATGTCTTCAACAGTGGTTCGGTCCTTCCAGCCACCTGCCTCATTCAGAGCAGATATGCGCCACACACCAGCGGTTCCTGTTCAACAAGTATTTTGCATGTTAAGAAGAAGGATCAGGTGATGCAAAGTGTGACTGCTGGCTGCTGCTAAAATCAATGGCCAAATATGTACTACTATCTGTTAGTGACTCCAGGAAAATATATATGGGGAATTTTATCCTTCAATTATGTTATCTCGATCAACCTTCGTGTTTTTTCTGGATCTTTTTCCTCGGTGAGACCTAGGGCTGCCTAACATCAAACTCGTTGGCGCAATTGATTATCTGCCTAATGGTAACTCTGATCATGTTGCAACCTATGCTTGTTCTAGTAACACTATTGTGCCCATTGGTTTCCTAGTATTCCCTTGTGGAGGAGCTGACACACAAGGCAATTGCATACGATTTTCTCTGACAGTGTGATTTGATGCCAATGTTTCCTTTTTCTTATCTATGTACTACTCCTCCGTCCCATATATCATAGTGTTTTTAAGACTACACTAGTGTCAAAAACGCTCTTATATTATACGGGACGGAGGGAGTACATAGGAAAAAGAGACATAAGCATACAATTGGTAAAAAGAAAACACGGAGGCCTCACAAATGAAAATGGGGACATTCATATATTGCTGAGATCAAATGTTATTTTTTTTGAAACGGAGATCAAATGTTTATTACCATTGAAGCCAAAGAAGGCATAAGCTGAGGAACCCACTTCTTGCTCCACCTTGAAGTGATAGTCCAAGGACATCTCCTGCATCCTTGTCATCAAGCACTCATTTGCATTCACTGCTCACCATCACAGAAGCAGCAGCAGAAGCAAGAGAAATGTCATCACCATGCAGTGCAGAATTTCGGCCCAAACAAGAAGGGATGCCAGTGGCGACGACGCGACGTACCAAATACCCAGCGGGCCTGGACGAGGGCGATCTCGGGGTTGTGGATGAGGAAGGGCATGGCACGGCTCAGGTAGTCCGGCTCGGGCTGGAAGTCGGCGTCGAAGATGACCACAAAGTCGCAGTCCTTGACGTAGCCGTGCTTCATGCCTTCCTTGAGCGCGCCGGCCTTGTACCCTCGCCGGTTGTCCCGGATCTCGTACTTGATGTTTACACCCTTGTTCGCCCACCGCTGGCACTCCGCCTGCACCAGCTCCTGCACCGTGGTATACGCGATCACGAAATGGAAACATCAGGACCCGTGCATATATATGCATGCAGTTCACGTTAATGGTCGTATGTAGCAATTGTAATAAATAATGGAAAAAGTTCATTTTAAACCCTGAATTTGTAGAGGTTCGGCGAAACAAACCCTCAAGTCAAAATCCCGGTCGATTGCACGCTGAACTATGCAATCCCGGTCTAAACTGAACCCTGGCGTCGTTTGGCAAACCAGGATCGTCGATGTGTCATAGGATGGCCGGGATTGGTGCCATTTCGCACTGTTTCCCGTTGGGTCAGCCCGCTTTAGTTTTTTTTTCCTATTATTAAAACGTGCAGTTTTTTATCCTTTACAAAGGCAAAAAAGAGAACATAGGGTGACCTGAACCCGAGACCTCCTGCTGTTGGTTGACAAAGCTACCACCAGGCACTTCCTCCCTGTTTCTTCTTTTTCTTCTTTGTTTTCCTTTTCTTTTTCTGTTCTTTTTATTTTTATTTTTCGTTTTCAAATTTTTTGCTAAATCCGTGGTCATCTCAGTAGGAAATACCAAACGACAAAGAAACCTCGTGAACCAATTTCCAAAAGGAAAAAAGGTAATGATTTTTTTTTAAAAAATCATGGATCTAGAAAAAGTTTGATTTATGTATAGGTGAATTAGGAGAGAGAAGAGAATCGGGCTACAAATTTACAGTCGGCTATAGCACGAGCTCCAACACACTTTGTGAGAGAAAAATGTGGGCCATGTATTAATGATATAGGGCACCACACTATATTATATCTAACTATTGTATGAGTGGGCTGTTAAGTTAGTTACAAGTGACATGGCATCTTCATATAGCCCGTTGGGAGCTATACTATTAACCATGCTCTAAGAAAAGGCTAGGTTTTTTGTGTCTCCCACAGACGGCGCCGCCGGTCTGCCTCGTCTCCGGTGGCCTTAGGGCCATGGCGGCGCGGTGGATCCCGGTCCTTGCCGGCAGGAGGACTCTGTGTCTTTAGATGTTTCTTCGAGTTTTGTTAGGGTTTGTGTGCTGCTCAGGAAGACGAGATGGCGGTGGCTCTCTAAAGGCGGAATAAGGTTCTCACCGCCTAGTCCCCATCCCGGTGGTGCGTCTAGCATCGTCGGTGAGCGTGCGGAGGTGTGCCTCCGGCGGATCTGTCCTTGGTGAATTTGTTTGGATCTTGTCGTAGTTCGTCTACGTTCGTGTGTAGGGGCGATGACGGCGGCGTGCCTTCGGCTTGCTTCAATGCTTGCAGTCGTCGCTAGGTGGTATACGGGTCTAGATGTAATTTTATTATTTTTTAGTGTTCATTATACTGCCAAGATAAATAGATCGAAAGTTTTTTTTGCAAAAAAAGAAAATCAACAAACAACCGCACGTGTACTGATATATGCTAAGTGCGTGTATACATGCTTGTGCTTCTTTTTCTGAAGAAACCACGGTAAAAGGAAAGTCTGAACTACCTCAATCTTATGGATACTGGAAATGTGCTGGAAGTTGGAGAAAATGCTAATGGTTTGTGCGCATATGCCTATGCGGTTTACCTTGATGGCGGGGTCCGTGGAGTCGTCCAGCACCTGGATGACGATCCGATCCGACGGCCAGGACAGCCCGCACGCCGCCCCGATCGACTTCTTGTAAACCTGCGAGTCAACCACGCAAAAAAAGTAAGTAGAACTCGCACTGCCATTTTTATCGGAGGACGGCATTACAGCGAAAGATTTGGCCAGTAAATGGCAGATTGTCAGCAGCCAAGACAGTAAAATCCGTACAGCGGCGTGGTCTGCGTGCTCTCTCTTTCCTCTAGGCTGTGGAGCGTAGACAGTGCTCACCTCGCGTTCGTTGTACATGGGGATCTGGACGAGGACCATGGGGTAGGCGGCGTTGCCGAGCTCGGGGTCGTCGTCGCGGAGGGGCTCCCACCGCCACTGCCGATCGGGGCGGCGGCCGATCACCCTCATCGCCACGATGACGACGGCCATGTACACCTTCTCCACGAACAGGATCACGCACATGGCGAGGCAGACCATCACGGACGCGCGCAGCAGCGGCACGATAACCGGGCCACGGACCTGCTTCCACACCACCGCAATCTGCTCCGCCGCCTCCATAGCAGCACACACGTGAGCAGATGAGAGGCGAGTGAACTAGCAGCGACAAGAATGGGGCGTGGCTGCTCCTGCGTGGAGCTCGGGATGTGTCTGTCGTCAGGGTGGTGCTGGTGGTGGGAGCAAAGGCGGGGGTATAAAAGGAGGGAGAGAAGCGAGAGGGACGGAGGCGATGACGTCGCGTAGGGGTGGCGTTTTTTTGCTCGATTTATGGCGTATAAAAGATAGAGAGTGGATCTCCAAATACTCCATATCACCAATTTTATATATGGTGCAGTAACATTTTGCATGATATATATGGTATATTGTTCTACTTTACTTTTTGTATTTTGTGTAAAATTCGCTCTTTATTCATTAGCTGATTTTTACGAGGCTATATTGGTTGTGACATTTCGTGCACGATATGGTCAATTTACCAGTTGATATTTTGCGTGATATGGTGAATTTAATGATTACTTTTACTTGTAGATCCAAAATCAGTCTAATTAGGCCTAGATTGTATTAGCGAATGTATTCGTTGTACACATCTATAGAGGAGGATGTGCATGTCAATAAACCCAATTAATGTGTTTGCAAGCCATGGTTCAATTTACCCCGCAAAAAAAAAAACATGGTTCAATTTGTCTTACCAAAACTTGAGACCTTGTACCCTCAACTTTTGATAGGATTTGTCCAATTGTACGGATAACGATTTCGGCGCGCGAAAAAAGTCTTGCGTGGGAAAACATAATAGGACATGTTTTACAGGATTACTTATAGATGCGAACAAATAGTGATGTGCGGGCTTCAAATGTGGAAGAACTCTCCCCGGGTGACTCTTGGCTTTGGCTGCTTTTGAGCAATATATTCAGGTGGGAGAACTCTCCGCCCGGTGATTCCTCAAAAAAAAAAAGTGATGTGTGGGCTTCAAATGTGGAATTTTTAACAGCACAATTTTCTTACATGGTAATGTATCGAACCATGATATCGCGATAGCCCAAATTTTATGTTGTGTGCAAAAAAATTGCGGTACTTTGGATTTTACATGTCCACATGTTTGATGATCCTTTGATCCTATGTGTAGATGAAACTAGCAACAACTCCCTGGTTGCTTCCATGTCTTATGCTATTGGATCCGGTTTTGTGGTCTAATTGTGTTATTCAGAAGTTTGTGTGAGTAATTGTATTGTTTGATGTATGTGCATGTGCATTCACCTAATACTTGATAAGACATGATATAGTTGATATTGGTGAGCACTCAATTAACAAATGTTTAGTATCACGAGGTTTTAACGTCTTAGTATCTTTTAAGATATGCATTGTGAAGGTTCCCATTTCTTGTATGTTAAATGTGTTTGGTATGACATGTAACAATAAATACCTTGGTGCTGGCTTATTATTTTGTATATTTTATTTAGTAATTACTAAATGATAAAATATGACCAATAAATATTCTATGATATGTAAAGATGACATATGTTGGTGTATTGATCTTGTTATCAATATCCTCATGAAGTTTCGTATTTCAAACGTGTATGTATGTTTTCCACAATTGATGAAATAAGGGTTGATATGCTATTAATGTGTTACCATGTTTTTTGCATGTGTACTTCGCTAGGTGTAGTGTGGTGGAAGTGAGGTGCTCGATGCCGATGAATGTCAGCTCTATGTGAGTTCTCATTGCTGCGAAATTATTGGCCTTGGCAGACATGCTAGACTGGTTAACTGAGGCAGGGGTTTGATCTATGTCTAGATGTGTCCCGACACGTGCGTCGAATCTACACAAAGGGATCTAGTGGATACACATTGTCGGCTTCTCTTATTTGAAAACATGAACACCCCTAAAGTTTAAAATCTTTGTTTGGTACCTCTCCCATGGGGTTATCGTGACTAATGTCAACTTGGCAAAGCATAACTAGAAGTATAGATCAAACAAAGTTGCTTTTGTAAGGAAATTACTCAAAGTCAGCTCATTTGGGGTAACCACTTTTTGTATTTTTCTTGTAGAACACTATGTCTCAGGTAGTCCGTTACTGATGTCGGCACTTCTTTCTTGAGATTGTTTTGATGCAAAAACTTTTAATGGGAGCCAATAATCACGTCCCAAAGTGCAAATTTTATAACAATGGTACACTGGCAGACATGAACCAAGGCATAATGCATGCTAATGTGAATTACACGATTGAGAGATAAATGTGACCCTGTGAGATATACATGATTACCTAAATCGCGGTGCGATTGGTGACCCGCCATAGCAACCAACTGCGTAAACAACAATTCGGAGTCAACCGTGCATGATGGGGGTCTCAAAAATGGGGAGGGTAGATAAAGTGATCAAGGGGAGATTTGGAGTAGCCACCTACATGGCCATGCTGGTCATTCTTGTTGTAGAGTCAGGACCTTCCCATATGGCTAGGTTCTTGCTCGATCATGCACACATCATGGCTAATTTTGATCAACACATGTCTGGTGTGGCACATGCAAAGACAGTTTAGTAGTCGACTCACTGTACATGTCCTACGACCACAAGTCGGTTTCCACTAGAAGTCCAGGGGATGTGGATCACTCATAGGTTCCAAACTCAATTCGGTGCGCACATCAAACATTAGAAAAAACTACTTTGGTGCATGCAACCCACATTAAACAAATCGTCCGTCCATTGTAAGCCGCGAGTATACTCTAGTTTCCATTTTACCTGGGAAACGCGTAGCGATCTTACCACAAATTTTACAGGCCATTGATCTCCACCATGATTCAAAAACATGCTAATGTCTTACCGTATAATTACTGTGGGGACATGTGATGTGTTAGCCCACGTTTATCCCATGCATGAGTGCCTTTGTGAGTTATCCACCCATCGCATCATGCTAGTTTCTCTCTCCCCATGTCTTTTTGTTTGACTTCCAATCTTGAATCTCTTATATATTTTGAACTGAAGGGCTAATATATGTTTCGTTTGCATATTTATTATCCTTGCAAAGAATATTTTTAAACCACTCTAGAATAAAATTTGACAATTTTTACAATTTTACCAAGTTAAAATGTTAAAACTTGAATTCACAACATTTAGTTTTTGCCAAATTTCACCAAGTTTTAACAAGGCCCATATGAATCAACTCAATTCGTAATGTTAAGTTTATGTTTAGGTTTAGGGTTTTGTGCTATGGTTTTAGTTTTATGTAATATTTTAGGGTTTATGGTTTAGGATTAGGTTTTAATATTTGAAACTTGGTAAAACTTGACAAAAGTTAATGTTACAGATATCAAGTTTTAATAGTTGAAACTTGTAAATTTTAAAACTTATCAAAATGTATTAAAGAGTGGTCTTGTTTGAATGCTCTCGTCGCAAGTAAAACAAATATGGAAATGTAATATAAATTGGACTTTTAGTTCAAAATATATAGTAGATTTATAATTGGTAGTCAAAATAAAAAGCCTAGGAAAGTGGAAGCATAGTGCGGTTGGTGGAACATCAAAGCACCTACAAAGTGTGCATGAAGTGGGCCCACCAAAGTAATAAAGAGCTTAAGTCATGCATAGGATGATTCTACTGTTCGAATCGTGCATCCCACAAAGTGCATGCACGAACTGCTGCGTGGTACAAATCACCCCTCCCAATTCGCCAGGTGCAGAAGAAAGCTATCAGGATTTGGGGACACGAAACACTTGGTTGGGCATGTTTGATTTTGAGCGGGTAGAGAGTCGGGAAAGGCGTGAATAGACGGATAAGTAGAAATGCCTTGTGGCCACGATAGTTTCTGAGTAGAGTAAAGTATCTTTTATAAGAATTAATGAGGCTCTCACATGACGTTTGTAGAAAGTTACAAATTAACCATATTGCTTCATATGATTTGTTCTCTAAATATAAGCAAGTCAAAAAGGTAGCATGCAATTGATGGCAAGTTTGGAGGGTACATGTGGAGTGAGCTGGTAGCCATAATGATGATTTACTGGCTAGCGACATAGCAAATAAATTTCAGTTCATTTGATCATAAGTAAATGCATTCAACTTACATGTCCCACACATATAATCACATAATGCAACATGTTCATATGAGTATTCTGTACCATCGAACAAAAGTTTTTTCAAAAAGTATGGCGATTGATGTCAGATTTATCTAGCAACTCTGTCACTGTTAGCCATTGGACTAATTCATAAAAAAATCTTCCTTTTTGGTCCTAAGAGATTGATAGCGATGAGTTGGTACAAGTGTTTATCCATGATTTTCCTAGAGCATGCAAACCACCTTATTACATAATAATGAATAAGAACTCAAAATAATGACCAAATGTGCTTAGTTCTTCAACAACGGCCCCAGAAATAGGCTTCATGTCTGAGCAGATATGGTCTGCGAGTAGTGCCTAAATTGAAATCCCGATTTCCATTAATTAGTGCATCATCCATGGCCTATGGGAGGTAGATTCAAGAAATTTCATGCTCATAAAAAATCTGTCAAGACATTCCATAATTTTAACGACCTGGTCTTATTCCTCAGATTTGATATTGCTAGAACTCTCTCGGTCTCTTGTACCATTCTGCTTCAAGCTATGCGGCATAGAGGTTTGGACCACGCTGATGCTCATGGGTGGCACTAGCTCTATCGAATGATAGGTGCCACTACACATGTGCTTATTAATGGGCATCTTGAATCAAGGATTATAAGGTGTATATACCGAGCTTGCGATCGAAGGGGGAGCCTCGGTTATCACACGACCCTCAAACATCCTAACCACATGGCCTCCCCTTTGATTTGTGGTGGGGAAACGTGGGGCCCCTAGGTAGCCCCTGTTGAAAATATGCCCTAAAAGCAATAATAAATGTTATTATTTATTCCTATGCTCGTAACTAATGTTTATGTTCTATGCAATAATTGGAATGGTTCTTAAGACTACAATAACCATGAGGCTTAGAGGGAAATTCATGTGCACGTGCAGAATAATAAATGGTAAAATAGATTCCTAGTCTCGGCTCTACGACTAGCTTAAGTGTTGCATGATGATCATGTTTTCTTGATCATGGGCATGACAATGCCAGCAACTTTGAGGACACAATGTTAGAAGAACACTTGTGTTGAACAGACACCGATATAGATTGCAATCCTACATGTCCTATTATTCTTGGTAGACCTTTCCTTAGAACGATTGGTGCAATTATTGATATGAAAGAAGGAAACATTAGATTTCAATTTCCGTTAACAAAGGGCATGGAACAATTTCCTAGAAAGAAAATTAAATTTCCATATGAATATATTATGAGAGTCACTTATAGATTGCATACCAAAAATGACAATACCTAGATCTATTTGTGTTTTATGCCTAGCTAAGGGCGCTCAACAATACCGCTTGTTGGGAGGTAGCCCAATTTTATTTTTTGTTCTTTGCTTTTTGCTCCTGTTTTTCTTTGAACAATTCATCTAGCCTCTGGTTAGATGTGGTTTTGTGTTTTAGTTAGTTTTTGTGCCAAGTAAGACCTTTGGGGTAGCTTACGGTGATAGTTGTTTTAATCTTGCTGAGAAACAAAAACTTTTGCGCCCAGGAAAATAATTTTCATAATTTACAGAAGCGTGCTTTTGATATGATTCTTTTAGCACTGGATTGGTACACAAATTTCCCAGGTTGTTAATTTTTCAGAATTTTTGGAGTTACAGAAGTATTAGAGAGTTACAGATTGCTACAGATTGTTCTATTTTTGATAGATTTTGTTTTCTATGTGTTGTTTGCTTATTTTTGATGAATCTATGCATAGTATCGGGGGGTATGAACCATGGAAAAGTTGGAATACAGTAGATATTACACCAATATAAATAAAGAATGAGTTCATAGTAGTACCATAAAGTGGTGGTTTATTTTCTTATACTAACGAAGCTTATGAGATTTTCTGTTGAGTTTTGTGTTGTGAAGTTTTCAAGTTTTGGGTAAGGATTGATGGACTATGGAATAAGGAGTGGCAAGAGCCTAAGCTTGGGGATTCCCAAGGCACCCCAAGGTAATATTCAAGCACAAACAAGAGCGTAAGCTTGGGGATGCCCTGGAAGGCATCCCCTCTTTCGTCTGCGTCTATCGGTAACTTTACTTGAGGCTATATTTTATGCACCACATGATATGTGGTTTGCTTTGAGCATATTGTATGATTTGAGTCTTTGCTTTTTAGTTTGCCACAATCATCCTTACTGTACACACCTTTTGAGAGGGACACGCATGAATCATGATTTATTAAAATACTCTTCACTTATATCTGTTCAGATAGGCAATTTTGCTCGAGTGCTTCACTTATATCTTTTTAGAGCACGGCGGTGGTTTTATTTTATAGAAATTGATGAACTCTCATGCTTCACTTATATTATTTTGAGAGTCTTTAAAAAGCATGGTAATTTTCTTTGGTTATAAATTTAGTCCTAATATTATAGGCATCCAAGAGGGATATAATAAAAACTTTCATATAAAGTGCATTGAATACTATGAGAAGTTTGATTCCTTATGGTTGTTTTGAGATATGAAGATGATGATATTAGAGTCATGCTAGTGGAGTAATTGTGAATTTGAGAAATACATGTGTTGAGGTTTGTGATTCCCGTAGCATGCACGTACGGTGATCTGTTTTGTAACGAAGTTGGAGCATGAGGTATTTTTTGATTGTCATCCTTTGTGTGGAGGTCGGGATCGCGCGATGGTTAACTCCTACCAACCCTTCCCCTAGGAGCATGCGCGTAGTGCTTGTTTTCGATGACTAATAGATTTTTGCAATAATTATGTGAGTTCTTTATGACTAATGTTGAGTCCATTGATTATACGCACTCTCATCCTTCCACCATTGCTAGCCTCTCTTGTGCCGTGCAACTTTCGCCGGTACCATACACCCACCATATACCTTCCTCAAAACAGCCACCATACCTACCTATTATGGCATTTCCATAGCCATTCCGAGTTATATTGCCATGCAACTTTCCACCATTCTGTTTATTATGACACGCTTTGTCATTTCTATATTGCTTTGCATGATCATGTAGTTGACATCGTATTTGTGGCAAAGCCACCTTTGATAATTCTTTCATACATGTCACTCTTGATTCATTGCACATCTCGGTACACCGCCAGAGGCATTCATATAGATTCATATTTTGTTCGAAGTATCGAGTTGTAATTTTTTAGTTGTAAGTAAATAGAAGTGTGATGATCATCATTATTAGAGCATTGTCCCATGTGTGGAAATAAAAAAAGGCCAAAGAAGCCAAACAAAAAAAAGAGAAAAAACGAGAAAAGAATAAAATGAGAGAAAAAGAGAGAAGGGGCAATGTTACTATCCTTTTTCCACACTTGTGCTTCAAAGTAGCACCATGGTCTTCATGATAGAGAGTCTCCTATTTTGTCAATTTCATATACTAGTGGGAATTTTTCATTATAGAACTTGCACTACTACAGGATGCTGCTAACGCGACACTACGATCATAGACCCTTTCACGAAACTGTGTGTGATGCATTAATCACGGACGGTGGTGTAAAAGAACCATCAAAAAAGGTGCAAAACGTTTGCGATAATGGATGCATCAAACACGGTTCAGATTTTTGTTGCATGTGCGATTCAGAGCATACAGTTCAGTTTAATCTACTGTTTGCGATGAGGGTGAACAAAAGAAACGGGCTGCCAAATGAAGGTGTGTGCGATGTAGCGCATACGGTTCACTTGGATGAACTGTTTGCGGTTGATAAATTCATCGCTGACGGGTTACCTAGTGCGGTCCGTGTGTGTTGTGATATGCTCTGTCTGCACAACATCTATGCTTTGTGTACAGAAGAACAACATATATATATATACTTGTAACATGACATGATTGCAATACCAAATTAAACATCCAATTACATTATATAACAAATACCATAAATATTGCAAGATTCAAATTCAAATATTACAACGCCCAAATTCAAACATTGCAAACATCGACATCTCTGCAAAGGGATCAGCCGCTAACAAGTCATGTATGGGTTTGACACAATGACTTCCAATTGCTCTAGCATATGCTCTTCCAAAATGACGTTTAGCTTTTTTGGAGCATCTTTCATTCTGCAATACCTGTCGGCTTTGATCAACAACCGTTCATCTTTCGTAATTAAATGCGTGTTCAACCTTAGTACCATCAGCATCTTTGCTCTGGAAAGAAAGAACCTGGCGAGTGTAATCTCCGATAAGGTCCCTCAGTATGAGTTCAAAGTAATATTTGAGAGATGCAGATCCAGGCATTCGATGTGATTGTCATTATAAACATTATCCACCTCCGGGCCTATTATTATCTGCAAAAAAAGAGAACATGTTAGTGCCTACATGCAGTTTTGAACACTACCACACACCTATTTGGTTTGTAACATTTGTAAAATGCACCAATGTGCCATCTACGATCTGACATGATTAACATGGGCATTTGATTACAATCTAGAAACATGTAGCCTTCTTCACAAGAGGTTGGATTGGATGAAAAATTCCCTAAGAAAACTAGCATAGATGAATCCAAAGGAGAAATGCTTATGAATTGTAACCATATGAATCAAGCAACCAATATGTGGTGGGGGGTGTATGTCCTGAAATCCTGCAAAATTCCTTCAGAAATTGTAGTACATTATCATTGTAAACTTGGGAAAAGGTGCAAAAAAATTAAACTCCCTTATGGTTAACATTTAACTGGAAAGGAACATCACCTCGATATGTAGCTTCTTTAGGCACGGAAAGCATCTCAGGCAACTGACAACTTGGTCCAGGTTGGGGCCGACAGATTCTAGTGCCAAGACCTTCACTGTGCCCAGAATCTAGGTGAAGCTTTGCTGGATGATAGACGAACATACATCTTCAAAACTAGAAATAATGTTGATATCAAGAGAGAGGTATAAGGCGACTGTTGTACCTGAAAGTAGTAGTATTTGACAGACGAGTAGCCCACCACTGCCAATTTCAGCGCAGAAATGACATTGATTCTTGTTGGACCTTGTTGATCAACTACAAGTAATCTCTCAAGTGAAGGTGTGTCCTCAATGACCATATTGTGGCCCACCTTTTGTGATCTCTTGTTGCAGCACCAGCAACACGCATAAATAGTCCGGAGAGTCCTGGAGGTGATGTGGAAGGTACTCGGCCAATTCATCGCCTGGAGACGAAGGAACTCGAGTGCAGTACAGCCGCGGAGCAGGCGCTCCATGTCATCCTTTGGGATGCGGACGACGATGAGCTCGAGGTGCTTCAGCCGGTGGAAGAAAAAGAGCGGGTGCGTCATTAAAGGGGGGGAATGGCAGTTCATGAACTTGGCGAGGCGCAACATGGGCGTGAAGCGGAGAGCGGACGTTGGCAGCAAGCGCATGTGCCCATCATTAAAACTGAGTTTCTCAAGCTAATCTATGGCGGGGGATCGGAACCACTCGTCAAGCTTGGCTCGGCCCTTGCCATTGGAACAGAACTTGCCCGTGATAAGGCCATGGTGACTACCGAGGATCTGGGAGAACGCATCCAAGCTATTGCGATAGCCATGGCAGAGCTCGTGGGCGTCGAGGAGGTCGACAGGGGTGAGGAGCCATAGGGGGCACCACCACCGGGAAAGGGCGGCTGTCCTCGCCCCATATTTGATTGGGAGTAGGGATATGATGACTCTCAACATATCATCGGGGAGGTTGTTGATGAAGTCTAGGCCTGCTGGAGTCACTTGCGGTTCTCTCTCGACCCGCCTCCGCTTGTTGGCAGCATCGTTCTCCACCTCGCCGGCAGCGACATAAACCTCTGTCTCCATATTCACGACATGCTCCAGTGCACTTTGAGGACTGAGAGCGGCGTCGAGGATGCGGGCGGAGAGAGAGGATTGTGTGTGTGGCGAGGATGGGGGTGCGGCCGCTCGGGCACGCCATTAATACAGACCAGTGGGAGCAAGGCGGGTGGCGGTCAAAGGCCGTCTCGCGCAGACTAAGGCATAGCCTAGTGGTAGGAAGGGGCTGATGCCTTCCCACCCACCCAGGTTCAAGGCATGGTACTTGCAATTTGGTTTTGTTGCACCAATTAAACTGTAGGGGGTTCCCTTACAGTCTTTCTGTCAAAAATAAAATAAAATAACCGGCTCGCTTCCTAGTGAGCTTGCGCAGCGGACTTCTGGCATTCCTATACCATCATTTCACGGAGCGAGGCGGATGCACCATTAATATGGAGGAGTGGGAGCAAGGTGGCGGCGGTCAAAGGGACGGCTCGCCTCCCGGTGAGCCTGCGCGGTGGACTGCTGGCATGCCTCCCGTCATTTCACACAGCTACTAGCACGCCCCGTACGGTGAGTGCGTAGAGAACACGCGCATGAATTAGATAGTGGTCGTGATTTTAGTTGCAAAAGTTAGATAGTGCTAGTGATTTTTAGCTGCATATTTTGACAAATCGCGGTGTCTCTTGGCTTAGCACCGAAGTCTGGCTTTAATTTGCATACCATATTCAATCTGAACCGTTTGCCTTGAAGAGAGCACAAATCCTGCGTTGAACAGCTCACACACTTCCCGATGAGCCTCTCGGTCAGCCTGCGCACCAGACTGCGCTCGCACTCCTCCCCTTCAGTCAAGTAGCTGTCCGCACAGCACCTCCTATAGCCATTAAAACCAAGATACATGGCGTCACGTAAATGGTTAATAGAACGCACACGATTTGAATTATACAAATGTTTGAGATATTAAAGTGGCAACTATTTGTTTCAAAATGCCCTTGTTGGTTGTTATTTGAGTGGCCTTCTCTCAAAATGGGCACCAAAAACACCACAGCATGCCGGGTGCCATTCCATGATAGCATGCCAAGTTTCATGAATTTCAGATGAGTTTTGGATTTACTAGAACTTAAAAACAAAGTATCTCAATGTTTTACGGGCAATCAACGGTGCCCTGGTGTTTGAAATTCATTCCCATTTCTTGCATGGGACCTAAGCATGCACCCAAGGACACAGATTTAATTTTCCAACCAATTTATATGCACTGGAGCATGTGCATGTAATTCAAATTTGAGTTATGCACATAAATGCATCGAAAACTCAATTAATGCATAAAAATATGCAAACGAACCCCAAAAAATCCCAAAAATTGACACAACACTCCTGTTGTTCTTTGTTGACACTAGAAATTTTTTGAAAGCAATAATAGGCAGCGGATATCGTTTCGTCCCCAAAGGTGGGACGTTCCCTACCGAAACCATCAGGCTTGTTGTGAGAAGCTCTGGTTTGTGAGAAGCATATCCCCGAACCTGCCCCAAATGGGACAAAAAATTTACCACGGCATGTTGATGCCGCTCCATGATAGCATGCCAAGTTTCATGAATTTCAGATGAGTTTTGGATTTACTAGAATTTAAAAACAAGGAATCTCAATGTCTGCGGCCGAGTGACGGTGGCAGGGTGTTTGACATTTGTTCCCATTTCCTGCATGGGACCTAAGCATGCAACCAAGGACACAGATTTGAATTTTCAACCAATTTATATGCATTAGAGCATGTGCTTGTAGTTCAAATTTGAATTATGCACATGAATGCATAGAAAACTCAGTTAATGCATAAAAATGTCCAAACGAACTCCGAAAAAACCCAAAAATTGACACAACACTCGTGTTGTTCCATGTTGACACTAGAATATTTTTGAAAGCAATAAGAGGAAGCAGATATGGTTTCGTCCCCAAAGGTGGGACGTTCCCTACCGAAACCACCAGGCTTGTTGTGAGAAGCTCTGGTTTGTGAGAAGCATATCCCCAAACCTGCCCCAAATGGAACAAAAAAATTACCACGACACATTGTTGCTGCTCCGATAGCATGCCAAGTTTCATGAGTTTCAAATGAGTTTTGCATTTACTAGAATTTAAAAACCAGGTATCTCAATGTTTGCGGCCGAGTGACGGTGGCAGGGTGTTTGACATTCATTCCCATTTCTTGCATGGGCTCTAATTAAGCATGCAACCAAGGACACATATTTGAATTTTCAACCAATTTATATGCATTAGAGCATGTGCCTGTAGTTCACATTTGAATTATGCACATGAATGCATAGAAACTTAGTTAATGTATAAAACTGTCCAAGCGAACCCCCAGAAATCCCAAAAATTGACGCAACACTCCTGTTGTTCTATGTTGACACTAGGAAAAAAATGAAATCGAGAAGAGGCAATGGATATCATTTCGTCCAGAAAGGTGAAACGTTCCCTACCAAAACCACCGGGCTTGTTGTGCGAAGCTCTGGTTTGTGAGGAGCATATCCCCAAACCTGCCCCAAATGGGACAAAAAAATTACCATGGCATGTTGATGCCGCTCCAAGACAGCATGCCAAGTTTCATGAATTTCAGACGAGTTTTGCATTTACTAGAATTTAAAAACCAGGTATCTCAATGTTTGCGGCCGGGTGACGGTGGCAGGGTGTTTGGCATTCATTCTCATTTCTTGCATGGGACCTAAGCATGCTACGAAGGACACAAATTTGGATTTTTCAACTAATTTATATGCATTAGAGCATGTGCATGTAGCTCAAATTTGAATTATGCACATGAATGCATAGAAAACTCAGTTAATGTATAAAAATGTCCAAGCAAACCCTGAAAAATCCCAAAAATTGACACAACACTCCTGTTGTTCTATGTTGACACTAGGAAAAAAATTGAAATCGAGAAGAGGCAACGGATATCGTTTCGTCCAGAAAAGTGAAACGTTCCCTACTGAAACCATCACACTTGCTGTGAGATGCTCTGGTTTATGAGAAGCTTATACCCAAACCTGCCCCAAATGGGACAAAAAGTTTACCACACCATGTTGATGCCACTCCATGATAGCATGCCAAGTTTCATGAATTTCGGACGACTTTTGGATTTACTAGAATTACAAAAGCAAGTACGTCGATGTTTGCCGGAGAGCCACGATGCCGTGGTGTTCGAAATTCATCCCCATTTCTTGCATGGGACATAAGCATAAACCCATGGACACATATATCATTTTACAACCCATTTTGGTGCACCGGGGCATGTGCATGTGGATTAATTTTGAATTGTGCACCTGAAATGCCTACAAAACCAATTTAATGTATAAAATGTCCAAACGAACCCTGAATAATTCCAATTCTTTTATGACACACATATAGTTGCATGTTCACTGCAGATAGAAGTTCTAGCAATTCAAACACCATCCTTTGCAGCTGTGACCCCATTATGTAATTCAAATCAAGATGAAAAATCAAGTAGATCCCACACAGTTTATTATCACCAACCATGTGAGATGTAATACAAAATATCATGGAGCACCGTCGGTGTATAGTACGCCTATGGCTTACGCGAGAAGGTGCAACGGCT
Source organism: Triticum timopheevii (assembly GCA_963921465.1). NCBI lineage: Eukaryota > Viridiplantae > Streptophyta > Magnoliopsida > Poales > Poaceae > Triticum > Triticum timopheevii. The sequence continues at coordinate 521,569,030 of OY997274.1, forward strand.
ACAGTCCACAGCCCGCTCTGAATAAGGGACCGTGTCTGATGACACTTTGTGTGCTAGTTTTTTCGCTGAAGCAATTCCAAATTTTCGGCTTCCGCGGAAATATCTACCTCCCCGCCCCCTCCCCCTTACCAAAAGCTACATTTCCCCTGTTTCTGCCTTCCTTTCCAAGTTGAAACCTTCACTCCTTGCTTGCAGCGCCGCCTCCTCACCGGTGACCCTCCTTCACGCTGCTCGGCCTCGCCTATCCAAGCAGGTAATCCACACCCGACCCCCATCCTCCTCCTCATTCCACATCCCACATGCCCCGACCGCCGGCACGAGCGCACGCCTTCCACCCAAATCACCGACCCCTCCACCAAATAAGCGCCGCCCTAAGCCATGGTGCACGCAGTATAGCAGGATCTCAAGGAGCATTTGGCAGCGGAGAAGCAAATCGCAGTCGCACGTGCGGATGAGGTTGCGATGGTGCCATTTGTGCCAACCCCCAGATCTTGGAGGATCACCTCACCTTTGAGGCCATCATTGATGCATCGTGCGATGACGCCACAGCATGGTTGGCTTCTTTAAATGATAGTTCGTGGCATTTTCTCGAGGCCACTGTTGGTGCCTTCGACGAAGACTACGATGTGTTTTCTCAGCGTGCACATGTTTATGTCATCTCGAGAGCCAGCAGGTTGGTTCCCGGAGCAGCTGAGACAACTCACCACTACAATGAGGGCACCCACGATGCAGAGGCCTCGCCCTCTTCCATGTTCAAGGAGCCAATCGTCATCGATATCTCCGACAATGAGTAGCTTGTCTTATTAACTCACTATAAGGACCCATGTTCAGTTTGCTAGCTACTTCCTTTCCTTAACAAATTCTAGTGAATTGTGTTATCTACTTTTACCATGCAATCTTCTGCTCTAGTGTATATGTTCTATATGTCGTGCAATGTGGTGTTCAGTTAACTATTTGGTTCAATTCTGCCAATGTGATGTTCAATTCTTTAGGGTGCAATTTTCCAAGTTGTCAAGCATGCTTGGTTTGGTTAACTGTCTGATCTTCTATTAGGAGTATGTTATATTGTGCAATGTGGTGCTCAGTCAACGTTTGGTTCATTTCTTGTGGTGTTTAGTTAACTGCTTGGTTCAATTCTGCAATGCGATGTTCAATTGTTGTAGCTGCATTCTGTTATTGTATACCATGTGAGGAATAAATCGAATTTGGCTGCACTTAATACATGAGAAACATATACAAGTATTATATTTTCTAGTTCTTAATCATGCTTGGTTTGGATAAATGGCTTTTCCATGTGGCTTGAATTAATCTGATGAATCTGCAACGTGCTTATTTTTCATTAACGTATTTTACTGATAGCATGCGAACCCTTACTTAACCTGATGACTAACTACCTTATATGTGTTGTAGGGAAACAATGGGAAGCACTGAGGTTTACAATCGAGGTTAGCACGTGCATGGTCTGTTGTCTAATAGCACATTATTGTGCAATTGCAGGAACCATTCTAATATTTATTAGGTTTTTAACAATTTGGTCTTGCACATATTGGTCCTGTTGTCAGAGGTTTTGACCCACTGTTCAACCCTTTTGCATATGGGGAAATGAGTTGTCCATGAATATCAAGGAGAGATTTCTGAAGAAAAATGTTATCAATATGACTCTTGAAGAACTTGTGAACATGCAAACAAAAATCAAAAGTCTCAATGACGAATTTGACAAATATCATGCAGACTGGCTCAGTGCCAAAGTCAGATTCGTCACTCTCTCCAAGACCCTCAAGCTTAATGTTGCAGCTCCATCGCAACAAGAAATTCCTCATGCTGGAGCATCTGCTCACCAAACTGAAGAAAATGAGAGCATGACTGATGAAAATCAGGCTGCTGAAGAAACTGAAAGTACCAAGGCTGCTGAAGAAATTCCAACTCCTGAAGAAATTGCCTGGGAAACCACCAATGTTGTGTCTTATGAACAACCCAGGCCAGATGAAGAATTTGCTGTGCCTGAAGGAACTGAAGAAACTGAAAATGCTAGGGCAACTGCATCAGTCATGCCTGAAGACACTGAACAAACTTCATCTGCTCCACCTGCTGTGGAGAAGGCAGCTGTGAAGAAGAGGAAAGCATCAACCTCTACAGAGTCCTCAGCTCCTAAGAAAGTGAGGACTTTGATGAGCTCTTTCAACAACCCAATTGATGTTGTTCCAATTTCGATAGTGCCATCAAAGGAAATTGTCCCATTTGGTGAAGACTATGTCATTCCAAATGACATTGATGAGGAAAATCCTTCTGCTGCTTCTTCAGAGCAGTTGGATGAACAAATTGAAGTGGAAGATGTCATTTCCACACCACTGGTATCATTGCCTATGCCTCAGTTTACAGCTGAAGAGGCGGTTGTTGAAGAAATGGATGAGGATGTGGACATTGGTTCTACAAATCCTGTGCTGAATGATGACTATTGGGAAAGACATCACCCCAATTCTCTATTTACCACACCTCTGCATCAAATTTCCTAGTCACCTATGCAAACTGAAGAAATTCAAACGGGATCTGAAGGTCTTCAAACTTCTCTTATTTCCATTCCTGAAAAAATTCCAGCTACAACAGCTGATGAAATAGAGAATCTAGCCGCTGCTAAAGAACCTGAAGCTTCAATTCCTCAGACAGTGGCTCCAGAGGTTGTGACCCATGAGGTTGTGAGACCGTCAACTACTAATCTTCAGCCCAAGCAACATAATCCTCATACCCAGAAGCAAAAGTTCAAGGCTGATGATCTCTTTGTTGAGCACCATTTCTTCACTGAATTCAATCCTTATGACTCAGCAAGACTTCGACGCAAGCGGTTCTAGACTACAAGCCAGATGAATTTCTATTCATCTCTACTATTTGAAAAGGACAAGGTATTTTAACACCGTCAAATTCCTCATGTTGACATGGAGTCAACTCCCTGCTTCCAACCTGTCCTGAATATTCTTCACGAAGTTGGGCTACTGAATTTCTGAGTTGACATCTGCGATTGGAATGAAGAGATAATTCTTCAATTCTATGCTACCTTGCACCTCAATAGAAATGTAGATGATGTGAATTCATGGGTGCTTGATTGGCTCATTAGAAAGCCCCGGCCCTTGAATTGCTTCATTTTGTTCCAATCAGTGCTCCTTTTGAAGGCGCAAAGCTTATGTATGACGAACCTGAGCTTCCAAATCATTTGATGCAAGTGATGATGAAGCCTTTGAAGGTTGGCCAAGCTCCTATAATGACCTTCCTAGTGAAGGATTTTCTTTATGTGCCAAGGACAATCTACCGCATTCTGACAAAAACCCTCAGTCCGATCAAAGGCCACGACTCCGAAGAAGAAGAGGTTGTTGGCATCATGAAGAATCTGCTGTTCAATATTACACTACTAGGGAAAACCCTAGCAGTAGCGCGGGTTTTGTGTCCACTAGTAGCGCGGGTGGCCGCGCTACTAATAAGGTGCTACAGCTATTGCTTAGCAGTAACGCGTTCCCGCACGCGCTACTGCTAGGACAAATAGCTGCAGTGTTTATACAGAACCACGCTACTGCTAAGATAACTACTTGCAGCGTGTTTTTCTGTCCATCGCTACTAGTATTGTTTTTTTATTTTTAGTGTATTTATGCGCCATCGTACAAATATTGGTACAATACCAGTTATGAGGTTTACATCATTATGTCCATAACAGTGTGTCAAATGAAGGTGGATTAGGTTCAAGTGGAGGCAATATGTGGTGCATGTCAAAAGTATACTACTAATCCAAACTTGATCTAGTTTGGACTAGTAGTACTTTCGATGTGCACCACATGTTGCCTCCACTTGAATCTAATCCGCCAGCACAAGCGATTTAATCATCATCATATTCATTACCACCAACAGTATTTATTTAATCACCACTAACACTAGCTAATAATAATCATCATAGTCATTACCACCAACACTAGCTATTTTATCATCATAGTAATAGTGTAGCACATCATCATCCTCAAACTCATTTCTAGCTAGCTAATCACTCCTGCTGCTCTCTCTTAGGTAAAATAACATAAAACATGTATAGCTCTCCTCCTTGATCAAACTGGAGCATGCAGATGAACCTGTCTCCTAATCGTGGGTAGTGCATCTGTTTGCTGCCACCTAGTACTTCTCTGCGCTCCCCCATCACATATTTGGTCCAGTCTTGCACTATTAAGCATCCGTCGCTAATCTTGAATGCACTAAAGTAATCTGTAGGATATCTTGGCCGTAAGCTGATAATACTCATTGTCGGTGTCAAAACCAGCGGATCTCGGGTAAGGGGTCCCGAACTGTGTGTCTAGGCGGATGGTAACAAGAGACAAGGGACACGATGTTTTTACCCAGGTTCGGGCCCTCTCGATGGAGGTAAAACCCTACTCCTGCTTGATTGATATTGATGATATGGGTAGTACAAGAGTGGATCTACCACGAGATCGAGGAGGCTAAACCCTAGAAGCTAGCCTATGGTATGATTGTTGTAATGGTTGTGTTGTCCTACGGACTAAAACCCTCCGGTTTATATAGACACCGGAGAGGGCTAGGGTTACACAGAGTCGGTTACAATGGTAGGAGATCTACATATCCGTATCGCCAAGCTTGCCTTCCACGCCAAGGAAAGTCCCATCCGGACACGGGACGAAGTCTTCAATCTTGTATCTTCATAGTATTGGAGTCCGGCCGATGATGATAGTCCGGCTATCCGGACACCCCCTAGTCCAGGACTCCCTCAGTAACCCCCGAACAAGGCTTCAATGACGATAAGTCCATCGCGTATATAGTCTTCGGCATTGCAAGGCGGGTTCTCCTTTAAGTTCCATGTACCTGCCGAATAGTGTCCGGCTTCTTTATAAATGTTGCGCTTCTTGGCTTCCACGCCCAATAATGGCCTTCTTCCACGCGTCGCACGAATGCGAAAAGCCAGGGTATCTTTTATGTTTTACCCCCTAACTGGGCAAATAATCTGCCTATAAGAGAGGCAAGAATCCAGATCCAAATCACACCATCTTCCTTCCGCGAGTACTCATCGGAGCACTTTTGACCAAAAATCCATTCCATCATGGACCGTCGACGCGGCTCCTCCTCTCGCGCTCCCAACCCTCTGCCTGGAGATTGGAGGAGATGTTCTGTCCCGCACAACAAGCTGGTGACGCTCCAAGCGGAGGGATATCTCCCTCCGGCTTTCATGGTCCCGGTTCGAGCCGGGCTGGCCACCTACAAAGGTAGGAAGCAAGCGGAGGCTACCCCAAGTCCCAACAAAGGGGAGCGGGTATGCTTCGTCCCCTATCTGATAAGGGGGCTCGGATTTCCTATACATCCGTTCCTCCGCGGGCTCCTGGAGTTCTACGGACTCCAGCTCCATCACCTTACGCCCGCCTCTATTCTGCATATCGCGGGATACGTAGCTCTTTGCGAGCTATTTCTGGGCGTCGAGCCCCATTTTGCGCTGTGGAAGAGGCTGTTCTGCCTTGTACCCCGCTCTCACGAGGGGTCCATATATCAAGTGGGCGGTGCCGAAATATGGCGCATCGCCGGGACCGGATATCCATCAGGAACCCCTAAGAAGGCGTCTGAAGACTGGCCTTCAGAATGGTTTTATGTAGAAGACGCTCCGCTGCCGGACCCTGTTCGGATCGGCCTCCCGGAGTTCAGTAATGCTCCTCTGAAGAAACGCCTGAGTTGACGTCCACGGAGCCCCCAGCTGGAGGAAGATAAGAGCGTCCATTATTTGATGGGCCGGATAAGGTTACTGGCCCATTCCGGATTGACCATGATTGGAGTCATGACCACGTGCATTATGCAGGGGGGTGCAGCCGCTGCAATACAGGGGCCACCCTATGTGGGATTTCAACGGGGAGGACGATGCCACCCGTCATGGCCGCAAAGGGCCGGGATCGGCCGAAGACCTGGTGAATATCCTGTCCGGCCTGTACAAGGGGGAGAAGGAGGATTTCCTCCAGACAAGCCCGTTGAACGGGTTCTCCATGAATAACCCTCGGCATTGGGTAAGCGAACATTTTGTGTGTCCGACCCATGCTTTCAAAGTTTAAGCTTCTTACATTATGCTTTCGACGCTGGAGCTGCGTCGGGATGTGGAGGGCGTACATAGTCCGGCTCCGCAACCCGAGGATCCAGAGAGATCCCAAGATCCAGCCTCCGAAGAGGACCCGGAAATAAAGGTGGAGCTAATCGACGGGGTGTTCCACCAACTCAGCATGGATAATGCTTTAGTCGCCATTACGGCTGACTACCCCGGCCTATATCCGGCTTCCCAGGTGATTGTGACCGAAGTCCTGACACCATTATTCCGTCCTTGCGCATATCTGATCACCGTATACAATGGTGTCTCGCAGGGGGTGCCTTCAGGGCAGGAGGCCGAGGCCACGGCGGCCGGCCAACAAGGGTCAGTCCGGCCCGGCAGGCGGAAGAGGAGCACTGCGCGGATTGAAACGTCGCCACAACGGTATAGCTCACGGTTTGTTATTTAGAACAACGTTCCTAGGAAGTGTTTGAATGCTCATGACTTTTGCAGGAGAAAAAGCGCCCGCCGGACTGCGGGCGTAGAGGTTGCCAACCCAGCCTCTGCCAGCCAGGCTCCAACACCTGGTCTGGAGGGGGAGGCGAGCGCAAGGCGCGAGCCGGATACTCCTCCAACGGAGGATGCCGACAGACTGTCCACCACCAAGTCTGAGGTGGAGAGCGCCATGAACCACAGGCGCCGCCGGACAGTTTTTCATGACGCGTGCTTCTCCCCTGAGGCGTTGAATGCCTTTAACGCGGGGGACGCGCACCTCCGTGCTGCTCAAGATGGTTTGACCAGAGCCACGGAGCAGTATGTAAAAGACATACGGGTAAGAGATTTTAATAGTTGTATATGCCAGTAGCCCCCGAGACTTAAAGTAGTTATAGTAACTGATTTAAGGATCATTTGATATGCAGGATCTTACAGAGAAGAATACCCAACTGTCTCAGGAGCTGCAAGAGTGTAAGGCCCAACTTGAGGCCGCACTTGCTGCCGCAGGAGGAAACATAGGGACCCCTCCTGGTAACACATTATTTTAAAAAAGATAAGTGGTGTGCAGCGTGCGTGCAAGTCTAATAATGACATTGCAGGTGCTACCGGACAGGATCCGGACAGGCAAGAACTACTGCGCCAGCTGAAGGCCGGCGAGAGGGTGCTGACGAGGGTGCAGCAGGAAAGGAACAAGCTTCAGGATGCCCACACCCAGCTCGGAGAAGAGCTGAAAGGTGTTCGGGCCGAGCTGTCTGGCTCCGTGAAGGAGAATCTGCGGTTTCGTCGTGGAATCTATAGTAAGTGCTTGAGCGAACTCCTTTGAAAAGAAGAGTTCGACGAGGAAGTCAATTGACAAAGATATGTCTGTAGGTGTACTCATAGGTCGCCCTGCGGAGGAGATGCCCGTATCAACGGGTGATCAACTTTCAAAGCTGGTGCAACTGCTCGAACGAGTTCGGCAGGTAATGAGTGGCGTCGTCCAGGCTTTATGGCCATCCCTCTCCCTACCCGAGGGCCTTGGAGAGCTTGCGGAGAAGCTTCAGGGAGTGCGGCAGCGCTTCCGTTTATGGAAGATTTTGGCCTGCCGCCAAGGTGCCAGGGAGGCCTGGGCCATGGTGAAGATGCGGTACAAGAAGGCGGATCCCAACCACATGGCCGAAGTCGGACCTGTGGGGCCCGATGGGAAGGAGATCCCTGTGAGTTTAGTGTACGGCCAAGTAGAGTTGGCCGCTAAATTTTCCCAACGGGACTGTAAATTAGACAGCCTGTTAGACGGGATTGAGGAAGAATACAGTCAGTCGATTTGACAATGTATTTTAAAATGACATGTAAAATGCCTTCTAGCCGGATTGTAGATCGTTTGTCTTTGCCGACCTTTTCGCTTCAACCTCAGGACCCTAGAGTCCGGAGTGTGTCCGAATACCTTCTCGGTTAAGAAACAACCGGGGCATGCATGGAGACCAGGCGTAGGGGTCATTAGTGCTTTATCAGACAAGTGCCCAACTAGTTATGTTATATTACATGGTTAGTAAGAAACATCTTCCAGGGAGAATAGTTCCATTAAGGGTTCCTTTCCCTGGGAGGCATGCCCTAAAGTGCATGTCCGAACTACGAAAAAAGCAGGAAAACATCTGGGGGCAGATAAATAAATAGGTAAAAAATCATCTTTCAAGTCACCGACCGAATATTCCCTTAAGAACGCTAGCTTTCGGTTTCACCTAGTCCGAGGTACACATCCGGCTGACCCGGCAGTAACAATCACAGAGGTGCTCCCTTTACCTCCTAGCCGAACAATCGGGAACGTAGGGGTAAGCATAGGAGCCAGGCAACCCAGCTTGGCCAAAACTTAAGTCATATCGATGCATATAATGGTGAATAAAAGGTACACGTGGAAGTTTGACACGTGTGCTGGGCATGAAGCCCTTATAATTAAGCTTCTGGTGAAGAAGCCCCCAGGTATAATGAGTGCAGATAGCACATCAAGTGTGTGCGAACAATGCGCAGGTAGGCCTTTAGAGGCTTTTATGAAAAAGGTTGAGAGAAAAGAGGAAAATGAAAGACAGCTAAAATGTAAAAATTTGGACGGAGGAAGGAGACGAACTCTTAGTCCGGCGCTAGGCGTAGAATCTTCACAGGCAGGCTGCGTTCCATGGATTCGGCTCGAGTCGGTTGTCCGATGCATTTCGCAGGCGGTACGCCCCGCCGGTCAAGACTTGATCGATAATGAAAGGGCCTTCCCATTTGGGCTTGAGCTTGTCCTTTTTCTTGTCCGGCAGGCATAGAACTAGTTCACCAACATTGTAAGTTTTAGCCCGTACTTCTCTGCTTTGATATCTTCGAGCCTGCTGCTGATAGAATGCGGAACGAGCCTTTGCGACGTCGCGTTCTTCCTCCAATGCGTCCAAACTGTCCTGCCGATCCAGCTCGGCTTCTCTTTCTTCATACATGTGCACTCGAGGTGAGTCATGAATAATGTCGCAAGGCAAAACTACCTCTGCGCCGTATACTATAAAAAATGGGGTGAATCCGGTAGTACGGTTGGGTGTTGTTCGCAGCCCCCAGAGCACGGAGTCGAGCTCCTCTACCCAGTGCGTGTTAGATTCCGTGAGGGACCACCCTAGTCTGGGTTTGATGCCACTCATTATTAGACCATTTGCTCGTTCCACTTGACCGTTGGTTTGAGGATGATAGACTGAAGCGTAATCGAGCTTAATGCCCATATTTTTGCACCATAATTTAACCTCGTCAGCCGTGAAGTTTGTGCCGTTATCGGTAATGATGCTATGGGGGACGCCATAATGGTGTACAACCCCGGATATGAAGTCTATCACTGGTCCGGACTCTGCCGTTTTAACTGGCTTGGCCTCTATCCATTTGGTGAATTTGTCCACCATGACCAATAGGTACCTTTGCTTGTGGGTTCCCCCTTTAAGGGGTCCAACCATGTCAAGCCCCCAGACCGTGAACGGCTAGGTAATGGGTATAGTTTTGAGGGCGGTGGGTGGCATATGGCTCTGATTAGCAAAGAGCTGACAACCGACGCATCTTTGGACTAAGTCCTGAGCATCTGCCCGGGCCGTCGGCCAATAAAATCCTGTACGGAATGCCTTTCCTACAAGGGCCCGAGCTGCGGCGTGGTGTCCGCCTTGTCCGGCATGAATTTCAGCCAGAAGGTTTCGCCCTTCCTCTTCGGAGATACACCTTTGAAGGACTCCGGTTGTGCTTTTCTTATAGAGTTCTCCCTCGTGGACCTTGTTGGCTTTAGATCGCCGAACTATGCAGCGGACCTCATTTTGGTCCTCGGGAAGTTCCTGCCTAAGCAAGTAGGCTAGGAATGGCTCTGTCCACGGGGCGATTACTGCCATTATTTCGTGGGCTGAAGGTGTTATTTCATCGGCTGAATCGCCGATTCTGTCAGATTGCTCTGTGTCGGTTGGTGCGGCTGCTTCCTGTTTGTTATTTCCGAACTCCTCTTCCCATAGCACGGATGGCTTAAAGTGCCGTTCCAGGAAGATGTTTGGAGGGACAGCGTCACGTTTTGCGCCGATGCGTGCCAATACGTCGGCTGCTTGGTTATTATCCCGGGCTACGTGGTGGAATTCAAGTCCTTCAAACCGAGCTGACATTTTTAGGACAGCGTTACGATAGGCTACCATTTTCGGATCCTTGGCGTCAAAGTCTCCATTTACTTGGGATATTGCAAGGTTTGAATCCCCGCGCACCTCTAGGCATTGAATGCCCATGGAGATTGCCATCCGGAGGCCATGTAAGAGGGCCTCATATTCGGCTGCGTTGTTGGAGTCCGTGTACATTATCTGAAGTACGTATTGGACTGTGTCCCTGGTTGGGGACGTCAATACGACGCCAGCCCCCAATCCGGCCAACATTTTGGAGCCGTCGAAGTGCATAATCCAATTGGAGTATGCGCCGTACTCTTTAGGGAGTTCAGCTTCAGTCCACTCAGCGACAAAGTCAGCCAAAACTTGCGACTTTATAGCTCGCCGAGGTTTGTAAGTTATATCGAATGGTAAGAGCTCAATTGCCCATTTTGCAATCCTGCCCGTCGCGTCGCGGTTGTTTATAATGTCGTTGAGGGGTACTTCGGAGGCCACTATTATCGAACACTCTTGAAAGTAGTGTCGGAGCTTCCAGGATGCCATGAACACCGCATACGCTATCTTTTGATAGTGCGAGTAACGGGACTTGCAGGGAGTTAAGACACTGGATACGTAGTACACTGGTTTTTGAAGAGGGAATTTGTGCCCTTCTGTTTCTCGTTCGACGACGAGTACCGTGCTTACAACTTGATGTGTTGCCACGATGTATAACAACATTGGTTCACCCAGTTTAGGCGCAGCCAGGACCGGATTTGTTGCCAATATGGCTTTTATTTCTTCGAGTCCGGCAGTGGCAGCATCCGTCCACTCGAAGTGCTCGGTGCGCCGGAGGAGGCGATAGAGGGGCAATGCCTTTTCTCCCAAATGGGAGATAAAGCTGCTTAGAGCCGCCATGCATCTAGTCAATTTTTGTATTTGTTTGAGGTCTTTTGGAATATCCAGCTGTGACAGAGCCCGTGATAAGGCCATGGTGACTACCGAGGATCTGGGAGAACGCATCCAAGCTTTTGCGATAGCCATGGCAGAGCTCGTGGGCGTCGAGGAGGTCGACAGGGGTGAGGAGCCATAGGGGGCACCACCACCGGGAAAGGGCGGCTGTCCTCGCCCCATATTTGATTGGCAGTAGGGATATGATGACTCTCAACATATCATCGAGGAGGTTGTTGATGAAGTCTAGGCCTACTGGAGTCACTTGCGGTTCTCTCTCGACCCGCCTCCGCTTGTTGGCAGCATCGTTCTCCACCTCGCCGGCAGCGACATAAACCTCTGTCTCCATATTCACGACGTGCTCCAGTGCACTTTGAGGACTGAGAGCGGCGTCGAGGATGCGGGCGGAGAGAGAGGATTGTGTGTGTGGCGAGGATGGGGGTGCGGCCGCTCGGGCACGCCATTAATACAGACCAGTGGGAGCAAGGCGGGTGGCGGTCAAAGGCCGTCTCGCGCAGACTAAGGCATAGCCTAGTGGTAGGAAGGGGCTGATACCTTCCCACCCACCCAGGTTCAAGGCATGGTACTTGCAATTTGGGTTTGTTGCACCAATTAAACTGTAGGGGGTTCCCTTGCAGTCTTTCTGTCAAAAAAAAAATAACCGTCTCGCTTCCTAGTGAGCTTGCGCAGCAGACTTCTGGCATTCCTATACCATCATTTCACGGAGCGAGGCGGATGCACCATTAATATGGAGGAGTGGGAGCAAGGTGGCGGCGGTCAAAGGGCCGGCTCGCCTCCCAATGAGCCTGCGCGGCGGACTGCTGGCATGCCTCCCGTCATTTCACACAGCTACTAGCACGCCCCGTACGGTGAGTGCGTAGAGAACACGCGCATGAATTAGATAGTGGTCGTGATTTTAGTTGCAAAAGTTAGATAGTGCTAGTGATTTTTAGCTGCATATTTTGACAAATCGCGGTGTCTCTTGGCTTAGCACCGAAGTCTGGCTTTAATTTGCATACCATATTCAATATGAACCGTTTGCCTTGAAGAGATGCACAAATCCTGCGTTGAACAACTCACACACTTCCCGATGAGCCTCTCGGCCAGCCTGCGCACCGGACCGCGCTCGCACTCCTCCCCTTCAGTCAAGTAGCTGTCCGCACGGCACCTCCTATAGCCATTAAAACCAAGATACATGGCGTCACGTAAATGGTTAACAGAACGCACACGATTTGAATTATACAAATGTTTGAGATATTAAAGTGGCAACTATTTGTTTCAAAATGCCCTTGTTGGTTGTTATTTGAGTGGCCTTCTCTCAAAATGGACACCAAAAACACCACAGCATGCCGGGTGCCATTCCATGATAGCATGCCAAGTTTCATGAATTTCAGATGAGTTTTGGATTTACTAGAACTTAAAAAGAAAGTATCTCAATGTTTTGCGGGCAATCAACGGTGCCCTGGTGTTTGAAATTCATTCCCATTTCTTGCATGGGACCTAAGCATGCACCCAAGGACACAGATTTAATTTTCCAACCAATTTATATGCACTGGAGCATGTGCATGTAATTCAAATTTGAGTTATGCACATAAATGCATCGAAAACTCAATTAATGCATAAAAATATGCAAACGAACCCCAAAAAATCCCAAAAATTGACACAACACTCCTGTTGTTCTTTGTTGACACTAGAAATTTTTTGAAAGCAATAAGAGGCAGCGGATATCGTTTCGTCCCCAAAGGTGGGACGTTCCCTACTAAAACCATCAGGCTTGTTGTGAGAAGCTCTGGTTTGTGAGAAGCATATCCCCGAACCTGCCCCAAATGGGACAAAAAATTTACCACGGCATGTTGATGCCGCTCCATGATAGCATGCCAAGTTTCATGAATTTCAAACGAGTTTTGGATTTACTAGAATTTAAAAACAACGAATCTCAATGTCTGCGGCCGAGTGACGGTGGCAGGGTGTTTGACATTTGTTCCCATTTCCTGCATGGGACCTAAGCATGCAACCAAGGAAACGGATTTGAATTTTCAACCAATTTATATGCATTAGAGCATGTGCCTGTAGTTCAAATTTGAATTATGCACATGAATGCATAGAAAACTCAGTTAATGCATAAAAATGTCCAAACGAACTCCAAAAAAAAACCCAAAAATTGACACAACACTCGTGTTGTTCTATGTTGACACTAGAATATTTTTGAAAGCAATAAGAGGCAGCAGATATGGTTTTGTCCCCAAAAGTGGGACGTTCCCTACCGAAACCATCAGGCTTGTTGTGAGAAGCTCTGGTTTGTGAGAAGCATATCCCCAAACCTGCCCCAAATGGAACAAAAAAATTACCACGGCACATTGTTGCCGCTCCGATAGCATGCCAAGTTTCATGAGTTTCAAATGAGTTTTGCATTTACTAGAATTTAAAAACCAGGTATCTCAATGTTTGCGGTCGAGTGAGAGTGGCAGGGTGTTTGACATTCATTCCCATTTCTTGCATGGGATCTAATTAAGCATGCAACCAAGGACACATATTTGAATTTTCAACCAATTTATATGCATTAGAGCATGTGCCTGTAGTTCACATTTGAATTATGCACATGAATGCATAGAAACTCAGTTAATGTATAAAACTGTCAAAGCGAACCCCCAAAAATCCCAAAAATTGACGCAACACTCCTGTTGTTCTATGTTGACAATAGGAAAAAAATATGAAATCGAGAAGAGGCAATGGATATCATTTCGTCCAGAAAGGTGAAATGTTCCCTACCGAAACCATCGGGCTTGTTGTGCGAAGCTCTGGTTTGTGAGGAGCATATCCCCAAACCTGCCCCAAATGGGACAAAAAAATTACCATGGCATGTTGATGCCGCTCCAAGACAGCATGCCAAGTTTCATGAATTTCAGACGAGTTTTGCATTTACTAGAATTTAAAAACCAGGTATCTCAATGTTTGCGGCCGGGTGACGGTGGCAGGGTGTTTGGCATTCATTCTCATTTCTTGCATGGGACCTAAGCATGCTACGAAGGACACATATTTGGATTTTCAACTAATTTATATGCATTAGAGCATGTGCATGTAGCTCAAATTTGAATTATGCACATGAATGCATAGAAAACTCAGTTAATGTATAAAAATGTCCAAGCAAACCCTGAAAAATCCCAAAAATTGACACAACACTCCTGTTGTTCTATGTTGACACTAGGAAAAAAATTGAAATCGAGAAGAGGCAACGGATATCGTTTCGTCCAGAAAAGTGAAACATTCCCTACTGAAACCATCACACTTGTTGTGAGATGCTCTGGTTTATGAGAAGCTTATACCCAAACCTGCCCCAAATGAGACAAAAATTTTACCACACCATGTTGATGCCACTCCATGATAGCATGCCAAGTTTCATGAATTTCGGACGACTTTTGGATTTACTAGAATTACAAAAGCAAGTACGTCGACGTTTGCCGGAGAGCCACGATGCCGCGGTGTTCGAAATTCATCCCCATTTCTTGCATGGGACATAAGCATAAACCCATGGACACATATATCATTTTACAACCCATTTTGGTGCACCAGGGCATGTGCATGTGGATTAATTTTGAATTGTGCACCTAAAATGCCTACAAAACTAATTTAATGTATAAAATGTCCAAACGAACCCTGAATAATTCCAATTCTTTTATGACACACATATAGTTGCATGTTCACTGCAGATAGAAGTTCTAGCAATTCAAACACCATCCTATGCAGCTGTGACCCCATTATGTAATTCAAATCAAGATGAAAAATCAAGTAGATCCCACACAGTTTATTATCACCAACCATGTGAGATGCAATACAAAATATCATGGAGCACCGTCGGTGTATAGTACACCTATGGCTTATGCGAGAAGGTGCAACGGCTACAGTCCACAGCCCGCTCTGAATAAGGGACCGTGTCTGATGACACTTTGCGTGCTAGTTTTTTCGCTGAAGCAATTCCAAATTTTCGGCTTCCGCGGAAATATCTACCTCCCCGCCCCCTCCCCCTTACCAAAAGCTACATTTCCCCTGTTTCTGCCTTCCTTTCCAAGTTGAAACCTTCACTCCTTGCTTGCAGCGCCACCTCCTCACCGGCGACCCTCCTTCACGCTGCTCGGCCTCGCCTATCCAGGCAGGTAATCGACACCCGACCCCCATCCTCCTCCTCGTTCCACATCCCACATGCCCCGATCGCCGGCGCGAGCGCACGCCTTCCACCCAAATCACCGACCCCTCCACCAAATAAGCGCCGCCCAAAGCCATGGTGCACGCAGTATAGCAGGATCTCAAGGAGCATTTGGCAGCGGAGAAGCAAATCGCAGTCGCACGTGCGGATGAGGTCGCGATGGTGCCATTTGTGCCAACCCCCAGATCTTGGAGGATCACCTCACCTTTGAGGCCATCATCGATGCATCGTGCAACGACGCCGCGGCACGGTTGGCTTCTTTAAACGATAGTTCGTGGCATTTTCTCGAGGCCACTGTTGGTGCCTTCGACGAAGACTACGATGTGTTTACTCAGCGTGCACGTGTTTATGTCATCTCGAGAGCCAACAGGTTGGTTCTCGGAGCAGCTCAGACAACTCACCACTACAATGAGGGCACCCACGATGCAGAGGCCTCACCCTCTTCCATGTTCAAGGAGCCAATCGTCATCGATATCTCCGACAATGAGTAGCTTGTCTTATTAACTCATTATAAGGACCCATGTTCAGTTTGCTAGCCACTCCCTTTCCTTAACAAATTCTAGTGAATTGTGTTATCTACTTTTACCATGCAATCTTCTGCTCTAGTGTATATGTTCTATATGTCGTGCAATGTGGTGTTCAGGTAACTATTTGGTTCAATTCTGCCAATGTGATGTTCAATTCTTTAGGGTGCAATTTTCCAAGTTGTCAAGCATGCTTGGTTTGGTAACTGTCTGATCTTCTATTAGGAGTATGTTATATTGTGCAATGTGGTGCTCAGTCAACGTTTGGTTCATTTGTTGTGGTGTTTAGTTAACTGCTTGGTTCAATTCTGCAATGCGATGTTCAATTGTTGTAGCTGCATTCTGTTATTGTATACCATGTGAGGAATAAATCGAATTTGGCTGCACTTAATACATGAGAAACATATACAAGTATTATATTTCCTAGTTCTTAATCATGCTTGGTTTGGATAAATGGCTTTTCCATGTGGCTTGAATTAATCTGATGAATCTGCAACGTGCTTATTTTTCATTAACGTATTTTACTGATAGCATGCGAACCCTTACTTAACCTGATGACTAACTACCTTATATGTGTTGTAGGGAAACAATGGGAAGCACTGAGGTTTACAATCAAGGTTAGCACGTGCATGGTCTGTTGTCTAATAGCACATTATTGTGCAATTGCAGGAACCATTCTAATATTTATTAGGTTTTTAACAATTTGGTCTTGCACATATAGGTCCTGTTGTCAGAGGTTTTGACCCACTGTTCAACCCTTTTGCATATGGGGAAATGAGTTGTCCATGAATATCAAGGAGAGATTTCTGAAGAAAAATGTTATCAATATGACTCTTGAAGAACTTGTGAACATGCAAACAGAAATCAAAAGTCTCAATGACGAATTTGACAAATATCATGCAGACTGGCTCAGTGCCAAAGTCAGATTCGTCACTCTCTCCAAGACCCTCAAGCTTAATGTTGCAGCTCCATCGCAACAAGAAATTCCTCATGCTGGAGCATCTGCTCACCAAACTGAAGAAAATGAGAGCATGACTGATGAAAATCAGGCTGCTGAAGAAACTGAAAGTACCAAGGCTGCTGAAGAAATTCCAGCTCCTGAAGAAATTGCCTGGGAAACCACCAATGTTGTGTCTTATGAACAACCCAGGCCAGATGAAGAATTTGCTGTGCCTGAAGGAACTGAAGAAACTGAAAATGGTAGGGCAACTGCATCAGTCATGCCTGAAGACACTAAACAAACTTCATCTGCTCCACCTGCTGTGGAGAAGGCAGCTGTGAAGAAGAGGAAAGCATCAACCTCTATAGAGTCCTCAGCTCCTAAGAAAGTGAGGACTTTGATGAGCTCTTTCAACAACCCAATTGATGTTGTTCCAATTTCGATAGTGCCATCAAAGGAAATTGTCCCATTTGGTGAAGACTATGTCATTCCAAATGACATTGATGAGGAAAATCCTTCTGCTGCTTCTTCAGAGCAGTTGGATGAACAAATTGAAGTGGAAGATGTCATTTCCACACCACTGGTATCATTGCCTATGCCTCAGTTTACAGCTGAAGAGGCGGTTGTTGAAGAAATGGATGAGGATGTGGACATTGGTTCTACAAATCCTGTGCTGAATGATGACTATTGGGAAAGACATCACCCCAATTCTCTATTTACCACACCTCTGCATCAAATTTCCCAGTCCCCTGTGCAAACTGAAGAAATTCAAATGGGATTCGAAGGTCTTCAAACTTCTCTTATTTCCATTCCTGAAAAAATTCCAGCTACAACAGCTGATGAAATAGAGAATCTAGCCGCTGCTGAAGAACCTGAAGCTTCAATTCCTCAGACAGTGGCTCCAGAGGTTGTGACCCATGAGGTTGTGAGACCGTCAACTACTAATCTTCAGCCCAAGCAACATAATCCTCATACCCAGAAGCAAAAGTTCAAGGCTGACGATTTCTTTGTTGAGCACCATTTCTTCACTGAATTCAATCCTTATGACTCAGCAAGACTTCGACGCAAGCGGTTCTAGACTACAAGCCAGATGAATTTCTATTCATCTCTACTATTTGAAAAGGACAAGGTATTTTAGCACCGTCAAATTCCTCATGTTGACATGGAGTCAATTCCCTGCTTCCAACCTGTCCTAAATGTTCTTCACAAAGTTGGGCTACTGAATTTCTGAGTTGACATCTGCGATTGGAATGAAGAGCTAATTCTTCAATTCTAGGCTACCTTGCACCTCAATAGAAATGTAGATGATGTGAATTCATGGGTGCTTGATTGGCTCATTAGAAAGCCCCGGCCTCTGAATTGCTTCATGTCGTTCCAATCAGTCCTCCTTTTGAAGGCGCAAAGCTTATGTATGACGAACCTGAGCTTCCAAATCATTTGATGCAAGTGGTGATGAAGCCTTTGAAGGTTGGCCAAGCTCCTATAATGACCTTCCTAGTGAAGGATTTTATTTATGTGCCAAGGACAATATACCGCATTCTGACCAAAACCCTCAGTCCGATCAAAGGCCACGACTCCGAAGAAGAAGAGGTTGTTGGCATCATGAAGAATCTGCTGTTCAACATTACACTACTAGGGAAAACCCTAGCAGTAGCGCCGGTTTTGTGTCCACTAGTAGCGCGGGTGGCCGCGCTACTAATAAGGCGCTACAGCTATTGCTTAGCAGTAACGCGTGCCCGCACGCGCTACTGCTAGGACAAATAGCTGCAGCGTTTATACAGAACCACGCTACTGCTAAGATAACTACTTGCAGCGTGTTTTTCTGTCCATCGCTACTAGTATTGTTTTTTTATTTTTAGTGTATTTATGCGCCATCGTACAAATATTGGTACAATACCAGTTATGAGGTTTACATCATTATGTCCATAACAGTGTGTCAAATGAAGGTGGATTAGGTTCAAGTGGAGGCAATATGTGGTGCATGTCAAAAGTATACTACTAATCCAAACTTGATCTAGTTTGGACTAGTAGTACTTTCGATGTGCACCACATGTTGCCTCCACTTGAATCTAATCCGTCAGCACAAGCTATTTAATCATCATCATAGTCATTACCACCAACAGTATTTATTTAATCACCACTAACACTAGCTAATAATAATCATCATAGTCATTACCACTAACACTAGCTATTTTATCATCATAGTAATAGTGTAGCACATCATCATCCTCAAACTCATTTCTAGCTAGCTAATCACTCCTGCTGCTCTCTCTTAGGTAAAATAACATAAAACATGTATAGCTCTCCTCCTTGATCAAACTGGAGCATGCAGATGAACCTATCTCCTAATCGTGGGTAGCGCATCTGTTTGCTGCCCCCTAGTACTTCTCTGCGCTCCCCCATCACATATTTGGTCCAGTCTTGCACTATTAAGCATCCGTCGCTAATCTTGAATGCACTAAAGTAATCTGTAGGATATCTTGGCCGTAAGTTGATAATACTCATGGTACCTTTAGGCTCGATCCCATAAGGCACAACATTCATCAGGAGTTCCTGTTGAAGAACATCGTACGGTAACATACTTAGCAATGAAGTTTAGCTACAAAAATAATGTATGGAAAAGATGCACTGATGACAAATAGTAAAAATCTTACCATCCTTCCTAAATAGATGTGACCGTAGTTCATTACGAACACTATTGGTCGCACATTTTCAGTACTAACATTTCTAAATGCAGGAAGAAAATTTGTCTTGACAGTATCAAGATCCTCAAGCCATGAATCATAATGACTGTGCTCCTCGCAGTTGAGTTCAGCCCCAGGACAGTATACGGTCCTGTCTACCAAGCACTGGACATGTTTGCTTGCACCGAAATAAGCTGACAATACAAATTAGTTGTCAATTATTTTTGAATAAACAGTATCAAAAACATAAATATGGTTGAGAAACTTACATAATGGTATAACTGGAGGCGTCTGCACATCGACCCAGATGTCGGTATTACCTTCAATATCATCTTCCGGACGAATATCAAAGGTGATAACCATATCAGGCTCAAATTCATAAGTCTTGCATAGTGCTCGCCATGTTTTGCATCCAAAATAGGTGTAGTCGTCTGAATTGTATAATTTTGCATGGAAAATATAACCATGCTCGGTCTTCAAGTAAACTTTCTTTTCCTCCATACTATGACTGAAATCTATCTATACTACTATTAAAAGAGCAAACATGAATTCCCCTAAAACCACCCAACCAAATGTACACAGGATAATCAAAGCCCTTAGATCTAATCCAATTACTCAAATCTAAGAGTCCATAGTAATTTCATGGTCTGCCAGCCAATCGAACGGTTTAGATTCGATGTTCTGCCCGGTCAGATCGACCCGGATGGAGCAAATCAACAAACCGCTAATCCCGCCCGACAATCCTTCGTCCACGCCCCACGCACGTCGCATCTTCCTTGCTAACTCCTCCGCTTATGCGGGCGAGAATGAGGCCCTCAAATCCCGTCACTGCCCCCATGCCGTTGGCATAGACTCCCCATCCCGTCGCTGGGTGGAGGATGCCGTGGAGGCAGCCGTGCCAATGACGAGCGTAGGACGCGGGTGGACTTCCCTCGCCCTGCTCTGCCGCTCCTCTAGCCCTCATCATCCTCGGCTTCTCCCGAACCGGCATCTCCCGTCCGCCTCGGCGCCTTTCGTAGCAGGCTCGGGCTGGAGCCGAGAATGAAGCATCCGCACGCGTCCATCTCTCCCTTTGAGCCCCTTCGATGCGCCCCCGACTGTCGCTGCCAACTTCACTAGAAGCTCCACGATGATCAAGGTAATCCCCAAACAAACCATTATCTGCTCACGATTTCAGAAGAGAAGCGGGGGAGTGTATTCATGCGATGAGTAAGAAGATAAATTTGTGTGGTTCAGTCACCGGATCAATTGTTAGCTGCCCCGGTGGTACTGTTAGTGTGTTACTACACCTGAAATTACATCTCAGCTAGCAGCTTCCTTCACAGTCCTGCCGACCTCACCGAGCTGCAATTTCTGAGTAGTTTCCATACACTAACTATCGGAGTTAGAGATGCCTTCAAGCACAAACTCGGCGACCCCTAGCAAGGCGACCGAGCACGGGCAGCCGCTGGCCAGCGAGCAGGAGAAGCTCACTGTGGAGGCTGAGTTCAGAACTACATGTAGGTAGGTAGACGGATGAGAATGAGATACCTTTTTCTTTTTTCTATGTTTATCTAGATCGACCGATCGCCAAGGCATGTAGCTGTTTGTGATTAGTATTGGAAGTGCAAGCATTCTCACATAGATACAAGAAAATGGTTGCAATCCGCGCAGGGAGTGATTCTCTCTAATTCATGGGAGCGCTCACAAGGCTGTAATCGCCGTGAAGATTCAGCGGTTAGCTCTCACTAATTCAGGTCGAGCACCCGCACCACGATGGCGGCAGTCACTATACGGATATCAAGCCAATTGCATATTTCTTGCCTAATATTTTTATTTATTGTTGCAGACTGGGGAAGGATGCCGAAGATGTAGAGGTTGTTGCCCCAGTGACGCTGGAGCCCATTCAAAGGAACAGAAGATGCGAGTTTTTCCTCAGGACCATTTGAGTGGTGTTCTGTGCAATTTATGCTTGTTTTGAAAATTTGGTTATAGACGTCGAGTTTATCTCCAATCATCTGTTGTACTAATATCTTCTACAATCTTTCATATTTTAGCATGAATTTTTTAAATTTGTGGTAGGAAGCTTGTATGTCATACATGGATTGGACAACATACATGTGCTATTTTCTTTTGATTATCTCCTTCCAAACTGTTCAGGGTTTCTAGATCAGAATAGTTTGTCCAATATACCTCTTTGGGTCTCAGAGAATTCAGAATAAGTTCTTACAACAATCCTTACTAGATAAATCATGTATGATACCATGCTTGCACCCTTATTTGCAGCTGTATTTCAGGTTGTTGCTCAATCAGGTTAGTTTGTTTTTTCTGCTTTTCGGTTCACATCTGTTGGCATGAATTGACCTGTGCACTTGGTAATTTGAACCTGTCAGACGGGGAAAGATATGCCCATTACGAGTGCATCTTGATTCAGTTTGAGGAGAAAGAGTAGTTAATTCAGCTTGTGGCATGCGCCCACACTTCGTAACCAATTAAACCTTTTTCATTTGTGTCTTAAAAGTACTTTTGTTAACATTTGCAAGCTAACAGAGGATCTACTTTTGCTAATAGTGGTCAAATAAAAGAGGATCCAGAGTTCCAGACTCTGTGTTGTAGAGAATTATTCTTTGCCAACAATAGTTTTGCTAAGTTGCTCTTGCCTCTCAGTGTTATTAGTCTGAATATTCTATGCAGCTGAACTCATTACTACAGAGATTTATAGAAACACAAGGAATGATTGCTGATGAAAGAACCACAGATAGATCTGGGATTTCTCCATTGGCCAATAATTCAACTGCATGCTTTAGGAACCACAAATAGCTTTGGGTATTTTCTTTGTACGCATTAATAATTTAATATTATCTTGAGAACTGAAATAAGTATTTTGTCATGTTTATTTAAAACTTTTTGCATTAATAGTGCCATAGACGTGCAATGCATAGATTTATTTTTCTATGTTTTTATGTTTATTTCCACCAGACTGAGAATATAAGCTCCTTTTTCGTGAAAATTGTTATTTCCTTATGGTAACCATTTCCATACGAACTGCTATTGTTTTCTTGCCATTTTTCTGTTGCGTCATGTCTACTCCACAACCTTTATATGGAATCCCGGAGGTAGTTGAATTCATGCTATTTCATTTTGATTTTAATGTTTTAGTACTATGCAGTGGCGGAGCTAGGGTAAAATCCTTGGGCAGGCCAAACAGGCCAGATTAAAGCTAACCTTACTAATTTTCCTATTAAGAGTATCTCAATCTTCACTATTTGGTGCTACACTGGGCGGGACACGGCCGGGTTTTGCCCCAACGTAGCTCCGCCACTGGTACTATGCAGTTCATCTTCTGATGGTAGAATTTTTTTGCGCTTCAACATTTTAATAAGTTGTTCAAACCTTCTAAATTTACTTCATTTGCGTCCTACACTTAGCTATAATTGTTGTATGTGGCGATTTAACTGTCTATGCCCCTCGAGTTGAGAAGAAGCACATCCCATTACTATTACTCCCTCCATTTTTATATACAAGGCCACTATGGAATATATATTTTGCATCTATACAAGGCCACCGACAGTAATCGAGGCAAAGTTAATGATATTTTCTCATACTAACAACATGTTTAATACTTGCATGCATGCAGTCATAATGACAATCAGCTACTTCCTCCACTCAGTTTCTTTGCATGCATGCAGAGTATTAATGATCCCAGTAAACAAGAAGAAAAGTTGACTTGTAAAGCAGACATTAAATTTTACATTGGTACCTGTAATCCGAGTTTGTGGCCTTGTATACAAAAATGGAGGGAGTACATGGCAAAAGCGGCTGCATGGCAAGGAGAAAGTCGTAACTCTGCCATGGACATATGTAGCGACGGGAGTAGAGATATGGCAATGCATGCTGGTAGTGCTATAAGGCCACGCCAGGGTTTGTGACATTGCCGAGTGCCGGTATGTTTCTACCATTGGCCCTTGTAGATCGCTTTAGTGAAAGTGCAGAGGTTATTAGAATAGAGATCATGCATTATTGCACGTGCAAGTTTGGTAGAGACGTGCATTGCACATGCACGTTTACTAGTCTTATCCAATACAAAAACTCTTGCATGGCAGGGGATACACTAGTAGAATAGTAAAAAAAATATAAGTTGAAGCAAATGAAGCAGATGTCATGCTTAATTACGAAAAAAGACTTGTCGTTGTGACTTACTGTATCCACTTTGAAGTTCTTATCCAGCTTGATGCTGAAGCGCCTATCATCATCTAGGAAGATTCCGCCGCACAGGCCGCGCTCATCTTCGCAGTATTTGCAAATACCGAAATCCTTTTCGTCGTCAGACATTTCCTATGTTCATAGTTAAAACATTAATTGAAAATCGATCGAAGACAACTACCAAGATACTCAACACACAAATCCGGGGCACTCGATATTTCCTACATATTCTGGCACAAGTCATGCCAAAATTCACAGAAAAATCCGGCATGACCTTTGCTAAAATAGGACATATCGAGCGCCTGAAATTTGCCAGAACGGAAATGAATCAACACTCCGGCAAAACATAGGCCACTCGGAGGTGTAACCTACAAACATGACCGGCCACTTGGATATTGGGAAACACAAGATATACATTTCAAAATATCTTATAGGACTCAAATTAGCATGCATTCAATAAGCAAAAGTAAATCATCTCATGCGTCCGTACATCGTCGAATATTATCACTAATACATCACAAATAGGGTCATACATATAACATCACTAATACAACTAAAACTCTAGCACACGACGGGTATCGGCGTGGGCGGTGGACACCCACAGAGAAGGAACCATCATGGGATCATAGCTCCAGTGAGATCCCCGGAGAATCTGCCAGGTATTGGAGAACGGCCTGTGCTCCAACGCAAACAAGTAGCGACGGACGTGCACGTCCTCCTCACTGACACGGTGACGCACCACCTCCGCGGAGTCCTCGAGCCTCTGGATCGTCACTGGCCCATGCGACCGCCACCAAAGAAGGTTCGGGTCAACGACAGGCTGGCTCCTCACCAACCTGCGCCCCCCGGTAGGTAGCGCCACCCAGTACCACCCGGCGGAGCCCAGTCCCGGACATGGCCGATCTGGTCAAGCAGGTGTCGTCCTCCACCGACTCGACGACGAGGATGCGGGATAGGCATCGTCCATGTCGAGGCGGGAAAAATTGCTTTAACTAAAAAATAGAAACAAGTTCTTACTAACTAGTTCTATTAATTCAACTATTTCTTAATAAAAATAAACTTACTATAAATAAAAATATTCTAGTACCTAATTAGTACCTAGTTCTTACTAACTAATTAGTACCTAGGAACTACTGCCCTAATTACCATCTAAGTAATTAACTAACTAGCACTAAAAATAGCCTAGGGTTCATACTAACTAGCACTAAATAGCTAGGGTTCATACTAAGTAGAGAAGAGGGATCGGAAGGGGAGAGTGCTTACAGAGGGAGGGGAGAGAGATGGGGTCGGGGGAGACGGCGGCACCGAGGCGCGGCGAGGCGGGGTCGGGGGAGACAGCGGCGAGGCGGGTCGAGGGAGACGGCGGCGAGGCGGGGTCGGGGGAGACGGCGGCGAGGCGGGGTCGGGGCAGACGGCGGCGAGGCGGGTTCAGGGGAGACGGCGGCGAGGCGGGGTCAGGGGAGACGACGACAAGGCGGGGTCAGGGGAGACGGCGGCGAGGCGGAGGCGACGAGGAATAGTAGAGGAGAATTGGGGGAGGAAGCAGAGGAGAGGGAATCAGGCCGCGCGGGGGGGGGGGTTAGGTGAAAATAGCTTTAACTGTAGCATTGAGAGGAAAAACGCGCTGCTGCTAAAATCTGTAGTAGTAGCGCTGTTCGTAGAAGGGCGCTACTACTATACCTAGCACGTCGGGTACGGTGTGGCAATTATAGTAGTAGCGCTTTCTGCTCCTGGCACGCTACTGCTAAGCGGCTAACAGTAGCGCGGTTCTGCCAGGCGCGCTACTGCTAAGTAGCAGTAGCGCCTCATTTTAACAAGCGCTACTGGTAACATTCTGTGTATAAGGTTTTCCCTAGTAGTGTTATACATGGCATTCCCATTAACTACCATGATTTCTTCATGAGGACTTTAGCGAATGTTGCATTGTCACCGTTTGAGTTGAAGCCTTATGCTCCATGGATTATGAAATTCATTAGAACCAGGTCTTCAATTCACTACATGGCAGATTGTTAGAATCACCTCAGCTACTTGCATCCCATTGTAGTCCTCAAGCGGATGATTTCTTTAGCTGATGAAAGAGGCAAAGCTGCTGTTATTGATGAAGGCACTCGTCCATTGGATGGTTAGTTTCGCAAAGATGCATGTTACTCCACCAATGATGACTCTGCAACTCAAGATTTTGCCACAAAAGCTTCAAACCAACTCCTCAAGCCACGGCTCCACGAGTGATGACTGATCATGAGCTTCTTGTAAGTCTTCATCAGAAGGTCGATCGCAATCACAAGTGGGTCAAGCGTCAATTTGGCTCAATTCTTCAGAACATGACCATCACGCAGAACACTGTGAAGAAGAATCACTATTATGTGCATGAAATCTTCGATCGCACTTGGGCCATTCTGTCTAATCTCTATAGTGCAGAAGACCTCAAACAGATGGACTTTCAGTAGAACTTCTACTGGTATCACCCTCCCTCGAAGAAATTCAAGAAGGTTAAAGTTCCTCGTCTGGTCACAAGTTCATTTTCTTCATCGCATGAGATGGATGAAGCAGAAGATTTGAACGACATTGCGGCTGGCCCTACTTCAACGGACGACCCCAACAATGCTGACACTCCTCCATCGACATCATGATGATATTCTTCAGGGGAGTTAGTCCTCATTTTTCGTCCCTTTTGGTCATTCGATGACAAAGGGGGAGAAATTTGAGTTAGTCTTCAAGCGGGTATTATATATGGGTTGTTCTTTCGTTAAGTTGCAACTCTTGCTCTTCTGAGGTATTTGCTCTGATGATTTGTAAACTTAAGTCCGATGGTGGTCTGGTACTTTTGAATTGCTTTCTAGATGCTTAATTTCCTCAAGTACCTTAATGCACGCATGCTGAATTTTGTCAGACACCATTTTCCATCATGCATTTCAAATTCTTCATATCATATGTTAAATGCATGTATGGATTACAAGATATAGGGGGAGATCTCCATGATTTTACTCTACGATGTGCATTTGCAATTCAATGCAAATCCCTCATATGCACATATTCAGGGGGAGTTCTTCTATATCCTACAATCAAATTCCTCGATATCAGCTTTTACACTTCATATGTTTATCCCCGTTGAAAACTTAACATGTTTGTCATCAATCACCAAAAATGGAGAGATTGTAAGTGCATCTAGTGCCCCTTAGTGGTTTTGGTGTATTGAAGACTTACAGGTTAAGGCACTAGTGTGTTTAGGAGTGTACACAGGTTCTATAAGTCTATGAGAAGTTTGATATTTATGATGAAAGTCGACCCTAAACATGAATATCTTCAGTTGAAGACTTTGGTTTTATTGAAGACTTTCAATTTGAGGAAATTGGTGTGACCTTGAAGACTTTGATGTTGATACGAGGATTACGAAGCATGAAGACTTTTGTTTTCGTAGTGTCATTCTCTTTCTTGAGTCATAGGAAACACCGTACGGTTAAAGGGGGTTGAGGTAAAACTAAGGAAAAGTTTCCAAGTGATGCTCATCTCAAAGCATACACATACCAAATCCTTTCGAGTGAAGCCTTTGGAAATCTCATACAGTTCAGTCAATTTCTTCAGTGACATAGACGAAGATCTTCTGGTCTTTGAGGAATTTTTTCTGACTGAGGAGTTACGAATTCGCCAGTGCGGAGCGCCTACAAGTGAGGAACATGATAGCTCTGAGGAAATTGAGAGCTCAAATTTCCGACCGTTGCTGTGCTATGCACCAGCTGTCCCAAATATCTTATCCACCTAACGGTCATATCATTGAAGGAAATTTATGTCTTATCATGTCGGCTTGCTCCCAACTATAAATATCCGCCCCCTACAACCACTAGTTGGGTGGCTGCTCTGAGATAACTTGACACTGAGCATCCCATCCTCCGAGGACTTTGAGAGAAAATCATCAGTGAGGAAAAACCAAAACCCCAAACACCTAAAACCCAAAGTGATTGAGCATCAATGAAGAGATTGTTCCTGTGTGGAACTGACGCTTGTTACCTTTGAAGACTGTGCATCTTCTAGACGTTTAGGCGTCAAGGTCTAGAGCATCCAAGAGGAATTGTGGATCACCGGGTGACCTAGTCTGTGAAGGCTTGGAAGTCACCTGACGACTTGCCACGAGTGATTGGGAGAGGTCTGTGTGAACTTAGTTCAAGGAGAATACGGTGAGGACTATGTGTCTGGGACTGTGTGTCCTTGGGTTTAAATGCCTAGATGCTCCAACCAGACGTACAACTGTCATAGCAGTTGGAACTGGTCTACCAAATCACTGTCTTCGCCAAGCTACTGGTTCTATTTCCTCAACCCTTTCATTTCATCATTCATTTGTTGATGAAAATGATCGTTACCGTTTGAAGACTTTGACTGAAGACTTTCTCAATTTCCTCAGTCATATTTCTTCAGTCATTATGTCTACTGCCTCCTTATCTTGTTTACATGCCACCTGTGCTCTGTGCTTGTTTCATATCATCATGATGACTGTGCTACTGCCATGTTATGCTTGCACACCTGAGTACTTATTCCGCTGCTTGTAGTTCTTCACTTGCAAATTCCTCAAGCTCTATTTTCTCAAGTGACGAATTTGTAAAAATTGCCTATTCACCCCCTTTAGTCGATATAACGCACTTTCCGAGGCGCCCCTTGGGGCCTTCCCCTAGGGCTTGTTGCTCCCTCGTAGCTCCTCAGGCCTCCTCCTGAACCTTCTAGGGTCTCTTCTGGTCCAAAAAAAATTAATCCAAAGTTTTCTCTCGGTTCGGAGTTTGTTTGATATTGATTTTCTGAAAAGCCAAAACATGCAAAAAACATCAACTGGCACTGGGCACTCAGTTAGTAGGTTAGTCCCAAAAATGATATATATAATGACTTATAAAACATCCAAAATTGATACTTTAATAGCATAGATCAATCAAAAATTATATATACTTTGGATACGTATCAACTACCACATCACTGACTGGCTGGTTGTCTGATCTCTGATGAGCAAGTTATCACTTACTGCAAGGCACTGACCCGCAAGAAACCAATCAGTGATGATGTCATTTGGCCGGTCAGTGTTGTTCAGGTCTGTAGTAGTGTCTTGTGATAGGTACCAAGCATGGTGTTAGGGAAACTCTAACGCGAATCACAAAATTGCCACAAAATGTCCTGACAAGAAAATCTAATCATTTTCTACCATCAGATGTCGGCCACCAAATTTGTTTAGACAAGTCAAAACTTTTGAAATCTTAGAAATAAAAACCAAATGTAGGGGAGGTTTGTGGGTTCCAGATGTCCATCACATATGCCTTTGACAACGGGGACTCGTGGAAAAAAACATTGTTCTAGTCAGAGCGTCCGCGGTCGGATGAGATGACAGGTCGTTTCGCTACATGCATTCATGCCTGCTGACATGCCAATCTCCTACAAGACATGCACACCTGCGTGTCGAGCGAGAAGCCTACTCTGGCTATTTAAGCCGACCATCTGGGGACACAAAACATACACTGCCACCTCTCCTCTCCCCAAATCCACATAACTCCAATTTTGGTCACCGCAATGGGCAAGTCAGACAACTCGAAGTAGTTCTCTGAGCCTACACCATCTCGAGGTTGAGGGGTCCTCTAGCTCCTGGAGCCACCGAATGCATTCTTCGGGCTCGTCGGCGCCGACCCAACTTGTTTGCGCCAAGCAGAGCCAGAGGAGTGTCTACGTCGTGAGAGCACTACGTTGGTCGATCAAAGCTGCCACAACGCTTGGCAGGCCTTCCGCCACCGTAAGGACAACGACAGCTCCGACGACAACAATGGCGACGGCGACAGAGGGGCCGACAGCCTTGGAGGCCATACCTAGGAGGTCACCCTCTAGTACCTCACGTAGTTTAGTTTATATTTAGTTTGTTCATTTGATTCAGTTGAAACTTTGTTAAATTTCATCAATTTTGATTGTCATATATCAAAATTTAACAAACATCATCAATTTAGCATGAATTTTATTCATTTTTCAAAAGATCCTTTTGAAATGAGACACACATTTGATGCATGCGGTGGGATAACCTCTGCCTTATAGCCGGACGTGTACGCAGACATTTGGTGAGGTACGTTTTGGTGACTGAGGGAGTCCTGGTGTCGGTGTCAAAACCGGCGGATCTCGGGTAGGGGGTCCCGGACTGTGCGTCTAGGCGGATGGTAACAGGAGACGAGGGACACTATGTTTTTACCCAGGTTCGGGCCCTCTTGATGGAGGTAAAACCCTACGTCCTGCTTGATTAATATTGATGATATGGGTAGTACAAGAGTAGATCTACCACGAGATCAAGGAGGCTAAACCCTAGAAGCTAGCCTATGGTATGATTGTATGTTGTGTATGTTGTCCTACGGACTAAAGCCCTCCGGTTTATATAGATACCGGAGAGGGCTAGGGTTACACAGAGTCGGTTACAATAGTAGGAGATCTACGTATCCGGATCGCCAAGCTTGCCTTCCACGCCAAGTAAAGTACCATCCGGACACGAGCCGGAGTCTTCAATCTTGTATCTTCGTAGTCTTGGAGTCCGGCGGACATTGATAGTCCGGCTGTCCGAACACCCCCTAGTCCAGGACTCCCTCAGTAGCCCCTGAACTAGTCTTCAATGACGATAAGTCCGGCGTGCATAATGTTCGGCATTGCAAGGCGGGTTCCTCCCTTGAATAATCCAGAGAAGATAATGAACACCAGGATAGTGTCCGACTCTGCAAAATAAATTCCACATTCCACCGTAGAGAAAATAAAATGTACACTTAGTTCAATCTGCTGACGTATTATGCGGCGTGACATCACACCGCCACCAGGCCTTTATTTGAATTACTATACCACCTTAGCATGTTTAGCGAAGCGGTTTCCTTGGCACGTCTTGTCGAAGCAGAGATCGTGTTCCCCTTATTCCGGGATTCTCATCAATACGTGCGTGGGTAACCCAACCGCGCCATCAACGGTGGCGCTTGGGAGACAAGCGAGTTTTACCAGGCCGGTGGGGGACGCATAGTTTTGTCCGCCTATATATAAGGGATAAGGATTCACCTTCTCACCTACGCCTTCTTCCTCCTTTGCTTATCCATCCCCGCGAATTCAAGCTCCAGCGCCCGAACTCGCGCATCTCACCTCGACATTCTCCGAATATGTATGGAGCGGGAGGTAAATGGTTAGCCTCCACCGTCAAGGAGGAGGACATCACCAAACTGCGCAGCGCCGGATACCTTTCCGGCGATATCGCGCATCGGCTGCCCGACGAGGGGCAGCTCATCCCTACCCCCGGGCCTCATGAGAGGGTCGTCTTCCTTCCCCACTTCCTTCGCGGACTGGTCTTTCCGCTCCATCCATTTGTCCGGGGGATCATGTTTTACTACGGCCTGGATTTCCACGATCTGGCGCCGAACTTTATCCTCAACATCTCGGCGTTTATCGTCGTGTGCGAGGCCTTTCTCTGCATCCGGCCCCACTTCGGCTTGTGGCTCAAGACCTTTAACGTCAAGCCGAAGGTTGTGAAGGGTACGCAAGCGGAATGCGGAGGCGCCATGTTGGGCAAATTGCCCAACGTCCCTTGGCTAGAAGGGACCTTCGTGGACTCCGTCAAGGGGTGGCAATCGGGGTGGTTCTATATCACCGAGCCGCGCAAATCCACATGGGCGGCGGCCCCCGAGTTTAGATCTGGCATCCCCACGCAGCTCACCTCCTGGAAAGAGAAGGGCTTGCAGTGGGGGAATCCGGTGGAGGTGACGGGACTCCGAGCATGTATCAAGAAGATGGTGAGCAATAAGCTCAGGCTCGTCGACGTGGTCCAAGTCATGCTCATCCGGCGGATCCTCCCATGCCAAGAACGGGCATTTAATTTGTGGGAGTTCAATCCGGAACATCAGCAGGCGCTAAACGGGCTCTTCGATACAACATACGAAGGCGCCTGGAGGGTGCTGTTCAAGGGCGCCAAAGCCCCCGCGTCCGCGACCAAAGACCGCGGATTCAGCTCGCAGAATCCAACTGACGAGGTAAGTGATTCAACCCCATTACGGGACACTTGTGATAATTAGATTGACTCTAGTGAGGCTTCATTCTGCCTCTTCCTTTGACAGGAATGGATGGAGGAGGCCAAGCTGCTCATCAGCCCGGCTCCCATGCCAGAAGACCCAGCGAATGCCCGCTTAACAGGGCTGCTGGTTTCGGCACCGCACGTGGTGCCGGAGAAGAAGGCCAAGAAGGTGGCCGCGGGGACTCGAAAGAGTTCCCGCAATCAGGCGTCTGACGACAACGAGGACTCCTCTCCTGAAGACGAGGAGGAGGAGTACTCTCTCCCTGAGGAGGGAGAGAAGAAAAGGAAGGCTTCCCCCAGCGGGGGGGCCGAAGGGTCCAAGAGGGGGAGAACTATCCCCCCGGACAGTTCCGCCAACATCAGCGTTGGTGAGGATGAGCGGCCTCCAAGGGCCAGGCGTCCGGCAAGATCGTAAGTATCCGGATCCTTGATGTGTAATTACTTTTATGTCGCGTAGTATCCTTCTAACGCCGCATTCTGCCCGTAGTCCGGCCAATGATGATCTCCCCGACTCATCGAGCGGGTCATTGGCCTCGTCGGATGTGAATTCCATCCCGACTGCCTCCACCCCACGCGCCAACGAGGACGTCGAGGTGGGATCCCAGAGAGGGACCCATCAGGAGGAGGCTCCGGAGGCGCCGTCAGGCAGCCCCCCGGACTTCGTGCCGGACACTACATCGGAACCCACAGTGGTTCCAGAGTCTGGCAAGCAGCCCCTTCGAAAGAAGGGCAGGACCGTGACGCCGGCAGCCTCCGTCCAACCGGAGGCGCCGGATAACCTGCTGGAGGCGCTTAAAGGCGCTTCCATCGAGGAAGAACACCGCACCATCATGAGTGCGGTGATTGAGAAGGTTCAGCTCGCGAAAAGCGGGCTGACCGAAGTCTGCAGTAGCCTTTTAATAGGCTTTGAGGTAAGAAGTAAAAATTATGTAATATAATACCGCATAGACAGTAGCCCCTGATGCTTAGTTCGGTGTTCGGAAAGAAAAGCCGGACTAAGGATCTATAACAAGATATACGCAGGGTTGCCTAAAATATGTCAATATGGGTTTGCAGGCTGCACTACTGACCTCTGCCGCACTAACGGCGAAGGTTGACGTGCTGAAAAAGGATCTCGAGTAGTCCGAGCAAGAGCTCGGCCATGCAAAGAAGCAACTTGAGGAAAAAGAAAGTGAGTAACACCTCTTTGAATAAGTACCTTACAAAAAAGGATTTTGGTTGCAAATAAAATTAACAAGGATAATATGTGCATTGCAGGGGCCACTAACGAGGTGGCAACCCTGAAGGATGCTGTGTCCGCGGCCGAACACAATGCGGCCGCGGAACGGGCTGAGCGAGAAAAGCAAGAGGCGCGGGTGGCGGAAGTTCGGCAAGAGCTCCAGGTTCTCATGGAAAAACATGAGAGTTTGGAGCGTGACTCCAAGACTCGAGAGTCCGAGCTTGCCTCGGCTCTCGAAAGTGCCAAGTCCGCCAAGGCCGAGGCCCATAAGGCCCTTCAGAAGGTTGAGGACATAAATAAGATAGCGGCGGGTAAGGCGTTTTTCATGCAAAGCAGGCATGTTAATGTGGACTACCTGATACTTACCCGAATTCGGAGCTCTCCAGGGGCGTTTGCAGATCTGCCGAGTAGTGCGGCTGATGCCGCCGCATTCTATCGTGGCGAGGAGGGGAGCTCGACGGAGAAGGTCTTCTGGTCTCAGTATACTGAGGCCGGCCATCCGGTGCCCCCAAGCGACCAGCTGAAGCAGCTGGTCGAACTCCACAAGGTAGCTGAGGAGGCCATGAAGGGCCTCATAGTCCGGTTGTGGCCTGGACAGGCCATGCCTGGTAGCTACTTTGGCCTCGTGCGGCGGCTGGTGGATGCATACCCTAGGCTGGATGTAGTCAAGCGCTCCGCCTGTATCGAAGGTGCTCGTCGGGCCCTTGCCCGCATAAAGGTGCAATGGGGCAAATTGGATGCGGAGAAGCTTCTCACGGACCCACCGCCACCGGGCAAGGAGTATCGCACGCCGGAGAAGTATTATAATATTATCCTGAAGGGAGCCTGCAATATTGCAGATGAGTGCTCCCGAAATGTAATCTTTGAGTGAACTCGCTGTTTATTTATCCTGTGCGCTGAAAACTTCGTTCATATGCGCCATGAGCAACGCTTGTTTAATTTAAAATATTACCTTCTGTGCGGCCGTTTATAAAATCTGAGAGATGGCAAGTCATTGGCTTCAGCCCCCAAGCCACAAGTGCTGGGGTGTTCGGTGATAAACTTGAGCACTCTTGTTCCCATATTTGGGTCCATCTAGGGAGGCGCTCAACACGACGAACAAGGCGACCGGACTTATAATGCTTGAACACTCTCACTTAGCCATATAATTCTATAATTTTAAATTTCGGCGAAGCCCCTGGTATTCGGAAGACCGAATCCGGGGCGCTATCCACGCCTTCATCGGACATAATCCGGAACTTCGCTCGAAGCGGCGTGAGTCTTTAAGGACCCGTAAAAACCTCTCGAACAGCGACCAGTCTCTCGCCTTATCATGCCGGTCAGTTTTAGCTTTCTCCACTGAGGCGTTAACCCGGCTCAACCGGGGCGCAATTGCAGTGGTTCTCCCAGTGCTACCTTAGCCGACAGAATGGAAACGTAAGGTGCCAAACATGGGAGCCGGGCAAACCCAACTATTGACCCAAGACATGATTCGGAGCTGATTCATATAATGCTATAAGTTCGGGGTGCCGCACTTGTGAAAGTGTTCGGACTTTATCACACCATAGAGTGGGGACATAAGCCCCTGGTGTATTATGCCGTACCAAAAATATACGGGTGCCAGAATGTCATATAATGAACATATATATATATATATATATATAATGTAATGCAATTGCGATCATAAAGGTGCTGCATTATTAATGAAAGAAAAAGTCTGCTAGTAGAGCGGACTGATACAAGTAGTGCGGTAAGCAAGGGATTTGGACTAAATAAACATGTCCCCCTCCAGGGATCAGCTGCGGATTTGGTGTATATAATTGAATTTAATGCTCGTAATTGAGACCACCTGAGTGTTCGACGCGGCCTTCTTTAGTCCCTGACTGTTGCATCAAGAGTTCGGCAGGTTCACCGCCGGACAGGGCTTCTGGTGAACGGAGTCCTGTGTACAAAAGATAAGAAAAATAATAATAAAAGAGGAGCACATGTGCGAGCCCCTGGTGTGGTCGAACCGTACTTTGGGTCCGTTGTGATCGTGCCCCCTCCCCTGTGCCCATGGTATCTCCAAAGCGTAATGATGTACGCGGAGTGTTGTTCTTGCGATCATACGCGGGCGAGGGTTGGGGCCGCATTGCTACGCGTGCTCTGATCGTGCCAGGTGGTCTTGGTTGATATTGCTCCGGGCGCGCTTTGCTGTATCCGGCCGTTTAACGGCCGGACTCGAGAATTGCCTTAGAAGGCTGCTCTGTACTTCTGCCGCGAGAGCCGCTGTATGTTCCTCCATTCGGAGGGAGCGTTCCGTATTCCCATTGACCATGATGACTCCACGAGGGCCTGGCATCTTGAGCTTTAGGTATGCATAGTGCGGCACCGTGTTGAATTTGGCAAACGCGGTTCGTCCGAGCAGAGCGTGATAGCCGCTGCGAAACGGGACTATGTCGAAGACTAACTCTTCGCTCCGGAAATTATCCGGGGATCCGAAGACCACTTCCAGTGTGACTGAGCCTGTACAGTTGGCTTCCACTCCTAGTATGACACCTTTAAAGGTTGTCTTTGTAGGTTTAATCCTTGATGGGTCTATGCCCATTTTGCGCACTGTATCCTGATAAAGCAGGTTCAGGCTACTGCCGCCGTCCATCAGGACTCTCGTGAGGTGAAACCCATCGACGATTGGGTCTAAGACCAATGCGGCGAATCCGCCATGACGTATGCTGGTCGGATGGTCTCTTCGATCGAAAGTGATCGGACAAGAGGACCATGGGTTGAACTTTGGGGCGACTGGCTCCATCGCATAGA
This sequence comes from Triticum timopheevii, assembly GCA_963921465.1. NCBI lineage: Eukaryota > Viridiplantae > Streptophyta > Magnoliopsida > Poales > Poaceae > Triticum > Triticum timopheevii. The sequence goes on from OY997274.1 coordinate 521,604,681, forward strand.
CGTCCCTTAATGCGCGTTTCCTCTCCCTTTTGGGTATATGGGTCGCGTATATCATATTCACCGTCCGTACTTGTCGGGGAAAACCTTTCTATCCTCTGTTGTTCGGCGGCCGGGTCTCTTCCTCGTCGTCGCTATTTAGCCCCTTGTCATTGTTTTCGGCAATTAACTTGCCGGCCTGCTTGAACACCCAGCAATCTCTATTGGTGTGGTTGGCTGGCTTTTCAGGGGTGCCATGTATCTGGCATGAGCGGTCGAGTATTCGGTCCAGATTGGACGGACCCGGAATGGTTCTTTTAAATGGCTTCTTCCGTTGACCGGGTTTAGAGCCTCGGAATCCGGCATTGATCGCCGTATCCTCCTTATCGTCGCTGTTAATTCGGCGCTTGTTTTTGTTTCGACGTGACCTGCCGTTGTTGTCCTTAGTATCCGGACTGCCAGAATTTTTACGGAGATTGTTGCTGCGGGCTAGCCAGCTGTCCTCTTCCGCACAAAAGCGGGTCATTAATGATGTGAGGGCTGCCATGGATTTCGGCTTTTCCTGCCCCAGGTGCCGGGCTAGCCATTCGTCCTGGATGTTATGTTTGAAGGCTGCAAGGGCCTCTGCGTCCGGACAATCGACGATTTGATCTTTCTTCGTCAAGAACCGTGTCCAGAATTGTCTGGCCGATTCGTCTGGCTGCTGAATGATGTGGCTTAGGTCATCGGCGTCTGGTGGTCGCACATACGTTCCTTGGAAGTTATCAAGGAATGCGGCCTCCAGGTCCTTTCAACACCCAATTGACTCTGCGGGCAAGCTGTTAAGCCAATGCCGAGCTGTTCCTCTAAGCTTGAGTGGGAGGTACTTTATGGCATGGAGATCATCGCCACGGGCCATACGGATGTGGAGAAGATAGTCTTCGATACACACCGCGGGGTCTGTTGTGCCATCGTAAGATTCAATGTTTATGGGTTTAAACCCTTCGGGGATCTGATGATCCATTACTTCGTCAGTGAAGCATAACGGGTGTGCGGCGCCCCTGTATTGAGCAATATCGCGACGCAGCTCGAGAGAGCGCTGTCTGCTGTGTTCTGCCCGGCCGGGGTTATTGTATCCGGCACGACGGTATTCGTCATGGGTCGTAGGGCGCCCCCATGATCCATAGATGGATCTGGATTGTCTTGCTTTGTCCTCCAATATGTCTCGCAAGTCCGGCGCGTTCCCTCTCGGCTTCGTACTTTTGGAGCGATGCCGGGGTATAGTTTTGGCTGGGGGCCTGGATGCCTCTCTCTCACGACCACGGGGTGGTCGGTCAGCCATATCGTGCGCTGGTGATGGATGTATGTATGCTTCCTCCTCTAATCGGGGGAGCAGCTTGCGTTTTGGGTAACTTCTGGAGGGACGTTCGAGTTTATACTCTTCGGCCGCGAGGACCTCGGTCCATCAATCGGCCAGCATGTCCTGATCAGCTTGAAGCTGCTGCTGCTTTTTCTTTAGGCTGTTTGCTGTGGCGATAAGCCTGCGCTTGAAGCGCTCTTGTTCAACGGGATCCTCGGGTACGACAAATTCGTCGTCGTTGAGGCTTGCTTCGTCTTCGGAGGGAGGCATATAATTATGATCCTCGACCTCTTCGTCTGCCACCCCCTCATGAGGGCTTGCTTCTGCATCCTCTTGCGCTGAGTCTTGCTGGAGGGGATTGTCTTCGGCACTCTCTGGAGTATTATTATCTCCTGTGCCGGAATCTCCGTTTTTGCTGTGGCGAGATTTAGAGCGGCGCCGCTGACGCCGGCGCTTGGGCTGTTTCTTTAAGGAATCTGCCTCCGCTGTTCCTTCGCCGTCCCCATCTTTTGGGGTATCCACCATGTATACGTCATATGACAAGGTGGCCTTCTAGTGCCCTGTGGGCGCTAGTTCCTGTTCGTCTCCGGCATCGTCGTCCATAGCGTCGATGTCTTCGGAGTCGTAGTCTAGCATGTCGGTTAGATCGTCGACAGTGGCTACAAAGTGGGTGGTGGGTGGGCTCTGAATTTCTTCGTCGTCCGCATCCCAACCATCCTGGCCATAATCCGGCCAGGACTCTCCTGATAACGAGAGATGCTTTAGTGAATTTAAGATATCGCCGAAAGGCGAGCATTGGAAGATGTCCGCGGCGGTGAATTCCATAACCGGCGCCCAATCCGGATCGATTGGTAGGGGCGCGGGAGGTTCGGAGTCCGGCGAGGAGTCCGGCGCCTCGGAATCACGAGTTTCACAGGGGACAAGATTAGTGTCCGGCTCCATCGCCGTGGATGTTGAAGCCCCCAGGGCGGCGTCTATCCACCGACCCTCGATCTAGGCGATCGGCTCCGGGCTAATAGCCGAAGCGGATCCGTGTGCGGCCACCAAGGCACTGTTCGGCGGCAGAGCTAGATCATGCCCATCGTCCCAGTGCGGCGCGCTTAGCTGTGGCTCGAGTCCGTCAAGGATCAAGTCTCCTCGGACATCGGCCGTGAAGTTTAAGCTTCCAAATCTGACCTGACGGCCAGGGGCATAGCTTTCGATCTGCTCCAGATGGCCAAGCGAATTGGCCCGCAGTGCGAAGCCGCCGAATACGAAGATCTGTCCGGGGAGAAAAGTCTCACCCTGGGCAGCGTTGTAGGTTGAAGATGCCATCAAGCCTATTGGTGACGACACAAAGGAACTCTCAATGAAAGCACCAATGTCGGTGTCAAAACCGGCGGATCTCGGGTAGGGGGTCCCGGACTGTGCGTCTAGGCGGATGGTAACAGGAGACGAGGGACACGATGTTTTTACCCAAGTTCGGTCCCTCTCGATGGAGGTAAAACCCTACGTCCTGCTTGATTAATATTGATGATATGGGTAGTACAAGAGTAGATCTACCACGAGATCAAGGAGGCTAAACCCTAGAAGCTAGCCTATGGTATGATTGTATGTTGTGTATGTTGTCCTACGGACTAAAGCCCTCTGGTTTATATAGATACCCGAGAGGGCTAGGGTTACACAGAGTCGGTTACAATAGTAGGAGATCTACGTATCCGTATCGCCAAGCTTGCCTTCCACGCCAAGTAAAGTGCCTTCCGGACACGAGCCGGAGCCTTCAATCTTGTATCTTCGTAGTCTTGGAGTCCGGCGGACATTGATAGTCTGGCTGTCCGAACACCCCCTAGTCCAGGACTCCCTCAAACACCGCACTATCATGAGTGCGGTGATTGAGAAGGTTCAGCTCGCTAAGAGCGGGCTGACCGAAGCCTGCAGCAGCCTTTTAACAGGCTTTGAGGTAAGAAGTTAAAATTATGTAATGTAATACCGCATAGATAGTAGCCCCTGATGCTTAGTTCAGTGTTCGGAAAGAAAAGCCGGACTAAGGATCTATAACAAGATATACGCAGGGTTGCCTAAAATATGTCAATATGGGTTTGCAGGCTGCACTGCTGACCTCTGCCGCACTAACGGCGGAGGTTGACGTGCTAAAGAAGGATCGCGAGCGGTCCGAGCAAGAGCTCGGCCATGCAAAGAAGCAGCTCGAGGAAAAAGAAGGTGAGTAACACCTCTTTGAATAAGTACCTTACAGAAAAGGATTTTGGTTGCAAATAAAATTAACAAGGATAATATGTGTATTACAGGGGCCACTAACGAGGTGGCAGCCCTGCGGAATGCTGTGTCCGCGGCCGAACGCAATGCGGCTGAGGAACGGGCTGAGCGAGAAAAGCAAGAGGCACATGTGGCGGAAGTTCGGCAAGAGCTCCAGGTTCTCATGGAAAAACATGAGGGTTTGGAGCGTGACTCCAAGACTCGAGAGTCCGAGCTTGCCTCGGCTCTCGAAAGTGCCAAGTCCGCCAAGGCCGAGGCCCGTAAGGCCCTTCAGGAGGTTGAGGACATAAAGAAGATAGCGGCGGGTAAGGCGTTTTTCATGCAAAGCAGGCATGTTAATGTGAACTACCTGATACTTACCCGAATTCGGAGCTCTCCAGGGGCGTTTGCAGATCTGCCGCGTAGTGCGTCTGATGCCGCCGCATTCTATCGTGGCGAGGAGGGAAGCTCGACGGAGAAGGTCTTCTGGTCTCAATATACTGAGGCCGACCATCCGGTGCCCCCAAGCGACCAGCTGAAGCAGCTGGTCGAACTCCACAAGGTAGCTGAGGAGGCCATGAAGGGCCTCATAGTCCGGCTGTTGCCTGGATAGGCCATGCCTGGTAGCTACTTTGTCCTCGTGCGGCGGCTGGTGGATGCATGCCCCAGGCTGGATGTAGTCAAGCACTCCGCCTATATCGAAGGTGCTCGTCGGGCCCTTGCCCGCATAAAGGTGCAATGGGGAAAATTGGATGCGGAGAAGCTTCTCACAGATCCACCGCCGCCGGGCAAGGAGTATCGCATGCCAGAGAAGTATTATAAAATTGTCCTGAAGGGAGCCTGCAATATTGCAGATGAGTGCTCCCGAAATGTAATCTTTGAGTGAACTCGCTGTTTATTTATCCTGTGCGCTGAAAACTTCGTTCATATGCGCCATGAGCAATGCTTGTTTAATTTAAAATATTACCTTCTGTGCGGCCGTTTGTAAAATCTGAGAGATGGCAAGTCGTTGGCTTCAGCCCCCAAGCCACAAGTGCTGGGGTGTTCGGGATAAACTTGAGCACTCTTGTTCCCATTTTTGGGTCCATCTAGGGAGGCGCTCAACACGATGAACAAGGCAACCGGACTTATAATGCTTGAACACTCTCACTTAGCCATAGAATTCTATAATTTTAAATTTCAGCGAAGCCCCTAGTATTCGGAAGACTGAATCCGGGGCGCTATCCACGCCTTCATCGGACATTATCCGGAACTTCGCTCGAAGCGGCGTGAGTCTTTAAGGACCCGAAAAAACCTCTCGAACAGCGACCAGTCTCTCGCCTTATCATGCCAGTTAGTTTTAGCTTTCTCCACTGAGGCGTTAAGCCGGCTCAACCGGGGCGCAATCGCAGTGGTTCTCCCAGTGCCACCTTAGCCGACAGAATGGAACGTAAGGCACCAAAACGTGGGAGCCGGGCAAACCCAACTATTGACCCAATACATGATTCGGAGCCGATTCATATAATGCTATAAGTTCGGGGTGCCGCACTTGTGAAAGTGTTCGGACTTTATCACACCATAGAGTGGGGAACATAAGCCCCTGGTGTATTATGCCGTACCAAAATATACGGGTGCCAGATGTCATATAATGAGCATATATATATATATAAAATGTTATGCAATTGCGATCATAAAGGCGTTGCATTATTAATAAAAGAAAAGTCTGCAAGTAAAGCGGACTGATACAAATAGTGCGGTAAGCAAGGGATTTGGACTAAATAAACATGTCCCCCTCCAGGGATGAGCTGCGGATTTGGTGTATATAATTGAATTTAATGCTCGTAATTGAGACCACCTGAGTGTTCGACGTGGCCTTCTTTAGTCCCTGACTGTTGCATCATGAATTCGGCAGGTTCCCCGCCGGACAGGGCTTCTAGTTGACAGAGTCCTGTGTACAAAAGGGAAGAAAAATAATAAATAAAAAAAGAGGGGCACATTTGCGAGCCCCCGGTGTGGTCGAACCGCACTCTGGGTCCGTTGTGATCGTGCCCCCTCCCCTGTGCCCATGGTATCTCCAAAGCGTAATGATGTACGTGGAGTGTTATTCTTGCGATCATACGCGGGCGAGGGTTGGGGCCGCATTGCTACGCGTGCTCTGATCGCGCCAGGTGGTCTTGGTTGGCTGTATGTTCCTCCGTTCGGAGGGAGCATTCCGTATTCCCATTGACCGTGATGACTCCACGAGGGCTTGGCATCTTGAGCTTTAGGTATGCATAGTGCGGCACCGCGTTGAATTTCGCAAACGCGGTTCGCCCGAGCAGGGCGTGATAGCCGCTGCGAAACGGGACTATGTCGAAGATTAGCTCTTCGCTCCGGAAATTATCCGGGGATCCGAAGACCACTTCCAGTGTGACTGAGCCTGTGCAGTTGGCTTCTACTCCTGGTATGACACCTTTAAAGGTTGTCTTTGTAGGTTTAATCCTTGATGGGTCTATGCCCATTTTGCGCACTGTATCCTGATAAAGCAGGTTCAGGCTACTGCCGCCGTCCATCAGAACTCTCGTGAGGTGGAACCCATCGACGATTGGATCTAAGACCAATGCGGCGAATCTGCCATGGCGTATGCTGGTCGGATGGTCTCTTCGATCGAAAGTGATCGGACAAGAGGACCATGGGTTGAACTTTGGGGCGACTGGCTCCATCGCATAGACGTCCCTTAATGCGCATTTCCTCTCCCTCTTGGGTATGTGGGTCGCGTATATCATATTCACCGTCCGTACTTGTGGGGGAAAACCCTTCTGTCCTCTGTTGTTCGGCGGCCGGGTCTCTTCCTCGTCATCGCTATTTAGCCCCTTGTCATTGTTTTCGGCAATTAACTTGCCGGCCTGCTTGAACACCCAGCAATCTCTATTGGTGTGGTTAGCTGGCTTTTTAGAGGTGCCATGTATCTGGCATAAGCGGTCGAGTATTCGGTCCAGATTGGACGGACCCGGAATGGTTCTTTTAAATGGCTTCTTCCGTTGACCGGGTTTAGAGCCTCGGAATCCGGCATTGACCGCCGTATCCTCCTTATCGTCGCCGTTAATTCGGCGCTTGTTTTTGTTTCGACGTGACCTGCCGTTGTTGTCCTTAGTATCCGGACTGCCAGAATTTTTACGGAGATTGTTGCTATGGGCTAGCCAGCTGTCCTCTCCCGCACAAAAGCGGGTCATTAACGATGTGAGGGCTGCCATGGATTTCGGCTTTTCCTGCCCCAGGTGCCGGGCTAGCCATTCGTCCCGGATGTTATGTTTGAAGGCTGCAAGGGCCTCTGCGTCCGGACAATCGACGATTTGATTTTTCTTTGTCAAGAACCGTGTCCAGAATTATCTGGTCGATTCGTCTGGCTGCTGAATGATGTGGCTTAGGTCATCGGCGTCTGGTGGTCGCACATATGTGCCTTGGAAATTATCAAGGAATGCGGCCTCCAGGTCTTCCCAACACCCAATTGACTCTGCGAGCAAGCTGTTAAGCCAATGCCGAGCTGGTCCTTTAAGCTTGAGTGGGAGGTACTTTATGGCATGGAGATTGTCGCCGCGGGCCATATGGATGTGGAGAAGATAGTCTTCGATCCATACCGGGGGGTCTGTTGTGCCATCGTAAGATTCGATGTTTACGGGTTTAAACCCTTCGGGGATCTGATGATCCATTACTTCATCAGTGAAGCATAACGGGTGTGCGGCACCCCTGTATTGAGCGATATGGCGACGCAGCTCGAGAGAGCGCTGTCTGCTGTTTTCGGCCCGGCCGGGGTTATTGTATCCGGCACGACGGTATTCGTCATGGGTCGTAGGGCACCCACATGATCCATAGATGGATCTCGATTCCTTGCTTTGTTCTCCAATATGTCTCGCAAGTCCGGCGCGTTCCCTCTTGGCTTCGTACTTTTGGAGCGATGCTGGGGTATGGTCCTGGCTGGGGGCCTGGATGCCTCTCTGTCACGACCACGGGGTGGTCGGTCAGCCATATCGTGCGCTGGTGACGGAGGTACGTATGCTTCCTCCTCTAATCGGGGGAGCAGCTTGCGTTTTGGGTAACTTTTGGAGGGACGTTCAAGATTATACTCTTCGGCCGCGAGGACCTCGGTCCATCGATCGGCCAGCAGGTCTTGATCAGCTTGAAGCTGCTGCTGCTTTTTCTTTAGGCTGTCTGCTGTGGCGATAAGCCTGCGCTTGAAGCGCTCTTGTTCGATGGGATCCTCGGGTACGACGAATTCGTCATCGTTGAGGCTTGCTTCGTCTTCGGAGGGAGGCATATAATTATGATCCTCAACCTCTTCATCTGCCGCCCCCTCATGAGGGCTTGCTTCTGCATCCTCCTGCGCTGAGTCTTGCTGGAGGGGATTGTCTTCGGCACTCTCTGGGGTATTATTATCTCCTATGCCGGAATTTCCATTCTTGCTGTGGCGAGATTTAGAGCGGCGCCACTGACGTCGGCGCTTGGGCTGTTTCTTTAAGGGATCTGCCTCCGCTGTTTCTTCGCCGTCCCCATCTTTTGGGGTATCCACCATGTATACGTCATATGACGAGGTGGCCTTCCAGTGCCCTGTGGGCGCTGGTTCCTGTTCGTCTCCGGCATCGTCGTCCATAGCGTCGATGTCTTCGGAGTCGTAGTCTAGCATGTCGGTTAGATCATCGACAGTGGCTACAAAGTGGGTGGTGGGTGGGCTCTGAATTTCTTCGTCGTCCGTATCCCATCCATCCTGGCCATAATCCGGCCAGGACTCTCCTGATAACGAGAGATGCTTTAGTGAATTCAAGATATCGCCGAAAGGCGAGCATTGGAAGGTGTCCGCGGCGGTGAATTCCATAACCGGCGCCCAATCCGGATCGATTGGCAGGGGCGCGGGAGATTCGGAGTCCGGCGAGGAGTCCGGCGCCTCGGAATCACAAGTTTCGCAGGGGGCAAGATTAGTGTTCGGCTCCATCGCCGTGGATGTTGAAGCCCCCAGGGCGGCGTCTATCCACCGGCCCTCGATCTGGGCGATCGGCTCCGGGCTAATGGCCGAAGCGGATCCGTGTGCGGCCACCAAGGCACTGTTCGGCGGTAGAGCTAGATCATGCCCATCGTCACAGTGCGGCGCGCTCGGCTGTGGCTCGGGTCCGTCGAGGATCAAGTCTCCGCGGACATCGGCCGTGAAGTTTAAGCTTCCAAATCTGACCTGACGGCCAGGGGCGTAGCTTTCGATCTGCTCCAGATGGCCAAGTGAATTGGCCCGCAGTGCGAAGCCGCCGAATACGAAGATCTGTCCGGGGAGAAAAGTCTCACCCTGGACGGCGTTGTTGGTTGAAGATGCCATCAAGCCTATCGGTGACGACACAGAGGAACTCTCAATGAAAGCACCAATGTCGGTGTCAAAACCGGCGGATCTCGGGTAGGGGTCCCGAACTGTGCGTCTAGGCGGATGATAACAGGAGACGAGGGACACGATGTTTTTACCCAGGTTCGGGCCCTCTTGATGGAGGTAAAACCCTACGTCCTGCTTGATTAATATTGATGATATGGGTAGTACAAGAGTAGATCTACCACGAGATCAAGGAGGCTAAACCCTAGAAGCTAGCCTATGGTATGATTGTTGTAATGTATGTTGTCCTACGGACTAAAGCCCTCCGGTTTATATAGACACCGGAGAGGGCTAGGGTTACACAGAGTCGGTTACAATGGTAGGAGATCTACATATCCGTATCGCCAAGCTTGCCTTCCACGCCAAGGAAAGTACCATCCGAACACGAGCCGGAGTCTTCAATCTTGTATCTTCGTAGTCTTGGAGTCCGGCGGACATTGATAGTCCGGCTGTCCGGACACCCCCTAGTACAAGACTCCCTCACCTGGACTAGGGGGTGTCCGGATAGCCGGACTATCATTATCGGCCGGACTCCAAGACTATGAAGATACAAGATTGAAGACTTCGTCCCGTGTCCGGATGGGACTTTCCTTGGCGTGGAAGGCAAGCTTGGCGATACGGATATGTAGATCTCCTACCATTGTAACCGACTCTGTGTAACCCTAGTCCTCTCCGGTTTCTATATAAACCGAAGGGTTTTGGTCCGTAGGACGACAACCATTACAACAATCATACCATAGGCTAGCTTCTAGGGTTTAGCCTCCTTGATCTCGTGGTAGATCCACTCTTGTACTACCCATATCATCAATATCAATCAAGCAGGAGTAGGGTTTTATCTCCATCGAGAGGGCTCGAACCTGGGTAAAAACATCGTGTCCCTTGTCTCCTGTTACCATCTGCCTAGACGCACAGTTCGGGACCCCCTACCCGAGATCCGCCGGTTTTGACACCGACATTGGTGCTTTCATTGAGAGTTCCTCTATGTCGTCACCGATAGGCTTGATGGCTTCTTCAATTAACAACAACGCAGTCCAGGGTAAGACTTTCCTCCCCGGACAGATCTTCGTATTCGGCGGCTTCGCACTGTGGGCCAATTCACTTGGCCATCTGGAGCAGATCGAAAGCTACGCCTCTGGCCATCAGGTCAGATTTGGAAGCCTAAACTTCATGGCGGACATCCGTGGAGACTTGATCTTCGATGGATCCGAGCCGCAGCCGAGCGTGCCGCACTGTCACGATGGGCATGATCTAACTCTGCTGCCGGACAGTACCTTGGAGGCCGCACATGAATCCGCTCCGACCCATAGTACGGAGGCGATCGCGCAGATCGAGGACGGGTGGCTGGACACCGCCTCGGGAGCTGCAACCGCTACGGTGATGGAGCCAAATACTAACCTTGTCCCTTATAAAGCTCGTGACTCCGAGGCGCCGGACTCCTTGCCGGACTCCGAACCTCCTGCGCCCCTGCCAATCGAATCCGATTGGGCGCCGATCATGGAGTTCACCGCTGCGGACATCTTTCAGCAATCACCCTTTGGCGACATCCTAAATTCGCTAAAGCATCTCTCGCTATCAGGAGAGCCCTGGCCGGACTGCGGCCAGGATGGTTGGGATGCGGACGGCAAAGAAATTCAAAGCCCACCCACCACCCAATTTGTAGCCACTGTCGACGATCTAACCGACTTGCTAGACTACGACTCCGAAGACATCGACGGTATGGACGACGATGCCGGAGACGATCAAGAACCAGCACCTACAGGGCACTGGAAGACCACCTCGTCATACGACATATACATGGTGGATACCCCACAGGATGGGGACGGCGAAGAAGCAGCGAAGGCAGATTCCTTAAAGAAACAGCCCAAGCGCCGACGTCAGCGGCGCCGCTCTAAATCCCGCCACAGCAAGAATGGAGATTCCAGCACAGGAGATAACAACACCCCAGAAAGTGCCGAAGACAACCCCCTCCAGCAAGATTCAGCGCAGGAGGATGCAGAAGCCAGCCCCCACGAGAGAGCGGCAGACGAAGAGGTCAAGGATGATAATTACATACCTCCCTCCGGAGACGAGGCAAGCCTCGACGACGACGAATTCGTCGTACCTGAGGATCCCGTCGAACAAGAGCATTTCAAACGCAGGCTAATGGCCATGGCAAATAGCCTAAAGAAAAAGCAGCAACAGCTTCAAGCTGATCAAGACCTGCTGGCCGACAGATGGACCGAGGTCCTCGCGGCCGAAGAGTATGAACTCGAACGCCCCTCCAAAAGCTACCCAAAACGCAAGTTGCTCCCCCGATTAGAGGAGGAGGCATATAAACCTTCATCACCAGCGCACAATACGGCAGACCAACCACCTCGTGGCCGCGACAAAGAGGCATCTAGGCCCTCCACCCAGGCCGTACCCCGGCTCCGCTCGAAAAGTACGAAGCCACGAGGGAATGCGCCGGACTTGCAGGATATATTGGAGGACAAGGCAAGACAATCCAAATCTATCTATGGATCACGTGGGCGCCCCACGACCCACGACGAATACCGTCGTGCCGGATACAGCAACTCCGGCCGGGCCGAACAAAGCAGACAATGCTCTCTTGAGCTACGTCGTGATATTGCTCAATATAGAGGCGCCGCATACCCACTATGCTTCACAGACGAAGTAATGGATCATCAAATCCCTGAAGGGTTTAAACCCGTCAACATTGAATCCTACGATGGCACAACAGACCCCGCGGTTTGGATCGAGGATTATCTCCTTCATATCCATATGGCCCGCGGTGACGATCTCCACGCCATCAAATATCTCCCGCTCAAGCTTGAAGGACCAGCTCGGCATTGGCTTAACAGCCTACCCGCAGAGTCAATTGGGTGTTGGGAGGAACTGGAAGCCGCATTCCTCGACAACTTCCAGGGCACATATGTGCGACCACCAGACGCCGATGACCTAAGCCACATAATTCAGCAGCCAGACGAATCGGCCAGACAATTCTGGACACGGTTCTTAACAAAGAAAAATCAAATCGTCGACTGTCCGGATGCAGAGGCCCTCGCAGCCTTCAAACATAACATCCGCGACGAGTGGCTGGCCCGGCACCTAGGACAGGAAAAGCCGAAATCCATGGCAGCCCTCACATCACTAATGACCCGCTTCTGTGCGGGAGAAGACAGCTGGCTAGCCCGCAGCAACAACCTTAGCAAAAATGCTGGCAGTCCGGATACTAAGGACCACAATGGCAGGTCGCGTTGAAACAAAAACAAACGCCGCGTTAACGGCGATAACAATGAGGATACGGCAGTCAACGCCGGATTCCGAGGCTCTAAACCCGGTCAGCGGAAGAAGCCATTCAAAAGAACCATTCTGGGTCGGTCCAATTTGGACCGAATACTCGAACGCTCTTGCCAGATACATGGCACCCCCGAAAAGCCAGCTAACCACACCAACAGGGATTGTTGGGTATTCAAGCAGGCAGGCAAGTTAATTGCCGAAAACAATGACAAGGGGCTGCACAGCGACGATGAGGAAGAGACCCGGCCGCCGAACAGTAGAGGACAGAAGGGTTTCCCCCCACAAGTGCGGACGGTAAACATGATATACGCAACCCATATACCCAAGAGGGAGCGGAAGCATGCACTTAGGGACGTATATGCGATGGAGCCAGTCGCCCCGAAGTTCAATCCATGGTCCTCTTGCCCGATCACTTTCGATCGAAGAGACCACCCGACCAGTATCCGCCATGGCGGATTCGCCGCATTGGTTTTAGACCCAATCGTCGATGGATTTCACCTCACTAGAGTCCTGATGGACGGCGGCAGCAGCCTGAACCTGCTTTATCAGGATACAGTGCGCAAGATGGGCATAGACCCCTCAAGGATCAAACCTACAAAGACGACCTTCAAAGGCGTCATACCAGGCGTTGAGGCCAATTGTACAGGCTCAGTCACCCTGGAAGTTGTCTTCGGATCCCCGGATAATTTCCGAAGCGAGGAGTTAATCTTCGACATAGTCCCGTTCCGCAGCCGCTATCACGCTTTGCTCGGACGAACCGCGTTCGCAAACTTCAACGCGGTGCCGCATTATGCATACCTCAAGCTCAAGAGGCCAGGCCCTCGTGGAGTCATCATGGTCAACGGAAATACGGAACGCTCCCTCCGAACGGAGGAACACACAGCGACTCTCGCGGCAGAAGTACAGAGTAGCCTTTTAAGGCAATTTTCGAGTCCGGCCGTTAAACGACCGGACACGGCCAAACGCGCCCGGAGCAACATCAATCAAGACTATCTGGCACGTTCCGAGCACGCGTAGCAATGCGGCCCCAACCCCAGCCCTTGCATGATTGCAAGACCAGCTCTCCACGTACATCATTACGCTCTGGAGATACCATGGGCATTGGGGGAGGGGCACGACCACGACAGGCCCAAAATGCGGCTCAACCACACCAGGGGCTCCCAAGTGTGTCGCTCTTTTTATTTTTATTTTTTCTTCTTTTTATACACAGGACTCCGTTCACAAGAGGCCCTGTCCGGCGGCGAACCTGCCGAACTCACGATGCAACAGCCAGGGAGGGACAAAGGCCGCGGCAAACACTCAGGTGGTCTCCATTACGAGCATTACATTTGTTAAATACATCAGTCTGCAGCCCACCCCTGGAGGGGACATGCTTAATTAGTCCAACCCCTTCCTTACCGCACTATTTGTATCGCTCTGCACTCATAGCAGAATTCCTTGGATAAACAATGCAGCACCTTTTGCCTATAATTGCATTACTTTTTTATATATATGTTTATTCTTGACATCTTGCACCCGTACATTTTGGTACGGCCAAATACACCAGGGGCTTATGTTCCACGCATTATGGTGTGATAAGTCCGAACACTTTCACAAGTGCGGCACCCCGAACTTATAGCATTATATGCATCGGCTCCGAATCATGTCTTGGGTCAATAGTTGGGTTTGCCCGGCTCCCATGTTTTGGTACCTTACGTTCCATTCTGTCGGCTAAGGTAGCACTAGGAGAACCACTGCGATTGCGCCCCGGTTGAGCTGGGTGGGCGCCTCAGTGGAGAAAGCTAAAACTGACTGTCATGATAAGGCGAGAGACTGGTCGCTGTTCGAGAGGTCTTTTCGAGTCCCTAAAGACTTATGCCGCTTCGAGCGAAGAACCGGATAATGTCCGGCCAAGGCGTGGATAGCGCCCCGAACTCGGTCTTCCGAATACTAGGGGCTTCGCTAAAATTTAAAATTATAGAATTCTATGGCTAAGTGAGAGTGTTCAAGCATTATAAGTCCGGTTGCCTTGTTCATTGTGTTGAGCGCCTCTCTAGATGGAGCCAAAAATGGGAACAAGAGTGCTCAAGTTTATCCCGAACACCCCAGCACTCATGGCATGGGGGCTGAAGCCGACGACTTGCCATCTCTCAGATTTAATAAACGGCCGCACAGAAGGTAATATTTTAAATCAATAAGCGATGCTTAGCGCATATGAACAAAGTTTTCAGCGCACAGGATAACACATTGCGAGTTTACTCAATAATTACATCTCTGGGGCACTCATCCGCAATCTTGCGGGCACCCTTCAAGACAGTCTTATAGTACATCTCGGGCGTACGATACTCCTTGCCCGCTGGCGGCGCGTCAGTGATAAGCCTCTCCGCATCCAGCCTGCCCCAATGCACCTTTGCGCGGGCAAGGGCCCGACGGGCACCTTCAATACAGGCAGAGCGCTTGATGACTTCCACCCAGGGGCACGCATCCACCAGCCGCCGCACGAGGCCGAAGTAGCTCCCAGGCATGGCCTCTCCAGGCCACAGCCGGACTATGAGGCCCTTCATGGCCTGCTCAGCTACCTTGTGGAGTTCGACCAGCTGCTTCAGCTGGTCGCTAGGGGGCACCGGATGTCCGGCCTCAGCATACTGAGACCAGAAAACCTTCTCCGTTAAGCTCCCCTCCTCGGCTCGGTAGAATGCGGCGGTATCAGACACACTGCGAGGCAGATCTGCAAATGCCCCTGGAGAGCTCCGAATTCGGGTAAGTAACAGGTAATTTACATTAACATGCTTGCTCTGCATGAAAAATGCCTTACCCGCCGCTATTTTCTTCACCGCCTCAATCTCCTGGAGGGCCTTATGGGCCTCGGCCTTAGCGGCTTTGGCACTTTCAAGAGCCGAGGCAAGCTTGGACTCTCGAGTCTTCGAGTCACGCTCCAAACTCTCATGCTTTTCCATGAGAGCCTAGAGCTCTTGCCGCACCTCCGCCACCCGCGCCTCCTGCTTCTCTCGCTCCGTCCGTTTCGCGGCCGCATTGCATTCGGCCGCGGACACGGCCTCCTTCAGGGTTGCCACCTCGTTCGTGGCCCCTGCAGTACCCACGTTATCCTTGTTATTTCTATTGCAACCAAAATCCTTTTCTGTAAGGTATAAATTTAAAAGTGGTGTTACTCACCTTCTTTATCCTCGAGCTGCTTATTGGCAAGGCCGAGCTCTTGCTCGGACCGCTCGAGGTCCTACTTCAAAGCATCGACCTCCGCAGTCAGTGCGGCAGAGGTCAGCAGCGCAGCCTGCAAACCCATATTGACATAATTTTTAGCACTCCTGCGTTTATCTTTTTTAGATCCTCAATCCGGTTTTTCTTTCCGAACACCAAACCGAGCATCAGGGGCTACTGTCTATGCGGTACTACATTACATATTTTAAAACTTCTTACCTCAAAGCCTGTTAGAAGGCTACTGCAGGCTTCGGTCAGCCCGCTCTTGGCGAGCTGAAGCTTCTGAATCACCGCACTCATGATAGTGCGGTGTTCTTCCTTGATGGAAGCGCCGTTGAGCGCCTCCAACAAGTTGTCCGGCGCCTCCGGTTGGACGGAGGTTGCCGGTGTCACGGTCTTGCCCTTCTTACGAAGGGGCCGCCTTCCGGACTCTGGAACCACTACGGGTTCCGGCACGGAGTCCGGCGCAAGGAGGCTGCCTTGTGGCACCTCCGGACCCTCCTCCTGATGGATCCCCTCCTGGGATCCCACCTCGGCGTCTTCAGCGTCGCGAGGGGTAGAGGCAATCAGAATGGAATCTACGTCCGACGGAGCCAACGACCCGCTCGATGAAGCAGGGAGATCATCATCGGCCGGACTACTGGTAGTGTGCGGCATTAGAAGGACACTATGTGACACAAAAGAGAAATTATAAATCATTCAGGAATCCGGACACTTACGATCTTGCCAGAGGCCTGGCCCTTGAGGGCCACTCTTCGTCGCCAACATTGGCATTGGTGGAGCTGTCCGGGGGAATAGTCCTTCCCCTCTTGGACCCTTCGGCCTCCCCTGTTGGGGAAGCCTTCCTCTTCCTCTCTCCCTCCTCTGGGAGAGAGTCCTCTTTCTCCTCCTCGTCTTCGGGGGAGGAGTCCGCCTCGGAGCCATCGGACGATGAGTACGATATCACCTGGCGCCGGGAACTTCTTCGAGTTCCCATGGCCTTCTTCTTGGCCTTCTTCTCCGGCACCACATAGAGTGCCGGGACTAGCAGCCCCGTTAAACGGGCGTCCGCTGGGTCTTCGGGAAGGGGAGCCGGACAGTCTACCTGTCCGGACGTCCTCTGCCAGTCCTGTCAAAGGCATTGGGAGTTTTAGATCCCACATAGAATTAAACTATGAAAGAAAATAAATGTCCCATAGAGGATAACAAAGCTTACCTCGCCGGCTGGGCGCTTGGTGCTGAATCCGCGGTCTTCCGTCGCGGATGCGGGGGCTTCTCCGCCTTTGAACAGCACCCTCCAGGCAGCTTCGTACGTCGTGTCGAAGAGCCCGCTCAAGGCCTGGTGCTGTGCCGGATCAAACTCCCACAAATTGAAGGCCCGTTGTTGGCAGGGGAGAATCCGGCGAATGAGCATGACCTGGATCACGTTGACAAGCTTGAGTTTCTTATTCACCAAGGTCTGGAGACAGGACTGGAGTCCGGTCAGCTCCTCCGAACTGCCCCATAGCAAGCCCTTCTTTTTCCAGGAGGTGAGCTGCATAGGGGCACCAGATCTGAACTCGGGGGCCGCTGCCCATTTAGGGTCCCGCGGCTCAGTGATATAGAACCACCCCGATTGCCACCCTTTGATAGTTTCCACAAAGGCGCCCTCGAGCCATAGGACGTTGGGCATCTTGCCCACCATGGCGCCTCCGCACTCCGCCTGGACGCCCTTCACTACCTTCGGCTTGACATTGAAGGTCTTGAGCCACAAGCCGAAGTGGGGCCGGATGCAGAGAAAGGCCTCGCACACGACGATAAATGCCAAGATGTTGAGGATGAAGTTTGGCGCCAGATCGTGGAAATCCATGCCGTAGTAGTACATGAGCCCCCGGACGAAGGGATGAAGTGGGAAGCCCAGTCCGCGGAGGAAGTGGGGAAGGAATACGACCCTCTCATGGGGCCTGGGGGTGGGGATGAGCTGCCCCTCGTTGGGCAGCCGGTGCGTGTTGTCGCTGGAAAGGTATCCGACGCCGCGCAGCTTTGCGATGTGCTCCTCCGTAACGGAGGAGGCCAACCGCTTGCCTCCCCCTCCGGACATGACTGGAGGAGGTTGAGACGAGATGTGCAGACTTGTGCGCTGGAGCTCGAGTGCGCAGAGATGGATAAGCAAAGGAGGAAGAAGGCGTAGGTGAAAAGGTGGATCCTTATCCCCTTATATATGGGTAGACGAAGACTATGCGTCCCCACCAGCCTGGTAAAACTCGCTTATCTCCCAAGCGCCACCATCAATGGCGCGGTTGGGTTACCCACGTCCGTATTGATGAGAATCCCGGAATAAGGGGAACATGATCTCTGCTTCAACAAGACGTGCCAAGGAAACCGCTTCGCTAAACGCGCTGAGGTGGTATAATAAAAAACGATCCCAGTAAAGGCTTGGTTGTGGTATGACGTCATGCCACAAAATACGTCGGCAGATTGAACTTGTGTACATATTATTCTCTCTACGGTAGAATGTGGAATTTATTTTGCAGAGTCGGACACTATCCTGGTGTTCACAATCTTCTATGAATTATTCGAAGGAGGAACCCGCCTTGCAATGCCGAACATTATGCATGCCGGACTCATCGTCATTGAAGCCTGGTTCAGGGTCTACTGAGGGAGTCCTGGACTAGGGGATGTCCGGATAGCCGGACTATCATTATCGGCCGGACTCCAAGACTATGAAGATACAAGATTGAAGACTTCGTCCCGTGTCCGGATGGGACTTTCCTTGGCGTGGAAGGCAAGCTTGGCGATACGGATATGTAGATCTCCTACCATTGTAACCGACTCTGTGTAACCCTAGCCCTCTCTGGTGTCTATATAAACCGGAGGGGTTTTGGTCCGTAGGACGACAACCATTACAACAATCGTACTATAGGCTAGCTTCTAGGGTTTAGCCTCCTTGATCTCGTGGTAGATCCACTCTTGTACTACCCATATCATCAATATAAATCAAACAGGATTAGGGTTTTACCTCCATCGAGAGGGCCCGGACCTGGGTAAAAACATCGTGTCCCTTGTCTCCTGTTACCATCCGCCTAGACGCACAGTTCGGGACCCCCTACCCAAGATCCGCCGGTTTTGACACCGACAGTGACCCATGTTCGAGTTGCCCTCATTCTGAGAGCAACTAATTAAGGAGTATGCAATTGGGAACCCTCCCAAGGGTTAGTTTGGCTGGGCTGGGAGCCCTCCACTTGTCGTGCTCTCAATCACCAACACGTGTCACGCTCTGGGTGCTTCCTTTGGATTTTTTTATTTTTCTATATGCGGTTTCGGCTTTTAGATGTTTTTTCGGTTTGTTTCGGCTTTCGGTTTCCCCCCGGATTTTCCTCTTTTTCCTTCTTCCGGGAGAGGCACAAATTTACTTCTCATGGAGGCACAGATTTGCTGACGCGTGAGGCACGTCCGTGCCTCTTGCAGAAGGGAAAAATCATGTATTTTTTCCTTCCATGATAGGCATGATTTACTTCACATGGAGGCACGGATTTGCTTCTACGAAAGGCACGGTCGTCCCCCTCAGGAAAGGAAAAAACATGTTTTTTCTTCCACGAGAGGCATGGATTTTCTTACAAGAGGCACAACTGTGGTCTCACAAAAGGGGATAAATATGTTTTCTTTTTCCCCATGAGATGCACGGATTTACTTCTCGTGGAGGCACAGATTTGCTTCCCCGAGGGCCACAGCTGTGCCTCTTGACAAAGGGAAAAACAAGTTTTTTCCTTCCATTGATTTACGAGAGGCACTGATTTAATTCTCGTGGTTGCATGAATTTGCTCCCGCGAGAGGTCGTGCCTCTCGAAAAAGGAAATAATGTGTTTTTATTTTTCTTCTTTTGCGAGAAGCACATATTTGCTTCCACGAGAGGCATGGTCGTGCCTTCGAAAAAGAGAAAAACATGTTTTCTTTTTTTCCTTCTGCGAGAGGCACGGATTCACTTCTCATGGAGGCACGAATCTGATTCCACGAGAGGCATGACCGTGCCTCTTTGAAAAGGAAAAAATGTGTCTTTTTTCCATCCGCGAGAGGCACGGAGTTACTTGTCATGGAGGCATTGATTTTCTTCGGCGAGAGGGACGGTCGTGTCTCTTGGAAAGGGAAAAAACATGCTTCCATTTGGGTTTTTTCGTCCATTTTTTCTGAAAACAATTCATCCAAATCTATCAACATGGGATCTAGTTTTGAAGATCTCGATGCGAGGAACCCAACGGTCAAAACGGTTTGAAATTTGGGAGCATAGTTTGAGAGATAATTTTTTTTGAATAAATGAATTATAAAAAGGAAAACTCTCAAGTTGCGACAGGTAGCGCATATATAGTGTGACGTTTATCACAACCTCGGGTGATGGGAGTGACCTTTGCAAAGTGTACTTCTTAATTAGTGATTGTGCCTGATTTCCGAAATCACTAATTAAGGAACACTCTTTGCAAAGGTCACTCCCACCTCCGGGTTGCGACTTGTGGTGCACATGTAGTGCGCCACTTGTCGCAACCTGGAGCTTCCTCTTTTTTCATAGATCCTTTTATTCAAACGTTCTATCTCTTAAACCGTGGGTTCAAATCTTGAACCCTTTTAATCGTTTAATTCCTCGTATCGAGATCTTAAAACTAAATCTGTTGATAGATTTTGACGAATGTTTTCTTGAAAAAATCGGAAGAAAAAAACTGAACCATGTTGGGGATATAACTATTAGGTATGACCCGCCCAGGAGGGGCCGGGTTATACCTATGGCGATTCATAATATGAAGCCCAAGACGATACTTGAAGATGGCGGTTCAGTTAAGGTCCCAAGGCCCAAAGGCGGCTTAAGGCCCGTAGAGATAAACCGCCATATGTGTATAACTTGTAATGTAAGACAGGAATAGATAGTCACTGAGCCGGACACTGTTTATGAGCCGGCCGGGACTCTATGAGCCGCTGGGCGTCGACCTCTGTATATAAAGGGACGACCTGGTAATCGAGACATAAGCAATCCCACCTCAAACTGGATTAAGCCATTACCTTCACCGCAAGGGGCCAAACCAGTATAAACTCTCGTGTCCTTTGTCCCGTTTTAACCCCTTTAAGCTTCCTAGTTGCGATGGCTCCACGATAAGTCCTTTTGCTAGGACATATGCCGAGACCTTTCCATGACAGTTGGCGCCCACCGCGGGGCAAGCGCACGGTGGATTTGAGTTCTTAAAGGGAAGCTTCGAAGGGCTCAAGGGATACGCCATGGGCCAGATGACCAAGATTCATCGCGGTAAGCTCTACATCAACGATGCAGGCTGGGCCCCCGACGCCGGCTCAATTGAGTATGGGTACCGGGTCCCCTTCAGCGGAATCCACGTCTTCATCGACAAGATTGGCGAGCCGGGCTCTGAGCCGGACATCTGCACTGACATCGTCGAGATGGCTCAACGTGCGAGACCCGCCCGAGCTCAGACCGCCATGAAGCGTGCCTTCGTGGGATGCATCCATGGAGGGGGATTTTTTGAAGGATCTGTGTTTGGCGGTGAGACGGCCATCTACTCTGATGGTGAATCGTCCATGGGTGAGACGGATTCGTTGTATCAACTGCAAGATGGCGGGCTTGGGGGCTGTTCCGATGGCAACAGTATTCCGGACCCCTTTGAGCCGCCAAACCGAGTCGGAATCTTCATGGCCGGCACGCAACCCGGGCAAAACTCTACGGTTGTGGCAGCAATGACTTCCGGGTCAGTAGCGGTGACGGCAGCCGGGGCAGGACGCCCTGTGCACTCACCGGCTCAGGTTCTGATGGCATTAATGGATAAGTTGACGGCTCTGTTAACGGCTGTAGTCAACCTGACAAATCAAGCTCAACATGATGCGGAAGTGGTGCAGTTACAGCAGGAGGTAGCACAAGCTAAAGAAGATCTGGTGGCGGAGGACGTCAGGATGGCCGCGGAACGGGCGGCTTTGGATGCTCAGGCCCAGCGGATTCAGTCGCAGGCTCTTCAGCTCACGATGGATCAGAACGCATCAAATGAGATCATGAGGAGAAGGCACCAGTCCTGTCTGCATGCGGGTTATGAGCCTAGAAATCTCTTCCGCACACCCGGGGCAGGGCCCAGTAACCCACCGGAGGTAAATCGGGCTGCGGCACCCGGGGCTGGGATGCCAGTTCAACCACGTGTGACAGAACCCCCTCGTCTGCATACTGCTCCACCTCAGCATGTACCAGTACCACCGGGTCATTATTCCAATCCTTTGGAGAACATGATCGCTACGGCGGCACGATTGGCGGTTCTCCCAGTGGATGGGGACTCTCCAACGTCAGTTGAAACACGAAGGGTCAGAGAACTTCTTAAGACAGCATTGGCGCAGCAGGAGGCGTATTCTTATAATCGAGACATGATTCATTCCACCCCTCGCCCAAGACGGAGCTATAGCAGGCACATGGACTCACCAGCCGTTTCAAGCAATGCCCAACGTCGTGACCAGCCGCGCAGGCATAACCCAACTCGTGATGGAGCTCTTAATCTAATTGATCAGGATAGGGTGCGTTAGCAAGCTGAGCAGGTGGCTTAGCAGGCGGCTTATCAACCCCTTCCGGTTTATCCAACAACTTCAATTGAGGCAAGCGTGACCTCTAGGACATGATCAACCCCTTTTGGTAATCAACTTGCGGGTTCCGCCCATGAACCTATGCATACTGGTTGGCACACGTTTTCGTCTTGACTCTCCGGTAGAAACTTTGGTTGAAGTACTTTTGTGTTGGTTGGATAGATGAATCTGAGATTGTGTGATGCATATCGTATAATCATGCCCACGGATACTTGAGGTGACAATGGAGTATCTAGGTGACATTAGGGTTTTGGTTGACTTGTGTCTTAAGGTGTTATTCTAGTATGAACTCTTGAATAGATTGATCCGAAAGAATAACTTTGAGGTGGTTTCGTACCCTACCATAATCTCTTCGTTTGTTCTCCGCTATTAGCGGCTTTGGTGTGGCTCTTTGTTGCATGTTGAGGGATTGTTATATGATCTATCTATGTTATTATTGTTGAGAGAACTTGCACTACTGAAAGTATGAACCCCATGCCTTGTTTCCTAGCATCGCAATACCATTTATGCTCACTTTTATCATTAGTTACCTTGCTGTTTTTATATTTTCAGATTACAAAAACCTTTATCTACTATCCATATTGCACTTGTATCACCATCTCTTCGCCGAACTAGTGCACCTATAAATTTGCCATTGTATTGGGTGTGTTGGGGACACAAGAGACTCTTTGTTATTTGGTTGCAGGGTTGTTTGAGAGAGACTATCTTCATAATACGCCTCCCATGGATTGATAAACCTTAGGTCATCCACTTGAGTGAAATTTGCTACTGTCCTACAAACCTGTGCACTTGCAGGCCCAACAACGTCTACAAGAAAAAGGTTGTTTAGTAGACATCAAGCTCTTTTCTGGCGCCGTTGCCGGGGAGGCTAGGTAAGCGGCACTCACACCCCGTCAAGCTCTTTTATGGCGTCGTTGCCGGGGAGGTGAGTGCTTGAAGGTATATCTTTAGATCTTGCAATCGAATCTTTTTGTTTCTTGTTTTATCACTAGTTTAGTCTATTAAAGAAAAATACAAAAAATGGAGTTAAGTTTGTCTCATACGCTTCATCTTTTTAATATCTTTCGTGAGAATGATGGAAAGGAAAATTGTGCTCAAGTGCTAGAAGAAGAATGCATTAAAATGTTTGGTACTAGATCTTTGTATGATGAGCATGATTGCAATGTTGTTAGTATGAATTCCTTTAATATCCATGATGATAATGATATGCAAAGCCAGAAGCTTGGGGAAGCTATGTTTGATGAATATGATATTTTTAGTCCCCCAAGTTTTGATGAGAATATTTATTAGGATGAAAGCATGCCTCCTATTTATGATGATTATATTGATGAAAGTGGATTTGGAGAGGTCATGACTTTATTTAGTGATGAATCCACTATTTCAGAAGAGGTTCCAATTGATTATGAGAACAAAGTTGCTATCTATGATGATTATTGTGATGACTTGTATGCTATTAGGAATGATAACCATGAAACTTGTCATCATGATTTTAGTTTTCAATTGGATTATGTCTCACATGATAATTATTTTGTTGAGTTTGCTCCCACTACTATTAATGAGAAGAATTTTGCTTATGTGGAGAGTAGTAAAATTTCTATGCTTGTAGATCATGAAAAGAATGCTTTAGGTGCTGGTTATATTGTTGAATTCATTCATGATGCTACTGAAAATGATTATGAGGTAGGAATATATGCTTGTAGGAATTGCAAGAATGTCAAGTTTCCTCTCTATGTGCTTAAAATTTTGAAGCTATACTTGTGTTACCTTCCTATGCTTGTTGATTATTGTTCCCATAAGTTGTTTTCTCACAAAATCCCTATGCATAGGAAGTGGGTTAGACTTAAATTTGCTAGTCATATGCTTCATGATGCTCCCGTTATGTTTCAATTCTTATCTTTTATGTGAGCGTCATTGCCATCATCATGCCTAGCTAGAAAGGCATTAAAGAAAAGCGCTTGTTGGGAGACAACCCAATATTTACCTTTACTGTTTCTATGTGTTCACATGATTATGCTACTGTAGTAATCATGTTTTATAGCTTTTGTTTCAATAAAGTGCCAAGTAAGACCTTTAGGATAGCTTACGGTGATAGTTGTGTTGATCCTGCTGAAAATCAGAAACTTTTGCACACAGTAAATTACTTTTGTTAATTCACAGAAACGAGCTCTTGATCTGATTCTTTTTGCTATGGATTGGTACACGAATTGCTTAGGACTTCCTAATTTGGTAGGATTTTTCAAGTTCCAGAAGTATATGTTTGATACAGATTACTACAGACTGTTCTGTTTTTGACAGATTCTGTTTTCTATGTCTGGTTTGCTTATTTTGATGAATCTATGAGTAGTATCGGAGGGTATGAACGATAGATAAGTCTGAATACAGTAGATATTACACCAATATGAATTTAGAATGAGTTCATTACAGTACCTAAGTGGTTGTTTTATTTTCTTATACTAACGGAGCTTACAAGTTTTCTGTTGAGTTTTGTGTTGTGGAGTTTTCAAGTTTTAAGTAAAGATTCGATGGACTATGGAATAAGGAGTACCAAGAGCCTAATCTTGGGGATGCCCCGGAAGGCATCCCCTCTTTCGTCTTCGTTCATTGGTAACTTTACTTGGAGCTATATTTTTATTCACCACATGATATGTGTTTTGCTTGGAGCGTCATTTTCTTTTGTTAGTATTTGCTTGCTGTTATTTGGAATAATGTTTTGCATCTTTATTTTCAATAAAAATGTCAAGGATAGCCTTTGCCATGCTTATTTTGCTAGTATACATGTTGCTGTTTGAAAACAGAAAGTTTACCGCTGTTGCAAAAATTCCCTAGAAAAGTCAGAGAATGGTATAATGTTGAAAATTTTTGCATGTTAAGCTCTGATAAATTTAATACAGTGGGAATTTCTCTATCATAATTTTTGGAGTTAGGGAAGTATGATGAATCTTGCATTCTTTACAGACTATACTGTTTTGGCAGATTGCTTTTATGTTTGCATTGTTTGCATATGTTTGCTTGTTTAATGATTATATTTGAGGATAGGAGTATTAAATATGCAGAGGCATTTAGTATTCAATGTTGAATAATAATTTTAGTGATTTTTTACAGTATAAAATGATAAGGTTTTGCATTGGTTTATACTAACCTATCTCACGAGTTCTTGTTGAGTCTGTTGTGGATGAAGCTTTTGATAAAAAGAGAAACCATGATATGAGAGGAATTAAGGAGACACAAAAGTTCAAGCTTGGGGATGCCCAAGGCACCCCAAGATAATATTTCAAGAAGTCTCAAGCATCTAAGTTTGGGGGTGCCCCGTAGGCATCCCACCTTTCTTCTTCAACAACTATCGGTTAGTATCGGTTGAGCCTAAGTTTTTGCTTCTTCACATGAGTTGTGCTATCCTGGCAATGTCATTTTATTTTGTTTTGCTTGCTGTTTGAATACAATACCAAGATCTGAAATTCTTTAATGAGAGAGAGTCTTCACATAGTTACATAATTATTTAGCTACTCATTGATCTTCACTTATATCTTTTTGGAGTAGTTTGTCATTTACTCGTGTGCTTCACTTATATCCTATGAGTAAATTGTTGAATGAGTTGATTGTCATAAATCTGAAATTATATATGTTTCATTTTCTTATCCCATGGGGAGTAATGACTTCACATCTAAAAAGTAGAGCTTGTAAATTTATTGAAGGTTAGCAAGCATTGTATTGGTCATTTGAACAATTCATGAAAAAATATTGAAGGAAGAGAGATTCCACATGTAAATATACTATCCTAGACATCTTTTATAGTTGGGAGCACTCATTAAGTATGACGTGCTAAAGAGTTGATGTTGGACAAGGAAGACAACGTAATGGGTTATGTTTTCGCACATCTCAGTTAAAGTATATTGTCATGGATCATTCAAACATGTTGAGCTTGCATTTCCCCCTCATGCTAGCCAAAATTCCTAGCACCAATTAGAGATACTACTTGTGCTTCCAAATATCCTTAAACCCAGTTTTTCCATGAGAGTCCACCATACCTACCTATGGATTGAGTAAGATCCTTCAAGTAAGTTGTCATCGGTGCAAGCAATAAAAATTGCTCTCTAAATATATATGATCTTTTGGTGTGAAGAAAATAGCTTTATACGATCTTGTTATGGAAGCAATAAAAGCGATGGACTGCGTAATAAAGGTCCATATACAAGTGGAAATATAAAGTGACGTTCATTCACACTAATATTTTGTGCATCCAACCCTAAAAGCGCATGACAACCTCTGCTTCCCTCTGCGAAGGGCCTATCTTTTACTTTATGTCTTTTACTTTATGCAAGAGTCAAGGTGATCTTCACCTTTCCCTTTTTCATTTGATCCTTTGGCAAGCACCTCATGTTGGGAAGATTTTGATATATATATATATATATCCAATTGGATGTAAGTTAGCATGAACTATTATTGTTGACATCACCCAAAGGTGAATACGTTGGGAGGCAACACTATAAGCCCCTATCTTTCTCAGTGTCCGATTAAAACACCATAACCATTAGTATTGCGTGAGTGTTAGCAATTGTAGAAGACTATATGATAGTTGAGTATGTGGAGTTTGCTATTCCTGAAAATAAGATGAATTGTAATTGTTTGATGACTGAGAATGAAGTTTGCTAGTTTTCAAGAATGTTTATGGTCTATAACATGTGAGTTGCTTGTTGCTTGTTCGTGAGAAGTTTTATGAGATGAACTACTGCAATGACATATAATCATGCTAGAAAAGGTGATTGAAATTATCATTGATCAAACTTGTGCACCTGCTAGCATTCACACTTCATAAATTCTTTCTTTTATCATTTACCTACTCGAGGACGAGCAGGAATTAAGCTTGGGGATGCTGATATGTCTCCAACGTATCTATAATTTATCAAGTATTCATGCTATTTTATTATCTATTTTGAATGATTACGGGCTTTATTATACACTTTTATATTACTTTTGGGACTAACCTATTAACCGGAGGCCCAGCCCATATTGCTGTTTTATTGCCTGTTTCAGTATTTCAAAGAAAAGGAATATCAAACGTAGTCCAAACAGAATGAAACCTTCGGCAGCGTGATTTTTGGAACGAACGTGACCCAGGAGACTTGGAGTTGAAGTAAAGGAAGCTTCGAGGAGGCCACGAGATAGGGGGCGCGCCCTCCACTCTTGTGGGCCCATCGAGGCTCCCCCGACCGACTTCTTTCGCCTATATATTCCCATATACCCTAAAAACATCGATACAGAGATAGATCGGGAGTTCTGCTGCCGCAAGCCTCTATAGCCACCAAAAACCTCTCGGGAGCCCGTTCCGGCAACCTGCCGGGGGGGATCCCTCACCGGTGGCCATCTTCATCATCCCGGCGCTATCCATGATGAGGAGGGAGTGGTTCACCCTCGGGGCTAAGGGTATGTACCGGTAGCTATGTGTTTGATCTCTCTCTCTCTCGTGTACTCTCTATGGCACGATCTTGATGTATCGCGAGCTTTGCTATTATAGTTGGATCTTATGATGTTTCTCCCCCTCTACTCTCTTGTGATGAATTGAGTTTTCCTCTTGAAGTTATCTTGTCGGATTGAGTCTTTAAGGATTTGAGAACACTTGATGTAGGTCTTGCCGTGCTTATCTATGGTTACAATGGGATATTCACGTGATCCACTTGATGTATGTTTTGGTGATCAACTTGCGGGTTTCGCCCATGAACCTATGCATAGGGGTTGGCACACATTTTCATCTTGACTCTCCGGTAGAAACTTTGGGGCACTCTTTGAAGTACTTGTGTGTTGGTTGGATAGATGAATCTGAGATTGTGTGATGCATATCATATAATCATGCCCACAGATACTTGAGGTGACAATGGAGTATTTAGGTGACATTAGGGTTTTGGTTGATTTGTGTCTTAAGGTGTTATTCTAGTATGAACTCTTGAATAGATTGATCCGAAAAAATAACTTTGAGGTGGTTTCGTACCCTACCATAATCTCTTCGTTTGTTCTCCGCTATTAGTGGCTTTGGAGTGACTCTTTGTTGCATCTTGAGGGATTGTTATATGATCTATCTATGTTATTATTGTTGAGAGAACTTGCACTAGTGAAAGTATGAACCCTATGCCTTGTTTCCTAGCATTGCAATACCGTTTACGCTCACTTTTATCATTAGTTACCTTGCTGTTTTTATATTTTCAGATTACAAAAGCCTTTATCTACTATCCATATTGCACTTGTATCACCATCTCTTCGCTGAACTAGTGCACCTATACAATTTGCCGTTGTATTGGGTGTGTTGGGGACACAAGAGACTCTTTGTTATTTGGTTGCAGGGTTGTTTGAGAGAGACTATCTTCATCCTAAGCCTCCCACGGATTGATAAACCTTAGGTCATCCACTTGAGGGAAATTTGCTACTGTCCTACAAACCTGTGCACTTGCAGGCCCAACAACGTCTACAAGAAAAAGGTTGTGTAGTAGACATCAGAAGGTCAGAAAATGACGATACCCGCCACGAGCATGAACACTCATTGGACCGCATACATCGGTATGTATTATTTCCAACAAGTCAGTAGCTCATTCCGTTGTTCCGGAGAATGGAGTTTTAGTCATCTTGCCCAAAAGGCACGGTTCGCAAGCATCAAATGATTCATAACCAAGTGATTCCAAAAGTCCATATTTATGGAGTTTCTTCATGCGCTTTACACCGATATGACCCAAACGGCAGTGCCATAAATAAGTTGCACTATCATTATCAACTTTGCATCTTTTGGCATCAATATTATGAATATGTGTATCACTATGATCGAGATCCAATAAACTATTTTCATTGGGTGTATGACCATCGAAGGTTTTATTCATGTAAACAGAACAACAATTATTCTCTGACTTTTAATGAATAACCGTATTGCAATAAACATGATCAAATCATATTCATGCTCAACGCAAACACCAAATAACATCTACTTAGGTTCAACACTAATCTCGAAAATATAGGGAGAGTGCGATGATGATCATATCAATCTTGGAACCATTCCAACACACATCGTCACTTCACCCTCAACTAGTCTCTGTTTATTCTGTAACTCTTGTTTTGAGTTACTAATCTTAGCAACCGAGTAAGCATCAAATACCCAGGGGTTACTATAAACACTAGTAAGGTACACATCAATAACCTGTATATCAAATATACCCTTGTTTACTTTGTCGTCTTTATTATCCACCAAATATTCAGGGCATTTCCGCTTCCAGTGATTATTTCCTTTGCAGTAGATGCACTCAGTTTCAGGCTTTGGTCCAGCTTTGGGCTTCTTTATGGGAGTGACAACTTGCTTGTCATTCTACTTGAAGTTTCCTTTCTTTCCCAATGCCCTTTTCTTGAAACTAGTGGTCTTGTCAATCATCAACACTTTGATGCTCTTTCTGCGTTCATCGATTTCAGCATCACGAAGAGCTCGGGAATCGTTTTCGTCATCCCTTGCATACTATAGTTCATCACGAAGTTCCAGTAACTTGGTGATGGTGACTAGAGAACTCTGTCAATCACTATCTTATCTGGAAGATTAACTCCCATTTGACTCAAGTGATTGTAGTACCCAGACAATCTGAGCACATGCTCACTAGTTGAGCAATTCTCCTCCATCTTTTAGGCAAAGTACTTGTCAGAAGTCTCATACCTGTTGACGCGGACATGAGTCTGAAATACCAATTTCAGCTCTTGGAGTATCTCATATGCTTCGTGACATTTCAAAAATGTTTTTTAAGTCCTGGTTCTAAGCCGTAAAGCATTGTGCACAAAACTATCAAGTATTCATCATATTGAGTTAGCCAAACGTTCATAACGTCTGCATCTGCTCCTGCAATAGGTCTGTCACCTACCGGTGCATCAAGGACATAATTCTTCTGTGCAGCAATGAGGATACACCTCAGATCATGGACCTAGTCTGCATCTTTGCTACTAACATCTTTCAACTTAGTTTTCTCTAGGAACATAAAAAACATAGGGAAGCTATAAGCGAGCTATTGATCTAGAACATAATTTGCAAAATACTATCAGGACTAAGTTCATGATAAATTAAAGTTCAATTAATCATATTACTTAAGAACTCCCACTTAGATAGACATCCCTCTAGTCATCTAAGTGATCACGTGATCTAAATCAACTAAACCATGTCCGATCATCACGTGAGAGGGAGTAGTTTTCAGTGGTGAACATCATTATGTTGATCATATCTACTATATGATTCACGCTCGACCTTTCGGTCTCCAGTGTTCCGAGACCATATCTGCATATGCTAGGCTCGTCAAGTTTAACCCGAGTATTCTGCGTGTGCAAAACTGTCTTGCACCCGTTGTATGTGAACGTAGAGCTTATCACACCCGATCATCACATGGTGTCTTGGCACGACGAACTTTCGCAACGGTGCATACTCAGGGAGAACACTTGTACCTTGAAATTTAGTGAGAGATCATCTTATAATGCTACCGTTGAACTAAGCAAAATAAGATGCATAAAAGATAAACATCACATGCAATCAATATAAGTGATATGATATGGCCATCATCATCTTGTGCCTTTGATCTCCATCTCCAAAGCACCATCATGATCACCATCTTCACCGGCGCGACACCTTGATCTCCATCGTAGCATCGTTGTCGTCTCGCCAACTATTGTTTCTATGACTATCGCTACCGCTTAGTGATAAAGTAAAAGTAATTACAGGGTGATTTCATTGCATACAATAGAGCGACAACCATATGGCTCTTGCTAGTTGCCGATAACTTTGTTACAAAACATGATCATCTCATACAATAAAATTTAGCATCATGTCTTGACCATATCACATCACAACATGCCCTGCAAAAACAAGTTAGATGTCCTCTACTTTGTTGTTGCAAGTTTTACGTGGCTGCTACGGGCTAAGCAAGAACCGTTCTTACCTACACATCAAAACCACAATGATATTTCGTCAAGTATGTGTTGTTTTAACCTTCACAAGGACCGGGCGTAGCCACACTCGATCTAATTAAAGTTGAAGAAACTGACACCCACCAGCCACCAGTGTGCGAAGCACGTCGGTAGAACCAGTCTCGCGTAAGAGTACGCGTAATGTTGGTCCGGGCCGCTTCATCCAACAATACCGCCTAAGAAAAGTATGACATGCTCGTAAGCAGTATGACTAGTATCGCCCACAACTCACTTGTGTTCTACTCGTGCATATAACATCTACGCGTAAACCTGGCTTGATGCCACTGATGGGGAACGTAGTAATTTCAAAAAAAAATCTACGTACACGCAAGATCATGGTGATGCATAGCAACGAGAGGGGAGAGTGTTGTCCACGTACCCTCGTAGACCGAAAGCGGAAGCGTTATGACAACGCGGTTGATGCAGTCGTACGTCTTCATGATCGACCGATCCTAGTACCAAATGTACGGCACCTCCGCAATCTGCACACGTTCATCTCGGTGACATCCCATGAACTCCGATCCAGCAAAGTGTCAAGGGAGAGTTTCGTCATCACGACAGTGTGATGATGGTGATGATGAAGCTACCGACGCAAGGCTTCGCCTAAGCACCACAACGATATGACCGAGGTGGATTATGGTGGAGGGGGGTACCGCACACGGCTAAGAGATCAATGATCAAGTTGTCTCCATGGGGTGCCCCCTCCCCCGTATATAAAGGAGTGGAGGAGGGGGAGGGCCGGCCCTCTACTATGGCATGCCCTGGGGAGTCCTACTCCCACCTGGAGTAGGATTCCCCTCCTTCCATGTAGCAGGAGTAGGAGAGAAGGAAGGGGAAGAGAGAAGAGAAGGAAGGAGGGGGCGGCGCCCCTCCCCCTAGTCCAATTCGGACTAGGCCTTGGGGGGCGGCCTGCCCTAGGCAACCCCTCTCTTCTCTCCCTTAATGCCCAATAAGGCCCATATACTCCCGACGAATTCTCGTAACTCTCCGGTACTCCGATAAATACCCGAACCACTTAGAACCTTTCCGATGTCCGAATATAGCCTTCCAATAAATCGATCTTTACATCTTGAACATTTCGAGACTCCTCGTCATGTCCCTGATCTCATCCGGGACTCCCGAACAACCTTCGGTACATCAAAACACATAAACTCATAATACCGATCGTCACCGAATGTTAAGCGTGCGGACCCTACGGGTTCGAGAACTATGTAGACATGACCGAGACATGTATCCGGCAAATAACCAATAGCGGAACCTGGATGCTCATATTGCCTCCCACATATTCTACGAAGATGTTTATCGGTCAAATCGCATAACAACATACGTTGTTCCCTTTGTCATCGGTATGTTACTTGCCCGAGATTCGATCGTCGGTATCTCAATACCTATTTCAATCTCGTTACCGGTAAGTCTCTTTACTCGTTCTGTAATGCATCATCCCATAACTAACTCATTAGTCACATTGCCGGCAAGGCTTATAGTGATGTGCATTACCGAGAGGGCCCAGAGATACCTCTCCGACAATCACAGTGACAAATCCTAATCTCAATCTATGCCAACTCAACAAACACCATCGGAGACACCTATAGAGCACCTTTATAATCACCCAGTTACGTTGTGACATTTGGTAGCACACAAAGTGTTCCTCCGGTATTCGGGAGTTGCATAATGTCATAGTCATAGGAACATGTATAAGTCATGAAGAGAGCAATAGCAACATACTAAATGATCAACTGCTAAGCTAACGGAATGGGTCAAGTCAATCACATCATCCTCTAATGATGTGATCCCGTTAATCAAATTACAACTCATGTCTATGGCTGGGAAACTTAACCATCTTTGATTCAACAAGCTAGTCAAGTAGAGGCATACTAGTGACACTCTGTTTGTCTATGTATTCACATACGTACTAAGTTTCCGGTTAATACAATTCTAGCATGAATAATAAACATTTAGCATGATATAAGGAAATATAAATAATAACTTTATCATTGCAGGGCATATTTCCTTCAGAGATATCCACATTGGCAGAAGCTTGTTTATGGGGTGTTCATGGCCAGCCAGAAGCTTAAACAATATTTTCTGGGTCATCCCATCAGTGTGGTTAGTTCTACTCCTTTAGGAGATATCATTCAAAACAGAGAATCCATAGGACGAGTCACCAAGTGGGCCATTGAGCTTGGGCCTCATGGTTTAAAGTATGTGCCACGCACTGCTATCAAGTCTCAAGCATTGGTGGATTTCATCAACGATTGGACAGAGCTGCAGATGCCTGAAGAGAAGCTGGACAACACATATTGGACTATTCACTTTGATGGGTCCAGGCAATTGGAGGGCTCGGGGGCTGGAGTTGTTTTAGCTTCCCCTCGAGGTGACAAATTTTGTTATGTGCTAAGGTTGATGTTTCCTTGTACTAACAATGCAGCTGAGTATGAGGCCTTGCTCCATGGTCTTCGGATGGCTAAGGAGATGAACTTAAGCCGGGTGAGGTGCTTTGGTGACTCAGATTTGGTGGCTCAACAAGTCTCAGGCAAATGGGATTCCAAGGATCCCCTCATGGCGGCTTACCGCCGTGAAGTTGATGTTGTTGCTGGACACTTCAAGGGTTATCAAGTGGAGCACATTGATCGCAGAAAGAATGAGGCGGCTGATGCTTTAAGCCGGCTGGGATCTCAGCATAAGCCGGTGCCACCGAACAGTTTCTTGGGTATTCTGCATAACCCTTCTATCAAGTTGCCTATAGAGGAAGACCTGGCTGTTCCTGACCCGGAAGCACAATTGGTGGCGGCTCTTCACGTCATCCGAGATTGGACAGTGCCATATCTGGCTTATATGACCCAGGGCAAGTTACCTGAGGATGAAACCTTGGCCAGGCAGATAACCCGGTGGTCTAAGTCAATGACAATTGCCAATGGCGAGTTACACCATCGCAGTGTCACTGGGGCGTTTCAGCGTTGTGTCTCTCCTGAGGAGGGTCAAGAGATTCTTCATAAGATTCATGAAGGAGATTGTGGTCTCATGCCGGTTCAAAGTCCCTTGTGTCCAAAGCTTTTCGTCATGGATTTTATTGGCTGATGGCTCATGCTGATGCAGAGGATCTGGTCAGTAAATGTGATGGTTGTCAGAAATTCTCACGGCGAGCTCACGTGCCGGCTCAAGAATTGAGGATGATTCCAATTACTTGGCCGTTTGCAGTCTGGGGACTTGACATAGTTGGGCCTTTCAAAAGGTCCAAAGATAAAAAGACCCACCTCTTGGTGGCGGTTGACAAATTCATGAAGTGGGTTGAGGCAGAGCTAGTTAGTAAGTGTGACGCAGCCACGACGGTTCAATTCCTAAAAAAGGTGATCTTTCGTTTTGGCTTTCCACACAGCATTATAACTGACAATGGCACTAATCTGTCCAAGGGTGCCATGGAGGAGTTTTGTCAACGTTTCAACAGTAGCTCACTCCCTATCCAATGGTCAAGCCGAAAGAGCCAATCAGGAAATTTTGAAAGGCATCAAGCCCCGGCTTTTGGTTCCTTTGCAACGGACGCCGGGTTGTTGGGTGGAGGAGTTACCATCAGTGTTATGGAGTATCAATACTACCCCCAATAGATCTACGAGTTACACCCCTTTGTTCATGGTTTATGGAGCAGAGGCGGTTCTTCCTAGTGACATCCATCATGACTCGCCCCGCGTGGCGGCTTACATTGAAGCTGATAATGAACAAGCGCGTCAGGATGCACTTGACCTGTTAGATGAAAAGCGTGACTTGGCAGCAGCCCGCTCGGCGATTTACCAACAGGACCTGCGCCGTTACCACAGCCGCCGGGTTAAGTCCAGAACCTTTCAAGAAGGTGATTTGGTGCTCCGGCTCATCCAGGATCAAACTGATACACACAAGTTATCCCCACCTTGGGAAGGGCCATTTGTGGTCAGCAAGAACTTGAACAACAGGTCATACTACCTTACCGATGTTCGAGAGCACAAAGACTCACGTAAGTCGGAGGAGGAGACTCGCCGGCCGTGGAATATCGCTCATCTTTGGCCTTACTACACTTGAGCCACCGGCTCTTATGATGTACATATTTTTGACGATGTATATATCATGATAAATAATAAAGCAGGACCTCTGTCCTTTTCATCCTCAATGATCATGTGTCTTCATCATCATAATTCCAAAGACCAATTGGGGGCTAATCGTATTCGAATCTAGCTTAACTTCTTTGGCACAGCTTCCTGATCGTATCCGAATCATAGCTGATCAAAAAACAATTGATCATTTGGGGGCTGGATCGTATTCGAATCATAGCTTAACCCCTTTTGATCCGACTTTGATCGTATTCGAATCAGAGTCGTTAAAAAAGTCTCAAGGTCATTTGGAGGCTTCCTGTTCAAACATAGGTCATATTCAAACCAAAGAGAACATAGCTGTCGATACCCTCTTGATCAGCGCAATGCCAAACCCACTAGGGGGCTTCTTGATTGTATTCGAATCATAGCTTAACCCATTTTGGGTCCGACTTTGATCGTATTCGAATCAGAGTCGTTAAAAAAGTCTCAAGGTCATTTGGGGGCTTCCTGTTCAAACATAGGTCCTATTCGAACCAAAGAGAACATAGCTGTGGTACCCTCTTGATCGGCGCAATGCCAAACCCACTAGGGGGCTTCTTGATCGTATTTGAATCATAGCTTAACCCCTTTTGGGTCTGACTTTGATCGTATTCGAATCAGAGTCGTTAAAAAAGACTCAAGGTCATTTGGGGGCTTCCTATTCAAACATAGGTCGTATTCGAACCAAAGAGAACATAGCTGTTGGTACCCTCTTGATCGGCACAATGCCAAACCCACTAGCGGGCTTCCTGATCGTATTTGAATCATAGCTCAACCCTTTTTGGTCCGGCTTACTAATCGTATTCGAATCAGAAGCCTCGCTTTTTCTCTTTGTTTGGCTTAAGTTTTTTGAAAACAATCTTCTGGGTTTGTCTTGAGACTTTTTTGTTCATATCTGAGGCATATATATATGGTTTCTATTTAATCCGGCTTGGCTTTGGACGATAAGTCACCAGCATATGACAATCATCAAACATTTGGAAGTCTTGGCTTCTAAAGATTGGGTTATCACCCCTACTGGGCAGGTCACATAGACCGGCAGTACAAATTCAATATCATAGGTGTGATATTATAGTTATGTTTCAAAGTTATGATTCATAACAGGCTTATCTGTGACTCCTTTTTTACACATTGAAAGGATCGAGAAGAGGTGTCTAGAGGGGGGGTGATTAGACACTAAGTACCAAAAGTTGCAGTTTTTAACATCTTTAAGTTTAAGTGGAGTTTAGGCACAAGTTTAACACTCACAATACATATCAAGCAAGCATGCAAAGAGTATATGAGCAGCGGAAAGTAAAGCATGCAACTTGCAAGAATGTAAAGGGAAGGGTTTGGAGGATTCAAACGCAATTGGAGACACGGATGTTTTTGTCGTGGTTCCGATAGGTGGTGCTATCGTACATCCACGTTGATGGAGACTTCAACCCACGAAGGGTAACGGTTGCGCGAGTCCACGGAGGGCTCCACCCACGAAGGGTCCACGAAGAAGCAACCTTGTCTATCCCACCATGGCCGTCGCCCACGAAGGACTTGCCTCACTAGCGGTAGATCTTCACAAAGTATGCGATCTCCTTGCCCTTACAAACTCCTTGGTTCATCTTGTTGGAGGCTCCCAAGTGACACCTAGCCAATCTAGGAGACACCATTCTCCAAGAAGTAACAAATGGTGTGTTGATGATGAACTCCTTGCTCTTGTGCTTCAAATGATAGTCTCCCCAACACTCAACTCTCTCTCACAGGATTTGGATTTGGTGGAAAGAAGATTTGAGTGGAAAGCAACTTGGGGAAGGCTAGAGATCAAGATTCATATGGTAGGAATGGAATATATTGGTCTCAACACATGAGTAGGTGGTTCTCTCTCAGAAAATGTATGCTGGAAGTGTAGGTTCGTTCTGATGGCTCTCTCCACGAATGAAGAGTGGGTGGAGGGGTATATATAGCCTCCACACAAAATCTAACCGTTACACACAACTTGCCAAACTCGATGGGACTGAATTGATAAACTCGGTCAGACCGATTCAACAAATCTAGTGATCGTTAGGATTTTTGGTGGGACCGACATGCAACTCGGTAGGACCGATATGATTAGGGTTAGGGCATAACGTAATCTCAGTGAGACCGATTACACAAAATCGGTGGGACCTATTTTGGTAATAAGCTAACCAAAGAGTTGGTCAGGCAAACTCGGTTTGACCGATTACACAAACTCGGTGGGACCGATTTTGGTAATAAGTTAACCAGAGGGTTTGCATTGTAATCTCGGTAGTACCGATTACTCAAACTCGGTGGGACCGATTTTGGTAATGTACATACACAGAGAGATTACAATCCCATCTCGGTGAGACCGAGATCCCTATCGGTGAGACTGATTTGCCTAGGGTTTGTGGCAGTGGCTAAGACATCTGAAGTTGGTGGCGCTGGATAGAAAGAATTAGTAGGGCCGAGTTAGACTTTTGGTTTAGGTCACATGTGGATGTGGGAAAGTAGTTGAGGGCTTTGGAGCATATCACTAAGCACTTTGAGCAAGCAAGCCATTAAGCAACACCTCATCCCCTCTTGATAGTATTGGCTTTTCCTATAGACTCAATGTGATCTTGGATCACTAAAATATAAAATGTAGAGTCTTAATCTTGGAGCTTGAGCCAATCCTTTGTCCTTAGCATCTTGAAGGGGTTCCACATCCTTTAGTCCATGCCACTCCATTGTTGAACTTGTCTGAAACATACTAGGTAGAAGTGTTAGTCCAACAAGAGATATGTTGACATTAATTACAAAAACCACCCAGGGAGCACTTGTGCTTTCAATCTCCCCCTTTTTGGTAATTGATGACAACATACATCAAAGCTTTAGATAAGGATATAAAGAATAGCAAGTAAAGCTTTGGAAAGACATGTAACAAGCATAGGCTCCCCCTACATGTATGCAATCATGTGAATATGGAATATAGAAGCATGTGAATGCATAAACATGACAGAGTAGGCAATGTGTTACATGTATCTTGGCTATATGCATCAGAGCAAATGATGTGAATATGGGAAATGTACCTTCATGCTCATGAGTCCTTCTTGCAAACAGTATGTACATGAGCAACAATTCCTCATATGCATGATTGTGATGCATATACTTACCTTGTGGTCTTGAGTTGGCTTAGGATGGAATGAACATGTGAAAATAAGGTTAGATAACACAGATACACCTACTAGCCAGGGCAAACAAAAGAAACCACAAGAGTACCAAGACTGGGATGACATGTAGAGTGAGTACTAAGTACCACATTTGATATAGACATGTCCCCAAAGGTAAAGATGTGCAGTGAATTTAAAGAGTTTCTTTCCCTTAGATGTCTTGCTCCCCCTGAATCTAGCATGGGATACTGGGAGAAGATAGGGAACAGAAAAATTAGAGCAAACTGCAAAATCAGAGCTCAAGGAAACAAATGAACAGAGCTAATGCAAAATAAGCACATATGAACATGTCTTTCCCCTCAAGAAGACATATGGCATCTCTCCTCTTGAACACCAAGCATCTGGGATCCTTGACGATTACTCTCTCCTTGAGTATTCTCTCCCCCTAGAGATATCTCTCTCCCCCTGTTGATGTGATAAGCTTTGATGTGATCTCTCTCTCCCCCTTTGACATCAATTTACAAGAAGGGCCTTCTAGAATGTGTCGTGAATGGGTTTGGTCCTTCAGTCACAGCACAAAGCACTGATAAAATGTGATGCTTGTAGAGGACAAGATTCATTGAGTAGAGCTGGATCAAAAGTAGTGCAGGAATAAATGGCAAAATGTCTTTCCTGTAGTGAAATCGGTGGCACCGAGTTGTATGCTTCGGTTGCACCGAAAGAATTTGGTTAGACCGAAAAAAAGAAACCGGTGTGACCGAGTTCATCACAGAGAAAACACTTGTCATCTCAGCTCACTAGACAAGTAAGATCTCACAAGGATTTGCAAGGAATTAACTGAAGGATTTGCAATGAATTGGATGCAGGAAATGTAGAACAAACAGAAAAGAAAAGAAATCTAGATGAAGTTTTTTTTTGAAAGGGGAAACAAATATGCTTGAGACAAATGCAAGAGCATAGAGAAGAACACAAGTAAACTTCATCTAGAGATGGTCGGCGACAAAGTCACCTATGTTAGAGTATATTGACTTAGGAGTCAAGTGAGATCACTTGATCATAGGTCATACTCATCGTTTAAGCTCAAAATGGGGTTACCATTTTTCGTTTAAGCATCTTAATGT
Organism: Triticum timopheevii; assembly: GCA_963921465.1. Classification (NCBI taxonomy): domain Eukaryota; kingdom Viridiplantae; phylum Streptophyta; class Magnoliopsida; order Poales; family Poaceae; genus Triticum; species Triticum timopheevii. Next base: position 521,643,947 of record OY997274.1, read on the forward strand.
ATTCTCATCTTGTCGAGTTGCTTTGACTCATGTCTTGGAGTAAAGCTTCTCTAAGATGGAATAACATACCTTGGGTGGTGGCGTTGATCATGTAGTTGAACTTGTGTGGGTTGCTCAAGGTTGTTGTAGTTCATCAAGTTTGGAGCACCACTTGGAATTTGAGTTCATCTACCTACATGGGTTAGTTTTTGCAAGGAAGAGCACTTGTGTATCCAAAATGACAATCATGAAGCTCAACATAGAATTTGTCAAAGGATATGTTTGAATGGTTTCGTGCTTCCTTGTCTTCAACCACCATTGTGTAGAGACTTGGTGATGTAGAGATTGCTCAAGATATGAGTAGGTTTCAATCTCATGGAATTAGATTCATCCAAGTACCTACATGGGTTATATAACATGCAAGATGCAAATATATCCAAGACATAAGATTATCAATCATAAGAGAAATATCACGGATTAGTCATAAGCTCATGTCTTGCATGTACCCAATGGAGTTCCTACTCCAAATTTGAAGCATAAATGATGTTCAATTCACCTCTTAACCTGCAAAACACTTTCTCATCAAGTGGTTTAGTGAATATATCCGCTAATTGCTTGTCGGTGCGAACATGCTTAAGATTAATGTCACCCTTAGCAACATGATCTCAAATGAAATGATGATGAACTTCAATATGCTTAGTTCGAGAGTGTTGTACGGGATTATGAGCAATCTTGATAGCACTCTCATTGTCACAAAGTAATGGAACATGTTTCACATATATCCCATAATCTTTAAGAGTTTGGGTCATCCAAAGTAATTGAGCACAACATGAACCAGCGGCAATGTATTCCGCTTCGGAGGTGGATAAGGATACCAAGTTTTGTATCTTGGAAGACCAAGATACAAGAGATCTACCAAGAAATTGACAAGTACCCGAAGTGGACTTTCTATCAACCTTGTCACCGGCATAGTCCGAGTCGGAGTAGCCAACAAGATCGAAGGAGGCCCTCTTAGGATACCAAATGTCAAAATTTGGTGTATGGATTAAGTATCTCACTATACTTTTCACGGCCTTAAGATGACATTCTTTAGGAGCAGCTTGGTATCGTGCACACATGCACAAACTTAGCATGATATCGGGACGTGAAGCACATAGATATAATAATGAACCAATCATAGAGCGATAAACCTTTTGATCGACCGGTTCACCATCTTTGGTCACATCAAGATGTCCACTAGTAGGCATGGGTGTAGTCATACCTTTGCATTCTTGCATATTGAACTTCTTGAATAAGTCCTTGGTGTACTTCGTTTGAGAGACAAAGGTACCTTCCTTAGTTTGCTTGATTTGCAAACCAAGAAAGAATTTGAGTTCACTCATCATAGACATCTCAAACTTCTCCGACATTAGCTTTCCAAACTTTTCACTAAAATGAGGATTAGTAGAACCAAATATAATATCACAACATAGATTTGGCACACAAATAGTTCTCCATTAACCCTTTTAGTAAAAAGAGTAGAATCAATTTTCCCAATTTCAAAGCCTTTTTCAATAAAGAACTTGGTCAAGCATTTATACCACGCTCTAGGAGCTTGTTTAAGACCATAAAGAGCTTTGTGCAGTTTGTAAACATGATCAGGTTTCTTAGGATTAACAAAGCCGGGAGGTTGTTTAACATAAACTTCCTCCTCTATTTCACCATTTAGAAAAGCACTTTTAATGTCCATTTGGCACAAGGTGATATCATGGTGATTAGCATAGGCAAGTAATATGCGAATGGACTCAAGTCTAGCAACGGGAGCATAAGTCTCACCATAGTCCATACCTTCGACTTGTGTGTAGCCTTGGGCGACGAGACGTGATTTGTTGCGAACTACTTGTCCATCTTCATTTTTCTTGTTGTGAAACACCCATTTGGTACCGATGATGTTGTGGTTGTTGCCGGGCTTCTCAACCAATGTCCAAACTTGATTTCTCTCAAAGTTGTGTAGCTCTTCATGCATGGCGTTTATCCAATCCGGATCTTCCAATGCTTCTTCAACCTTCATAGGTTCAATGCTAGAGATGAATGAATAGTGCTCATAAAAGTTAGCTAAACGAGTTTTAGAGCGAGTGATTCTCCCGGTTTGGATATCATTGTAGATTTGCTTGACGGGATGGTCTTTAGCAATTCTTGCTCGAACTCGTTAAAGCTTTTGCTTAGGTCTTGGTTGAACATCTTCTTCATCTTGTTCTTCTTCTTGGTCTTCTTCATTGTTGACGTTGTCATTCTCTTGTCGTGGTGGAGAAGGAGGTTGTTGATGTTCGTCTTGGTGCACTTCCTCGTTTTCTTCATCTTGGTGTGTCCCACTTGTGGATGCTTCCATGTCAACTCTTGGTTCACCTTGTCGTGAGGTAGAAGCTTCCACTTGGACGGACGAGGTACTCTCCTTCACCTCCATTGGACGAATCTTGCCAATAGACAAGTCTTGGATTGCTTCCGAGGGGTCTTTGTCTCCTACATCAATTGGCAATTGCTCTACTTGCGAGCTGTTAGATTCATAAAACTTCACCTCTACCGTTTCTTCAACCTTTCGGGTGAAATTGTTGTAGACACGGTAAGTGTGAGAGTTTGAGCCATAACCAAGTAGGAAACCTTCATGAGACTTAGGAGCAAATTTAGAACGATGATGCTTATCAAGAATGTAGCACTTTGAGACGAATACTCGAAAGTATCCAACTTGGGGTTTGTTACCAGTGAGAAGCTCGTATGTTGTCTTGCCGAGTAGCTTGTGAAGGTACAAGCGATTTGTTGCATGACAAGCTGTCTCAACCGCTTCCGCCCAAAAGTGCTTTGGTGTCTTGTACTCATCAAGCATCATTCTCGCCATTTCGATGAGCGTCCGGTTCTTCCTCTCAACAACTCCATTTTGTTGAGGTGTGTATGTAGCCGAGAACTCGTGTGAAATACCTTCTTCATCAAGAAAGGTATCCACATTTGCGTTCTTGAACTCCGTTCCGTTGTCGCTGCGAACCTTCTTGATCTTCACTTCAAATTGATTTTGGGTCTTCCTAGCGAAGTTTTTGAAGATCTTTTGAACCTGTGATTTATCATCGAGAAATAACACCCATGTAAATCTTGAAAAATCATCAACTATAACTAGACCAAAAGAATTTCCACTGAGACTTTTGTAGGCATTGGGACCAAAGAGATCCATGTGAAGTAGCTCGAGTGGCCTCCTTGTGGTCATGATGTTCTTCACGGGATGCCTTCCTCCAACCTGTTTACCTGCCTGACAAGCACTGCAAAGTCTATCCTTATCAAATATGACATCGTTAATGCCAAGGATATGATTTCCTTTAATAAGCTTGTCAACGTTTCGCATGCCAACATGACCTAATCGTCTATGCCATAACCAACCTTTAGAAGATTTAGCAATAAAGCAAGTTCTAGGTTGAGCCTTTTTAGTGAAATCAACAATGTATAGATCACCTCTACATACACCGGTAAAGACCATTTTATGATTATCTCTATGAAACACTTGGCAATCTACTTCAGTAAATAGGACATTGAAACCGAAATCAGCAAGTCTAGATACTGAAAGTAAGTTGTAGCCAAGATATTCAACGAGCATGACATTTTGTATGGAGCTATAATGTGTAAGGATGGCAATGGGTCGGGTTTGGATATGGTTGAACAATATCAAATCCATATCCATATCCATGAAGACAGTCTTTGCCCACCCACGAAAAAATCCGCGGGTGAAAAATTGTGTCCATGTCCAAACCCGATGGATATCCATACCCACTGGATATCCATTGGGTCCTCTCTAGACATATAAATAAGACATAACACAATGTTAACATAAACTCTTCCATTCTTCACTTCGTGGCATGCTAGGCTTCACTTATGGTAAATTAACCTCCACTAACAACATAAGATCATTTAGTATTTTTCTAACAGATGAGAATGATGAGTCAGTTAACAAGGAGATAAAAATAAGGGAAGGGAGTTGGGGTATGTTACAGAGGGCATTGAATGTCAACTAATAAAAGCTATGACAGGGATTGTGTAATTTCTTTTGCATGTTTTGGATAACAAAGTGTAAAATTGCACTGGGACATGTAACTGTGGTGTAGGGATAGCCGATTTTTGCCCATTAAGTCATACTATCGGGTCGGGTTTGGATATACCCACGGGTACAAGATTATATCCATGCCCTACCCACGAGCAATCGGGTCGGGTTTGGGCGCTGCCCATGGACAGAAAAGCATATCCAAACCCTATCCATTCGGGTTGGATATCCATGGATATCCATGTCCATGGATAAAATTGCCATCCTTAATCATGTGATATGGCCACCTTACCGAGGCCAACCATCTTACCCTTTGAGTTGTCACCGAAAGTGACATACTTTTGAGGACCATCGTTTTCTGCAAGCTCGCGAAACATGTCTTTATCTCCAGTCATGTGATCGGTACATCCACTATCAAGAACCCATTCCTTTCCTCTTGCCATATATCCCCAAAGATTTTCCATAAGATCAAAGTGTCTCATTGCATCATCAAGATCAAAGTCACTATCATCATCCTCATCATAGTATCCATGTTCAACATCGTCATGTGGTGGATCAAATCTTAGAGAGGGTGATTCGTTAGAGTGAGTTTAACAATGATTTTTTGTTTATGAATTTTTATAGCTTCGAAAATAATATCACTAATAATTCCAACATCTCCTTTGGCACGCATAAGGTTTGTAAGCTCAAATAGACAATCACCAAACATAGGATCACTAGAATTCATATTACTCAAGGCAATAGACTTATGGAGAATTTCATCTAGATTTTTCAATGAATAGTTTGGAAAGCGTTCCTCAAGAAATTTCCATATGGTGTAGGCACACTTAAGAGTAGGCAAACATCCAATCAAGTTTCTAGGCAAGCCTCTAGTGATAAGTTCAATAGTTCTAAGATTGCGGATCATGCCAATTGACTCATCAAGGGTAGGATGCATAGGATCAACATGAGATGCACAAGGGCTAGCAATGTACTTGTTCAAATGATATTGACTGAAAATCACAAGCATCTCATTTTTCCACTCATGAAAGTACTCTCCATCAAGTATAGGCACTCTATGTTTAAGACTCCCAATAGTAGACTCATCCATCTTCCTCCAATGGTGTTTAAACCAAAGCAATGGATACCAATGCTCTGATACCAATTGAAAGGATCGAGAAGAGGTGTCTAGAGGGGGGTGATTAGACACTAAGTACCAAAAGTTGTAGTTTTTAACTTCTTTAAGTTTAAGTGGAGTTTAGGCACAAGTTTAACACTCACAATACATATCAAGCAAGCATGCAAAGAGTATATGAGCAGCGGAAACTAAAGCATGCAACTTGCAAGAATGTAAAGGGAAGGGATTGGAGGATTCAAACACAATTGGAGACATGAATGTTTTTGTTGTGGTTTCGATAGGTGGTGCTATCGTACATCCACGTTGATGGAGACTTCAACCCACGAAGGGTAACGGTTGCGCGAGTCCACAGAGGGCTCCACCCACGAAGGGTCCACGAAGAAGCAACTTTGTCTATCCCACCATGGCCGTCGCCCACGAAGGACTTGCCTCGCTAGCGGTAGATTTTCACGAAGTAGGCGATCTCCTTGCCTTTACAAACTCCTTGGTTCAACTCCACAATCTTGTTGGAGGCTCCCAAGTGACACCTAGCCAATCTAGGAGACACCACTCTCCAAGAAGTAACAAATGGTGTGTTGATGATGAACTCCTTGCTCTTGTGCTTCAAATGATAGTCTCCCCAACACTCAACTCTCTCTCACAGGATTTGGATTTGGTGGAAAGAAGATTTGAGTGGAGCTTGAGCCAATCCTTTGTCCTTAGCATCTTGAAGGGGTTCCACATCCTTTAGTCCATGCCACTCCATTGTTGAACTTGTCTGAAACATACTAGGTAGAAGTGTTAGTCCAACAAGAGATATGTTGACATTAATTACCAAAACCACCCAGGGAGCACTTGTGCTTTCACACAGCAGTGGTCATATGTAAGATATTATGACCCCCCCCCCCCTTGCGGTAAATCGCCAAGGGTTCTTGTGATCTATTTCTGTGTGCAGGATAGTTCGAGGACTTTCTTATGCATAAGGAAAACAGACGGTAAGTATAATAAGGGTAAATATAAGAGGGAGGCTTAACAGTGTTGAGCACCAAAAACATGCATGATGGCACGACAGAGCAAAGTTATTTCTACCCTATTACATGACTCCCCGAGTCCAAATGATTAAAATGTTTTTTCAGAAGGCTACAAATTTGAACCGCCCGGCGGGTCAATTCTCTTCTTGGCCTGATGCTTCTGGGTCAACCCTCTCCACTTCTTGGTCCTGTTCTGTGTCTTGGGAGGTTGATGATGACCAGTCAATTCCATTCAAAGCTTCAAATTCAGCTTCATCATCAATTAGCCTGGACGGGTCAACTTCAGGGGCAAAGGTATGCTTACGGATTGGAGGGATCAAACTTGTCACTTTATAAGTCGGTGTTAGCTGCCTCCGATTTCCCATGTCGTAAGCCAGATGATACTTGGTGAGGTCTGCCTCATTGGCAATCAAGCTGGCCACATGACGTATCTCCTTCACGCAAGCAGCAAAGTCCGTTTGTTCAAACGGAGTGCCATCCTCCTTGAGGCTGGGGTACCCAATGGCGATATCGGCCGGGTCTAATTCTGGCAGCCATGCTTTGGCCCGGCTTAAGGCAGAGATGTCCCCAGCTCTTGCAGATGAATGCTTTACTTCATTAAACCGTTGGGGCAGCACAGACAGCTTCCTTAGCACGTCAACCAAGAGCGTGGGGGCTTCATTGGACAGAGCAAGTGTGTCTAACGCGCGCTGGGTACCAGTGTAAAGCTGCTCTACTAGTGTATAAACCGCCTTCAGCTTCACAAGCATGTCTTGGTTGAGGTTGGTGCTCCTGGGACCTGCATAGTAATAAACAGGTGAGTTAAAAATAGTTCATATAATCAAGAGAGAGATTCAACACCTGACACTCGTAAGGCGGCTTACCAAAGATAGTCGAGACCATCTGAGATCCATGGCGTTTTAAGCCGGACAGTTCAGTGGTCACCTCTTCAAAAGCCGCCTTTGCTTTTTCAGCTCGATGGGTCAAGGCAATCTTTTCTTCAGCCCAGGCCTTTTTCTCAACGTCAAAGTCAGCCTTCTGTTTTTCTCGTTCAACCACGCTAAATTCAAATTTGAGATTTCCCTATGGGTCTCAGTTTCCTGCAGCTCCCAGCGGTTCTTCAATTCGGACAGCTCTGATTGAAGTTCAGCAGTGGTAGTCTATACATATACCGGGTCAAAATCATGAACATTAGTATTCAATATTAAGTCCCAAGCCTTTTGCAAGCAACAACACTTGGCACTTGGGGGCTAATGTCTACCGAAAGTTCTATCTAAGTGGTGGTTAATGAGAGTAAGTCCCAAGCACTTTGCAGGCAAGAGTACTTGGCACTTGGGGACTAATGCATATTGCCGTTGAAAATTACACAAGTAAGTATTGTCTTCTACACAAATGTATAAAGGACCGTCTCATTCATGTTGATGAAACCGGCCCTTGGGGACTATGGATTAAGTTGGAAGATCAACGGATTCTACCAAAGGATATACTTATGCTCATGATTCATCTAAGTCTACAGCATATTTATCATAAACAGTAGACTTGGGGGCTGGCATTGTAAGCATAACTCAGTAAAGGAAGAGTTCGTACCTCAAACTTCTGGTGCATTTTGTTGGGGAACGTAGCAGAAATTCAAAATTTTCCTACGTGTCACCAAGATCTATCTATGGAGAGACTAGCAACGAGGGGAAGGAGAGTGCATCTACATACCCTTGTAGATCGCTAAGCGGAAGCGTTCAAGTGAACGGGGTTGATGGAGTCGTACTCGTCGTGATTCAAATCACCGATGATCAAGTGCCGAACGCACGGCACCTCCGCGTTCAACACACGTACAGCCCGATGACGTCTCCCAAGCCTTGATCCAGCAAGGAGAGAGGGAGAGGTTGAGGAAGACTCCATCCAGCAGCAGCACAACGGCGTGGTGGTGGTGGAGGAGCGTGGCAATCCTGCAGGGCTTCGCCAAGCACCGCGAGAGAGGAGGAGCACTTGGGAGAGGGAGGGCTGCGCCAGGGGCAAGGGTGAAGCTCCCATGTGCCTCCCCACTATATATAGGGGTGGAGGGGGCTGGTTTCTTGCCCTCCAAGTCCATTGGGGCGTTGGCAAAGGTGGGAGGAAAGAAATCCCATCATTTCCTTCCCCACCGATTGCTATCCCCCCTTTTTAGGGATCTTGATCTTATCCCTTTGGGATATGATCTTATTCCTTCTAAGGGGGGATCTTGGTGCGCCTTGACCAGGGGTGTGGGGCCTTTCCCCCACTACCCACGTTCATGTGGGTCCCCCCATGCAGGTGGGCCCCACTCCGGAACCTTCTACAACCTTCCCGGTACAATACCGAAAAATCCGAACATTTTCCGGTGGCCAAAATAGGACTTCCCATATATAAATCTTTACCTCCGGACCATTCCGGAACTCCTCGTGACGTCCGGGATCTCATCCGGGACTCCGAAAAACATTCGGTAACCACATGCAAACTTCCTTTATAACCCTAGCGTCATCGAACCTTAAGTGTGTAGACCCTACGGGTTCGGGAGACATGTAGACATGACCGAGACGTTCTCCGGTCAATAACCAACAGCGGGATCTGGATACCCATGATGGCTCCCACATGTTCCACGATGATCTCATCGGATGAACCACGATGTCAAGGACTTAATCAATCCCGTATACAATTCCCTTTGTCTAGCGGTATTGTACTTGCCCGAGATTCGATCGTCGGTATCCTTATACCTTGTTCAATCTCGTTACCGACAAGTCTCTTTACTCGTTCCGTAACACATCATCCCGTGATCAACTCCTTGGTCACATTGCGCATATGATGATGTCCTACCGAGTGGGCCCAGAGATACCTCTCCGCTTACACGGAGTGACAAATCCCAGTCTCGATCTGTGTCAACCCAACAGACACTTTCGGAGATACCTGTAGTGCACCTTTATAGTCACCCAGTTACGTTGTGACGTTTGATACACCCAAAGAACTCCTACAGTATCCGGGAGTTACATGATCTCATGGTCTAAGGAAGAGATACTTGACATTGGAAAAGCTCTAGCAAACGAACTACACGATCTTAGTGCTAGGCTTAGGATTGGGTCTTGTCCATCACATCATTCTCCTAATGATGTGATCCCGTTATCAATGACATCCAATGTCCATAGCCAGGAAACCATGACTATCTGTTGATCACAACGAGCTAGTCAACTAGAGGCTCACTAGGGACATATTGTGGTCTATGTATTCACACGTGTATTACGATTTCCGGATAATACAGTTATAGCATGAATAAAAGACAATTATCATGAACAAGGAAATATAATAATAACTAATTTATTATTGCCTCTAGGGCATATTTCCAATAGTCTCCCACTTGCACTAGAGTCAATAATCTAGTTCACATCGATATGTGATTAACACTCAAGGTCACATCCCCATGTGACTAACACCCAAAGAGTTTACTAGAGTCAATAATCTAGTTCAAATTTACCATGTGATTAACACTCGATGAGTTCTGGGTTTGATCATGTTATGCTTGTGAGAGAGGTTATAGTCAACGGGTCTGAACCTTTTAGATCCGTGTGTGCTTTACAAATCTCTATGTCATCTCCTAGATGTAGCTACCACGCTCTATTTGGAGCTATTCCAAATAACTGTTCTACTTGGAGCTATATTAAAAGTTGCTCCATTATACGTATCCGGTATCTCTACTCAGAGCTATCCGGATAGGTGTTAAGCTTGCATCGACGTAACTCTTTACGTCGAACTCTTTATCACCTCCACAATCGAGAAAATTCCTTAGTCCACTAGTTACTAAGGATAACTTTGACCGCTGTCCTGTGATCCATTCTTGGATCACTCTTGTACCCCTTGACTGACTCATGGCAAGGCACACTTCAGGTGCGGTACACAGCATAGCATACTGTAGAGAGCCTATGATAAAAGCATAGGGGACGACCTTCGTCCTTCCTCTTTCTTCTGCCGTGGTCGAGCTTTAAGTCTTAACTTCATACCTTACAACTCAGGCAAGAACTCCTTCTTTGACTGATCCATCTTGAACACCTTCAAGATTATGTCAAGGTACGTGCTCATTTAAAAGTACTATTAAGCATTTTGATCTATCTTATAGATCTTGATGCTTATTGTTCAAGTAGCCTAATCCAGGTTTTCCATTGAAAAACAGTTTTCAAATAACCCTATATGCTTTCTAGAAATTCTACATCATTTCTGATCATCAATATGTCAACAACATATACTCATCAGAAATTCCATAGTGCTCCCACTCACTTCTTTGGAAGTACAAGTTTCTCATAAACTTTGTATAAACCCAAAATCTTTGATCATCTTATCAAAGTGTACATTCCAACTCCGAGATGCTTACTCCAGTCCTTAGAAGGATCGCTGGAGCCAGCATACCTTTTAGCATCCTTAGGATCGTCAAAACCTTTCTGATTGTATTACATACAACCTTTCCTTACGAAAACTGGTAAGGAAACTCGTTTTGACATCCATCTGCCAGATTTCATAAATGCAGCTGATGCTAACACGAATCCGACGGACTTAAGCATCGCTACGGATGAGAAAATCTCGTCGTAGTCAACTCCTTGAACTTGTGAAAAACTTTTCGTCACAAGTCGAGCTCCATAGATGGTTACATTACCATCCACGTCCGTCTTCTTCTTAAAGATCCATTTATCTCAATGGCTTGCCGATCATCAGGCAAGTCCACCAAAGTCGATGCTTTGTTCTGATACATGGATCCTATCTCGGATTTCATGGCTTCTAACCATTTGTCGGAATTGGGCCCACCATTGCTTCTCCATAGCTCGTAGGTTCATTGTTGTCTAGCAACATGACCTTCAAGACAAGATTACTGTACCACTCCGAAGTAGTACGCGTCCTTGTCGTCCTACGAGGTTCGGTAGTGACTTGATCTGAAGCTTCATGATCACTATCATAAGCTTCCACTTCAATTGGTGTAGGTGCCACGGGAACGACTTCCTGTGCCCTACTTCACACTGGTTGAAGTGATGGTTCAATAACCTCATCAAGTCTCCACCATCCTCCCACTCAACTTTTCGAGAGAAACCTTTCCTCGAGAAGGGACCCGATTCAAGAAACAATCCATATTGCTATCGGATCTGAATTAGGAGGTATACCCAACTGTTTTGGGTGTCCTATGAAGATGCATTTTATCCGCTTTGGGTTCGAGCTTATCAACCTGAAACTTTTTCACATAAGAGTCGCAGCCCCAAACTTTTAAGAAACGACAACTTAGGTTTCTCCAAACCATAGTTCAAACGGTGTCGTCTCAACGGAATTATGTGGTACCCTATTAAAGTGAATGTGGTTGTCTCTAATGCCTAACCCATGAACGATAGTGGTAATTCGATAAGAGACATCATGGTACGCACCATATACAATAGGGTGCAACTATGATGTTCGGACACACCATCACACTATGGTGTTCCAGGCGGTTTTAATTGTGAAACAATTTCCACAATGTCTTAATTGTGTGCCAAAACTCGTAACTCAGATATTCATCTCTATGATCATATCATAGACATTTTATCCTCCTGTCACAATGATCTTCTACTTCACTCTGAAATTACTTGAACCATTCAATAATTCAGACTTGTGTTTCATCAAGTAAATATTCTCAACATCTACTCGAATCATCTGTGAAGTAAGAACATAACGATATCCACTACATGCCTCAGCACTTATTGGATTGCATACATCAAAATGTATTTCTTCCCACAAGTTGCTTTCTAGTTCCATTTTACTGAAACCGAGGATTTCAGTCATCTTGCCCATGTGGTATGATTTGCATGTCTCAAGTGATTCAAGATCAAGTGAGTTCAAACGGTCCATTTGCATGGAGTTTCTTCATGCATATACACCAATAGACATGGTTCGCATGTCTCAAACTTTTCAAAAATGAGTGAGCCCAAAGATCCATCAACATGGAGCTTCTTCATGCATTTTATACCGATATGACTTACGTGGCAGTGCCACAAGTAGGTGGTACTATCATTACTATCTTTTGGCATGAACATGTGTATCACTACGATCGAGATTCAATAAACCATTCATTTTAGGTGCAAGACCATTCAAGGTATTATTCAAATAAACAGAGCAACCATTATTCTCCTTAAATGAATAACCGTATTGCAATAGACATAATCCAATCATGTCTATGCTCAACGCAAACACCAATCTCGATGGTAGAGGGAGCGTACGATGCTTTGATCATATCAACACTTGGAAACACTTCCAACACATATCGTCAGCTCACCTTTAGCTAGTCTTCGTTTATTCCGTAGCCTTTTGTTTCGAGTTACTAACACTTAGCAACTGAACTGGTATCTAATACCCTGGTGCTACTAGGAGTACTAGTAAAGTACACATTAACATAATGTATATCCAATATACTTCTATCGACAGCCTTCTCATCTACCAAGTATCTAGGGTAATACTGCTCCAGTGGCTGTTCCCCTTATTACAGAAACACTTAGTCTCGGGTTTGGGTTCAACCTTGGGTTTCTTCACTAGAGCAGCAGCTGATTTGCCGTTTCATGAAGTATCCCTTCTTGCCCTTGCCCTTCTTGAAACTAGTGGTTTCACCAACCATCAAAAATTGATGCTCCTTCTTGATTTCTACTTTCGCGGTGTCAAACATCGTGAATACCTCAAGGATCATCATATCTATCCCTGATATGTTATAGTTCATCACAAAGCTCTAGCAGCTTGGTGGCAATGACTTTGGAGAAACATCACTATCTCATATGGAAGATCAACTCCCACTCGATTCAAGTGATTGTTGCACTCAGACAATCTGAGCACAAGCTCAACGATTGAGCTTTCCTCCTTAGTCTGCAGGCTAAGAAAATTGTCGGAGGTCTTATACCTCTTGACGTGGGCACGAGCCTGAAATCTCAATTTCAGCCCTCAAAACATCTCATATGTTCCGCGATGTTTCGAAAAACATCTTTGGTGCCTCTACTTAAGCCATTTAACTGAACTATCACATAGTTATCAAAACGTGTATGTCCGATGTTCACAACATCCACAGACGACGTTTGGGGTTCAGCACACTGAGCGGTGCATTAAGGACATAAGCTTTCTACTGTCCGCATAATCGCTACTGTCAACTTTCAACTATATTTTCTCTAGGAACATAACTAAACAGTAGAACTAAAGCGCGAGCTTACGACATAATTTGCAAAAGGTCTTTTGACTATGTTCAAGATAATTAAGTTCATCTTATGAACTCCCACTTAGATAGACATCCCTCTGGTCATTTAAGTGATTACATGATCCGAGTCAACTAGGCCGTGTCCGATCATCACGTGAGACGGACTAGTCATCGTCGGTGAACATCTTCATGTTGATCGTATCTACTATACGACTCATGCTCGACCTTTCGGTCTCCGTGTTCCGAGGCCATGTCTGTACATGCTAGGCTCGTCAAGTTAACCCTAAGTGTTTTCGTTGTGTAAATCTGTCTTACACCCGTTGTATGTGAACGTAAGGATCCATCACACCCGATCATCACGTGGTGCTTAGAAACGACGAACTGTAGCAACGGTGCACAGTTAGGGGAGAACACTTCTTGAAATTTTTGTAAGGGATCATCTTATTTACTACCGTCGTCCTAAGTAAACAAGATGCATAAACATGATAAACATCACATGCAATCAAATAGTGACATGATATGGCCAATATCATTTTGCTCCTTTTGATCTCCATCTTCGGGGCTCCATGATCATCATCGTCACCGGCATGACACCATGATCATGATCTCCATCATCGTGTCTCCATGAAGTCGTCTCACCAACTTATTACTTCTACTACTATGGCTACCGGTTAGCAATAAAGTAAAGTAATTACATGGCGTTGTTCAATGACACGCAGGTCATACAATAAATTAAGACAACTCCTATGGCTCCTGCCGGTTGTCATACTCATCGACATGCAAGTCGTGAATCCTATTACAAGAACATGATCAATCTCATACAACTCATATCATTCATCACATTCTTGTTGGCCATATCACATCACAAAGCATACCCTGCAAAAACAAGTTAGACGTCCTCTAATTGTTGTTGCATGTTTTACGTGGCTGCTATGGGTTTCTAGCAAGAACGTTTCTTACCTACGCAAAACCACAACGTGATATGCCAATTGCTATTTACCCTTCATAAGGACCCTTTTCATCGAATCCGTTCCGACTAAAGTGGGAGAGACTGGCACCCGCTAGCCACCTTATGCACCAAGTGCATGTCAATCGGTGGAACCTGTCTCACGTAAGAGTACGTGTAAGGTCGGTCCGGGCCGCTTCATCCCACAATACCGTCGAAACAAGATTGGACTAGTAACGGTAAGCATATTGAACAACATCAACGCCCACAACTACTTTGTGTTCTACTCGTGCAAAGAATCTACGCAATAGACCTAGCTCTGATACCACTGTTGGGGAACGTAGCAGAAATTCAAAAAATTTCCTACGTGTCACCAAGATCTATCTATGGAGAGACTAGCAACCAGGGGAAGGAGAGTGCATCTACATACCCTTGTAGATCGCTAAGCGGAAGCGTTCAAGTGAACGGGGTTGATGGAGTCGTACTCGTCGTGATTCAAATCATCGATGATCAAGTGCCGAACGCACGGCACCTCCGCGTTCAACACACGTACAGCCCGGTGACGTCTCCCAAGCCTTGATCCAGCAAGGAGAGAGGGAGAGGTTGAGGAAGACTCCATCCAGCAGCAGCACAACGGCATGGTGGTGGTAGAGGAGCGTGGCAATCCTGCAGGGCTTCGCCAAGCACCGCGAGAGAGGAGGAGCACTTGGGAGAGGAAGGGCTGCGCCAGGGGCAAGGGTGAAGCTCCCATGTGCCTCCCCACTATATATAGGGGTGGAGGGGGCTGGTTGCTTGCCCTCCAAGTCCATTGGGGCGTTGGCAAAGGTGGGAGGAAAGAAATCCCATCATTTCCTTCCCCACCGATTGCTATCCCCCCTTTTTAGGGATCTTGATCTTATCCCTTTGGGATATGATCTTATTCCTTCTAAGGGGGGGATCTTGGTGCGCCTTGACCAGGGGTGTGGGGCCTTTCCCCCACTACCCACGTTCATGTGGGTCCCCCCATGCAGGTGGGCCCCACTCCGGAACCTTCTACAACCTTCCCGGTACAATACCGAAAAATCCCGAACATTTTCCAGTGGCCAAAATAGGACTTCCCATATATAAATCTTTACCTCCGGACCATTCCGGAACTCCTCGTGACGTCCGGGATCTCATCCGGGACTCCGAACAACATTCGGTAACCACATGCAAACTTCCTTTATAACCCTAGCGTCATCGAACCTTAAGTGTGTAGACCCTACGGGTTCGGGAGACATGTAGACATGACCGAGACGTTCTCCGGTCAATAACCAACAGCGGGATCTGGATACCCATGATGGCTCCCACATGTTCCACGATGATCTCATCGGATGAACCACGATGTCAAGGACTTAATCAATCCCGTATACAATTCCCTTTGTCTAGCGGTATTGTACTTGCCCGAGATTCGATCGTCGGTATCCTTATACCTTGTTCAATCTCGTTACCGACAAGTCTCTTTACTCGTTCCGTAACACATCACCCCGTGATCAACTCCTTGGTCACATTGCGCATATGATGATGTCCTACCGAGTGGGCCCAGAGATACCTCTCCGCTTACACGGAGTGACAAATCCCAGTCTCGATCTGTGTCAACCCAACAGACACTTTCGGAGATACCTGTAGTGCACCTTTATAGTCACCCAGTTACGTTGTGACGTTTGATACACCCAAAGAACTCCTACCGTATCCGGGAGTTACATGATCTCATGGTCTAAGGAAGAGATACTTGACATTGGAAAAGCTCTAGCAAACGAACTACACGATCTTAGTGCTAGGCTTAGGATTGGGTCTTGTCCATCACATCATTCTCCTAATGATGTGATCCCGTTATCAACGACATCCAATGTCCATAGCCAGGAAACCATGACTATCTGTTGATCACAACGAGCTAGTCAACTAGAGGCTCACTAGGGACATATTGTGGTCTATGTATTCACACGTGTATTACGATTTCCGGATAATACAGTTATAGCATGAATAAAAGACAATTATCATGAACAAGGAAATATAATAATAACTAATTTATTATTGCCTCTAGGGCATATTTCCAACACATTTGGGTCAC
The DNA here is from genome assembly GCA_963921465.1 of Triticum timopheevii. Taxonomy (NCBI): domain Eukaryota; kingdom Viridiplantae; phylum Streptophyta; class Magnoliopsida; order Poales; family Poaceae; genus Triticum; species Triticum timopheevii. Next base: position 521,660,310 of record OY997274.1, read on the forward strand.
CATGTCTATTTCAAGATTGCGGCTGTTGTGCACTTGGCTAAGATAACCAGAAAAAACATCGCCAATGCTCAAGTGGGAGTAATCAGTCATATCAAATCTGAATTTATGTCGTTCAATATGTTCCTCCTTGGTAAAATGTTGGCCAACACAGTGGGCCTTCCCGGTTCTCTAAAGCTGGTAGATGTGATCGTCACATCTTCATCATGAACGTCAGCCGTCTTCGGTGGACTAGAAACTTCAGGATTACAGACTCATCAATGGCTCGCTCCATAGGGGGGTCAGAAGTTGCTGGCGGGTTATCAAGAACCGGCTCAGATGATTGGGGGATAGGGATCTCAGGCGTTGGAATCTTCTGCTTCAGCTCATTGACCTTTGGATCTTCAACCGGCTTGTTCTTCTTTACCCTCTTACTGGGCTTTGCTTTACCACTGCATGAGTCAAAAAGGGCAGTATAAGTATAACAAGATCAGAATGTGTAAAAAATAAACTAAATGACAATTACCCAGGAGCGGTCTTGAAAGCCGGCATATTGGACTGGATTGAATCTCCAGAAGAATGTGAAGTTTCCTAATAATTTGAATCAGAAGAGTTGAGCGGTTGACGAGTGAGACCCGCCAAAGGATAAAAAGAATTTAAGTCGAAGGTGACCTCATTTCGGCGCTTCCTTGGTGTATTCAGTAAGCCGGAGGAGAGCTCCGCATCCCTGCTTGTCCGGGTCTGCCTCCGTCTCTCATGAATCTGTTGCTTCAAAATAAAGTGAGGATCCAGATGAGCTAAGGGGTGTGAAAATCTTACTTCCCGGGTTACTCTTCGGATTTTTTGTCTTGGCAAAGGCTCGAAGTCGGAGGAAATAATATTTACCTCTTCTTCCACTCCCTGACTCATTCCCGTGTCAGCCTGATGATAGTCAGTGTCAATAAGATGATTGAAAAAGGAGCCAAGAGAGTCGAGGGCTACCTCCGACTCAGAGGAGTCCCCCAGTTGAAGCAATTCAGAAGCGCTGGGCTTCTTTCCTCTTTTCTTGGTGGCGGCTCTCCTGGCGGCTTTCTTGGCCTTCCTGGCTCTCTTTGCGGCCTCATGATCATATTATTTCTTACAAAACTCATCATCAGCCTGTGTAAATCAGCAAAGGTTTGAGTAAAGACAAAACATCAAGGATAAAGGTAAATTTACTCAGTTTGGCGGCTTACCCCTCGAGCCGGGTTGGCTTTGCAGAAAGGGCTTAAGCCCACCTTGCCACAGTCTGCTAGGCTTTCATTCAAAAGCGAATTTGTCATATCATTGACAACATCATCAGGCAAATCGTCAGGGCTGTTGCGTAGAGGATCCTTTTTGTCACCTGTGTAAGTGCACATTAACCCGGAGCGGCGGCTCAGCGGGATGATCCGCCATGCGAGCCAACACCGGACCAAATCAATGCCATTTAAGCTGTTCCCCAACAAAGCTTTGACCTTTGCAAGGGTAGGGGCAAGATTCTGGCGTTCAGCAGCTGACAACTTGTTGGGAAGCGGGTGATTGGAGTCGAGGCGCAGGGCACGAAAGCCGGGCAGAGGGTTCTCATCAATCGGAGAAGTATCTTGGCAGTAGAACCATGTCTGGTTCCAGTCCTTGGGGTGACTCGGCGGCTATGCGTAAGGGAAAATGGCGTCTCTCCGTCGTTGGATTGAGACCCCGCCAAGTTCCAAACTAGGTTCGTTGGAGCATTCATTTTGGCGGTTCAAGTAAAACAATTCTCTGAAAACCAGTAAGTTGAGCTCTTCTTCAAGATACACCTCACAAAATACTTGAAAGTTGCATATATTTGACACGGAATTGGGTCTGATGTCTTGAGGATGGAGGTTGAAAAAGCGCAGAACATCTCTAAAGAACTTAGAGCCGAGCGGTGAGAAGCCCCGGTTCATGTGATCAGTGAAAATGATGACCTCCCCATCTCTGGGTTCAGGTTTCTCTTCTGTCGGTTTAGGAGGGCGATAGGACATGACATCCTTTTTGGGCAGATATCCGGTTTTCACAAAATCGTAATGTACTCTCCGTGACGATGGATTTGACCCAGTTGCAAGAAGTGGTTGTTTTGGGCGGCATTGTGAAGAAGGAAGCCTAAAAAGAGTAAATTTGCCAGTTCAATTTTAAGCCGGAGGAAAAAGATATTACAGCACATATTCAGACTGGCAGCTTATAAAGGGGCCTAATGGTGTATGGCTAATTACGTTAGGTTATTTAAGCCACCATGAGCAGTCAGATTATTTAAGCCGCCATGAGCAGTTTGATGTTATCTATTGAGCATAATCATTAAAAGCCGGTGGTATGAGCCGCCATGGCTAGGTGGATCTATCAAGATGCAGTTTTTTGCATAGTACCAAACAAACAGGTTTCAAAGGCTGCAGCTATTATTTTGGATCAGTGGCAGTTTAGAAAAAGGAAATAAATCAAGACCTAAAAAACCAATATAGATGAGTTCATAAGCTCTGAAGGGATCTTTTCTTCAAAGAAAGGGGGTCCGCTAGTATTGAAAGAAAAGGCAAGACAGGTACCACATCAGTTATGCGCCATTTTCAGATCAAAGAGGCTCACGGTGCAAGCACTGAAGATGAACTACAATGAACTATGAAGAACACAGAGAAGTTCAGAAACCCTAATGCGGATCTGGGGTACGGGAAAGCAAATACTTACAGGTGTAGATCTATTGTGGAGAGGCGATGCCGTTCTCTGATTCATTTAGGGTGATGCAGTGGCCAAGATGAGGACGACGGTGCACTTCGTGGTGGTGGCGGAGCTCGAGCGGCAGAAAGTCGCGATAGGAGGAAGATGATGGAAAGGGGGAGAATAGAGGAAAGACCGGTCGTGCCTATTTATAAGGAAAGACTCTTAAGTGAGCGTGAAAAACGAGGAGACCGAAACATGGTTATCCAGCTGCTCCGGCGCCTCAATTCTCGGACGATTATTAAAAGATAAAGATCCGTTGAGATATGTTGGACAAAGTGTGAATTAATGACCGATGATGTCATGGCGGGTTATCACAGATCCAGAAGATGATGTCATGGTGGGTTATAAACCCTCGCGCAATGTAGAGTAGAAGATTTTTTCTATGTGTTGAAGATTGACATGAACCAGTTCAAATCAATCTGGGGCCTAATGTTGAGGATATAACTATTAGGTATGACCCGCCCAGGAGGGGCCCGGTTATACCTATGGCGATTCATAATAGGAAGCCCAAGACGATACTTGAAGATGGCGGTTCAGTTAAGGGACCAAGGCCCGAAGGCGGCTTAAGGCCCGTAGAGATAAACCGCCATATGTGTATAACTTGTATTGTGAGGCAGGAATAGATAGTCACCGAGCCGGACACTGTTTATGAGCCGGCCGGGACTCTGTGAGCCGCTGGGCGTCGACCTCTGTATATAAAGGGACGACCCGGCGGCAGTTCAGGACAAGTAACACCAGATCGAAAGTTAGGTCAAGCGGATTCGCTCCCTGGTAATCGAGACATAAGCAATCCCACCTCAAACTAGATTAAGCCATTACCTTCACCGCAAGGGGCCAAAACAGTATAAACTCTCGTGTCCTTTGTCCCGTTTTAACCCCTTTAAGCTTCCTAGTTGTGATGGCTCCACGACTAAGTCCTTTTGCTAGGACATCTGCCGTGACCTTTCCACGACAAACCGGGAGCACACTTTTTTCCCTTTCCGAAGGAAGCATTCACGACTGTGTCTATTGCGGAAGCAAATCCACGTGCCTTCATAAGAACTAAATTTGTGCCTCTCGTGGAAGGAAAAAAACATGTTTTTATTTCGTTTCCAAGAGGCACGTCCATGCCTCTCACAGAAACAAAACCATGCCTCTCGCGGAAGGAGAAAAAAAATCATTTTTGAGAGGCACGACCGTGCTTCTCGCCCAAGAAAAACCGTGCGTCTCACGAAAGAAAAAAACGTATTTTTCACAAAAAATGTTTTTTTCGAAAGCTAAGAAAACCTGTGAAAAACAAAAAAAACCATCCGAAAAGCCAAAAACACGTGCGAAAAATATAAAACAAAAATCGAATGAGGCGCCTAGAGCGCGACATGTGGCGGCGGCTAAGAGCGCGTGGCTTCTCTCAGCCAAGATTTTTCTGTGATCCATGGATCTCCGATCGGGAAACCATATCCAAGCTCCGTGGCTAGTTTGCGCTCTTTGGACTTTTCAAACTTCGCAAAGTGAAACATTTGAGTACCCCCGGTAATCGTGGAGAGGCTCCTAAAGAAGCACTCCTCAGTTAGTTGCTGCCAACACTAGTAGAAAACGGGACTTTAGTCCCGGTTCCAGATGGCCTTTAGTCCCGGTTCTGCAACCGGGACAAAACAACCGGGACTAATACCGATTACTTTTAGTCCCGATTGGCTTAAGAACCGGGACTAAAGAAGCTCCACGTGGCCACTGTCTAGAGGACGTTTAGTCAAAGGCTCCACCTTTAGTCCCGGTTGGTAACACCAACCGAAGTTAGTTGCTCCCAACACTAGTAGAAAATGGGCCTTTAGTCCCGGTTCCAGACGACCTTTAGTTCCGGTTTTGTGACCGGGACAAAACAATCGGGACTAATGCCCATTACTTTTAGTCCCGATTGGCTTACGAACCAGGACTAAAGGGGCTCCACGTGGCCGCTGTCTCGAGCAGGGCTGGAGGACCTTTAGTCTCGGTTGGTGTTACCAACCGGGACTAAAGACTAAAGGCTCCACCTTTAGTCCCGGTTGGTAACACCAACCGGGACTAAAGGAATTTTTTTGAAAAAAATTGAAATCTAAAAAAATGATTTTCAAATTTCTAAATTATTTGACAATTTTAATCTTTAATCAACCCTCATCACTGCTCAAGTGTGGAGCACTCGTTCCAAATCGTCTAACTTCTCGGCCGGTCACCCATCCTCTCACTACTCCAGCCTAAGCACGCTTAACTTTCGAGTTCTATAACCCCTCATTTCCAAGTCTGTACTTATTGTTTTCCGCACAATAGTAAGTTGTCAATCCTATTAACCCTTAGGTCTTGATGTCAGACGATTTAATTTTTTGAATTCCAAAAAATTATTAAAATAAAATAAGTAATAATAATATTGAATTTCAATGATAATAAAATAAGTAATAATATCATTTTCTTCATTTTCTGCCATTTATTCATTTAATATGGCATAATTAATATCTTTAAATATGTAAATTGAAATTCGACAAATAATATATCCATTATTATTAGAAAAATGTGAGGAATCCAAATATGACATCATTAATTTTTAAAATTATTTCTCATATGCTAGAATCAATTGCTTCTTCGTGATGTGAACCGGATGAGAACTAATGAGCTTTCTACGTTTGGCTAAGCACAAGTGCTTGATCTGGATTCATTGATAAAATGGTTATAATTTGTTAATCTGGTACTATCTAAGGTATAAAATGGTGAATCCCTCAATCACTATATGCAATGTATGTCCAGTTGCAGCAACTGCTGTTATTTGATTTTAGGAGTTGAACTTGAGCATGAAGTCACACGTTTCACCGTTTGAGTTTGAAACTATTATTTTAAAAACAATAATTATTTAGTAACATTAATATTTATTGAATAAGTAGTTTGACCATAGTTTGACCACAGTTTGACCAAAAATTCAAAAAACTTAAATTTGAGGATAACTTTTTTTCCTTCGAGAATTTAAGGATTCTAAAATTTTGCAAGACGGCCTACGGCGGTCGAAATCGGAACCGGCTTCTAGTGCTGAACATTTTAATATATTATACATTTTTTTTACATCGCATGCAAAAGTTATAGCCGTTTTACTTTTTCATAACACTTTTTCGCAAAACATGTCAAAATTTATGTTTTTTCATTTTCCTAACTAGTAGATATAGTAACATAACTACATCTCGAAAGATTTTAATTTTTGAAGTTTTCATCATTTTTTTGTTTTTTTTTCAAAACTAAAATGGCGATACAAGGGGGTAGAGTTTGAAAATTGCAGAACCCCTTTAGTTCGGCATGGTCTCCATACAATCCTACAGTCGACTACATCTGCTAACACCGTCCCAGCCAGAGTCACAACTAAGGTTAACCAAGCCAGAGTCACATTCTATTAAAGTGGCAAAAAAAAATTACTTTTTAATATAGCAAAACTAATTCTATCAACTATTATTAAAGACTAAACAACTATTAATACAAAACAGTAGCAAAATTCATATTAATTAATAACAAAAATTATCTACCATTGTCTAACAGAAGCATACTACAACATGTTAAAATCTATAGAAAGAACTAACTAAATATAATTGAAAACAACGACTAAAACAACTATATAAGCAAAGCCGTACTGTTTTTAATTAAAATCCTAATTTAAATTATTCTAAAAATAACCAAATAAATCTTACGGTGACGACAATATAACATATGACTAGGAGCAAAAAGAATTAAATTAAAAACTATTTTTAAACTCAAAATATTCACAATCCAGGATTTGAAGAAAATTTAAACAAATTCAAATTTAAATTATTCAAATTTGAAAACTAATGGCACAAACAAAAACTAGACAAAATTTTGAATCTAATGCAAAAAAGAATCACTCAAAAACATCAAATATCCTAAAAGATATAAGCAATTTTAAAATAGAAACTAAAAACAAAAAAGAAATGAAAAAATAGAAAAGAAACTTTGAGAACCCCTTTAATCCCGGTTGGTGTATCCAACCGGGACTAAAGGTCTAATGTTTAGTCCCGGCTGGAGACACCAACCAGGACTAAAGGGTGTGCCCTTTAGTCCCGGTTGGCGTCTTCAGCCGGGACTAAAGGTCCCATTTGAACCGGGACTAATGTCTGCCCGGCGCCCTAGCCGCTCGAACCGGTACTAATACTCACATTAATCCCGATTCGTAATGCAACCGGGAGTAATGTGTAGATCGAGCTTGGACCAAAGGCCTGTTTTTTACTAGTGAAAGCAAATGGGCCAGAAGTTGTGTACATGTTGAAAGCCCACAACACAGAATAGATGTGTATATACTGATGGAAGCCCGAAAGGGAAAATCCTATATGCCGCTCGTTGCGTCAAACTGCCGGCGCTTCGCACAGGCGAGCGACCGAGCAGCGATGCAACGGGCCAGCCCGTTTAACCGTCCAGTGCTCCCGGTTTTGGGAACCTTCTTCTAGAGGTTCCCAGCTGGGTTTTTTCCGGTTTTGGGAACCTTCTAGAAGGTTCCTGAACCGTTTTTTATTTTATTTTCTTTTTCTATTTCGGTTTCTTTTAATTTTCTTTTTTTTTCTTTTTTGTCTTTCAAGTTTATGTTTTCTGTTTCAAAAAAATGTTCGCGCTTTTTCAAAAATGTTTGTGAGCAAGTTTGTTCAGAAAATGTTCTTTTCATTCATAAATTTGTTCTCAAGATTCAAAAAATGTTCATGCTTTAAGAAATTGTCCAAATTTGTTCTTCGTTTCAAAATTTGTTCTCAAGATTCAAAAAATGTTCGTACATTCAGAAAATATTTATGTTCAAATTTTGTTCTCAATTTGAAAATTTTGTTCTCTAAATTCAAAAAATGTTCGGGATTTTATATTTTTGTTCAAAAAATGTTCTTTTCATTCATAAATATGTTCTCAAGATTCAAAAAATGTTCATGCTTTAAGAAATTGTCCAAATTTGTTCTTTGTTTCAAATTTGTTCTCAAGATTCAAAAAATGTCCGTGCTTTCAAAAAATGTTCGGGTATTTCAAAAAGTGTTACAACTTTTCAAAGATTGTTCATTTTTAAAAAAATGTTCTCATGTTTCTAAAATTGTTCACAGATTCAAAAAAATGGGTTCACAAATTTTTAAAATGTTCTCATCTTCTTTTTATATTTACTTTTTTTAGATTCAAGAGATGTTCCAATTTTAAAAAATTTGTTCACAAATTTGAAAGTGATCACAATTTTCAAATATTGTTCACAATTTCAAATAATGTTCTTGTTTTCATTTTTGTTCCTTTTTTATTCACAAAAACTGTTTGTGCTTTTGAAATTTGTTCCCATTATCAATTTTTTGTTCTCAAAATTCTATAAATGTTTGGGTTTTCAGAAAATGTCCACGAATTTCAAAAACCAGTCTGTCAAAAAATGTTCACGTCTTTTGTTTTACTTTTTTGAAATTTGAAAATAGTTCTGAGTTGTTAATTTTTCTTATCGTATTTTGGTACACTGCCCATTTGTTAAAAGAAATTCACAATTTCGAAGGAAAGTTTGGAAAAATTCAAAAAAAAAAAACTGTCCACATTCTTCATTGGTATTAGTTCTTATACTAGCACGCTTCATATTTAGCAACAAGGCTTGTTATGTCTACTGGTTAGCTCCTCTTGTACGCAACTCGGAGGTGCAGAGATCGAATCCTGGCATCATTTGCAAGCTTGGTTTTTTTTTCACATTAATATCGCAGCGCTACTGTACAAGCAAGCGCGCCCACTATTGGGCCGGCCCAGTCGGGGTTCTGTGCGTGCGTCGCGCAGCTGTTTGACGCAGAATGCGTCCAATAGGAGTTCCCGCCCGAAAGCACACAATGCACACCCGAACTCTCTCGTTCAACAAGGTCAAAACGGCTTTGTCTCGAAAAAAAGGTCAAAACGGCTAGGACTCCTGCTTGTGTTCCAAGTAATTCTTCGTGATCTGCAGGCGCGTGACTCTGGAGCCTATAAATCCACGCGTGCCGCTGCCCACACGGGTCATAAAACCCTAACAAACACGTCCGCTTCTGTTGTATCGATGGCGGCTCGCGTTTTCCTCTCGCCGTCCAGGATCGCGGGCCAGCTCGCGGCCGCGAATAACCGTGGTGTCCGCTCGTACGCCGCAGCGGCGGCGGCCGTGACGCGGCAGGAGCCTTCAGCAGCCGGGGCTGCGAGCAGGCTCGCGGCGGCAGCAAAGGAGGCGGCCCCGAAGAAGGAATTCTTCTGGATGAGGACCCAAAGACGGGGTGCTGGATGCCGGAAAACCACGTCGACGTCGTTGACCCCGCAGACCTCCGCGCGCGGCTGCTCTTCTCCAAGAAGTAAGGATCGGTTAGTGTGACGACAATCCGACTCGATCGACGATTTTGAGAGATTATATTAGACTGGACCTGTATGGTGGAGTCTGCTGGAATTGAAGGCTGCCTGGTCGACGGATCTTTCTTGTTTTTCTACGCATGTTATCACGAAGTGGAGGAGATTTGTACTGCAAGCTGATTGACAAGCCTCTCTTGTGTTTCCTCTGTATTCATACTAATTGTGTATATGCATGATTTAATTTCCTTGGTCCATCCGTGTTCTTGACCAAATTCGAGGGCACCTTTCATAAAAGTCATTCAGATTTATTCGTTTGTCTATTTCTACTCCAACTAGCAATCCACACGCCAAATCCAAAATTTGATTTATTTTTTTTTATCTTCGAAACGGAGGTAAAAGAATTGCTTCATTGATTTGTTAATTTACGAAAAAATCATACCATAATTGGACTACTCACCAATCCCCATGAGCACACACGCAACCCGCCAAACCTTCCCAACACAGAACAACTGTAACTCTCGACGCTTGTACAACACAATGAAACCTGACAAGAACATCTCAACAAAATATAGTGGACCACACCATAACCACAATGACGCGAGGCCGTGAGGACGAGCCAAGGGGCCGAAAATCATCCATTAAGCAGCCGCGAGCGCCTTACATATGGCGCCACTCTTCTTACCTTTTGCAGCTTAGTGACTTCTTCACTATACCAGTCCGAGGGTAACAACCTCCTCGCTGGCAGAGCAAGTCACAAAGCTCTTTTGCAAAGAGAGCATTGGAATTATCCGTCGGCGGGGGTGGAACGGGTGCCGAAGCCACATTTGGGCACCCACGCGAGTTCACCTCACACAGTTCACATGAAAGGTTGATTCATATATGACCCTCACACGTGGTTACCTGCATGTCAACCATCGTATGCTCAACTGATAAAGGCGAATCAGAGCTCGCACATAGCACCTGAAGCTTAGTCATCACTTGTAGCACCGGAGGCACAACCACGGCAATGGCCCCTCCCTTGGCGAAAGACAACATAGTGGACAAGGCATACGACGATGGCGAGTTGTCCACTCTAGGGGAGAAACAACAATAGAGCTCCACAACCCTGTTCTCCCCCGAGCCACCAACATCGACCTCACTAGGAGGACGCGGCGTAGGAGCAGACTACAACACTATCGACACAAGAGAGAGCTTTCCCAGAGCCGCCTCTGCCCGCTCCAGAAAGCTCCCAACACGCACCGGCAGCTCAACCTGGGCTACTAGAGTGGGTTGGAGCAGTACATCGGATGGGGTTGCAGAGTCAACATGAGCGGGAACTGCCGATGTCCAAGACCTGCGATGAAGAACCTTGGAGGGAAGAGGGGATTCCATCGGACCCCCACAAGGAGTTGGAGCTCGGCAATGCTCAGTGCCGAGGCAAGACAGTGGCGGCATGGCAAGGCATGCTAGTGACCTGAATGGACGCCAAGCATTGCGACATCCACACACCCAATGGCCATTCTCCAAATAGTGGGAGCACCTCAGCGGATCTCTGCAATCAGCCGTTTGATGCCCAGGAGTAAGACATCTACAAACCTACCAAAGTACCAAACCGTAATAGGACAAGGGGGCAATGCCGGTGTTGGCCACGCGGGACGGTGCCGACCACGCCGAGGCAACACCTCTTGCCATCCTCCACTCACCTCCGCCTCATGCATCACACACGGCTCAGCCGGTAGAGGGCCCTTGGCAGCCAGCGGCGACAACACGGCCAACTCCTTCTCGTCCCCATTTTCGACATGCTCGTCAGCGAGGGAGGCCCAGGGACACATCTCATCCCATGTCCAAGATCACGGTCGTCACAAGGACAGGGCGAGCACCGGAGCGGCGGTGAGACGAGCTCAAGAGGAAGATGGGCCGCTATTGGAGATGAGTCAAAGACGGGCACTGACGAGGACGAGTCAGAGATGTGCGCTGCTGAGGACGAGTCAGAGAAGGGTGCTGCCGGGGACAATGGTGGTAGGATGGAGGCCGCACCAGCAGGAGGAGCGAGAGTGGAGGGCGATGATGTTGTCATCGACGTCGTTGCCTCCGAGGAGCATATACGAGTCACCCTTCACCCATGGACGGCTGGGTCAAAGCGCCGAGAGGCGAGGACGGCAGCAGCAAGAGCGGTGGATGGAGCTGTAGTAGCGGGCGGCGGGGAGCTGGCGCACGACATGGTTGGAGCGATCGCCGTTGTTGCGGCCGTCGCAGATGCGGGCCAAGGTCGAGGGCAGGCATGGCGCCACCCCACGACGAGAAGCGCGTGAGAGAGGGCGTGGAGAGCTGCCAGATTTGGATGGGGCAGGTGCAGAGGAGGCCCAAGCTAGGAGATCAGGTTGGCGCCACTTCCAGCACATTCACATTCGCAAGAGTCATCACGCCTCGGCTGCGTATGTGTAAAAGCAAAAAGTTTGATAACAAATGGACTTTCCCGTCAACAATAATACTCCACCCAATTGAAATCAAATGATCCATTGCCCATATCGATTTAAACCACACTACTGGAAAAAGTCTTATACGTGGACCCAGTTTAGTGGCGGGTGTGGCCACTGCTATTCTGAAAAAGTAGCAGTGCAGATAAAAAAGGTTGTCGGCCACTGCTATGTGGGCAGGGATAAAAGCATCAGCGGCGGGCGGCAAACATGTGCCTGCCACTAGTTTTTCATACAGCAGTGGCGGGCGAAAAGTTTGCGCACCACAGCAATATTTCGGCAACCCACGCCAAAATTATGTAGAATTTTCAAAAGTTAGCAGTGGCGGGCATACTCTATTGCCCACCACACATATCGTAAGTAAGAATAATGCTTAAAAAAATATTTACTGAACCCAGAATAGTCTCAAATTTGAGCATGAGACTTCCAAAAGTTTGAAATGTTTGAAATAATTTGAAAAGTTTGAAATGGAAATGATGTAGAAAATTCTAGTTGTGTGTGATGTCATAATAATTGGATATAAAGTGGGACTATATAACCCACCCCTTCTCGTACATTTAGCCTAACCTTAGAATTGACCTCCCCCCCACTGTTAACCTTCCAAAAGTTGTGGTCCTCTCCCCACCCACACAAAGATCAATCTTTTTGTGGGGATTCAAAGAGGAACCCTAGATCGATAATCCCATGTTATAAGTGTGATCCCCTTCCTTGTTCTTTACTGAACTTGTTACTCTTGGAGGTTGGAGATGTTGGGGAACGTTGCAGAAAATTAAAATTTTTCCTACGGTTTCACCAAGATCCATCTATGAGTTCATCTAAGCAACGAGTCAAGGGAGTGAGTTTGCATCTACATACCACTTGTAGATCGCGTGCAGAAGCTTGCAAGGAGATGGTGATGATGGAGTCGTACTCGACGTGATTCAGATCACCGATGTCCAAGTGCTGAACGGACAACACCTCCGCGTTCAACACACGTACGGGATGGGAGACGTCTCCTCCTTATTGATCTAGCAAGGGGGAAGGATAGGTTGAGGAAGATCGCTCCAACGGCAGCACGACGGCGTGGTGGTGTTGGTGCAGCAGTACTCCGACAGGGCTTCGCAAGCACGTAACGGAGGAGGAGATGTGTTGGGGAGGGGAGGGGCTGCGCATGGAAGATGTGTGCAGCAGCCCTCCCCTCACCCCTCTATTTATAGGGGAAGGGGCAAGGGGGGCCGACCCCTCTAGATGGGATCTAGAGGGGGGCGGCGGCCAGGGAGGGGGGACTTGCTCCCCAAGCAAGGGGGCGCCCCCCTTAGGGTTTCCCCCCCAACCCTAGGCGCATGGGCCCAAGGTGGGGGGCACGCCCAGCCCTCCAGGGGCTGGCTCCCTCCCCTTTGCGGCCCATGTGGCCCTCCGGGAGGGGTGGCCCCTCCCGGTGGACCCCCGGAACCTCTCCGGTGGCCCCGGTACAATACCGATAATCCCCCGAAACTTTTCGGTGTCCGTATGACAACTTCCCATATATAAAACTTCACCTCCGGACCATTCCGGAACTCCTTGTGACGTCCGGGATCTCATCCAGGACTCCGAACAACATTCGGTAGTCACATACTAGTCTTCCTAATAACCCTAGCGTCACCGAACCTTAAGTGTGTAGACCCTACGGGTTCGGGAGACATGCAGACATGACCGAGACCACTCTCCGGTCAATAACCAACAGCGGGATCTGGATACCCATGTTGGCTCCCACATGCTCCTCGATGATTTCATCGGTTGAACCACGATGTCGAGGATTCGATCAAACCCTGTATACAATTCTCTTTGTCAATCGGTACGTTACTTGCCCAAGACTCGATCGTCGGTATCCCAATACCTTGTTCAGTCTCGTTACCGGCAAGTCACTTTACTCGTACCGTAATGCATGATCCCGTGGCCAACACCTTGGTCACCTTGAGCTCATTATGATGATGCATTACCGAGTGGGCCCAGAGATACCTCTCCGTCATACGGAGTGACAAATCCCAGTCTCGATCCGTGTCAACCCAACAGACACTTTCGGAGATACCTGTAGTGCACCTTTATAGTCACCCAGTTACGTTGTGACGTTTGATACACCCAAAGTACTCCTACGGTATCCGGGAGTTACACGATCTCATGGTCGAAGGAAGAGATACTTGACATTGGAAAAGCTCTAGCAAATGAACTACACGATCTTTGTGTTGTGCTTAGGATTGGGTCTTGTCCATCACATCATTCTCCTAATGATGTGATCCCGTTATCAACGACATCCAATGTCCATAGCCAGGAAACCATGACTATCTATTGATCACAATGAGCTAGTCAACTAGAGGCTCACTAGGGACATATTGTGGTCTATGTATTCACACGTGTATTACGATTTCCGGATAATACAGTTATAGCATGAACAAAAGACAATTATCATGAACAATGAAATATAATAATACTTTTATTATTGCCTCTAGGGCATATTTCCAACAGTCTCCCACTTGCACTAGAGCCACCAATCTAGTTACATTGTGATGAATCGAACACCCATAGAGTTCTGGTGTTGATCATGTTTTGCTCGCGAGAGAGGTTTAGTCAACGGATCTGCGACATTCAGATCCGTGTGTACTTTGCAAATATCTATGTCTCCATCTTGAACATTTTCACGGATGGAGTTGAAACGACGCTTGATGTGCCTGGTCTTCTTGTGAAACCTGGGCTCCTTGGCAAGGGCAATAGCTCCAGTGTTGTCACAGAAGAGTTTGATCGGCCCCGACGCATTGGGTATGACTCCTAGGTCGGTGATGAACTCCTTCACCCAAATCGCTTAATGCACTGCCTCCGAGGCTGCCATGTACTCCGCTTCACACGTAGATCCCGCCACGACGCTCTGCTTGCAGCTGCACCAGCTTACTGCTCCACCATTCAACATATACACGTATCCGGTTTGTGACTTAGAGTCATCCAGATCTGAGTCGAAGCTAGCGTCGACGTAACCCTTTACGACGAGCTCTTCGTCTCCTCCATAAACGAGAAACATGTCCTTTGTCCTTTTCAGGTACTTCAGGATATTCTTGACCACTGTCCAGTGTTCCTTGCCGGGATTACTTTGGTATCTTGCTACCAAACTTACGGCAAGGTTTACATCAGGTCTGGTACACAGCATGGCATACATAATAGATCCTATGGCTGAAGCATAGGGGATGACACTCATCTCTTCTTTATCTTTTGCCGTGGTCGGGGATTGAGCCGAGCTCAATCTCACACCTTGTAACATAGGCAAGAACCCCTTCTTGGACTGATCCATTTTGAACCTTTTCAAAATCTTATCAAGGTATGTGCTTTGTGAAAGACCTATGAGGCGTCTTGATCTATCTCTATAGATCTTGATGCCTAATATATAAGCAGCTTCTCCAAGGTCCTTCATTGAAAAACACTTACTCAAGTAGGCCTTAATGCTGTCCAGAAGTTCTATATTATTTCCCATCAAGAGTATGTCATCTACATATAATATGAGAAATGCTACAGAGCTCCCACTCACTTTCTTGTAAACGCAGGCTTCTCCATAAGTCTGCATAAACCCAAACGCTTTGATCATCTCATCAAAGCGAATGTTCCAACTCTGAGATGCTTGCACCAGCCCATAAATGGATCGCTGGAGCTTGCATACTTTGTTAGCGTTCTTAGGATCAACAAAACCTTCCGGCTGCATCATATACAGCTCTTCCTTAAGATGTCCGTTAAGGAATGCCGTTTTGACGTCCATCTGCCATATCTCATAATCATAGTATGCGGCAATTGCTAACATGATTTGGACGGACTTCAGCTTCGCTACGGGAGAGAATGTCTCGTCGTAGTCAATCCCTTGAACTTGTCGATAACCCTTAGCGACAAGTCGAGCCTTATAAATGGTAACATTACCATCCGCGTCCGTCTTCTTCTTAAAAATCCATTTGTTTTCTATCACTCGCCGATCATCGGGAAAGTCTGTCAAAGTCCATACTTTGTTTTCATACATGGATTCTATCTCAGATTTCATGGCTTCAAGCCATTTGTTGGAATCTGGGCCCGCCATCGCTTCTTCATAGTTCGAAGGTTCACCGTTGTCTAACAACATGATTTCCAGGACAGGGTTGCCGTACCACTCTGGTGCGGAACGTGTCCTTGTGGACCTACGAAGTTCAGTAGCAACTTGATCCGAAGTACCTTGATCATCATCATTGTTTTCCTCTTCAGTTGGTGTGGGCATCACAGGAACATTTTCTTGAGCTGCACCACTTTCCCGTTCGAGAGGTAGTACTTCATCGAGTTCTACTTTCCTCCCACTTACTTCTTTCGAGAGAAACTCTTTTTCCAGAAAGCATCCGTTCTTGGCAACAAAGATCTTGCCCTCGGATCTTAAGTAGAAGGTATACCCGACAGTTTCCTTAGGGTATCCTATGAAGACGCATTTTTCCGACTTGGGTTCGAGCTTTTCAGGTTGAAGTTTCTTGACATAAGCATCGCATCCCCAAACTTTTAGAAACGACAGCTTAGGTTTCTTCCCAAACCATAATTCATACGGTGTCGTCTCAACAGATTTAGACGGTGCCCTATTTAAAGTGAATGTAGTTGTCTCTAGAGCGTATCCCCAAAATGATAGCGGTAAATCGGTAAGAGACATCATAGATCGCACCATATCCAATAGAGTGTGATTACGACGTTCGGACACACCGTTTCGCTGTGGTGTTCCAGGCAGCGTGAGTTGTGAAACGATTCCACATTTCCTTAAGTGTGTGCCAAATTCGTGACTTAAATATTCTCCTCCACGATCTGATCGTAGGAACTTTATCTTTCGGTCACGTTGATTCTCTACCTCATTCTGAAATTCCTTGAACTTTTCAAAGGTCTCAGACTTGTGTTTCATTAAGTAGACATACCCATATCTACTCAAGTCATCAGTGAGAGTGAGAACATAACGATATCCTCCACGAGCCTCAACGCTCATTGGACCGCACACATCGGTATGTATGATTTCCAACAAGTTGGTTGCTCGCTCCATTGTTCCGGAGAACGGAGTCTTGGTCATTTTGCCCATGAGGCATGGTTCGCATGTGTCAAACGATTCATAATCAAGAGACTCTAAAAGTCCATCAGCATGGAGCTTCTTCATGCGCTTGACACCAATGTGACCAAGGCGGCAGTGCCACAAGTATGTGGGACTATCGTTATCAACTTTACATCTTTTGGCATCCACACTATGAACATGTGTAATATTACGCTCGAGATTCATTAAGAATAAACCATTGACCATCGGAGCATGACCATATAACATATCTCTCATATAAATCGAACAACCATTATTCTCAGACTTAAATGAGTAGCCATCTCGTATTAAACGAGATCCAGATACAATGTTCATGCTCAAACTTGGCACTAAATAACAATTATTAAGGTTCAAAACTAATCCCGTGGGTAAATGTAGAGGCAGCGTGCCGACGGCGATCACATCGACTCTAGAACCATTCCCGACGCGCATCGTCACCTCGTCCTTCGCCAGTCTCCGTTTATTCCGCAGCTCCTACTGTGAGTTACAAATATGAGCAACGGCACCGGTATCAAATAACCAGGAGTTACTACGAGTACTGGTAAGGTACACATCAATTACATGTATATCAAATATACCTTTGGTGTTGCCGGCCTTCTTATCCGCTAAGTATTTGGGGCAGTTCCGCTTCCAGTGACCCTTCCGCTTGCAATAAAAGCACACAGTCTCAGGCTTGGGTCCATTCTTTGACTTCTTCCCGGTAACTGGCTTACCGGGCGCGGCAACATCCTTGCCGTCCTTCTTGAAGTTCTTCTTGCCCTTGCCCTTCTTGAACTTAGTGGTCTTGTTGACCATCAACACTTGATGTTCTTTCTTGATTTCAGCCTCTGCTGACTTCAGCATCGAGAACACTTCAGGAATGGTCTTCACCATCCCCTGCATGTTGTAGTTCATCACAAAGCTCTTGTAGCTTGGTGGGAGTGGCTGGAGGATTCTGTCAATGACCGCCTCATCTGGGAGGTTAATGTTCAGCTGGGTCATACGGTTGTGCAACCCAGACATCTTGAGGATGTGCTCACTGACAGAACTGTTTTCCTCCATCTTACAACTATAGAACTTGTCGGAGACATCATATCTCTTGACCCGGGCATGAGCTTGGAAAACTAGTTTCAGCTCTTCGAACATCTCATATGCTCCGTGATGCTCAAAACGCTTTTGGAGCCCCGGTTCTAAGCTATAAAGCATGCCGCACTGAACGAGCGAGTAATCATCAGCACGAGTTTGCCAAGCGTTCATAACATCTTGGTTCTCTGGGACGGGAGCGTCACCTAGCGGTCCTTCTAGGACATATTGCTTCCTGGCAGCTATGAGGATGATCCTCAGGTTCCGGACCCAGTCCGTATAGTTGCTTCCATCATCTTTCAGCTTGGTTTTCTCTAGGAACGCGTTGAAGTTCATGTTGACATGAGCGTTGGCCATTTGATCTACAAGACATATTTGCAAAGGTTTTAGACTAAGTTCATGATAATTAAGTTCATCTAATCAAATTATGAACTCCCACTCAGATTAGACGTCCCTTTGGTCATCTAAGTGTTACACGATCCGAGTCGACTAGGCCGTGTCCGATCATCACGTGAGACGGACTAGTCATCGTCGGTGAACATCTTCATGTTGATCGTATCTTCCATACGACTCGTGTTCGACCTTTCGGTCTCCGTGTTCCGAGGCCATGTCTGCACATGCTAGGCTCATCAAGTTAACCCTAAGTGTTTTGCTGTGTAAAACTGTCTTACACCCGTTGTATGTGAACGTAAGGATCTATCACACCCGATCATCACGTGGTGCTTCGAAACGACGAACTGTAGCAACGGTGCACAGTTAGGGGAGAACACTTCTTGAAATTGTTGTAAGGGATCATCTTATTTACTACCGTCGTCCTAAGTAAACAAGATGCATAAACATAATAAACATCACATGCAATTATATAGTTGTGACATGATATGGCCAATATCATATAGCTCCTTCGATCTCCATCTTCGGGGCTCCATGATCATCTTGTCACCAGCTTGACACCATGATCTCCATCATCATGATCTCCATCATCGTGTCTTCATGAAGTTGTCACACCAACGACTACTTCTACTTCTATGGCTAACGCGTTTAGCAATAAAGTAAAGTAATTTACATGGCATTCTTCAATGACACGCAGGTCATACAAAAGTTAAAGACAACTCCTATGGCTCCTGCCGGTTGTCATACTCATCGACATGCAAGTCGTGAATCCTATTACAAGAACATGATCTCATACATCACAATTCATCATTCATCACAACTTCTGGCCATATCACATCACATGAACAATCGCTGCAAAAACAAGTTAGACGTCCTCTAATTGTTGTTGCATCTTTTACGTGGCTGCAATTGGGTTCTAGCAAGAACGTTTTCTTACCTATGAATAACCACAACGTGATTTTGTCAACTTCTATTTACCCTTCATAAGGACCCTTTTCATCGAATCCGCTTCAACTAAAGTGGGAGAGACAGACACCCGCCAGCCACCTTATGCAACTAGTGCATGTCAATCGGTGGAACCGGTCTCACGTAAGCGTACGTGTAAGGTTGGTCTGGGCCGCTTCATCCCACAATACCACTGAAGCAAGAAAATACTAGTAGTGGCAAGCAAGTTGACAAGATCCACGCCCATAACAAAATTGTGTTCTACTCGTGCATTAGAGAACTACGCATAGACCTAGCTCTGATACCACTGTTGGGGAACGTTGCAGAAAATTAAAAAAATTCCTACGGTTTCACCAAGATCCATCTATGAGTTCATCTAAGCAACGAGTCAAGGGAGTGAGTTTGCATCTACATACCACTTGTAGATCGCGTGCGGAAGCTTGCAAGGGGATGGTGATGATGGAGTCGTACTCGACGTGATTCAGATCACCGATGTCCAAGTGCTGAACGAACAGCACCTCTGCGTTCAACACGCGTACGGGACGGGAGACGTCTCCTCCTTCTTGATCCAGCAAGGGGGAAGGAGAGGTTGAGGAAGATCGCTCCAACGGCAGCACGACGGCGTGGTGGTGTTGGTGCGGCAGTACTCCGACAGGGCTTCGCAAGCACGTAACGGAGGAGGAGGAGATGTGTTGGGGAGGGGAGGGGCTGCGCCTGGAAGATGTGTGCAGCAGCCCTCCCCTCACCCCTCTATTTATAGGGGAAGGGGCAAGGGGGGTCGACCCCTCTAGATGGGATCTAGAGGGGGGGCGGCGGCCAGGGAGGGGGGACTTGCCCCCCAAGCAAGGGGGGCGCCCCCCTTAGGGTTCCCCCCCCCCCCCAACCCTAGGCGCATGGGCCCAAGGTGGGGGGCGCGCCCAGCCCTCCAGGGGCTGGCTCCCTCCCCTTTGCGGCCCATGTGGCCCTCCGGGAGGGGTGGCCCCTCCCGGTGGACCCCCGGAACCTCTCCGGTGGCCCCGGTACAATACCGATAAGCCCCCGAAACTTTCCGGTGTCTGTATGACAACTTCCCATATATAAAACTTCACCTCCGGACCATTTCGGAACTCCTCGTGACGTCTGGGATCTCATCCGGGACTCTGAACAACATTCGGTAGTCACATACTAGTCTTCCTAATAACCCTAGCGTCACCGAACCTTAAGTGTGTAGACCCTACGGGTTCGGGAGACATGCAGACATGACCGAGACCACTCTCCGGTCAATAACCAACAGCGGGATCTGGATACCCATGTTGGCTCCCACATGCTCCTCGATGATTTCATCGGTTGAACCACGATGTCGAGGATTCGATCAAACCCTGTATACAATTCCCTTTGTCAATCGGTACGTTACTTGCCCGAGACTCGATCGTCGGTATCCCAATACCTTGTTCAGTCTCGTTACCGGCAAGTTACTTTACTCGTACCGTAATGCATGATACCGTGGCCAACACCTTGGTCACCTTGAGCTCATTATGATGATGCATTACCGAGTGGGCCCAGAGATACCTCTCCGTCATACGGAGTGACAAATCCCAGTCTCGATCCGTGTCAACCCAACAGACACTTTCGGAGATACCTTTAGTGCACCTTTATAGTCACCCAGTTACGTTGTGACGTTTGATACATCCAAAGTACTCCTACGGTATCCGGGAGTTACACGATCTCATGGTCGAAGGAAGAGATACTTGACATTGGAAAAGCTCTAGCAAACGAACTAGACGATCTTTGTGCTATGCTTAGGATTGGGTCTTGTCCATCACATCATTCTCCTAATGATGTGATCCCGTTATCAACGACATCCAAAGTCCATAGCCAGGAAACCATGACTATCTATTGATCACAACGAGTTAGTCAACTAGAGGCTCACTAGGGACATATTGTGGTCTATGTATTCACACGTGTATTACGATTTCCGGATAATACAGTTATAGCATGAACAAAAGACAATTATCATGAACAATGAAATATAATAATACTTTTATTATTGCCTCTAGGGCATATTTCCAACAGGAGACTTCTAGGGCCTATGATTTCCCAATGAGGGTCTGGTATGCAAATTATCCTAACTGCGTGAAGTCTTTGAGATCCTACTTTATGTGAGTAGGCTCAGTGAGAAGAAGGTGGCCTTTATGGTATAGGGGATGCTTGGTATTCCCCTCACCTCTCCAACGGTGACTAGGTCAACTCCAACAAATGACCCCATTTCGTTTGTATGCGTCCATTTGGGTCGAAACCGATAGAAACCGCGGCCCAATGCGGCAACCCAAATGAACGGGCGTCCGTTTTTCATCCGCCGACGACCCATTTGCACCCGATATTTGGGCACGGTTTGTGTCCGTGCGAACACAAAGCGGGCGCACGCAGCGTTCTTCTTGTCCTCCCCTGGCTCGCCTATTAGTGTGATGTAGGATATTCCCCCTCCCCCTCCATGCTTGACAACCCTCCGCCCCTCGTCGCGCACTTTCAGATCGATCAGACATTTCTCAGGCCGCTGCCCACATCCACAAACTCCCTCCACCTCACCGCTGCATTGGACGCAGTTCTTGCCGGTGTTAGTGGCATCTTCATCGCCGCTGGTCCACGAGAAACCACGGTCGTTGGCACTGCCCATCTCCTGCAGTACTGTGGGCCTAGCGCTCCACGGTCGTGTGTCGTCCTTGTCTCCACTTTGATAAGTCCGCTGCCTTGTACTCCATGGCCTAGGTGCTCTTCACCGGCCGCATCTCCTCCCAGACCACAAGGTGTTCGACGCTTTGCCCGCAAGGTACAATGAATAGTGGCAATGAGTATTTGTTCAACAACTTCATTTGTTCAGCAGACAATTCATCGTCGGATGATGAGGAGCTTGTTGTTGTAGCTTTGGTCGTCAATGACAACATTTCCAGGCAACGGCCGAGGTTCAGGGGATCAATTCCGGTCCATGCTCCGGCATTGAACCATAATAGAGAGAGCGGCCATTGCCTACTCTTCGCTGATTACTTTTAGTGCATGTGCCCACTCTCAATCCCAAACTTTTCTGGCACCGCTCCTGAATGGCAAGACATGTGTTCAATCGTATTAAGGAGGGAGTGGTTGCATATGATGATTACTTTGAGTGCAAGGCGGATGCCCTTGGAAAGGTTGGCTTCTCCTCATATCAGAAATGCACTGCGGCTATTGCATACGAAATTCCGGGTGATCTTGTGGATGAGTACGTCTGCATGAGTGAGACCACATGTCTCACATCATTGTACAAGTTCTAAAAGGATGTGGTAGTAGTGTTTGGCCCTAAGTACCCCAAGAGAGCCAAATATTGTGCATACAACCCGATTGTTGGCGATCAATGCAGATATAGGCTTTTCGGGAATGGTTGTTAGCACAGATTGTATGCACTGGAAGTGAAAGAACTGTCCATTTTCTTGGCAGGGGCAATATAAGGGGCATATGAAATCTTGCACTGTCATACTTGAAGCAGTGGCTTCACAAGATTTTTGGATTTGGCACTCTTTTTCGGCATGGCTGGTTATCACAATGACATCAATGTGCTTCAGCGCTCTCCAGTGTTTGCAAGGCTTGCAGAAGGCAACAACCCAAAGGTCAAGTTTCAGATCAATGGCCATCACTACAACAAGGGATAGTACCTAGCTGACGATATCTATCATCAGTGGTCAACTCTTGTGAAGACAATATCCAATCTGGTAGGAGAGAAGAGGCACGGATTTGCCCAAGTACAAGAGAGTGCTACGAAGGATGTTGATCATGCTTTTGGTATGCTTCAATCTCGAGGGCTATCGTTCGACACCCTGCTAGAACATTAAGCACCAAGAAGATGTGGGAGGTGATGACTTCTTATGTTATCATGCACAACATGATCGTGGAGGATGAGCGTGATGACACCATCTTCGATCAGGGGTTTCAATTTTAGGGTGAAAATGTTGTGCCTGAGCACCAAGAACAGGCAACATTTGCACGGTTCACCCAATTTCATCATGAGATGCGTGATTGGCAAACTCACATTCAACTCCAAAATGACTTGGTTGAGCACATGTGGACTCACCTTGGCAACCAGTAGATGTATCAGTTCTTTTTCTTTCAATGTATTTGTGACAATTTAAATTTGGTTGTATACTTTGAGATTTTTAGTGGATTGTAACTATTTATTATTGTGGTACTATGTGGTTTATTTGGATGTATACTGTATGCAATGTTTCTTTTTAGTTAGACGCAAAGTGTACATGTGGTAATAGGAAATTTTATAACCACTTCTAGTGTTTCTTTTCTTTGACCCGATCACGAAGATTCTGTAATCTCGTCGAATTGCACTATCCTCCCACTCACTCTTTTGCAGAAAAAAATTCTTCAAACTTTCTGCACTCTGTGACAAAGCCTTGGCATAGTGATAGAGGAATACCCAATCATTTGGGATAACCTACAAAAGTATCACTTATTTCAATAAATTTGATAGCGCTCTTTTAATGTAAAAGCCACAGTCTCTAAATCATCACATTAAAAAGTATATTGGTGAAATACTTAATGTCTTCTTGATAACCCACAAGTATAGGGGGTCGCAACAGTTTTCGAGGGTAGAGTATTCAACCCAAATTTATTGATTCCACACAAGGGGAGCCAAAGAATATTCTCAAGTATTAGCAGCTGAGTTGTCAATTCAACCACACCTGAAAGACTTAATATCTGCAGCAAAGTATTTAGTACTCCCTTCGTCCGAAAATACTTGTCGGAGAAATGCATAAAAATGGATGTATCTAGAATTAAAATACGTCTAGATACATCCATTCCTCCGACAAGTATTTCCGGACGGAGGGAGTAGCAAAGTAGTATGGAAGTACGGAAACGGTGATAACAGTGATAGTTCCATAGCAATTGTAACAGCAGCACGGCGAAAGTAACTTAGCAACGATCAATATGTGAAAAGCTCGTATGCATTGGATCAGTGATGGATAATTATGTCGGATGGCATTCATCATGCAACAGTCATAACATGGGATGACACAGAACTGCCTCCAATTCATCAATATAGTGTAGGCATGTATTTTGTATATAGTCATATGTGCTTGTGGAAAAGGACTTGCATGACATCTTTTGTCCTACCCTCCCGTGGCAGCGGGGTCCTAATGGAAACTAAGGGATATAAGGCCTCCTTTTAATATGTGAAAAGCTCGTATGCATTGGATCAGTGATGGATAATTATGTCGGATGGCATTCATCATGCAACAGTCATAACATAGGATGACACAGAACTGGCTCCAATTCATCAATATAGTGTAGGCATGTATTCTGTATATAGTCATACGTTCTTGTGGAAAAGAACGTGCATGACATATTTTGTCCTACCCTCCCGTGGCAGCGGGGTCCTAATGGAAACTAAGGTATATAAGGCCTCCTTTTAATAGAGAACCGGAACAAAGCATTAGCACTTAGTGAATTCATGAACTCCTAAAACTACGGAATCACCGGAAATAATGACAATTATTGACACCTTGGGGTATGCGGATCATAACTCGTAATAGGTGTCTACAGCTTACAAGATAGGATCAAGAACGCATATATATATTCATGAAAACATAATAGGTTCAGATCTGAAATCATGGCACTTGGGCCCTAGTGACAAGCATTAAGCATAGCAAAGTCATAGCAACAGCAATCTCAGAACATAGTGGATACTCGGGATCAAACCCTAACAAAACTAACTCGATTACATGATAAATCTCATCCAACCTAGCATGCACTTTAGAAGAACAAGACGTGGGATCTTCTTCCATTCCTAGAAAGGAAAAAAAGATCTTGGATGCAAATGGGCGTTCAACGTAAAACAGACTCCATGGGTTAAGGTGGATAGAAAGGAGGCAATGCTAATTGCAAAAGGTTATAGGAAGACGGGAGATAGACTATGGTGAGACCAAAGCACAAGTGGTGAAGATGGACACGGTGAGAACCTTAATCTCATGTGCATGAATGGCCTGCCCAAATCCGGTCCCTGTCCTTGCAGGGGCGCGACCTCCTTTTATCATTTAAATTTTTTATGTCTTGGCAGACAAGTTTATTATTTCTTGTCCGGTAAGTATATGACTTAAAATCAAATCGGTTAGAGACCATGATCACGACACGATACCGCCTCTGGTCCTATTATATATATATTGTCACCAGCCATGACCAAAGATACATCGAAAAAACCTAGGGTTTTGTCTCATCTCACAACTTGAGCCACCATCGTAGTCCACTCCATCCTGAACACCGGCGTGCATCGGCGTACGGGAGAGCAGGTCTCCTCGTATTTGTGATCCTGCACCGAGAGAGGCCGAATTAGGTTTGGGAAGTGCTCTGTGCGACTGCTCAAGTTCGTCATCACAGGTCATCTTTCGTCCAAGTCAGGTGGCGCTACTAATCATCGTCTCCAACTCCATCAGCAATAGATCATCGTCAATTCCGTCATCAACAATGTCCCTCCTGCTGCAGCTAACGAACATTACTTCCATCATGATCTATTCATGACTCTATTTATAGTTGTTTTTACATGTGTGATACTTCTCTGTATGTTTTCCTATTCATCCAGTATGCTAGATTGTTGTATGTTATTTTCTGTTCTAGTCATGAATTATTTACTGAAATTAATCATGAATTTGTATAATATTCCAATAGAACTTACACAAATCCCATAGGTTGATGTATAAAAAGTAAGAGAAGATGCAAGATCTGCACAAGGTTGAACTAATTAACCAAACACATGAAGGATGCGCACGCACCGGCAATGGAAAGAACCAGTGCCAAAGCGCGCGCACAGACACACACATAGTGACATGAGCAACCATGATGTTGAAAGCTACGCAAGACATCTTTTTCAAAAAAAATCGTATTCACGGTTAATCTCCCTTGTTGCTACCACATCAACTGGGGTAGAATACACAAACATCGTGTACACAGCGAAGATTACAAATTAATGCTAGATTAAATTCTAATGATAAAATAGGTGCATGCGGCTTATTCAAGTGTCTCGCGAACTGCACGACATGCATGGTCGTCTATTACGTGGCTCACAAACTCTACATGGGGTGGAGCTACCTATTATTCGTAGGTAGTACATACGATGGTTTCCTTCCAGTTGCTCTGTTTTGGTAGCAATTGCAGAAAGCATGTTTGTGGTTGTAGCATCCACAACAATGTGTGCTAGTACTCATTTATTTGTGATGAGTGAAGATATCGAGCCCCATTTATAGAGTTGTACTCCAAATCTATAGGCTACTTGTCTTTCAAATTTGTACCACTACATGTACTTTCCCACAAGGCTCAGTAATATAATCCAACAATTTTTCACAATATTCATATCATTATCAAACAGAAGGGAGTGCCGGCGAGTACACACGTGATGCTCACACCCCAGCACTGATCGACCCCACGTGTGTGTGCTTGACGGCGCTCCCTCCTATTGTCTGGTGAACTCAACAAGAGATAGAGAAGCTAGTATCTAGCAAGCAATGCTTGTATGCTACTAAGTATTAACTCTGTTTGAAATACAATCGCCTTAAAGGAAATGTTTCCAACGCATTTATTTGTTGAACTTAACATTAAGCAGGGGTAAAGGTAAAATATATAACTGAAGATGTGGGCCAAAGGTGAGGACACCAGGCACTTTACTATCTTCCTTAACAATGGAAGGAGATACATACTTTTTCTTGCTTATCTGTCTAGAAGAATGGTGAACCTTAGAAAACATCATATCTTTTTGCTACAATGGTGTTGATACTCTAGACCACCTGCTTTATCATCACCGATCTCATGAGTGTCATGACACATTTCTAGCAGCTAAAACACACGCATATACCTATGTGATGTGTTGCTACTGCATTTTTGTCAGGGGACATTACACTCAAGAGAAGGCTTCTTGATCTTCTCTTTCATATTGGTTATATTATATAGCATGAAACTTGAAAGCAATGAAGACATGGTAAACTCATAACAGATACCATCATTGTCTGACAAATGTCCCAACATAGCCCACACCAACGATGAAGAAAGCGATGGATTGCATAAGGAGAAAGATGAAGTAATAGTTATTCCCAAATGAAATGTTGTAGCATCCACAAATGAAGAGGTACGCTGCAACACCAAGCTCCCAAAGATGTAACCTGATTTTGTATCATAGTTTAGATAGGAGAATCAATAAATGCACATGAATTAAGGAAATTATCATTGTATACCTTTCTCCTATCCTCATCCTCAGCTTTTTCAAAGCTTTACTTGGCATTTTGGTCTTCACAGTGTCACCAAGCTTTTCCGTCACCACCCATTCATTCACCGTGCGCGCCTCCAATAGACCGATGAAGGTGGCCTTTGCTCTATGCAATGACATAACATTCTCAAATAGTGCCCAAAAGATAACTAAGTGAACAGACCTGCACCATTTCATGATTTCTCATGTTAATATGCATCTTTCACTGTCCAGAAGTCAGGAAGCATATGTTCATCAACTTTTAGAGAAATTTCATAGATGTTTAGACGATTGGCACCTTGGGGTCCCAATAACACTGAGAAGGGTGATAATAGCTGGAATATATATGCAACCCCACTTTGGTACCTCAACCTCGGGAACTAAGACCGTGGCTGGGATAACAAGGCAGTAGAACACAAAGGTCACAATGTGTGCGACAATCTTGCGCAGAAAGAAGAAGTTGTAGACCACATGGATTTTCTTCCAAAGCGTCACTTTCTGCATCAAGATCACTATATAGCTAGTTAGCAAGTAATTCTTCATGTACTAATGTCCCCCCAAAATATAGCCTGGTGTAAGTGACCTTATTTGTAACGATCTCCATCACCATTTTCCTGAATAGATTTGCCGGCCCGCACGACCATCTGTGTTGCTGGTACCGAAATGCTTTGAGCGTACTAGGGAGCTCATTTTTTACCTGAAAACAACAATTACAAGTTCGACACATGGTTTCCTCAACATTTATTTGAACCTCCACAACAATTAACATATAAGTAATCAGTAGAACGATGCTCTAATGTTGCATGAACTTATAGGTTAATGGTGCATATTTACCTTGAGATCACCAAGGTACACAAACTTCCATCCCTTGAGACTTGCTCGGACAGCCAGGTCCATGTCTTCAACTGTGGTTCGGTCCTTCCAGCCACCTGCCTCATTCAGAGCAGATATGCGCCACACACCAGCAGTTCCTGTTCAACAAGTTCTGTTGTTAACTGGAAAGAAGGGAAGGAACACATATCAATTGCTAAAGAAGAAATATAGACGGAATCATGGAGATGATAGAAAGGAAACACATAGAATACTCCACAAGAGCAAAGTTGAGACCAAGTTTACCATTGAATCCAAAAAAGGCATAGGTCGAGGAGCCCACTTCTTGCTCCACCTTGAAGTGGTAGTCCAAGGACATCTCCTGCATTCTTGTCATCAAGCATTCATCTGCATTCACTGTTTGCACAGAAGCAGCGGCGGCAACAAATGAAATGTCATCACAATGCAGAAGAAATTCAACCAAAAAAAGTAGTAGTACCAAGTAAGTACTATCACGTATCACCAAACAACACCACATCATCAATATGTCATTTCTAAACTAGCCAATGATACGGATACATGTTTCCTTTTAAAGGAGTAGCACTTATGTGTAAGTAATTCAGAAATTATAGTTACAAGGCTAAAGGATTTTTCAGAGCGTGTCCATGTTTGACCAAGTTTGTAGAAAAATATATCCATATGCACAATACCAATTTCATATCATTTGATGCATCATGATAAGTAGTTTCATATTTTATATATTAGGTATTGCACATGTTGATATTTTATTCTATAATCTTGATCAAACATTTGAATGATTGACTTGCACGGAAATCAACACACCTTATATTCTGGAATGGAGGGAGTACATAATAGTATATGTGCGAGCACTTTTACGGCTAAGCTAACTTCCAACTATAAAACAAGTTTAACTCATAAGTGTTCCACCGGTGCATCTGAAATTGAAAAATCCATGCTCATAGTTCTAAATTATTTGGAACATAACTAAGTACATACACACGATATACATTTTGTCAAGTCAGACGATTTCAGTTACAATTTTGTCTCAGAGCTCGAGAAGCGCAAATAACAATGTTTGCCGTGTTAGTCTGAACAGAACCAATTTATTAGCTTAGTGTACATACCAAATTTCCAACGGGCCTGCACGAGGGCGATATCGGGGTTGTGGACGAGGAAGGGGACGGAGCGCGACAGGAAGTCGGGCTCCGGCTGGAAGTCGGCGTCGAAGATGGCCACCAAGTCGCAGTCTTTGACGTAGCCGTGCTTCATGCCTTCCTTGAGCGCGCCGGCCTTGTACCCGCGCCGGTTGTCCCGGATCTCGTACTTGATGTTCACGCCCTTCCTCGCCCAGCGCTGGCACTCCACCTGCACCAACTCCTGCACACTCACAAACCATCGTTTGTCATCTCTCACGTTTGATTACTGTCAACGCGTACTGGGTGCATCAACAACGCGGAGCTTGTGAAGTTGATGCCAACTTCATACTACAGTATTACTCATGGCATGTGTAGCACTTGTGAAGTTCCCAATTTACCTTGACGACAGGGTCTGTGGAGTCGTCGAGCACCTGGACGATGATCCGATCGGATGGCCAGGAGAGCCCGCACGCCGCCCCGATCGACAGCCGGTACACCTGCAGATCAATGAGGATACGCAAGCTCAGTCTGCCAGAGAACAGCGTAGCAGACTACGTAGTACTCCGTCATGCGGATGCACAGTGCTCACCTCGCGCTCGTTGTACATGGGAATCTGCACAAGGACCATGGGGTAGGCGGCGCTGCCGAGCTCGGGGTCGTCGCCGTCGCGCATGGGCTCCCACCGGTACTGCCGCTCGGGGCGGCGGCCGAGCAGCCGCAGCGCGAGGACGACCACCGCCATGTACACCTTCTCCGCGAACAGCATCGCGGACATGGCGACGCAGAGCAGCACGGACGCGCGCAGCAGCGGCACGATCACCGGGCCACGGACCTGCTGCCACGCCCCAGATAGCGTCATCCCGGTACCCGGCAACAGCGCCGCAGCCATCTCGGCACACGCTCGCGTGCTTTTGTTTTTCTGCGTACGCTTTGCCTCGATCTTAAAGAGAGATTGCAGAGCTGTTTGGTGGTGGGAGATTGGCGGGGGTGTGCAAGGAGGGAGGGATGGAGAGGAGCGCGAGGGAGGAGGTGGCTGCAGATCCTTTGCAGTAAACCGCGCTAGAGGAGGGATTTTAACGGCGGGACGAGTTTTTTTTTTTTTAGGTCAAAGCAACGCCTTATAACTTAACGGTGCTCGGGCAAATCGCTCGAGGCACAGGCAGCCACATGGTCTGGTACATCAGACCCCCAGTTCATAACTTGGTCTACTGGGTACATCCGGCCCATATTTGCCAGTTCATGGGCAACATTATTAGCACTACGACGACAAACAGCTACCTTGTGTTTAGAGAACCGCATCTTCAATTGATACTTCGTGTCCTTGATGATAGCAGTATAAGCTGACGAGTCGGCTTTTCGGAAGTCCATGGCTTCCACTAGCAATTGGGAATCTGTTTCAAAGATGACCCTCAGGCTGCCAAGATCGGCGGCAAGGGCGACAGCGTTGGACAGCGCAAAGACTTCCGCCGCGAAAGCATCGTGTATATGGCCCTGCCTGCCAGCCCTTGCTGCAACGATGTCCCCGGACGAGTCTCTTGCCACGACGCCCCATCCAGCATGACCATCTCGTGGGGCAAACGATCCATCCGCATTGATCTTCAGCATATCATCTAGCGGGGCAATCCACTTGTCCATGGACGTCTTCGATGACGGTTTGGTAAAAACTTGCAGATACTCCATGACAGCGGTGCGAGTCCTAACGGCGGGACAAGTTGGTACAACAGTTCGGGTTAGGGTAACAAATTGGCAATGTGACGTCCGTAAGATTGGAACTTGAACACTTGCGGCACGCCCGTGTAGGCCTAAGCCAGCGCGCTACCTTCTTTTACTTGCTTATTATACATTGAGTTTCTTATTTTCTTTATATCTTTCCAAACCAATCCAATCTCAAAGGGAATACAATCGGGCGAGTTTTCTAATTTCCAAAAAATTATGGATTAATAGCTAACCGCACAAGAAACACGTCGGTCGTTTTTCTTAATTATATGCCCAACTAGCGGTTTTAGAAATTGGTTATATTTTTGCCCAATTATATGCCCAACTACCGGTTTTCATTATTGTTTTCCTCCAAGTTTGTGTTTATTTTTACATGGACTTAAAAAGTAAAAAAAATAGGTATCTTGAAATGCAACTGTTCGACTTGTATTCAAAAAATTCAACATGTTTCTTGAAATGGAAGAATGATTTTTACACAGTAATTTTTCCATGCGCGTTGAACATTTTTTGAAATACACATTGTCATTTTTTTAATGCATGATGAATATTTAAAAAAAAATACATTTACAATTTAATAAATATTTACCTGAGGAGAGAGTCAACTGCTTCAAGATGGCATGCAAAAGGAGTAGAGTACATGTGCACCAACTGTTTCACGCACTACAGTACACGGAACAGAGCATCGCCGAAAGCACGTTTACTGGAATTCCACTGCACGGACAAGCCACAACTTTGGACGGACGTAGGAATACACCTCACACGGGACTAAAACAGAAAACAACAAGGGCAGGTACACAGCCACTGCGTGGCGAACGGGTTGATGTGGCCGTGTGTGGGAACAAAATGCACGTACCAAGTCTCTCGGCCACGACTCGCCGAGGGTCGTACGCTGGCGCAGGTCAGTCAAGCATGGCCGGTCCAGCTACGATCGCCATGAGTTGACTTGGACAGTTCGAAGTCATGTACTACGTGGAAATCAGGAACGAGAATTGGCGCACTACAAACTTGCAGCTCGCCAAACTTCTAGGAATCCTGTATGTGTATATGGCCGTGTCTGCATGGTAGACTTGCATGCAAAAGGAGTAGACTACATGCCCCAACTGTTTTCGTCGCTACCTGAATACATATACAATTTTTAAATACGCGTTCAAGATTTTCCAAAAACGTTCTTAACATCCGGTGGCAATCCTGAATCCGAGAGCTGAGATCTGCGATGGCCAGGGCACAAGTGCAAACGGATTTGGGGGCAGAGTTGCGGCGAGATGTGCAGAGTATCCACCGCAGGCTCAAGTTCGTGATAGATCTACTTGCGGAAATCATCGTCACGGAGGCGAACGGCGAGGAGAGAAGCAGGATGCCAATGCCATGGAAGCAGAAACCGGAAGAGATCGTCATATGGGCGATGCTGGAGGCCAAGGCACAGGACCCAGAGCAGCATCCCAGATGGGGATGCGTCATGAGCAGTGGCGGAGCCAGGAAATTAAAATGAGGAGGGCCAAGTATTGTCAATTCGTGTTAGGGAGGGCCAGCTCACTAGTATACACGACTTTAGCATCAATTTATCATGTATTAACATGCATATTAGGCTTGACAAAGTAATGTTAGGGGGGACAGGGCCGTGCTGGCACCCCCTGTCTCCGTCACTGGTCATGAGGCAAGTTACACTTCCCCCAACCTCACCTCCAAGGGCCTCGAACCTCGCGGAGATCCTGAATCCGTCATGCTAGCTGTTGTGCTCCCTCGGGGTCCTGATCCTGTTTGCCTGCGGGCCGTAAGAGACACGGGGGCGCATCCAGACAAGCTATAGTTGATCTCGTGCCCATGGATCCACGCCGGCGGGACGATGCGAGGGGAAGGAGGGGATGATGGGAGCTATGTCGGCGGCTAGGGTTTCCTCTCCAGGTTGCTCATGGGAGTGACACAGGAGGTGGGGGAAGGGGAGAAAGGATGAACGATGTTTAAACATCGAAGATTACAAATTAGTGATATATTATAACAGTAGTTAAAAAAGTATCTACATGTACTCCAACTCTCCAAGTGGACTTACGACAAGAGCTCCCATTTTTTAGCCCCGCTCCCGCGGCGCGCCCCGCGCGCGCGCCTCGGGAGATCCCAATCGGCCGCCGCCGCCGTCGCCTCCCCAGCGTCGCCTTCCCCTCGCCGCCGCTGGAGTGCGCCTTCCGGGCGAAGCCCGCGCGGCGCGGGCGGCGGCGGGGCATTCCCTCCTTCCTCTGGTCCTCGTGGCGGCGGCGCGGGCTGTCAGATCGGGGACAAGGGGCGCCTCGTCCGGCTGGTCTCCCGAAGGCGGGGACGGCTGGATCCGGCGGCGACTGGGCTAGGAGGAGGTGGCGCGGTGTGGCGGTGCTGGTGGCAGGGTTTCGGTCGAGGTCGTCTTCGATCTAGATCGGGATCTCCATCGGGGCGTCGCATGACGGTGGGATTGGATCGGCGGCAACGTCACCGGTTCGGCGGAGGGCTCCGTTCCAGCCAACCGCGAGATCGGGACGTCGTGGCCTCCGGTGAAAATCGCGTCTGACTGCGGTCATGGCGGACGATGGCGGCGTCTCGGACGTCGTTCCCTTCTCGAGGCATCGTCGTTGCAGGTCACGTCAACCTGATCGAAAGGCTCCGGGGGAAACCCTTGATCTGGATCTACCGGATCGGACGATGGCGACGTTTCGATGTCGTTCTCCCTCCTGGGGGCATCGTTTTGGAGCAAGTGTTGGCTGAAGGGAACAAGAGGAGGAGCGGCGTGGCATCTGGCACGTTGACAACGGCGGGTCTCAGCGGCATGGAGCAGCGGGGGTCTCGCCGGTGGGCGTGTGATGATGGACGAGTGCAGGATGGTGGCGTTGTCTGGCGTCGTGGTGGCGTCGATGGCAGTGAGGCCTGGCACGGTTCATGCAACAGTTCAGCTCTGAAGATGGATTGATGGTACGTGGATGCGGCGGCCTCATACCCGGCAGGGGGCCTGGTTGACGAGCACGCCGGACTGGTGGGTGCCCATACCCGGAAGGAGTCCTGGTTGGGACCTCATGTCTATGATGTTAGGTTTGGCTGCGAGGTCTGTTTGGTATTAGGCCCAGACCATCAGTGCCCCTTCATCAGTTAGATAGGAGTAGCGACAGAGGTTGCGAAGATGGTGGCTTTGGTCTTACTGTTGTACGACTTTGTAAGGTCTTGTGTTAATAATCAATAAAGTGGCCGTATGCATCGTCCAGATGCAGAGGCCGGGGCATTCCCCCTTTTCAAAAAAAAAAAACTCCAACTCTCCAAGTCTATAGCCTATTTGTCCTTCAAGTTTGTACCACTACATGTAGACGTCCACAAGGCTCAGTAATATAATCCAACAAATTTCACAATGTTCATCTCATTATCAAACAGAAGGGAGTGCCAGTGAGCACACACGTGATGCTCACGCCCTGGCATTGGTTCGTCGAACTTATGTGTGCTCGTTCCCTTCCAGTGTCTGGTGAACTCGACAAGAGATGGAGCAGCTGATCTCCACCAAACACTGCTTGTATGCTACTAGCTCTGTTTTGACATACAATTGCCTCAAATGAAATTTTGCCAAATGCATTTGTCTATTGAACTTGACATTGACAAAGGGGTTGGGTAAAAGACATAAGTGAAGATGTGGGCCGTGGGGGAGAAGGCACTAGCAGGCACTTTACTTTCTTCCTTAACAATGAAAAGAGGAAGTTTTTCTTGCTTGTCTGTTTAGACAAATGGTGAACCTTCGGAAAAAAATCATAATGTATCTTTTTACTACAGTGACATAGAGATTCTAAAAAGCTTGCTTGATCACCACCGATCTCATACCTGTCGCAGGCTCACAGCAACAATCCTAGCAGCTAAAACACACCCATATACCAATGTGTTGTGTTGCAGTGCTCTTACAGTACTGCATTTTTTAAGAGAACATTACACTCAAGAGAAGGCTTCTCGACCTTATCCTTCCTATGAAATTCTTTTTTTAGAATCTGTTCTACGGATTATATACCATGAAGCATGAAAGCATCGAATACATGGTGAACTCAAAATGGATATCATCATTATGCAACTAATGTCCCAACATAGCCCACACCGACGATGAAGAAAGCGATGGATTGCATGAAGAGAAAGATGAAGTAATGGTTTTTCCCAAATGAAATGTCATAGCATCCACAGAGGAAGAGGTAAGCTGCAACACCAAGCTCCCAAAGATGCAACCTGATTCCATATTATAGTTTAGAGAGGGGAATCAAGAAATGCACATGAATTAAGGAAATTATCATTTTGTACCTTTCTCCTATCCTCGTCCTCAGCTTGTTCATAGCTTTACTTGGCATTTTAGTCTTTAAAGTGTCACCAAGCTTTTCTGTTACCACCCATTCATTCACCGTGCCTGCCTCCAATAGACCGATGAAGGTGGCCTTTGCTCTATGCAATGACATGACATTCTCAAATAGCACCCAAAAGACAACTAAGTGAATAGACCTGCACAATTTGATGATTTCACATATTAATACGTATGTGTCGCTATCCCAGAAGTGAGGAGGTGTATTAACTTTGAAACGGATTGCATAGATATTTAGATGATTGGCACCTTGGAGTTCCAACAGCATTGAGAAGGGTGATAATAGTTGGAATATAGACACAACCCCACTTTGGTACCTCAACCTCGGGAACTAAGACAGTGGCCGGGATAACAACGCAGTAGAACACATAGGTCACAATGTGCGCTACAACCTTGCGCACCAAGAAGAAGTTGTAGACGACATGGATTTTCTTCCAAAGCGTCACTTTCTGCATCAAGATCGGTATATAGTTCGTTAGCAACTAAATTCTGCATGAACTAATATAGCCTAGTACAAATGACCTTATTTCTGACGATCTCCATCACCATTTTCCTGAACAGATTTGCGGGGCCGCACGACCATCTATGTTGCTGGTACCGAAATGCTTTGAATGTACTTGGGAGCTCATTTTTTACCTGGAAACAACAATAATAAGTTCTAGCACATGGTTCCTTCTACATTTATTTGGACCTTCACAACAATCAACATATACAGTGAGCAGCAGAATGATGCTCCAATGTTTTGCATGAACTGATAGGTTAATGTTGCATATTTACCTTGAGATCACCAATGTATACAAACTTCCATCCCTTGAGGCTTGCTCAGACTGCCAGGTCCATGTCTTCGACCGTAGTTCGGTCCTTCCAGCCACCTGCCTCATTCAAAGCAGATATGCGCCACACACCAGCAGTTCCTGTTCAACAAGTTCAATTGTTAACTAGAAACAAGACAAGGAACACAAATATGTCGCTACAGAAGAAATACAGACAATACCATGGAAATGATAAAAAGGAAACGCAGAGAATACCCCACAACAAGAGTATGAAACCAAGTTTACCATTGAATCCAAAGAAGGCATAGGTCGAGGAGCCCACTTCTTGCTCCACCTTAAAGTGATAGTCCAAGGACATCTCCTGCATCCTTGTCATCAAGCATTCATCTGCATTCACTGTTCCCACAGAAGCAGCGACAACAAAAAAAGAAATGTTATCACCATGCAGGAGAAATTCGACCAAACTAGTAATAACAAGTAAGTACTATATCATGTATCACCAAACAATATCATATCATCAGTGTGTCATTGCTAAACCAGAGAGTCCAGTGGTCCAGCCAATGATACTGATATATGTTTCCAGTTAAAGCAGTAGCACTTATGTGTAAGTAACTAGAAATTTATAGTTAAAAAATACACTAGAGGATTTTTCAGAACTATGCAATAATATATGTGCGAGCACTTCTACTACCAATGCAAGCTAAACGTACAAATATAAAACAAGTTCAACTCAAGTGTTCCAACGGTACATCTGACATCGAAAAGTCCATGCTAATAGTCCTAAATTATTTGAAACATAACTAAGTACATAGACAGGGTATACATTTGTCAAGTCAGAAGATTTCAGTTGCATTTTCATCTCAGTGCTCGGAGAAACAAAAATAACAATTTTTGCCATCTTATTGTGAACAGAATAAGCGGACGTACCGAATTTCCAACGGGCCTGGACGAGGGCGATGTCGGGGTTGTGGACGAGGAAGGGGACGGAGCGCGACAGGAAGTCGGGCTCCGGCTGGAAGTCGGCGTCGAAGATGGCCACCAGGTCGCAGTCTTGGACGTAGCCGTGCTTCATGCCTTCCTTGAGCGCGCCGGCCTTGTACCCGCGCCGGTTGTCCCGGATCTCGTACTTGATGTTCACTCCCTTCCTCGCCCAGCGCCGGCACTCCACCTGCACCAGCTCCTGCACACTCACAAACCATCATCGTTTTTTCATCTCTCGCGGTTAATTACTGTCAATGCGTGCGAGCTTGTGAAGCTAATGCTTACTACTCCACATGGTACAATGAAAACTATACAATGGGTCTCACTGCATACAGTCAGTCCAAAGTAGGGCAGCCGAAGCCCATGCATTTTCGTGGCAAATCTCTGAAAAATAACCAGAAATACGAGGGTCGTCTCTGTGCAGAGCAGAGATAGTGTCGACCCAAAACTGAGCGAGTAGCATGCGTGCACCTGCAGCACAACACTGCCCTCGTGAACAATAAGCTAAACTGTCTCATGATATTCTAATGACAAGCTCACCGAGCTGCAGCAGCTTGGTACTCATTAATTATTACTGGTATATCCAAATTTAGATTGCGTGCCTATGACAAAGGTGATTGTTCCCCAAGTTACCTTGATGACAGGGTCTGTGGAGTCGTCGAGCACTTGGACGATGATCCGATCGGATGGCCAGGAGAGCCCGCACGCCGCCCCGATCGACAGCTGGTACACCTGCAAATCAATGAGGAATTGAGGATACACAGGTTCAGTCTGCCAGAGAACAGCGGAGCAGGCTAGCCAGCCAAGCATGCACGAGGACCATGCTCACCTCGCGCTCGTTGTACATGGGGATCTGGACGAGGACCATGGGGTAGGCGGCGCTGCCGAGCTCGGGGTCGTTGCCGTCGCCCACGGGCTCCCACCGGTACTGCCGCTCGGGGCGGCGGCCGAGCAGCCGCACCGCGAGCACGACCACGGCCATGTACACCTTCTCCGCGAACAACATCGCGGACATGGCGAGGCAGAGCAGCACGGACGCGCGCAGCAGCGGCACGATCACCGGGCCGCGGACCTGCTCCCACGCCGCCGCGATCTGCCACGCCCCTGGTAGCGTAATCATCCCGGTACCCGGCAGCAGCGCCGCGGCCGGAGTTAGTTAGACTTATAGACACACTCGCGCGCTTCGCTTTGCTGCGTGCGCTCTGCGAAGTGAAGCTTGAATAGTTAATGGCGGGCGCTCGTGCGTGGAGCTCCCCAGCTCGGTGCAATGCGGGTGCCGAACCTGCCGGTGTCCGGTGGTGAGCGGGGGCGTACAAGGAGGGAGGGAGAGGAGCGCGAGGGAGGAGGCGGCGGCCGCGGGGACGGGGACGGGGCTCTGCGGTAACTG
This sequence comes from Triticum timopheevii, assembly GCA_963921465.1. Taxonomy (NCBI): domain Eukaryota; kingdom Viridiplantae; phylum Streptophyta; class Magnoliopsida; order Poales; family Poaceae; genus Triticum; species Triticum timopheevii. The sequence goes on from OY997274.1 coordinate 521,698,648, forward strand.
CGCTTGAGGTGGATTTTAACGGCGGGACAACGGATCCGTTATTGGAGATTTGGAGGGGAGGCAGCGGGCCCAGCGAAGGAGCGGGGGCCGCAGGTCAGCGTTAGTGCTGTAACCATTTTTTTAGGGTTGGTGCTGTAATGTTCGGTATATAGGTGCGGTGTTTCGTTGTTCAAAAAATAATCTGGGAAGCACCTAGATATCGTTATCGTTTCGGTGGGATTTTTTTTACCCAAATTCTTCCCCGTGCACATGCACCATCTGCACGAAACGGGCAGCCGGTCTTGCATGCATGTATGTTTTTTGTCTTTTTTTTTAGCATCAGTACAGACACAAGCGCTCATATACACACGCATACACCCACCCCTATGAACGCAGGCACGCACACCCTACCCCTATGAGCACCTCCGAGAGACTGAGCCGGCATATCATCTTGAAATTTACGAAGTCACATCGTCGGAAATCCTGAAATAATGCGAGCACTAGGATTTGAACCCTGGTGGGTTGGGGATACCACTGTCCACCTAACCAACTCAACCACAGGTTTTTGTCTTTTAATGCATGTGGCTGTTAGCATTAACTGCGTTTACACTAATTACCTCATTTCGAAAATAACAGATCCAGTATATTCATTTCGGAGTTTCAAAATTTAAAAATTCATAAATTTCAAACCGCACATCGGAATTCACATCCGTTTTCACCGCTGGAACTCTTGTGATGAGATCTTTGAAACTAGATCCCGCATGGTATATTTCAACAAATTTTTTCGATGCCAACTTTGATCCTATATGGTGCAATTTTAGTATTGTATTGTGCAACTTTAATACTACATCGTGTAACTTTTTCCAAAACCAATTTTTGGATCTGCATGATTCAACTTCCTATCAGATTGCAATCTAGCAACCATGACAACCTTGATGTGCAACTAGTCTACTGTCCCGACCAACTACCTAATAGTCGATGTGCAACCTTCCTTCGTACTCGTGGATGTGTAATTTTTCACTGTTGGCACACCCTACTCCCACCTCCCCCCGCAAGTGATATGTGCAACTTAGTCTATTGTTCAAGCCAATTGCATATTAGTCAATGTGCAACTCATTGCCCTCCCTATTTGTGAACATGTATTTTCAGTTGGCGAGGGCGACAAACAGAGTTGCACATAGTCTACTAGGTAGTTGGCTAGGGCAACATATGAAGTTGCACATCTCACAGGCAGAGACAGTTGAATGGCGAAAAATTGGCATTCCTGAGGGTAGTGAAAAGTGAGTGCTAAAGTTGCAAATCTCACTAGCAGGGGTGGTTTGGGCCGGGTGCTAGTAGGGAAACTACACATCATGGTGTACGACAGAAAGTTGCACATCACTGTTAGACAGTTGGCCGTGGCAGTATCCAAAGTTGCACATCCACTGTTATGCCGCTGGCCGATGCAGCAAATAGTGAAGCACATTCACGGGCGGGGGAAAGTTGCACCTCAACTACTATGCAGTTGGCCTGGGCAACAGACGAAGTTGCACATCTCACTAGAAGGAGGTAGTTTGGTGGTGGACGTACCATAATTGAAAACTGCACGTCTACGGTGTAGGAGAAAAGTTGCACATCCCTGTCAGGTAGTTGCACATCGACGGCTAGGCAGTTGCACAAAACGGAGAGAAAATTGCACAATTTTTTTTCGTCGAAATATACCCATGCGGGATCTTGTTTCGAAGAGCACGTCGCGAGGGTTCCAACAGTGAAAACAGATCTTAATTTTGATGGTTCCAACAGTGAAAACGGATCTTAATTTTGATGCGCGGTTTGAAAGTTATGGTTTTTTAAAAAACTGAAAACACGAATTAAGTGCGTTCACATCATGTGCATGTTTTACAATTATTTATCCTCTTCACATATGTCCACACCTGTTCACTTTTCCTAATATGAGTCAGGGAGACAAAAAACTTACCTTTTTTGGCCGGCCACCACGGAGGGCTAGTGGGCAGCCGGCCGCCAGGTAGACACGTCCTTTTTTTAACGGGATCATCAGTTTCAACAGAAGGGGTTGGACCTCATCCAACGACTACGAGCATCTACCGCCGCGTATGACAAATATGACCACTCACACATCCGCAGACGCACGCAGTGACCGGGCACTTCTTAAATTGACACAACCGCATTCCGACATCATACTGGATTCTCAAATTCATACAAAAGCATGCAAACAAAAAAAAACTATGTACTACGTATATAATTTAGCTACTCCTCGTCGGAGATGTCGACTATCTCCGTGCCCGGCTCTGATAGCATGGGCGGCAGCTGCTCCAACTTCCTCCGGCTGCTTCGCTCCGACCTCCTCCTCCTCTATCTCCGCGCCAAGTTCGGCGAAGAACGCGTCGGACGCCGCCTGCTCCTGCCGGAGGAACTGTTGGTTGGCCTTCACATAGGCCTCATTCTGGATGGATTCCATGATGGCCGCTGCTCCGCCATCTCCGTAGCCTGGGTGACGGCGAACTACGCCTCAGCCATGTTGAACCCCGGAGCAGGCTGCTCCGCCTCATCCTCCTCCGGATTCGCCACCTCCATCGGCTCTAGTAACCGCTCTCCCTCCTCCTCCTACGACTGTTGCTCCTCCTCCCCCTATGGCTCCGGCGAGTCCAAAGGCAGCCCGACAGCGATGCGGGTGGTACGCCTTGCCTGGATTTCCTCCGCGATTTGCCTCAGGAACTCCGGCGTGAGCATAGCATATATGGTGATCTTCCGCCGGACCATGGCGATGTCAGAGAGTGTGGAAGAGCAGGGGAGAGGAGGCGGATGGGTCCGGTAGCGGCGCGGATAGGGAGAAGGTGGATGGGGTAGGGTTGGGGTCGTCGGCTAGCTTAAATAGCCGGATTTGGCCTCGGGCGGCGAGCCGAAGCAGTTGTAAGTGCATCTAGTGCCACCCCTAGTTGGTTTTGGAGTATTGACGACAAACTTGGTTGAGGGACTAATGTGTTTGTGAGAATTCCAGGATAACACAGGTAGTAGTCCCATATTCATTCGGTTTACCTACCAGTGATGACCCCTAAAATGTGTGAAGACATTGAAGACAATGGTGGTCTGTGAAGACATTCACATTGAAGACTATGACAAGAGAATACATCGCGTGAAGACTATGGGGCGCGAAGACATAGTTGTTTCGTTATCTACTTTTCTTCTTTGTTGAGTCGTAGGAACCACCGTACTGTTAAGTGGGGTCCAAGTGAACAAAGTCAGAGTGACTGATGTGATGCTCAACCAAATCATATGTCTTCGAGCGAAGAAAATGAGAGCAAATCTTATCCAGAGCTGGATGAGTCAGCATTACTTGTAGCCCAAGTCATGTTGCCGCGTGTGTTCAAAATCTGACCGTTAGACACGTGTCAGTTCCTAGTGACCCAGGGTCATTTTGGACAAATCAGGTCGGGTTGCCTCCTGGCTATAAATAGCCCACCCCCTACACCATAAATTGGTGGCTGCTCGGAGTTAGTGCACGACTTTTGTCGTTTGAGAGCAACCCACCTCCGAACCCTTTGAGAGAGAATCCTTGGAGGACAAAGCCCAAAACACCCAGAGCCAAAGAGTGTTAGGCATCACTGAAGTCTTTCTGTCCACGTGATCTGAAGACTTATTACACTTGAGGACTGTGAATCCTCCATCCAGTTAGGTGTTGCATTTTGAGCATCCAAGAGTCATTGTTGATTGCCGGTGAACGAAGTCCGTGAAGGTTTGGAAGTCTCCCTTGAAGACTTACCAGAGTGATTGGGCGAGGACTAAGTGTTCTTAGCTCAAGGGGAATAATGTGAAGACGCGGTCTTCTGAGTTGAATATCAGCCTCCCTAACCAAATGTACAGTTGTCACAGCAACTGGAACTGATCGAACAAATCCCTTGTCCTCTCCGAGCAACTGGTTCTATCCTACCTCTCTTGCCTTACTTACAGTTTCTCTTCGTGAAGTCTTTGCTACTTGCCTTATCTGTTTGACTTCACTATGTGAAGATTGTTGTCTGTTTGGCTTCATACTATCTTCCATCCTGATCCAATCTACCTAGCTGCTTATAGTCTTCGTGCTTTCACTTCATTGCTTACATGACTATGACTTGTCTAGTATAGTCTACCTTCCGCTGCATATCAATATGTTCATTTCTATCGTTTGTCTTTGAAACATCCATGTTTTGAAGATTTTCATAAAAATCGCCTATTCACCCCCCCCCTCTAGTCGAATACTAGCACTTTCAATTGGTATCAGAGCAAGGTGCTCCCTTGTTCTGTGTGATTCGGTTTAACCACCTGGAGTTTAGCTATGTCGACTGCAGGGATAATCAAAGTCTCTGCTGCGTGCCCTATCTTTGATGGCACTGATTACCCCTACTGGAAGAATAAGATGTGCATGCATCTTGAAGCCATTGATATCAATCTCTGGTATGTCGTCAAGAACGCCGTTCCCAAGACTGGTGAAGGTGTCACTCCTGCTGATGTCAAGAAGTTCGTGCAACTGGACTCAACTACCAAGAACATCATCTGTGGTCATCTGACCAAGGGGCAGTATGGTCGTGTGAGTGCTCTGGAAACTTCAAAGCTGGTCTGGGACTGGCTCTCCAAGGTCAATGAAGGCGCCTCAACACAGAGAGATTCAAGGATTAGTGTTCTTCGCAATCTCTTCAACCGCTTCAAGAGAAATGACAATGAGAATGTCCAGCTCACATTTGATCGCCTCACTAACATCACCAATGAGCTTCATGCACTCGGCGCCACTGAGATCACCAAGCATGAAATCGTCAAGACACTATTGAGATCTCTCGACAGCTCATTTGACACCCCGACCCTAATGATTCAAGAGCGCCCTGACTTCAAGACTCTCAATCCATTTGACATACTTGAGAGGCTCAACAAACATGAATTCCAGCTATCTGAGAAAAGAGATATCTATGGTCCCAACTATGGCCGCACTCGCGCTTTGAAGGCAAAGACCGTCTCCTCATCTGAAGAAGAATCTGACTGCAGTTCTGGTGATCCTAAAGACATTGGAAAGGAGCTTGCTATGCTCGTGAATAATTTCCAGAAGTTCACTAAGAAGAAAGACTTCAGAAAGTCTTCAAGATCCAACTCAAGGAATGATGAAGCTTCCTCTCGTGATCCAAGAAGAGAACCTGTCACAAGTGCCAGAAACCTGGTCACTACATCTCTGAGTGTCCACAGTGGGACAATGAGACAAAGAAGAAAAATAAGGGCAAGGACTATGATTCTGATGGCAGGAAGAAGAAGAAATCCTCAAAGTCTTCTTCCAAGTCTTTGTCGAAGTCTTCTTCACACAAGAAGAGCTCATCTGGCAAGTCTCGTGCTTTTGTTGGCAAGGAGATGGATTTAGAGGAGTCTGCATCTGAGAAGGCAGAGGTGGAGTCCGAGGAGGAATCTGATTCTAGAGTGGCAAGCCTGGCTCTAGCTTCTGCATACGTTGCCAAGTCCATCTTCAACACTAAAGACAATGGCCTCGTCACCAGCGCTGATGCCAAGGATGAGATGACTCAGCCCCCACCTACTGCTTCATGGCACGTGGTGCCAAGGTAAACTCACGCAATGCTTACTTTCAAACATCAAGTGAAGATGACTCTGAATGTGAATCTAAACCTAGCAACAAAACACTTGCTAAAATTGCCACTGAACAACAGAATGCCATGGAACATATTCAAAAACTGTTAGACAAAAGCGATGACCTGTTGGACGCAGAAATGACCCGATCTCAGTCCTTAATTGAAGACATAAAAAATCTTCATGTTAAGTATGAGGAACTTGAAAGTCGTCATGAATCGCTCTCAACCTCTCATGAAAAGCTTTCCTATGATTATCTTCAAAGGAAGCAGGAACTCGAGAAATTGAGATTGGCTCATGAAGATCTTCAAAAGGAAAACGAGTCACTCCGCGCTCAACAGATCAGTTCCGCTCAGAAGGATTTGAACCACCATGTCTAAAATGTATTGAGCGTGATAATGTTGTCTCTATTGCTGAATGTTCAACTGCTACTATTGTTGCAATATCTTCAACTACTGATGTGGTAACTAACCCCTCATCTGAGGATACCACTACTATTGCTGATGAGAATGCCAGGTTGAAGTCATTACTTGAGACAGGAATGTACAAAAGTCTCAAAGGGCATCAGACACTATGTGATGTCCTTAAAAAGCAGATTCTGAACCTAAACCCTAGGAAAGAGGGTGTTGGGTTTGAGAGGAAAATGAATGTTGATGGTTCTTACTAGATGCCTGAGCATTACCCCAAAACCACATGGGTTGCTTCTAAGGGACCTTCAGTAGATCCATCCACCTATCTGGCTTCACTAGTGCTAACCCAATTGCCATTGATGAATCCTTTGATGCAAACTATAAACTGTTCAGAAATCAGAATGGTGAAGTGTTCGCCAGGTATATTGGTACTAACTGCAGGAATGGACCACCTCTGAAGAAGATTTGGGTGCCCAAAAGGTGTCTTGAGAGTCTTCCCGTGAATGTCGTTATGACACCACCTGGGAAGAAGATAAACCCCAGACCAAAGGCTTGATATGGTCTGAAGGCTTCATACAGACAGAAGACTCACCTGAGTCACCCTAATGCCAATGTTTTGCAGGGAAATCATACTCAGACCTTTGAATATGAGCGTGTTTCATCAAACTGCTATGTTCATAAGTCTAAGAACTTTTCTGCTTATTCCTATGAGTATTATTCTCCTCCTGCAAGGCTATTTGTTAGGGCTTCAAAGCCGAAGTTCTCAGATGCTGCACTTAGACTCATTGCTTCTAAGACACCCCTGAAAATGTGGGTGGTTAAGAAAACTTAACTCTCTTTTGCAGGGAAAGGTCTCTAGCCGGAAATCAAAGGCGTCTGATGCTTATGCTGGGGACCTTAAACATCTTGTGGGGCGCAAGATAAAATACCCAAATGGTCTTACTATGTATTTTGTCCCGGGATTCCTTGACACTCATCCTATCTATCCTAACCAAGATCTGAACTTCTATGTTCCACCTGTTCGTCAAATGTTTATGCTTCACAACCGCTTGGTGAAGCCTATCCCCCAAACTGTACTGTAGGCTATGACACCTCATGCTTCAAAATGGATTATGGATAGTGGTTGCACCAACCACATGACTGGTGATCGAAGTCTTCTGATGGATTCAACTCGTCGGTCGTCTGATAAGAGTCATATCACATTTGCTGACACTGGTAAAAGTAAGGTATTTGGTCTTGGTAGAGTTGCAATCTCAAAGGATCAGCACATGGATAAAGTGATGCTTGTTGAATCCCTTGGTTTCAACTTAATGTCGGTGTCAATGCTATGTGATTTGAATATGATTGTGATATTTGGAAAATATTGTTGCCTTGTCCTTATGGAATCTTACAAATCTCTAGTCTTTGAAGGGTATCGAAAAGATGATCTGTATATGGTAGATTTCTCAGCAGGACCACAGCTTGCCACATGTCTTCTAGCAAAAGCTTCAGAGTGCTGGCTTTGGCATCAAAGGCTAGGACATGTGGGCATGAGGAACTTGTACACTCTCGAAGAAGAAGCATGTCATGGGCATCAAAGGCGTCAAGTTCAAGAAAGACCATCTGTGTGGTGCCTGTGAAGCTGGGAAGATGACTAGGGCCAAGCATCCCTCGAAGACAATCATGACGACATCTCAACCCTTCGAGCTACTTCACATGGACTTATTCGTCCCTACTCATTACACTACTCTTACTACCACTGCTTGTCTCTATGGTTTCGTTTTTGTTGATGATTACTCAAGATATACCTGGGTGCATATAATTGTCTATAAGAATGAAGTGCGGGATGTCTTCAGACGCTTCGCCAATCGTGCTATGACGAACTACGGTGTCAAGATAAAGCACATCAGAAGTGACAACGGCATAGAATTCAAGAACACCGGCCTCGACACTTACCTTGATACACTTGGCATCACTCATGAGTTTTCTGCTCCCTACACACCTCAGCAGAATGGCATCATGAAGCGCAAGAACAGAACCCTCATCGAGATGGCCCGGAAGACGCTAGATGAGTACAAGCCTCCAAGAAAGTTCTGGCCTGAAGCCATTGACACTGCATGCCACATCATCAACCGAGTTTATCTTCACAAGCTTCTAAAGAAAACATCATACGAGCTGCTAACTGGTAAGAAATGAAACGTCAGTTACTTTACGCTGTGTTCGGATGTCTGTATTCAAGACCTCTGTATTGAATTGGTTTCATTTCCAATTCGGAGAGGAAACTGTAATGGACATGAATACAAATTCACGTGTTCGGTTGCTCATGGAATTGGGCCATGGAATCTCAATACCAAATCATGTTCGGATGACATACTATGGAATTGCATATGCTTTGTGTTTTATGCATCAAATCAAAATCTGTACAATTTGTTAGTATAATTGAATGATTATATATCAATAAAAATGAACAAATATATATTCTAGATAGAAAGGCATGACGACACCAAATGATATTCACACATGAATAGGAACAGTGATAAATTTCTAACAACAACAACAATAATTATGCGAACAGAGTGCAAATTTTTAACCAGGCCACATACAACAACACGTAGTTCGGATATGTAGTTTCCAAACTCTCAACAACAACACATAGTTCTAAATTTAACATCACTGCACTAGTTCAAATAGGTTCAAGTAGTTAAACAAGACAAGCTAAAAAGCAACATTTGGATAAATTTAAGGCAACACTAACAGCCAGGCCTTCCTCATTTCCATGGGCAACTCCATTAGAGCTTCAAACAAACGCTCATTAAGAATCAGCTTCCCATATGATCGCAACATGTCTGGCTCTGCCAAGTCTGGTATCAACTGAAGTGCAGCAAGAATTGCAGTAGGAGTGGTAGCTTTTCGCAATGGAAGTGGATCAGTTGTCTTCAAAGCATCCTTGAAAGTAGCCCTCATTTCTCCAATCATGCACATAATGGACTCACCTGTTCGTTGCCTCTTTGGTGCCACTTCTGGAGAGATTTCTATTGGTTCTGCTTCTGGATCTACAGCAGTCTCAGCACCAGTCATCGCACCTTCACCATTGGCACGATCTTTTCAATATATGATAGATATGGACTCCCAATGCTTCACTACTTTGGTCTTGTAGGAAGCTAATCCTTTCTCTTTCTTATTAGCCTGCAAAATACACACAAGCGAAGAGTAAAGTTGTTGTCCTGTAATGTGACATACTAAAAAGGTAAACATGAATGTGCATATTATGATGGTTACCTCCACATATTTGATCCAGACATCATCACTATCCATTGATAGCTTATGATTCACCCAATCCCACCCAAAACCACTTTGGGAAAGTATCTTGGTAATGACTTCATAGTACCTGTCGAAAGTCCTAAGCCTTCCCAAAATGTTGTCCTTTGTGATATCCTTGTTGCACTTCTCCTTCACATTCCTTATGGCTGCACAATACACATGTGGTTTCCATCCATTTTGTGAATGGTCGCCATTGTTGTGATGATCAACAAGCACCTCAAGCAGTGCATCATCCATCTCATCATCCCATGTGGTGTAATTCCTCCTTACAACTCCTTCAGCCATGGTGCTACAAACAAAAAAATTATGCACAAAGAAAAACAGCATGTTGGATCTAGATTATGCATAAATAAATGGTACATGAAAGTGCAAATTTTAGAGAAACACTATCATATATATGGGAAGGTGATGCATGTACAACACAAGGCATCATCACAGCCACCTATGCTATCACACAAAAGATATCCAGCAAGCGACTGCACAAAATGAGACCACCATCATCTAGCTACTACACAAAATGAGACTACCATCATCAAGCTACTACTACATCTCTAGTTCTGCATGCCTCATAAGGTACTCAGCATACATGTCATCTGCAAAGTTTTGCCTAAAGTTGGTTCATTCATTTGTGACTTCAACAGATGTAATTAAGTTAGCGTCATCCCCCGTCTCAAGTTCCAAATCATCTAGTTCATGGTCAACTTCTGGAAGCAATAGATCATCCATCACATGTTGCCTATCCCTTGCAAAGTTGTGTAATACACAACACGCATTAATAATTCAAATCTGCACAAAATTAGATTCACAATCAGCATGTCATCACTATCCATAAGTAACATCACTTTAACTTTTGTTACCTGGTCCTTTATATCAAAGAAAGATTGAACTCTTAGTATGGCCCATTTTTTCTTCCACAACCCGAAAGTTCTCTCCACAACATTTCTAGCACGAGAATGACGCAAGTTATAGAGCTCTTTAGAAGTTTGGGGTTGTTGTTGACTTGCAACCCACTCTTTCAAGTGGTACCGAGTCGATCGGAATGGAGCAAGAAAGCCCGGCCCATTGGTGTAGCCAGCATCCACTAAGTAATACTTTCCTATGGTGGAGCAATTGAAATTAGCTAACAATTACATGGAGAAGAAAGTAAATGTCAAGAGAAATAATCATACCCTACGGTACAACAAATGCATCTTGACGATTATTTCACATTGCATCACGCAACACTCTCGAGTCAGATGAAGATCCCTCCCAGCCAGGTAGAACATAAAGAAATTTCATGTTCCAGTCAACCACACCTAGCATGTTAGTGGTGATCGCTTGCTTTCTGTTCCTATACCTTCCTTGGTCAGATGGAACAACAGAAACATCAACATGACACCCATCTAGTGCTCCCAATGCATTGCCAAACCACTTCCATTTGTAATCATCCGGAGGCTCAACAGATGGATTGGGAAGCTTGATAAACTCCCCACTTAGGGAAAGTATGGCTGTTAACACGGAAGAGAAGTGCCTACTGATAGTGTCTAATGAACACTTGTAAGTGCCCCGCAGGATCCTCATTTTAATACCATGTCCAACAACCAATAAAAACATAGCAACCTTTTCTTCTACAGTCACATATATGCTATCAATGAGACCACACTTCCCCCGCAACATCGTGCACAAAGCATGAAAGTTTCTTTTTGTTAGTCGCAACTCATCATAGCAAGTGATTTCTGACCCATTGTACATTTCCTTCAGCAAATACTTTCGAAGACCATATCGCTGCTCTTCATCACTAAAGCAGCCCAAACTCTTCGGTGCCCTCTGCGTACTAAGATACGCTAGCCCAAGACACACTGACTCAACATACATGGCTGTCATAATAATCCTTTTTCTCTTTCTTCTTCTGTTTTCTTTGGTAATGGAAGCAATCAATTCCAGATGAGACATGATACAACTACAGTTATAAACATCATGTCAATTTTATGCTATATGGCGAGCACACAATTTTTAGTCACATAACCATGCATCATTCAATCAATATGACTAGCACAAAATCTCAATCAACATGACTAGCATAAGATCTCAATCAGCATGACTAGCACACAACTTTTAGTCACATAACCATGCAGCTCATACCTTAACTCAGCCTCCCGGGGTTCCACTTATCAGCAACACCTACAAAAAATGAACATGGGCTTTAATAATTCATTGGAGCAGAACAGGGGAAGAAAAGAACATGTTGGACATGGACAGTAGGGGAAGAATGGAACAACTGAAAAGAAAGAAGGGGGTACAGGGGAGTGGAATAAGAACATGGAAGAGGAAGGGGAAGAAGATGGCAGAGGATAAGGGGATGAAGAAGATAGGCGGGATGGAGGGCTTGCGCCGGAGCAACATGGCCGGGATGGAAGGCGCTCCGGCTAGCGAGCTGGAAGGGATGGAGGCCGCGCCGGCGAGCGACACATGCCAGATCCAGGGCTGCATCGGCTCTGGCGGCAGAGGAAGGAGCACTGCAGGGGAGGGAAAGGGCAGCAGCCGCGGGGGCTTGAAGCTCCGCAGCTGCCGGAGAGAGGAGGGGGAGGAGGTCCATGGCGGGTGTCGGTGTCAAAACCGGCGGATCTCGGGTAGGGGGTCCCGAACTGTGCGTCTAGGCGGATGGTAACAGGAGACAAGGGACACGATGTTTTTACCCAGGTTCGGGCCCTCTCGATGGAGGTAAAACCCTACTCCTGCTTGATTGATATTGATGATATGGGTAGTACAAAAGTGGATCTACCACGAGATCAAGGAGGCTAAACCCTAGAAGCTAGCCTATGGTATGATTGTTGTAATGGTTATGTTGTCCTATGGACTAAAACCCTCCAGTTTATATAGACACCCGAGAGGGCTAGGGTTACACAGAGTCGGTTACAATGGTAGGAGATCTACATATCCGTATCACCAAGCTTGCCTTCCACGCCAAGGGAAGTCCCATCCGGACACGGGACGAAGTCTTCAATCTTGTATCTTCATAGTCTTGGAGTCCGGCTGACGATGATAGTCCGGCTGTCCGGACACCCCCGTCCAGGACTCCCTCAGTAGCCCCCGAACCAGGCTTCAATGACGATAAGTCCAGCGCGTATGTAATCTTCGGCGTTGCAAGGCGGGTTCTCCTTTAAGTTCTATGTACCTGCCGAACAGTGTCCGGCTTCCTTATCAATGTTGCGCTTCTTGGCTTCCACGCCCAATAATGGCCTTCTTCCACGCGTCGCACGAATGCGAAAAGCCAGGGTATCTTTTGTGTTTTACCCCCTAGCTGCGCAAATAATCTGCCTATAAGAGAGGCAAGAATCCTGATCCAAGTCACACCGTCTTCCTTCCGCGAGTACTCATTGGAGTGCCTCTAACCAAAAATCCATTCCATCATGGACCATCGACGCGGCTCCTCCTCTCGTGCTCCCAGCCCTCTGCCGGGAGATTGGCAGAGATGTTCTGTCCCGCACAGCGAGCTGGTGACGCTCCAAGCGGAGGGATATCTCCCTCCGGCCTTCATGGTCCCGGTTCGAGCCGGGCTGGCCACCTACCAAGGTGGGAAGCAAGCGGAGGCTACCCCAAGTCCCAACAAAGGGGAGCGGGTATGCTTCGTCCCCTATCTGATGAGGGGGCTCGGATTTCCTATACATCCGTTCCTCCGCGGGCTCCTGGAGTTCTACGGACTCCAGCTCCATCACCTTACGCCTGCCTCTATCCTGCATATCGCGGGTTACGTAGCTCTTTACGAGCTATTTCTGGGCGTCGAGCCCCATTTTGCGCTGTGGAAGAGGTTGTTCTGCCTTGTACCCTGCTCGCACGAGGGGTCCATATATCAAGTGGGCGGTGCCGAAATATGGCGCATCGCCGGGACCGGATATCCATCCGGAACCCCGAAGAAGGCGTCCGAAGACTGGCCTTCAAAATGGTTTTACATAGAAGACGCTCTGCTGCCGGACCCTGTTCGGATCGGCCTCCCGGAGTTCAGCAATGCTCCTTTGAAGAAACGCCATAGCTGGCGCCCACGGAGCCCCCAACTGGAGGAAGACAAGAGCGTCCATTATTTGATGGGCCGGATAAGGTTACTGGCCCATTCCGGGTTGACCATGATTGGAGTCATGGCAACATGCATTATGCGGGGGGTGCAGCCGCTACAATACAGGGGCCACCCTATGTGGGATTTCAACGGGGAGGACGATGCCACCCGTCATGGCCGCAAAGGGCCGGGATCGGTCGAAGACCTGGTGAAGATCCTGTCTGGCCTGTACAAGGGGGAGAAGGAGGATTTCCTCCAGACGAGCCCGTTAAACGGGTTCTCCATGAATAACCCTCGGTGTTGGGTAAGCGAACACTTTGTGTGCCCGACCCATGCTTTCAAAGTTTAAGTTTCTTATATTATGCTTTCGACGCAGGAGCTGCGTCGGGTTGTGGAGGGCATGCTTAGTCCGGCTCCGCAACCCGAGGATCCAGAAAGATCCCAGGATCCGGCCCTTGAAGAGGACCCGGACATAAAGGTGGAGCTGATCGATGGGGTGTTCCACCAGCTCAGCATGGATAATGCTTTAGTCGCCATTACGGCTGACTACCCCGGACTATATCCGGCTTCCCAGGTGATTGTGACCGAAGTCTTGACACCATTATTTCTTCCGTGCTCATTTCTAACCACCGTATACGATGGCGCTTTGCAGGAGGCGCCTTCAAGGCGGGAAGCCGAGCCCACGGCGGCTGACCAACAAGGGTCAGTCCGGCCCAGTAGGCGGAAGAGGAGCGCGGCGCGGATTGAAACGTCGTCGCAAAGGTATAGCTCACGGTTCATTATTTAGAGCAACGTTCCTAGGAAGTGTTTGAACGCTCATGACTTTTGTAGGAGAAAAAGCGCCCGCCGGACTGCGGGCGTAGAAGTTGTCAACCCAGCCTCTAGCAGCCAAGTTCCAGCACCTGGTCTGGAGGGGGAGCCGAGCGCAAGGCGCGAGCCGGATACTCCTCCAACGGAGGATGCCGACAGACTGTCCGCCACCAAGTCTGAGGTGGAGAGCGCCATGAACCACAGGCGCCGCCGGACAGTCTTTCGTGACGCGTGCTTCCCCCCTGAGGCGTTGGATGCCTTTAACGCGGGGGACGCGCACCTCCGTGCTGCTCAAGATGGTTTAACCAGAGCCACGGAGCAGTATGTAAAATACATACAGGTAAGAGATTTTAATAGTTGTATATGCCAGTAGCCCCCGAGACTTAAAGTAGTTGTATTAACTGATTTAAGGATCAATTGAAATGTAGGATCTTACGAAGAAGAATACCCAACTATCCCAGGAGCTGCAAGAGTGTAAGGCCCAACTTGAGGCCGCACTGGCTGCCGCAGGAGGAGACACAGGGACCCCTCCAGGTAACATATTAATATATTTTTTTGTCAAAAAGATAAGTGGTGTGCGGCGTGCGCGCAAGTCTAAAAATGACTTTGCAGGTGCTGCCGGACAGGATCCGGACAGGCAAGAACTACTGCGCCAGCTGAAGGCCGGCGAGAGAGTGCTGACGAGGGTGCAGCAGGAAAGGAACAAGCTCCAGGACGCCCATGCCCAGCTTGGAGAAGAGCTGAAAGGCGTTCGGGCCGAGCTGTTTGGCTCCGTTAAGGAGAATCAGCGGCTTCGTTGCGGCATCTATGGTAAGTGCTTGAGCGAACTCCTTTGAAAAGAAGAGTTTGGCGAGGAAGTCAATTGACAAAATATGTCTGTAGCTATACTCACAGGTCACCCTGCGGAGGAGATGCCCGTATCAACGGGTGATCAGCTTCCCGAGCTGGTGCAACTGCTCGAACGAGTTCGGCAGACAATGAGCGGCGGCGTCCAGGCTTTATGGCCATCCCTCTCCCTACCCGAGGGCCTTGGAGAGCTTGCGGAGAAGCTTCAGGGAGTGCGGCAGTGCTTCCGTTTATGGAAGATTTCGGCCTGCCGCCAGGGTGCCAGGGAGGCCTGGGCCATGGTGAAGACGCAGTACAAGAAGGCGGATCCCAACCACATGGCCGAGGTCGGACCTGTGGGTCCTGATGGGAAGGAGATCCCTGTGAGTTTAGTATACGGCCAAGTAGAGTTGGCCGCTAAATTTTCCCAATGGGACTGTAAATTAGACAGCCTGTTAGACGGGATTGAGGAAGAATATAGTCAGTCGATTTGACAATGTTGTAAAATGACATGTAAAATGCCTTCTAGCCGGATTGTAGATCGTTTGTCTTTGCCGACCTTTTCGCTTCAACCTCGGGACCCTAGAGTCTGGAGTGTGTCCGAATACCCTCTCGGTTAAGAAACAACTGGGGCATGCATGGAGACCAGGCGTAGGGGTCATTGGTGCTTTATCAGACAAGTGCCCAACTAGTTATGTTATATTACATGGTTAGTAAGAAACATCTTCCAGGGAGAATAGTTCTGTTAAGGGTTCCTTTCCCTGGGAGGCATGCCCTAAAGTGCATGTCCGGACTGCGACAAGAGCAGGAAAACATCTGGGGGCAGATAGATAAATAGGTAAAAAAAATCATCTTTCAAGCCACCGACCAAGTATTCCCTTAAGAACGCTAGCTTTCGGCTTCACCCAGTCTGAGGTACACATCCGGCTGACCCAGTAGTAACAATCGCAGAGGTGCTCCCTTTACCTCCTAGCCGAACAATCGGGAACGTAGGGGTAAGCACAGGAGCCAGGCAATCCAGCTTGGCCAAAACTTAAGTCATATCGATGCATATAGTGGTGAATAAAAGGTACACGTGGAAGTGTGACACGTGTGCTGGGCATGAAGCCCTTATAATTAAGCTTCTTGTAAAGAAGCCCCCAGGTATAATGAGTGCGGATAGCACATCAAATGTGTGCGAACAATGCGCAAGTAGGACTTTTAAGGCTTTTATGAATAGGGTTGAGAGAAAAAAGAGAAACAAAAGGCAGCTAAAGTGTAAAAATTTGGACGGGGGGAGGGGACGAACTCTTAGTCCGGTGCTAGGCATAGAATCTTCGGAGGCGGGCTGCATTCCATGGGTTCGGCTCGAGTCGGTTGTCCGACGCATTTCGCAGACGGTACGCCCCGCCGGTCAAGACTTGATCGACGATGAAGGGGCCTTCCCATTTGGGCTTGAGCTTGTCCTTTTTCTTGTCCGGCAGGCGTAGAACTAGTTCGCCAACATTGTAGGTTTTGGCCCGTACTTCTCTGCTTTGGTATCTTCGAGCCTGCTGCTGATAGAATGCGGAACGAGCCTTGGCAACGTCACATTCTTCCTCCAATGCATCCAAGCTATCTTGCCGATCCAGCTCGGCTTCTCTTTCTTCGTACATGCTCACTCGAGGTGAGTCATGAATAATGTCGCAGGGCAGAACTGCCTCTGCGCCGTATACCATAAAGAATGGTGTGAATCCGGTAGTACGGTTGGGCGTTGTCCGCAGCCCCCGGAGTACGGAGTCGAGCTCCTCTACCCAGTGCGTGTCTGATTTCGTCAGGGACCGCACTAGCCTGGGTTTGATGCCGCTCATTATTAGACCATTTGCTCGTTCCACTTGACCGTTGGTTTGAGGATGATAGACTGACGCGTAATCGAGCTTAATGCCCATATTTTTGCACCATGATTTAACCTCGTCGGCCGTGAAATTCGTGCCGTTATCGGTAATGATGCTATGGGGGACACCAAAACGGTGTACTACCCCGGATATGAAGTCTATCACTGGTCCGGACTCTGCCGTTTTAACTGGCTTGGCCTCTATCCATTTGGTGAATTTATCCACCACGACCAATAGGTACCTTTGCTTGTGGGTTCCCCCTTTAAGGGGTCCAACCATGTCAAGCCCCCAGACCGCGAACGGCCAGGTAATGGGTATAGTTTTGAGGGCGGTGGGTGGCATATGGCTCTGGTTAGCAAAGAGCTGACAACCGACGCATCTTTGGACTAAGTCCTGAGCGTCTGCCCGGGCCGTCGGCCAATAAAATCCTGTACGGAATGCCTTTCCTACAAGGGCCCGAGCTGCGGCGTGGTGTCCGCCTAGTCCGGCATGAATTTCAGCCAGAAGGTCTCGCCCTTCCTCTTCGGAGATACACCTTTGAAGGACTCCGGTTGTGCTTTTCTTATAAAGTTCTCCCTCATGGACCTTGTAGGCTTTAGATCGCCGAACTATGCAGCGGGCTTCATTTTGGTCTTCGGGGAGTTCCTGCCTAAGCAAGTAGGCTAGGAATGGCTCTGTCCACGGGGCGATTACTGCCATTATTTTGTGGGCTGGAGGTGTTATTTCATCGGCTGAGTCGCCGGTTGTGTCAGACTGTTTTGTCTCGGTTGGTGCGGCTGCTTCTGGTTTGTTATTTCCGGACTCCTCTTCCCATAGTACGGATGGCTTAAAGAGCCGTTCCAGGAAGATATTTGGAGGGACAGCGTCACGTTTTGCGCCAATGCGTGCCAATATGTCGGCTGCTTGGTTATTATCCCAGGCTACGTGGTGGAATTTAAGTCCTTCAAACCGAGCTGACATTTTTAGGACAGCATTACGATAGGCTGCCATTTTCGGATCCTTGGCGTCAAAGTCTCCATTTACTTGGGATATTGCAAGGTTTGAATCCCCGCGCACCTTTAGGCGTTGAATGCCCATGGAGATTGCCATCCGGAGGCCATGTAAAAGGGCCTTGTATTCGGCTGCATTGTTGGAATCCGTGTACATTATCTGAAGTACGTATTGGACTGTGTCCCCGGTTGGGGACGTCAATACGATGCCAGCCCCCAATCCGGCCAACATTTTAGAGCCGTCGAAGTGCATAATCCAATTGGAGTATGCGCCGTATTCTTTAGGGAGTTCGGCTTCGGTCCATTCAGCGACAAAGTCAGCCAAAACTTGCGACTTTATAGCTCACCGAGGTTTGTAAGTTATATCGAATGGTAAGAGCTCAATGGCCCATTTTGCAATCCTGCCCGTCGCGTCGCGGTTGTTTATAATGTCATTGAGGGGTACTTCGGTGGCCACTGTTATCGAACACTCTTGAAAGTAGTGTCGGAGCTTCCGGGATACCATGAACACCGCATACGCTATCTTTTGATAGTGCGGGTAGCGGGACTTGCAGGGGGTTAACACAATGGATACGTAGTACACTGGTTTTTGAAGAGGAAATTTATGCCTTTCTGTCTCTCGTTCGACGACGAGTACCGCGCTTACAACTTGATGTGTTGCCGCGATGTATAACAACATTGATTCGCCCAGGTTGGGCGTAGCCAGGACCGGATTTGTTGCCAATATGGCTTTTATTTCTTCAAGTCCGGCAGTGGCTGCATCCGTCCACTCGAAGTGTTCGGTGCGCCTGAGTAGGCGATAGAGGGGCAATGCCATTTCTCCTAGACGGGAGATAAAGCGGCTTAGAGCCGCCATGCATCCAGTCAATTTTTGTATTTGTTTGAGGTCCTTTGGGATGTCCAGCTATGACAGAGCTCGGATCTTGGCTGGGTTCGCTTCGATTCCTCTGCCGGATACAATGAAGCCCAGGAGCTTTCCGGCTGGTACCCCAAAAACGCATTTTTCCGGATTCAGCTTGATGTCATATGCTCGGAGGTTGTCGAATGTGAGCCTCAAGTCGTCTACTAGAGTTTCGACGTGTTTGGTTTTGACGACTACGTCGTCTACGTATGCCTCTACTGTTTTGCCGATCTGGGTGGCCAGACATGTTTGAATCATGCGCTGATATGTTGCGCCGGAGTTTTTAAGTCCGAAGGGCATCGTGTTGAAGCAGAATGGTCCATATGAAGTGATGAATGCCGTTGCGGCTTGGTTCGCCTCCGCCATCTTGATTTGATGGTAGCCGGAGTATGCGTCAAGGAAGCACAATGAATCGTGTCCTGCGGTAGCGTCGATTATCTGGTCGATGCGGGGGAGGGGGAAGGGATCCTTTGGGCAGGCCTTGTTGAGGTCTTTAAAATCGACACATAGGCGCCAGGATTTGTCCTTCTTTGGTACCATTACCAGGTTTGCTAGCCAATCCGGATGTTTGATGTCTCTAATGAATCCAGCTTCCAATAGTTTGGCTAGCTCTTCTCCCATTGCCTATATTTTGGGTTCGGAAAATCGTCGAAGGGCCTGTTTGACTGGCTTGAATCCTTTTAGGATGTTTAGGCTGTGTTCTGCCAATCTGCGTGGGATTCCGGGCATATCCGAAGGGTGCCAGGCGAAAATGTCCCAATTTTCCCGAAGGAATTCTCGCAGTGCGGCGTCTACATCAGGGTGCAACTGTGCCCCGATGGAAGCCGTCTTTGTCGGGTCCGTTGGATGGACCTGGAATTTTACTATTTCGTCCGCTGGTTTAAAGGAGGTTGACTTGCATCTCTTATCGAGTATCACATCGTCCCTATTCACAGTAGAGCGCAGCGCGGTGAGTTCTTCTGCCGCTAGGGCTTCGGATAGTGCCTCCAGGGCTAATGCGGCTGTCTTGTTTTCGGCGCGGAGTGCTATGTCCGGATCACTAACGAGAGTGATTATTCCGCCGAGCCCAGGCATTTTCAGCTTCATGTACCCGTAATGGGGTACGGCTTGAAAAATTGTGAATGCCCCTCGTCCTAATATAGCGTGATATCCGCTGTTGAACGTGGCCACTTGGAACGTGACTTCTTCGGATCTATAATTGTTTGGCGAGCCGAACACCACATCGAGTGTGATTTTTTCGGTGCAGCGCGCTTCCCGGCTGGGGATTATTCCTCTGAAGGTTGTGCTGCTCCGCTCAATGCGGCTCCAGTCTATTTCCATTTTTTGAAGAGTTTCCTCGTAGATGAGGTTTAATCCGCTGCCGCCATCCATGAGTACCTTGGTAAGTCAAAAGCCGTCCACTATTGGACTAAGGACCAATGCGGCTGGTGCTCGGGCTGTTCGGAATTTAGGTTCGTCGCTGGCGTTGAAGGTGATGGCTGTGTCGCTCCATGGATTTGTTGTTGCTACTTGGTAGACTTCGGCGAGGCTGCGGATTGTTCGTTTCCGCATATTATTTGATGCGAAAGTCTCGAAGACTGTTGATACCGTACCGGTATTGTTGGAGTGGTTTCCCGGGGCTAGAAGCTCCTCGCCACTTTTGGCCACCTGCCGTAATATCCAACATGCTCGAAGGCTATGTGTTGGGATGGCGCCCTCTGTACTGTGAATTTTACAGGGTCCGCTAAGCCATCCCTCCAGTACGGTGCCGTGCCCTTTGTGGGGTTTTTGCTTTTTGGTTTTTGTGCCTGGTGCCTGAGTGTAATGCACCCTTTTGTTGCGGACTAGGGTTGTATTCGGGGCCGGATTGTCCCAAAACTTATTTTCGGTTTTCTGGAAACTCTCCATCGCACAGTACTTTCGTACTATGGACGCCAGGTCGGCGAAGCGTGTAATTTCACGACGGCTGACGGCGTTCAATATTCCCTCGTCCGTGCAATTATTGCAAAAAATTGAGATTGCGTTTTCCTCTCGGCAGTCCTTTATCCTGTCCATAACCAGGAGGAATCTGGCCCAGTAGTGATGTACTATTTCAGCGGGCTCTTGCCGGATCAGAGATAGATCGCATATGTCTGGGCGGGTGGGTGGAATTGAGTCCGGAACCCTACCCTTCTCGAGGCACAAGGGCCGAGAAGTTTCCAAATTTGGAAGTTTGGATTGCTGGATGTTGTCCAACGAGTCCGGTCTGATGCCTGGCTTTAGGTTCAGTGCTTGATCAAAGTCCGTCCCTCCGCGGGAATCCAGCATGGAGGGTTCGGGAGCCCGGACATGACTAGTTTTCAATATAGGAGAAGAGTCGCCGCGTTGTTCCTCTACCACTGCAACGTGGTGGGTGACCTGGGGAGAGTTAATCTCTCTCAGGTCAGTTTTAAGTCCAATCTGATTGTAGTCTGTAGCGACTCCCAGAGCGGCGATGCGATCCAAGAGCTCGTTTACGGACGAGAGCTCTATTGGATCCAGCCGCTCGGCGAATTCCGAGCTGACATGAAGATTGCTTTTGACGACCTGAGAGGTCATTGTCGAAGCGGTGGCCGAACAGGCGGTCATGAGAAAACCACCTAGACGGATAGTTTGGCCGGCAGCCAAGGCTCCTTTGATGAAGATACCGTCCTTGAAGACGGGAAGAGGCATCCTTCCTATCGGTGACGGCACAGAGGAACTCTCAATGAAAGCACCAATGTCGGTGTCAAAACCGGCGGATCTCGGGTAGGGGGTCCCGAACTGTGCGTCTAGGCGGATGGTAACAGGAGACAAGGGACACGATGTTTTTACCCAGGTTCGGGCCCTCTCGATGGAGGTAAAACCCTACTCCTGCTTGATTGATATTGATGATATGGGTAGTACAAAAGTGGATCTACCACGAGATCAAGGAGGCTAAACCCTAGAAGCTAGCCTATGGTATGATTGTTGTAATGGTTATGTTGTCCTACGGACTAAAACCCTCCAGTTTATATAGACATCGGAGAGGGCTAGGGTTACACAGAGTCGGTTACAATGGTAGGAGATCTACATATCCGTATCGCCAAGCTTGCCTTCCACGCCAAGGAAAGTCCCATCCGGACACGGGACGAAGTCTTTAATCTTGTATCTTCATAGTCTTGGAGTCCGGCTGACGATGATAGTCCGGCTGTCCGGACACCCCCTAGTCCAGGACTCCCTCAGCGGGGGTTGGGGATGAATACCTACGCCGCCGGCGGCTCCAGCCATCTCGCGCGGGGAGGAAAGGGGCAGGTCGAGAGCGAGCCTGTCTCCAAACGTTATCTTTTGCGAGACTAGGTCAATTAGAGCGAAATCGGAGGCAAAGAGCTCTGTATTGCGGGAGGGCTTCGCGCGTGGATGAAGTTTCGGCTCTGTATTGGGCCCGCTTTCTTCCCTCGATTCGGTATACATCCAACGCCTAAATTGGCAGGTGGCCAATACCATATCCAATTCGAAGGCCCTAATTTAGACATCCGAACGCAGTGTTAGAGTATTTGGTGCAAGGTGCTGGATCAAGGATCCACATCACACTTCAAAATTTGCACTAAAAGCACATGAAGGTTTTATGCTTGGTTACGGAAAGGACTCGCACTCCTACGTAGTCTTCAACCTCTTTCACTATAAAGTGGTTGAAACTGTGGATGTGCGGTTCGATGAGACTAACGGCTCACAAAGAGAGCACCTGCCAAGTGTGCTAGATGAAGTCCCTCCTAGTGAATCTATCAAGCTCATGGGTACTGTAGAGATCATACCGTCCGAACCTCAGGCTGAAGATGAACTCATCATTGCACCAAGTCAACCTGACGACAATGCTTAGCCTGAAGTCAATGCTGAAACTGAAGACAATGATCTACAAGGGCAAAATCTCCGTCCAGTACATCCCCGTGTTGCAAATGAAGTACAGATTGAGAAGATCATTGACAGCATCAATGCACCTGGTCCACTCACTCATTCAAGAGCAACACAACTAGCAAATTTCTATGGGCACTTTGCATTTGTCTCAATATCTAAACCCAAGAAAGTTCATGAAGCCTTCATGGAACCTGAATGGATTCAAGCCATGCAAGAAGAGCTTCATCAGCTCGAGTTGAACAATATCTGGGAACTAGTCAAGCATCCTGATCCTCGCAAGCATAATATCATTGGCACCAAATGGATCTATCGCAACAAACAAGATGAACATGGTCAAGTTTTCAGAAACAAGGCTTGTCTGGTTGCTCAAGGCTACACTCAAGTTGAAGGGATTGACTTTGATGAAACATTTGCTCTTGTGGCAAGACATGAAGCCATTCGCATACTGCTTGCATATGCCAACCATCACAATATTCTTCTGTATCAAATGGATGTGAAGAGTGCCTTTCTCAATGGCAAGGTTGAATAAGAAGTGTATGTTGCACAACCACCTGGCTTTGAAGATCTAAAACATCCTGATATGGTGTACAGGCTCAACAAGGCACTGTATGGCCTCAAACAAGCTCCTCGCACTTGGTATGACACACTCAAAGACTTCTTGAAGAGCAAAGGCTTTAAACCTGGTTCACTAGATCCAACACTCTTCACGAAGTCATACGACGGTGAACTGTTTGCGTGCCAAATCTATGTGGATGACATTATCTTCGGCTGCACTGACAAAAGATACAGCGATGAGTTTGGGCACATGATGCAAGAGCAATATCGGATGTCCATGATGGGTGAGCTGAAGTTCTTCCTTGGTCTTTAAATCCGTCAGCAGAGAAACGGCATCTTCATATCTCAAGAGAAATACCTCAAAGAATGCCTGAAGAAGTTTGGGATGCAAGACTACAAAGGTTACACGACGCCAATGCCAACCAAAAGTCATCTGGGTCCTAATGACAATGGTAAAGAGTTCTATCAAAAGGTATACCACTCCATGATTGGTTCCTTACTTTGGTTATGTGCATCTAGGCCAGATATAATGCTTAGCGTTTGCATGTGTGCCCGATTCCAAGCGGCACCAAAGGAGTCGCATCACCTTGCGGTGAAGCGAATTCTTTGATATTTGGCTTACACCCCAACGATAGGATTATGGTATCCAAAGGGCTCAACATTTGATCTGATTGGGTATTCTGATGCTGATTATGCTGGTGACAAGGTTGATCGCAAGTCCACCTCAGGAACATGTCACTTTCTCGGTCGATCACTTGTCTGTTGGTCTTCAAAGAAGCAGAACTGTGTTCACTCTCCACTGTTGAATCTGAATACATTGCTGTTGGGTCATGCTGTGCTCAGCTTCTATGGATGAAGCAAACTCTCAAGGACTATGGCATCAACACAGAGAATGTGCCACTCTTCTGTGACAATGAAAGCGCCATCAAGCTTTCCAAGAATCTAGTTCAGCACTCGAAGACAAAGCACATTCAGATCCGTCATCACTTTCTCAGAGATCATGTCAACAAGGAAGACATTGATATCATTCACGTCAACATTGAAGAGCAATTGGCTGATATCTTCACTAAGCCCTTGGATGAGAAAAGGTTTTGCAAGTTGCGGTGTGAGCTAAATATCTTAGAATCCTCGAATGTCCGTGAATGGACACACATCCTAACGCTTATGCATGTTGACAACTTAGATGTGCAACACATGAAGTAAGGTATATCTTCAGTTAATGAAGACTTACCTTCTGAGTGTGAATACATTAATGTGGAATTTGACTTCGGAGCCACGATAATTGTGCGCCGTGTCTGGGCCTAATACTTCCTATACGGTGGGTAACGCCACCACCAAATTCTTATTGAAGTGTTTCTCTTGGTGTTAAAATTGCAAAGTCTTCACATTTGAATTGTCTTCAACATTAATCTATCTTCATGATTTATCTTCACAATGTTGATTTGGTTCATATACATACATACATACATACATACATACATACATACATACATATATACATATATATAGGGTGGGTCTATTATGATAACACCCTTAAGAGTCTTATTCTGCACACCACTTTCTTATTCTGCTAACACCCACCCGAACAAAAAAACGAAACAAACGAACTGCATGCAGCGAACAGAAAAAAGAACCCGCCCACCCCCACTGTACCTTCTTCCCCACCCACACTCACCCATCCCAACCTTGTTCCCCCGTGGATTCCTTCCCAATCAGCACCCCAAGCCCCGGCGCGCACCTGCCCCTTCCCACCTCCCCGTCGATCTGGCCCGCCGCCGCGCGCTGGCCGGCCACCTACCTACTTCCTTCTCCTGCGACGCTAGCCACGTCCTTCCTTCCTTTTCCTGCGACGCCGGCCGCCGCGGCCTCCCACATTCCACGCGCCACCCCATCCTCGCGTCGGCTCGGCTACCAGCAGCAGCCCCTGCCATCCCGGCGGCGGCCGGCTACCCCCACCGCCCTCGCATCTCCCCGCCCCGGATCCAGCCCCCACCGCTGGATCCATTCACTAGCCCCACCGGCTGGGTCCAGCTAGCCATGGCCTCTCCCGATACGCCGCCGATGGATCCAGCAGTTATCTCCCCTAGCCACGGTGGCCTCCTCCTTCTAGCATGGATCCAGCGCGCCCTCTCCTATGAGAATCATGGCGCTGGGACGCATCGTGCCTCCCAGCCCACCTCGATCCACAACGGCGTGCCACCTCCCAATCCACTTTGGCGCGTGACCCACCACCTACCTCCACTATCGGCACCAGATCCGCGGCCGCTCACCGTTCATGGACTCCAACATGGGCGGCGAGGCCATGGCCATCCACCATGCCGTACCACCACATCTGCGACGCCGGGGATGGAGGCAGTCGTGACGCCTTCCCTCCAAGGAATGGGCAGGGCGGCGGCGTGAGGCTGGCAGAGCAGGGCCATTGTGCAGGAGGAGGACAAGGGCTGGCGTGCAGTTCGGCTGGCCCTGCAGCTTGGTGCGCTCCACTCCCCATCGACCCGGCGTCTGTGCTGTTCCTCACCGTCTTGGTGGGCTCCTCTCATTCCCCCTCAATCTGCAACGCCGCCAGCATAGACCTCCACCCCTCCACCTCCCCGCTCAACCTGTTGCCAGATTCGATCGCTGGTGTTCTGGCGTTTGGGAGCTACTGCTCCGGTGGCTTGCGGGTGAGGAGACGCAAAAAAGGGGTCCTTCCCCCCTGATGAGTCGATCCAGCAGCGTTGCCGTGGGGATCGTTGACTCCGGCCAGCAGGGAAAGCAGTCCGCTATGTGACGAGGTGTACTGCACTGACGACAACCCTTCCCCGACCATCAAGCTCCAGATCCCCCTCCCAACAGCGGCGGCGCGGGCCATTGCCCCCAACTATGCCATCTCCATTGTCGATGGGTGCAGTTCTACCCATAGGGTGGTGCAGCTCGACCAACGAGCGCGTGAAGTTCAGTAACTACTGTGCTGCCGTTGACCATAGCCCACGGCCGGTGCTATCGTGCAGTTCGTCGTGCTGCAGTGCACACCTGCCCCAGCATTGTACAGAGGACTTCATTGTAATTTATTTTGCTTTGAGAAGTACTGCAGTTTGCTCGTAGTAGTATTTTGTAGGGAAATCAGGGGATGTTCTCTGCTATTTGCAGTTTGCTGGATGTATTTTTTATGCGCGACCCCCTAAGATGCAAACTTTGGTGTGTGCACTTGTGTTGTTCTGTAATAGTGGTTGTGCACCCATCACAACTAGGTTGTGTGGTTAGGTCAGTGTGGGTGTGCTGTTCAGCGCCGGTCGATGTGTAAGTGGGCTACAACAAAAATGTTCTGCTTTTTTAAAGATTGTAGTTTGCTTCATCCCCTCGTCATATATACATCGGAAAAAATTGATGTGGTTCATTTTGTGGGAGTTGGTGGTTTTCTTTGTAAAAAAAGAGAAAACAAATTCCCACTAGAAGTTCACTTCTTTTTCGAATGCACTTTGTTTCGTTCATGGGATGATTGAAATAAAATGTTTCAAAGTTCGCTAGCAAAAAAATAATGCCATTCACTTTCGAGAGTGATGCTGTTTACCGACTACATCAACACTTGCAGTGCGTTTGGACCTCGAATGTGGTTCACTTTTGAGAGTGATGATGTTCACTTGCGCCTAACATGAAATTGTGGAAAAAATTAGCGAAACAACAAGACATTAATGCTGTTCACTTCGATATATGTCGCGGCTCACTTGCTCTCGACTCTGCGGTCCACTCTCGTTTATATAAAAATTAGAAATAAAAGAAGAAAAACCCATGTGGTTCACTTTTGGTACTGTCGCGGTTCACTTACGGCCAATGTGAAATGCGAAAAAATTGTTGCGAAAACGACAAAAAATGTAATGAGGTTCACTTCTCGACATGTGTTGGGGTTCACTTACACTCGATGTGAAGTACGGTCCACTCTTCGACTGGAAAAAAAATATGTTCAACAAAGAAAACCATGAAGTTCACTTGCCCGTGTGATGCAGTGCGGTTCTTAATCTGAAGCAGTGCACTCTTCTGTCTGATGCCGTTTCCACGTCGATTTTGATGTCGCGAAAAACAGAGTGTCCGCATTTTCATATTTTTAAAACTGCTCTTAAACCGTAACGAATTAGCGAGAGTGTTCTACATGAAAAAGTAGCGTCTCGTTGATATCTTTCCAACGGCGTATGATTTGAATTATTCCGACCAGCCGTTTGTAAAAATTTCACGAAAAAATAGCCGCTGCCTCTCGAAGTCAGCCGCACGATTTTCAAAATTAAATAAAAACCGTAAGGAATCTCAAAACCATTTCAACATATCAAAGTTGCGCCTTGTCCGTAGCTTTCCAACGGCGTATCATACGTCTCGTTCCGACAAACAGTTAGAAAACTGGAGCAAAAACAGTACCGAAAATTTCAAAAAAATTGAAAAACAGAGTTCCGCGATTTAGTAAATTTGAAACTGCTCTTAAACCGTAACGAATTAGACAAACATTTATATATGAAAAAGATGCGCCTCGACGATATCTATCCAACGGCGTATCATTTGCTTCATTCCGACAAGCGGTTTAGAAATAAACGCGAAAAAACGCTCGCTGCCACTCGTCATCCGCCGCACAATTTTCAAAACTTGCTCTTAAACCGTGTGGAATCTCGAAAAGTGTTCAACATGTCGAAGTTGCGCCTAATCCATAGCTTTTCAACGGTATATTACACGCCTCATTCCGATAAACGGTTAAAAAATTAGAGCGAAAACAGTACCGAAAAAAGAACGCGTGCAGTTTTTTTCGACACGAAGTTCACTAGTCTATATTGCAGTGCTCGTCGTCAAGAAGATGCAGTGCGCTTCTGTTGAGCGTGCAGTGCCAAAGTGGTGTGCAGAATAGTTATTCTGCTAATATTAGCAGAATAGACCGTCTGTATATATATATATATATATATATATATATATATATATATATATATATATATATATTTGTGTTCTGTCCTCTACAGCATTCACTTATAGCTATGACTTCACTCTTGAATCTTTTGATCTAAGTGAATGTGATTGGACCCTAACTTATAGTTGAGCTCGAGAACAAGATTGACTATGAAAAGGCTCAATTCAAGAAGCACATGGCCAAGCTCAATGTCACGGATGTTTAGAACTTCAAGAAGCTACCGCATGATCTCAAGGAAGCGTTTCACAAGAAACCTGAAGAGGCAAAAGGTTCAAGAGAGCGCATGAAACACCTTGCTGCCAAATGTGTTCAGGCTCACAATGAAGCTGAAAAGCACAAGGCTCTTGGGTGTCCAGGCATTGACCCCAAGATGGCTGCCAAAAAGAAGAAGCCATCTGTGGCCCAAGCTGAGGCATCAAGACAGGAAGCACCTCACATTGTCTTCCCTGCCAGTATGACAGGCTCCAAGCCTAAGGTCCCCACTGTGGATTCAAAACTAAAGAAGACAAGGGCAGCCGAGGCCGAAGCCAGAAAACGCAAGAACAAGAATGTCCCTGATGATGCTCCACTAACCAAGAAGCGGAAGACAAAGTCTTCGAAGAAGAATCGGGCTGCTCCTTCAGAGCCCCTTCTTGTTGAGCCCCTCTCAGTTGCTCGTCCTGCATCCCCCCACCAAGAGCATCAGTTAGTTGTTCACGAGCCTGCTTCCATAGAGGCTCCTGAAGATGAAGAAGATCCAGATGTTGACCCCACCGCGGCTGAAGACATTGGTCCCCAAGACAATGTAGAAGATGATGAAGTTCTTCCTCAGATCGAGCACCATATGGTATCATCGCCTGTTCTCACAAACAGCGAGATCATCAGCATTGGTCGTCCCTTGACGCCAATTGCTCAGGATGCATCGTGGGCTGATCGCCCCCAACCAGAAACTCCAAGTCGAAGCTCACCAAGTACTCCCCCACCTCAAGTCACCAATCTGGTGCTTGATGATGACGACTATGTGGTCCATCCAACTCCCACTCCTAGAGCGTCGCCTACATTCCGTAGGCTTTGCAAAGGACCAAGGCCACAAGTTGTTGTGTCGAGCGTCCTAGCAGGAGAAGTGCAACCCAACTCAGTAGCACGTCAAGTGTTTTCTGAAGCCACTCCTACTGTGGACGTCTCTGAGTCTGAAGCCAAGGCTGCTGAAGACATACCGGCTGCATCAGCCGATGAAAATCAAGAACCCCGTGAAGAAGAAGAGCGTGTTGTCACACCCCTCCCCACCAATCAAGAAAATGTTAACGAGGAGAACGTGTCTGTGCCAGACCCTCCAGCTACTCAAGTGGAGGTTGAAAATACTGAGGCGGCCACCAACAACACTATTGAAGCTAATGACGATGTCATGGCTGAAGCTAATGTGGCGCCTACAGCAAATGTGGTGTCTGAAGCCAATGATGCACCTGCAACCAATGTGCAGCCTGAAGCCCTTGTCAATGCCACTGCTCATGTACCGCCTCAAAGGCCTCACACCATTGAGCAAGCATTTTATCAAGGCGAGCTTGTCAGTGTTAGATGGCCTATTCTGGTTCCTCCGCCTGCTCCCGGACCTCAATTTGATTATCATGTGGAGCACATGCCTCAGGTTCAGAAGCCAAAACCAAGGCTGCCCAGGTTTCCAGGTACTGCATCTGCGCCAGGATCGTTCAATGCAAATGGCTTCATTGAACACAACACTTTCTTTGATAGAGCCAAGAACCCATATTCAAGGCCCAGAATTTCATCTAATCAGTTCTGGAGCTATCAGCAGCGTAGTTATTATTCCTGTGTCTTATACAATCAAGGGCGCATTTTGCTCATATGCGTCTAGACTGCGAAGCCATTGCTGGATTGCCCTGCTTGGTAGAAGCCCTAGACTGCTTCAGAGATGCTGGCCTTCTGCAGTTCGTGACCGACAAGGAAAATTGGAATAAAGAGCTTCTGTTACAATTCTATGCTACACTTCACATCCGCGGCTACAACAAGGACATCAAAACTCGGGTCCTTGAGTGGATGACAGGCAATGTGCACCATGAAGCCAAAGCTCTTGATCTCATTGAGCTTACTGGCCTGCCCACTCCAGGTGAACTTTATGAACCTGGTTGTCAACTTCACCGCAATGCCTTGGAAAGCATATTCCAGAAGCCTGAGCCCAACATGAGCCAAATGCTGAGTATGATGAAGCCTCTGCCACAAGATGTTGAATATCCCAAGGAATTCTTTATTGAAGACCTAGAGTATCTGCCCCGCACCATCTATCACATTATCAGGCGAACTCTATGGCCCATCAAAGGACATTCTTCTGCAGCAAAGCTTGAAGGCTCAATGAAGACATTGGTCTTCTATATTCTCAATGGCATCATCTTCAATGCTCA
This sequence comes from Triticum timopheevii, assembly GCA_963921465.1. Lineage (NCBI taxonomy): Eukaryota > Viridiplantae > Streptophyta > Magnoliopsida > Poales > Poaceae > Triticum > Triticum timopheevii. The sequence continues at coordinate 521,729,079 of OY997274.1, forward strand.
GGATTTCTTCATTCGACAACTTGCTGCGTCTGGCTCAGATATATTTGGTCTGAAATTTTATGCTCCATGGGTAATGCGCCTTATCAAGCTTCACTCTGTTGTCAACTATCAGCCCTCTGCGTGCAACCATCTCATATTCTTGCCAGAGGTTGATATGTCTGTCGAAGCCATATACCCAGAGCCTGCCAAGGAGGCAATTTATCTTCACAATGTCGATCGTCAAAGTTTCACTCAACATGTTGAAGGAGTTCATGCTGCCACTCGTGTTTATCCTTTGGCTGGAAATACACGTGCACCTCATCGTGCCCATACTGAAGCCACTGAAAGCACTATTGCTCAAAGGCCTCGGAAGAGATCTCGTGTGCTCAATGACCGAGAGCTTCTCGTGGCCTTGCATCAGAAACACGATAAGCATTATTGGTTGAAGCGTCAGATGCAGAGTCTCTTGATGGATGTTAATCGTATTCACAATCTCGCCACCAAGAATGCATTTGTCACTCAAGAAACCTGTCGGCGTTCGTGGAGTAGTCTGACATTACTCAGTTCTGAAGATGATCTTCTGCAAGATGGCTTCAAAGAGAGATTCAAATTTGATTCCACTCCTCCCAGGAATGTTGTCTTGCGTCGGACTCCTTCACTCGAAGACTCTGAGTACTCCTCTTGGGCGGCAACTGTCAATGCCAGAGTCATCGATGATGAAGATGATGCTACATCACCAACAACCACTTCAGCGCGTATCGACACTGCACCAGGCCCCTTTGCACCACCAAACTCCAACGTCGACCCTGCTCCTTCTGGGAATGAGTAGACGCTCTATGTCTTCAAACCTTTTTGGTCATTACTGACAAAAGGGGGAGAAGCATATGAGTTGATAGTCTTCAAGCGGGTCCTTCTGAGTTGATAGTCTCGCTTTTGATACATTTGGTTCTCTGAGTTGTAACACTTAAACTTGATGGTCGTCTGCTACTTTATTTGCTATTCTGTGATGCGATGATAAACCCTGCATGAAGTCATTCTGCAGACGTCCATTTGTCATTATGCATATCATTATCTTCGTTATTTCTTATATGCATAATGCATTGTCTTCACACTTTGATGATGGCCTCCACAAAGCAAAACCTGCCATGTGCATTTGCATTCAAATGCAAATCATTTATATGCACATCTTCAGGGGGAGCCTCGTCTTATGTATGAAGACAATACTCACAATATTAAAATTTCACATACTTTTATCCCCGTTGAAAACTTCAACCAGTTTGTCATCAATCACCAAAAAGGGGGAGATTTTAAGTGCATCTAGTGCCACCCCTAGTTGGTTTTGGAGTATTGACGACAAACTTGGTTGAGGGACTAATGTGTTTGTGAGAATTGCAGGATAACACAGGTAGTAGTCCCATATTGATTCGATTTACCTACCAGTGATGACCCCTAAAATGTGTGAAGACATTGAAGACAATGGTGGTCTGCGAAGACATTCACATTGAAGACTATGACAAGAGAAGACATCGCGTGAAGACTATGGAGCGCGAAGACATAGTTGTTTCGTTGTTTCTTTTTCTTCTTTGTTGAGTCATAGGAACCACCGTACTGTTAAGTGGGGTCCAAGTGAATAAAGTCAGAGTGACTGATGTGATGCTCAACCAAATCCTATGTCTTCGAGCGAAGAAAATGAGAGCAAATCTTATCTAGAGCTGGATGAGTCAGCATTACTTGTAGCCCAAGTCATGATGTCGCGTGTGTTCGAAATCTGACCGTTAGACACGTGTCAGTTCCTTAGTGACCTAGGGTCATTTTGGACAAATCAGGTCGGGTTGCCTCCTGGCTATAAATAGCCCACCCCCTACACCATAATTTGGTGGCTGCTCAGAGTTAGTGCACGACTTTTGTCGTTTGAGAGCAACCCACCTCCGAACCCTTTGAGAGAGAATCCTTGCGAGGACAAAGCCCAAAACACCCAGAGCCAAAGAGTGTTAGGCATCACTGAAGTATTTCTGTCCGTGTGATCTGAAGACTTATTACACTTGAGGACTGTGAATCCTCCAGCCGGTTAGGCGTCGCGTTCTGAGCATCCAAGAGTCATTGTGGATTACCGGCAAACAAAGTCTGTGAAGGTTTGGTAGTCTCCCTTGAAGACTTACCAGAGTGATTGGGCGAGGACTAAGTGTTCTTAGCTCAAGGGTAATAAGGTGAAGATGCGGTCTTTTGAGTTGAATCTCAGCCTCCCTAACCAAACGTACAGTTGTCACAGCAACTGGAACTGGTCAAACAAATCCCTTGTCCTCTCCGAGCAACTGGTTCTATCCTACCTCTCTTGCCTTACTTACAGTGTGTCTTCTTGAAGTCTTTGCTACTTGCCTTATCTATTTGACTTCACTGTGTGAAGACTGTTGTTTGTTTGGCTTCATACTATCTTCCATCCTGATCCAATCTACCTAGCTGCTTATAGTCTTCGTGCTTTCACTTCATTGCTTACATGACTATGGCTTGTCTAGTGTAGTCTCCCTTCCGCTGCATATCAATAGGTTCATTTCTATCGTTTGTCTTCGAAACATCCATGTTTTGAAGACTTTCATAAAAATCGTCTATTCACCCCCCCCCCCTCTAGTCGAATACTAGCACTTTCAGCAGTGCCACGCGACGCTGACACACCGGCGACAGAGGAGGAATCCGTCGAACCGTGAGTTTCCTGGCGATTTCGCGTGGGGCTCCATCATCAATCCTACGTGGCGGAAGTGCCCGGGCGCCCCCATATCCGGGTTGCGGCCAACACGGTCGTTTGAGGCCCATTTGAGGCGCCCATCTGGATCAGATTTTCGTGACCAGTCAGGCTCCCCGGACGTTTGAGCCCGATTTGATGCGCCCGGTTCTAGATGCTCTAATATCGCAGAAGGACTTGTGTAGTGATGAGGTTTGCAACATGGATCATATTGGAATGAAGGTTGGACACAGGAGAGGAGCGATTGCATGGTCGACATCACACGCATCAGACGGCTCGCGACCTGACCAATCTTTTCAAAAGTTCGGTCAGCCGACACGTACAATGCCCCATACTTTTTATGTGAGACTTTTTGGTCACATTAGGGTTTAATATGTGCATGCAAGGTTCGAACAAACATTAAAAGATCAATCCTCTTCTCTCACAAGTGTGGATCTTATAGTCGTCTTTAGGTGATCTATGGATCTGGATATAAATTTTATTATTTTCTAATATTCACTGTACTATCATGAGTGAAGTTGAATATATTTGGAGGGGTCTGTCTAGGACGCATCTAGATGTGACATCTAAGCTGATGTTCACTCTATTTGTGCTCTTTTTTTTCGTCCTGGTTATTTTTTTGTTTCTTGTTGCTGCATTATATATTTGTGGGAGCTTAGATGTGTCATTCTTAAAAAAATCTAGATGTGAATTAGTCAAACTATATTTGAAGTCCCCCGCAAAAAAAGAATATATTTGAAGTTTTTCGCAAAAGAAAAAACTCTATCTAGCGTTATGGTCAGAAATACCCTCATCCAGTCCTAATTGCCAAATCTGCACTGCCAAAAAAATTAAGCGACATGTGGCACAAAGGCCTTTTCCACCAACTGGGATGACAGAAAAGGTGCGAAGGGTAAATCCTATATGATGCATTTAGCGTCATATAGTCGACCTATCACATATTTCAGTAAGCGATGAGTTGGGCCGGTTTTTACTGGTTTTGGAAACCTTCTAGGAGGTGCATTAACCTGGTTTTTGATTGGTTTTTACTCTCTCTCTTTTTTCTTCTTTTTCCCTTTTTATTTTCTTTCCATTTTCGTTTATTTTTTATCTTTTCCTTTTCAAGTTTCTTAAAAAATGTTTGTGTTGTAAAAGAATAAAATTTCAAAAAATGTATGTGTTTTCAAATTTTGATGATAAATTTAAAAGATAGTGAATCTCCAAAAATATTCGTGGTTTCAAAGAACTATTTAGAATGTCAAAAATGTTCTCATTTTCAAATTTTTTCTCACAATTTTAAAACATGTTCACATTTTCGGAAAATGTTTGAGAATTTTAAAAATGCAGTTTTAATAAATTGTACAGATTTTCAAAAAATGTTCCCATTTCACAAATTACTCAGAAATAAGAAATGTTTGTTTTTTCAAAAAAATGCCCCCTTCTTTAAGAAAAAATGTTCGCGTTTTTTAAAATTGTTAAAATAGTTGAATTAGAATTTTCCTTATTACTTCAAAAAACCAAATGAAATGAAAAATAAACTGGGGAGAAAACGCTAAGTGGCCCGCCGCTATAATACCGACCCGAATCACTCGCTACTGCGCCCGTCGCTACAGTCCTTAGTAAATGGGCCGGCCAATCCGTAGCCTCCTCTGTCCGTTGGGGCGATGTTGGACTGTGAGAGCGTCATATAGGACCTCTCGGTGCGAGCTCCACCTAAATCCAACCGCTAATTTTTTTCTTGGCTTATGTCTAGAAGTAGCACTAAACAAAGGGATAGATTCGACTATCATCATCATTACAAAGTGGCTAAACTATGGCGTGTGAGTAGTTCCCCCTCTAAGATGACCTTGGTACCCCTATATAGCGCAACTTATAGGATTCATGCACGGAGAGGCGAGTTTACTCATGGAGTAAAAAAATTTGGTTGTGGTAGCTACTAGCACTAAAGAAGAAATAGTTCCTTGTGGGGAATCTAGGCCCCTCCCTCACCCCCCCCCCCCCCCCCCCCCTCCCTAAATTTGTCCATGTGTGTTAGTTTACAACACGTTTAGGGCCTTATTCCACATTTGAAGAGTGTTTCCTAATTCCCGATGCATCGTGTGATGGTAGGTCTTCGGCTAAGGCGACAGGGAATCTTTTGGTGTCTATGGGGTGTCTCGGATTTTTTTTGGGGGGGGGGGGGGGGGGGGGGGAGGGGGGGGAGGACTTGGCAGCGAAGGAAGGCAGACTGATACATGATTTGACTTATCACCGACAATAAGCTTTTGCGGCAACCGCAACATCCATGTGTTTCTCCTATCCAAACCATGCAAGGGAGGCCATGTGGCAGACATGGAGGAATAGTGTAGAGAAGTGTGACCCAATGGTTGAACGTGTCGCCATCAAACGGTTTTCGATCCATCTATGGTTATTAGGGTATCTCCAACGAGGGATCCTCAAAACACCTGCAAACGTCCAGACCGGTGTGTTCGGGCGATGTAAGCTATCCAACACGTTGTCGCATCAGTCCATAGACGCATATGCATGCCCGAGTCACCGCAAACCGAATGAAAACCAAGGGAGTTGTGCGGGAGTACGGACGTCCACCACATACGCGTTGGGATGCAACATGCACCCCCACGCCCTTCCGTCGTGGGAAGGGCATCGACGATGACTCCGACAACAATGATGACATGGACGGCAATGGAGGTTCCGCCGGCCATCCCGACCAGGCATACAGGGTAACCATTCGCTATAAATTAGTTTAGTCTTTTTAAGTTCTAGTCAAATGGACAAAATATCATCCAATTTTATAAATTACATCAAAGTTTATGTCCATTTTACATGAATTATGCCATGTTTGTATGATAATTGTCCGTCTAGTTTAATTTTGTTTGTATTGTGCACGGAGGTGTTTGAGGCTAGTGTTGGATGGCCGACTCCATATCATTGTCCGCGTCCGCAGAAATATATTATGTCCGTTTTGGGTGCTTCACGCCTAGGAATTTCATAATGTAGACGGCCCGAGTGTGGCTTCTATCGCTGCATATTCGTGTTCATTTTCCAGTCTCTATGGTTGTTTAATAAAGTCAATGATTAACTGATTATAAAAGAGAACGTTTGCAAAAATTATTCATTTCTGCATTTTCTACCCTTTTTGCTACCCGGTTAGTCCAACTAACATTTTCCCTACGAGGAGTATGAATGACGCGGTCAAGTTGTCAAGTGAACCTTAAAAAAAAAAAAGTTGACAATTGGGCCGACCCAGTAAGCACCTTGTACTTACGTTTGCACGAGCGATTTATATTGCTTCCCTGCCCTTAACCCTACCGCACCAGAGCGGCGGAACCCCAATCCCCCGCTCGACATGTCGTCAACCGCTGCCGGCGGCAAGCCATCGCTGTCCGCCTCCGCCCTTGTCGCCGACACGGCGACCGGATCCCACCACTTCACGATCGACCTCTACTCGCGCACCAAGGGCATCCCCACAGGCGAGCCCCTCAAGTCCTGCCCTTTCACCGTGGGAGGCCACCGCTGGCTCGTCCTCTACTACCCCAATGGCGACCAGGCGGAGAACGCGGGCTACATATCCCTCCGCCTCGTCCTCGCCGAAAATACCTCCAGGGAGGTGAGGGCGCAGCACCAGTTCCGCTTCGCCGGCGAGGCGGAGAATCAGGCGCTGCCGTTGGCGGCGGAGCCGCTGAACAACTTCGCCGGCCTGGCGAGCTGGGGGAACTCCAAGTTCATCCGGGGGGAGGCCCTGGAGAAATCGAAGCATCTCAGGGGGGACTCCTTCGCCGTCCGGTGCGACCTCATCGTCGTCAGCGACTTCCGCGCCGTGGAGACGCCTGAGCCCGCCCCTCCGGCGTTCGTCACCGTGCCGCCGTCCGACCTGCACCTGCACCTGGGCAACCTTCTCCTCGCAGAGAAGGGCGCCGATGTGGTGTTCGAGGCCGGAGGCGAGACCTTCGCAGCGCACCGCTGCCTGATCGCGGCCCGGTCGCCGGTATTCAGTGCGGAGCTCTTTGGCGAGATGAAGGAGAGCGTCGACACATCCGCCGTCGTCAAAATAGACGACATGGACGCGCAGGTGTTCAAGGCATTACTCTATTTTGTGTACACCGACACCTTGCCGGAGATGAAGAGGGAGGAAGCAGGCGAAGACGCCATGTCTCAGCATCTGCTCGTCGCAGCCGACAGGTATAACTTGGACAGGCTAAAGTTGATCTGCGAAGACAAACTTTGCAGGTGCATCCAAGTGAGCACTGTGGCGACAATCTTGGTGTTGGCTGAGCAACACCACTGCCATGGGCTGAAGAAGGCATGCTTCGATTTTCTCAGCTCTCAGGCGAATCTGAAGGCGGCCATGGCCAGTGAGGGCTTTGAGCATCTGAGCCAAAGCTGCCCCGCTATCATGAAGGAGTTGATCTCTATGCTCAGCGCCTTGGTTCCGTGATGCTTACCTAGTGTTCTACGAATGGTGGTTGGTGTTCCCAGGATTTCTGTCAACGAGTAGTTTTAGCAATGGCAGTTCTTGCTCTAGACTTAGGCTATTAGGTATTACTACAGCTATTCTAGGGGTAATCTGAAGGAGACTCGTTTTATCTGTTCTGTTAGCTGATTTGCATCTCTAAAACCCCCATGATTAGTCGAGAATTACTTCGCTATCAGCTACTAGTGTCAAAACACTCTTATATTATGGGACGGGGGAGTACTACTTAGCCACTCCCTCCGAGCCAAATTGGATGCAATAAGATCGTATATTATGGGACGAGCGAGTAGCTTGGTTGGTTGAATCTCTGGTTAGCCTGCAAATTTGCTAGGGCCATCTCTTTTACATACAAGTCATTTTTAGTACCATAATTAATGCTCACTGCTCGGTGCGTCAACAATGCTACTCTCTGTTTTCTGGCTTCGTCTATGCTAGGTTGGTGCAAAAGCATGATCAGGGCTTCTCTACAACCTCGCTGGTTAATCTGTAATGACTTCGCATTCTGATAGATGGTTCATTGCTCTTAACTTCAGTGGACCTCGCTGGTTATCTCTTCTTTTGCATGGTATGCTTTGAATGAGTAATGCAAGATAATTCTTGCTTTATCTGCTTTTCTCTGGTTATAAAGGAGATGAGAAAAGAAAAGTTGGTTTGTGTTTTGACGTTAGTCTTGCTGGCTAGTCAAGGAATACTCTGTTACTTGATAGTTCGTCATTAATTAATTCACTGTCTGTCCACTGGCCGTGCAAATCAAGGGCAAGGATATGAGGTCTCAAGTGGGATTGCAATTGTCTTAAAGTATACACTGTACTCGGTCTGCCCCAAAATGTAGTGCATATTAGATTTTATTTACAGTCAAACTATGTGAACTTTGACCGACTATTTAGGAAAATTTATGAACATCTAGAATACTAAATCAATACCATTATATTCATCATGAAATCTATTTTCATATGGTGTTTATTTGATACTGTAGACATATATACTTTTCTCTATAAACTTGATCATAGTTTGTGAAGCTTGACTTCTATGCAAACCAATGCACACTATTATGGGACCGAGGGAGTATATAACTATGTGCTAGAGAACTGCTAACAGCATGAAGGGCTAAGTACAGAGAAAGTAATAACGAAATACATATAGTAATTTGATGAACAGTTAGGTCACACTTTATGAGGCTAAAATTCTTTTTCAAAAAAAATGAGGCTAAAATTCTTTTTCAAAAAAAAAATGAGGCTAAAATTTGCTGGTCTCTGAAATCGCTGAGAGCACTGCATGGCTGCTTGTAGCTCTCCTCTGTTTATTCATCTTCTGTATTATGGTGCTGGTTGTTGTTCGTTTAACACCCTTGGATAAATTGTGATCCGTAGAAAGTTCTGCTTGTGCAGCAAGTCCATGCGTGTTTTTGTTCGTATGTTGGCAAACAATTTTTTTTCTTCTAAGTATATGTTTTTTTGCTTGTTGGAGCTGACATACTTTGTTTAGTTGGTCAATAAAAATGTACTTCTCATTTTTTGAAAGAAAAGATGGATTTTTTTCATCCAGTCAAACTATGGGTCCTCTGTAAGTCACCATCCTCAGGGGCATTCTGTTGTTCTTTAGACAATCTCCGGCTCAGCTTTAGCCTCAGGCCATTGTGCAATCTTGGGACAAAAACGCCAGAAGCTTAGGGCGCGTGTGGTGGACGCCCGTGTATATGTTTGTTGGCTGTATACCTCCCTAGAATGTGTAGTGTTTCTTGGGACACTCAGCATCAGGATTGGTCTTCTAGATCTCTACTTCTCTAGTAGAAAAAAAATTAACACACCGTCGAAATTTAAAAAGGTTTGTCCGTAGGTTTATATATAAAATGGGTTTAGAAAGAACAAGAGGATCATTTGTTCATGCCAAGAGGCAGATGACCCCTGGCTTGCTGAATCTCCACCCAAATTCACCTGGACACTGGCTATAGCTTAATGAAAAAAATCACGGTTCAAGGAAGTACATGTGTTCCATTAACATGGCCATCATCACAGATTCACAACCTGTTACCAACGCTGGTGCGCATCACAGCCTTAATTTTCCTGCATAAACGGAGCCACGGTACTCCACTCCAGCCGTGCCATCACGACACGGATGTGTATGAACACGAATCATTATGATACGATGCAAACAAGCAGCAAAAGTTGATATTCCATGCCGTGCCAGGTTGCAAACCAGGACACGGCCACGACTCGTAGTTCTCCGGAAACTTCACAAAGCTACGCTGCACTACTCAGTACTCGCCACCGCACATCAAGGTGACAGCAGCAGCAAACACAGACCAGGCCGCCGCTGCCGCACCGATTATTATTATCATCATTCGGGAAAAACGAAGCAAGAAAGGCCTTCAGGGAAACAGAGGACGAACCGAGCCGACGACGTCACGACGATAGCCGTGGCGCGAGCGGAGGGGGGTCGCGGTTCAGGCCTCAGAGCGCCTTGAGCATGTCCTCGGCGCTGCTGTTGGTGAAGGCGCCGCCCTCCTCGAGGTTGAGCACCTTGACCACGCCGTCGTCGGCCAGCAGCGCGTAGCGGCGCGACCGGACGCCGAGCCCCACCGGCTTGTCCGACAGGTCCAACTCCACGCCCATGGCGCGCGTCAGCTCCCCGTTGCCGTCCGACAGCAGCAGCACCTCGTCGCCGACGCCCAGGCTCTCCTTCCACGCGCGCATCACGAAGGCGTCGTTGACGGAGACGCAGGCCACGGTGTCCACCCCCTTGGCGCGCAGCTCCCCGGCCCTGGCCACGAACCCCGGGAGGTGCTTCTGGGTGCAGGTGGGCGTGAACGCGCCCGGGACCGCGAACAGGACCACCTTCTTGCCCGCGGTGAGGTCGCGGACCGTCACCGTCTTCAGCTCGCCGTCGGGGGCGTCGAAGTAGGAGAGCGTCGCGTCGGGGAGCCGGTCGCCGACCGCGATGGCCGTTGCGGCAGCCGGGGACGCGGTCGCGGAGAGGGCCCGCGTCGCCGCGCGGGGCAGGGGCCCGGCGCGGAGGGGCCCCGCGGGCGCGAGGCGGCGGGAGGCGAAGGAGAGGGAGGAGGAGGGGCCGCGCGAGAGGAGGGCGCGCTTGACCCCCGCGGCGGCGGCGGCGGCCGAGAGGGTGGCGAGGGCGGAGGTGGCCATGGAGGGAGGCTAGGTGTTCGAGGAAATGCGCTGTCTGTTGTTTGACTTCGGGACGAGCGAGGCTAGGGTGGGGGATTTGGGGAGCGTGATCCCGACTCCGAGCGGCGGGAGCTGGCCCTATGTGGGGGGAACGGGGGTGGGTGGAGAAAGCACGGCGGCGCGAGGTGGCTTTTTGCCTTTTGCGTTGCTTGGGCTGGGCAGGAGCTATTTCTCTTTCAGGAGAACGTTCATCTGTCCTTTTCTATTTTAATAACAAAAACAATATAAATGTTTGTCAACAAAAAATATAAATATAAATACTAGACAAAATCTGGAGGGTGAGGATTGTTTGTTCAAATTTGTAGAGCTCATTTAGTGAATTTGTACAAAGACAAGGTGACGGCATTTCGAACGGCAAACATCAGGCGGACGCCTAGCAGAGGGGAAGGTTGTAGGGGAACGCACCCGCTCTTGCTTGACGGGGTGTCGGATATGGATGAGGCGGCGGGGATGACGCTTGCTGCGGACCTTGGACGAGCACCGAGTTCTGAAACGCTAGTCAAAGTTGTTGCTTGAACTCAGATTTCGTCATCAGGGCCGGAGCGACGGGTCCTACTCCCGCCCGACCTCCGCCCAGTTGATGTCGATGTCGTCGTCTTCCTTATTTGCGGGTTCCTTCTTGACGGATTGCACGGTGGAAGACAAGGGGCCCGGCGAAGCGCATCGAGGCTCCGCAGGCGGGCGAGCAGCATGTGGCGGCGACGTGTCTCTGTGCTGGCAGCAGGCGTCGGACTCCTTGGTCGTCTTTGACTGGTCCAGCACCCATGCTACGTGAGCACTGGATCTGTATGAGAGTGAGGAAGGATGATTAAAAAGCGAGATGGGGCCAAGCTGTCGGGCCAACAATTTGAGACTGCCTAATTTGCACACGTCCGGCTCACGGTGTGGTTCGCATTCGATGCCTAAAAGTGACTTTGTCCTGTCAACTTCTAGTAACACTATAAATGATGGAATATCCTTTTTTAAGAAAAGACACCCGAAGAGCATAGCATATTTAACCTATCAAATAAAATAGTAGACAATACAATCAAAGGACAACATAAGACAAAAAAAACTATCTTCTGCCTTTGTTTGCTCGTCGTCTACCGAAGCTTAAAAGTACATTCAATAGGTAGGAAGGAATATGGACATCTGCAGACGCCGTCACCATACAAAGCCTTTGAAGACCGCGATACCATTAGCCGTCGAACAAACGTTAGTTGAGATAACGTAGTTTTGCAATCGTTCACCATCAATCCAGAAGGTTGAAGAAACCGAACTTTGTCACGGAACAAAATGAATGAAGAGGTCCAAGTCGTCACTCACATCAATAGCCAACCGGCTGCATGATCGGAAGAAAACCTATAAATCGGGCAACACGTACCCTCACATGCTCTTTCGTTGACACCGAATTGGAATGTATTTACTTTTAGAGCACTAGGAGAGCCCAGAAAGCCCCCCCCCCCCCCCCCCCCGCTTCCATTATCATTAATGAAACCAGATCAAGCTGAAGTAACAAGGTTCTGAAAGCAAAAAAAATTGACTAGGTTTATTGCAGACTAGGGATAAGTTTCCCGCCTTTTTAAGCTCCAATCAAGTACTACTAAAATGAGAACGTAAGCTACATTTCCTTAGCCGGGAACCGGAATCGGCCGCACACCTCATGTTTAAATGTCGCTATTCGGTCAGGATTTGGAATTTGATCCATGATCGATTGGGGATACAAGTCGCAGACGATGGCTAGGGCCGATCTTCCATCCGTTGAACGGTGGTGGGACGCTAACTGACTTCTCAACGATGCAAGCAGGAAGGCTCTCAACTCTCTGAAGATGCTAATTTATTGGGCAATTTGGAACGAGATGCAAGTATCTTTCAAAACAAGGTCTCCTTGCCCACTCACGTATTTTCATCCATCAAGGCAGAGACACAGCTATGGGTGAGAGCAGGGGCTAAGTGCCTATGGAACCTTATTCAGGGAGAGTAATCATGTATGTTATAGCTGCCCTTTGTGGCCATGTCACCGACAATCCATACTCTTCTCTGCTTAATTAATGAGGTCAGGCAAATGTTTTGCCTCCATTTATATAAAAAAAGGTGGGCCCCTCAATGCCACGTCTTGCTTTGGTGCAGCTTCAACACATGTCACAGCCTTGATTTTGAGCTTCTTCATTGAGGGGGGGGGGGGGGGGCTTTGATTGCCGATGATCTCACCACCCAAGCCAATGCAAACAAGAAGCGCCAAAGCATTCGAACAAAGGCATACACAAAGGATGAGGACAAACTCCTTTGTAAATGTTGGAGAGATATTGGACAAGATCCCAAGATCGGTGCCGAGCAAAAGGGATCAACCTTTTTGTTGAGAGTTCATCGTTGATTCCATGAACGCAAGAAGTCCATGCCGTACAAGATGCAAAGCAAGCGTGGTTGGGTGTCCCTCTCGAAGCATTGGAGGGTCATACAATAAGAGTGCAACAAGTTTTGTGCCAACCTTGAGAGCATCGAGGGACGACTGAGTGGCCTCGGCATCAAAGACATGGTATACATTCCACCATCTTCATTCTCGTTTCCCATGCTTGCATGTCCATTGCACATATGAATATGCACTCGTGTTTTCATTTGTAGGCATTCCATGCTTTGAAAGCAATCAGGCCCAACATGGGAACAAGTCGTTCACCGTCACACATTGTTGGATGATCATAAAAGCACAAGAAATTCAAGGAGCAATATGCCGCCCTCAAGAAGAATGGGGGACTGCAAGCCATCGAGGACCATGATGAGGGAGAGAAGCCACGAGCGCAGGGAAAGACCAACTCCAAGAAAGAGGAGAAGCGTGATGCGGCGTCGATTGCCTTGCAAGAAACTTTGCAATCATGATGACCCAAAAGGAAACTGAAAAGCGGAGGTAAGATAAAAAAGAGCAAATGAAGGCCTACATGGAGATACAAAGAAGCTCGAGATGAAGGCGAAGATGCAAGCGAAGAAGTTCGAGATGGAGGCGGAAACAAGCGAAGAAGCTCAAGATCAAGGCTACCAAAGCCAATATATGGCATGGGTTTTTGTATGCTTGCCGCTGGACAAGTGCGCCTGCATGAACTACGTGTTGTTTTTTTGGAGGCTGGCATTGCCGCCAGCGTGAACTATGGGTGTGGCATGGCCGCCAGCCGTTTGTTTATTAAATATGCTATATATAGCGAACGAAATTTGCGTCGGCTGGCTGAACACACTGGTCGGACAAAAGCGGACAGCAATCATCCAACAAAAAGCGGACAAACACACGTTCGCATCCGTTTGGGACAGCAAGTTAGAGCTGTTCTTAGAGAATAATGAAAAAGATGTACTTTAGCATATTTTTAGTACAACCAGTAAAAGAGATAATACTTGCTAAAGAGTGCCAGCGAGTTGATATCAAAGGAATGTGGATGATGGCACTGCTGATTATAAGATTCTAATCCCACGATGATGGCACAAGTCCGATTTGACACGCTTCTATAGGATGAATCTGCAGAGTTCAGACTCTGTATTTTCAGGAGTCTGTTCTTTTACCACAAGGATCGATCATCATTGGCCAAATCTGCAGTTTGGTACTCCCTCTGTCCTGTATCCCTCCGTCCTGAAACTTATGATTGACGCTCAAATGGATGTATCTAGACGTATTTTAGTCTTATAATTCACGCGTATTTTATAATTGACGCTCAAACAAATGTATCTAAACGTATTTTAGTCTTACAATTGACGCTTAAATGGATGTATCTAGACGTACTTTAGTGCTAGATACATTCGCTTGAGAGTCAATTAATACGGGTTTGCTCAGGTGATCTGACTAACATGAACAAATGGTCAGGGAAAACGTCTCTTAAGATACTTTCAATCTCATCAGGACGGGTCTACTCTGCCGGTAATTTTCCACTTGGACACTTGTCGACACATAGCTGCGTTTTGTTCAACTTTGTTAAGGGACTTGATCAGCAGTTTTGATGTTCCGTGAAACCAGAGATGTCCGAGCTGATACTCTGAAACTGAAAGTACGGAAGGAGACGTGTCAAAACCTTGCCAGCCTTCTCTTCAGTTTCAGAAATAACTGGAAAATATATACAGTACAAACCTCAATGTTCTTCTGAGTAAATGGAAGGGTGAGAATGGACTGCTTGACAAGATGACTAATCTCAGGGGTAAGCATTGAAGACTTCAACCATCTGCAGGGCAGCGTATGTGTAAGCAAAACAAAGAGTGAAGCTTCTACCATAACATTTGCAATTCATGCAGACACTCCAAGGTGCAGAGAAAAGCAGAAACAGCAGGTGCTAGGATTTTCAAAAACTTCTTCCCACAAAGTTTTAGCTCTTCAGAATCCGAGGAAAGTTTAGCCAGGATTACTTAGTTTCAAATTTATGAGGATATATTTATTACAAATAATGCTCTTCGACAGTAAATCACCAGATGCAACAGCCAGGCTGTTAGCTATAGTCTCCGCATCCTTCACCGCGCACCTCCGACAGCAAAAAGGCTGAACTTCTTCAGCTGTATGCGATAAAAGAGATGACCGACCTAGTCTTGAAATCTTCAGCAGTTCAATTTAAGCTCCACGAAAGTATGGACAAGTTGGATCTGTTTTGCCTTTCAATATGCCACAAACAGACCATATATCTAGTATGCTCCCATCAAATGTACACAGAAAAGCATGCTGACGCTTACGAACGAGTCTCAACGGTCATAAAGCTAGGACACATCTATTCCATGACATAAGCTAAATCACAGGTTGCAAACTGTTACAAAGTATTCGTTAGAAGGATGTACCTGTGAAAGGAGAGGCTGCGCTTCTTCCAATATCAATGCAACCTTTTTCTGCCAGCTTGAAGCTTTTCTGAACACCAATTTCTCCTGTTCCTAAAAGGGTAAATATTCCAACCATCATCCAAGCTTACTCCTCGCTGTCCTCTGATTCTCCCACAGAGAATTAAGCCTTCTCTTTTCGAATGGGAATTAAGCCTTCTTTGGCAGTCTGTGTCAAGTGACCAACTGAAGGTGCAAGGGGTGGATCTTTTGGTGTTATCAATCATCATTGTCTCCGTCAGGAGGGCAGACTGATTCACCTCAACTAATGAATTATGGGGCACATAATTTTATCGTCTTCAACCTGCAATATACTCCGTCCCGTAATATAAGATCGTTTTGCAAGCTAAAACAGCTCGCAAAACGATCTTATATTGTGGGACGGAGTAGTAGAAGGGTGGAGGTCTGGCCTGACTCAAACATCACCAAGGGGGAAACAAATGCTAGGTGAATACAACTGGAAGTGTCAAAACTGAACAAACAATGCAGTAGAGAGACACCAAGTGCAAGCATATTTGCATCACAAGCTCAGCAAAGAACAACTATACATAATAAGAAGCATATTTTTAGTTTGGTGACCCAAACGAAAAGGTTAGGAATATCTACACTAAATTACTTTGCGAGAAGCCGCTGTCAATATAGCTACGAACTTCAGCAAGACGAAAGGGATAGATTGATAAACAAGACCTGTTTCTCATAATTACACTACCCTGAATTTGAGCAGTCTGGTTTTGCTTCAGTAAACCTTAGGCTTC
This sequence comes from Triticum timopheevii, assembly GCA_963921465.1. NCBI lineage: Eukaryota > Viridiplantae > Streptophyta > Magnoliopsida > Poales > Poaceae > Triticum > Triticum timopheevii. Next base: position 521,744,991 of record OY997274.1, read on the forward strand.
CGTACCCTTTGACTCCTCCTGCTGTTCACCTCCACCAAGATAGCCTTCTCAATCCTAAGATTGGTGTGGGTGTTTTCACTCATCTCCGTCCTTGCAGGTGCGGACGAGTTTCCAGCTGCCTGCTTCTTTCCATCTGGGGATGACTTTCCTGTTTTCGGCTTCGCAGCTGTGAATGAGTTTCCAGCTGCCTGCTTCTTTCCATCCGAGAATGAGATCCCCACTTTTGGCTTCTTTGCAGCTGATGATGAGTTTCCAGCTGCCTGCTTATTTCCATCTGAGGATGAGTTTCCTGCTTTTGGAGTCTTTGCAGCTGAGGATGAGTTTCCAGATTTCTGTGCCTTTGCAGCTGAGGATGAGTTTCCAATTTTCAGCTTCTCTGCAGCTGAACAAGAATTCCCAGAGTTCGACTTCTTTGAGCCAGCATTCTCGTTTTCAGCGCAGGGTGTTGTCTCAGCTTTCTGCTTTGCAGAAGGTGTTTCGGAGGCCTCTCTATTGTGGTTCTTGGATGCAGCTTCAGAGCCCATATCTTCTGTCTTGGGTGCCCTTCCACGTTTCTTTCCAGAGTAGACATGCTTCAAAACTGGCAGTTTTCCAATAGTTACTTCTTGCTTAACCAGTGGGACCGAACTTTTCTCGGCTTCCACTGGTTCAGAGGTATTCCCAACTTTCGATGGAGCAGTTTTAGCAACATTCTCAATAAGCACAGGTGGTTCCTCAGGTGGATGCTTGGCGTTCTCAAACGGCTGATACCCATCTTTGGCCCCTTGGTTGTCTATGAGGATATCATCAGTGTTCTGTGAAAAGAAACATCAACAGTATCAACTAAATGCCCATGCAGAAGTATTACCCAAGGAGCTACAGTACTTATTAAAAAGGAATTAGCCAAATAAAAGGTTCTTAGCAACTGAAATGAATCAGATGATTATTGGAGAAAGATTAGGTAGCTGCCGAAGAAATATAACATAGTTGTATTGTGTGCTGTCGAAAAATTGCAAGTGAAGTGCTTCAGTACATTGCATTGTGATTTCTCAGTTTTAGAACCTGCAATTTCTACTTGTCATAGCACAGTAAATATGAAATTCTGGATGGATCTGGCGTACAAGCATCCTCCTATGAAATGTACTCCTAAGAACTCGTGTATAACATGCTACACATCTGGCACAGGTCCCAAATCCCGTATCCAAGACTTAATTACAGTTCTTGTGTCACAGGGAAGACAGTGTTTCGGGGTTCGGGTGTGGGGGTGGGGGATCAGAGTGAGTGAAATGCGCCATTAACCCATTAACTCAAACTCATTGCACACTTTAGGCAAAGAACTCGGAAAATGATCGATTTATTTGATCAGTTAAGACCAAAACCGATCTGGGAGATAAAAAACCGTCCATGTGGCTACCACGTCGGCATATCTTGGACCACTCGCGCTTGGATAAATTTTATACGGTGTTTTTTTGCAAATATGCCATCACAATTTAAAAAAAAACTGAGTGGGAGTCGAACCTAGGCCTTAGGGAAAATAAGTGACACCTCCAACCACTAGAATTGACACTTCTTATTGATAAAGAAAGTTATTTCTTTCCTGTTTAATGACTCTAATAGGATGGAAGCTTAGTATATATCACCAGCTTTACCCTAAAAAAAACTATATAGAATCACGGCTCGTGTTGACTAATTGTTTGTACGTTATTTTGACGTGTTGAGAGTCCTTTAGCCTCAGCACTAGAGGAGAACTTAATTAGGGGAGGCGAACCATCATTACATGCTCCTTTTATTCTGTACATGCCAACTAAATCAAGATATGTTTGGCCGGCTAAGCTGCTAGTTCTAGCAAACGAGATACCGCAAGTGTCCACAATGTGTACGTATTTGTTTCTTCTCCTCTCCTTGTTTGGGAAATAAACAATGGTGGTTATGTCATACTGCTTTTTCCCTTTTTAGCTGCAAAATAGTTGTCCTGCTATTTTATTTTATTTTTTGCGAGTATGATGCATGGTTCTTTTTTTTTGCGATGAACCGATTTGCATCCTAGTGTCAGCACATCACGTTCCTTTACTTAGGGTGCCCATTCAAGCGTACCTGCTGCCCGATGTCTTTTATTTTTTTTAAGCACAACTAACATCAACAATTGGCTATCTTTTCAAAAACAATTAAACGTACCGTATAGAAATAATTAATTAACCTCATTTATACCAAAATAGTGTGCATTCTAGTGGATCGAGTTGTCACTTATATTCTGTAAGGCCTAGGTTCGATTCCCACTCAATACACTGCTCGCCTATCTTTTTTTAAATGTGCCATTAGCTAAATTGTGACAGCTTCTTTTGCAAAAAAAAAAAAAAAAAACACCCTGTAAAATTTATCCAAGCACGAGCGGTTCAAGATACGCCGATGTGACAGCCACGTGGACGGTTTTTTCTCTCCCAGATCGGTTTTGGCCTTAACTGATCAAATAAACGAGTTGGCCTAAATCAATCATTTTCTGAGTTCTTGGTCTAAAGTGTGCAAAGAGTTTGAGTTAATGGACTAATGGCGCATTTAACTCAATCAGAGTTCACAAGTAGACAAGTCATCTTTACAATATTTTCACAGCAGTGTAGTATTTGTTTTATATTCTAAATACTTCATAATTAGGGTTTTCTAAATCGAAGTCCTACTATGTACATACAAGCCATAGGTGGATATGTATTCCATTTCACAATGAATCTCTTTAAATACAACTGAGCTGAACCAAATTCACCACAACTGAACAAGATCAAAGCAATGGACTAAAGAAGCATAAGCTAAGGACCATGCAACGAAACAAAGAAGAAACATCTGTTAACGGACCAAGGAGCAAGAACTTACTTCTTTGCACAAATCTCCCAAATGACCATTTGGCAAGGAACTTTCAACAGCTAGAAGTAGGTCTGCTGTGATGTCTTTCTTATGTGCCTGGCTCCTCTCTAGAGCTTTTTCTTCACTATTGCCCTGTGGATCTTCTATTAGACAATCAGTTGCCCTCTCAGACAATGTGGGTTTTACTGACAGAGTTGGTCTATCCTCCTGCTCCAGCAAAATGTTTAGCTTCTTCTTTTTCTGTGGCTTAGCATATCGATCATTCTCAGGAGAGAATGCACGTTTTTGTATCCTTTGCCTCTTCTCAGCCACCTTGACCTGGTCATGATCCATGAAAGATGCCAACTTTGCTTGTTTAGAGCGAGCCTTGCTGAGACGCTCTTGTAGACGATGAACTCGAGACTGGATACCACCAATTTTCATGAGAACTTTTTGTAACACAAATTGGTTGGAAGCCATATCATATTCCTTGGACGCAGGCAAGCCAACAATCTCAAGGCGGCGTCTAGTATCATCCCCAACTGCATTAGGACTAAATCAAATAAACAGATAGCACTTGCAACGACGGGATTACTTAAAACCCAGAGAGTAGGCAGTAAAGATGGATTTTGCATTTTCTACACTGACAACCTAATAAATCCCTAAACGGCTGCAACGTACTACGCTTAACTGATTCATCATACAATAGGATGTTAACAGTTAACACTAACTCTAAGATTTATGAATCAGTTAGATGCAGGGAACACACACCAAGATATGGCTAATGGCTGTATACTTATTTACTTGGTTATTTAACAAACAATCAGATCAGTTATCTTGATAAAATAAAAGCACTCACTAACATGATGCCCTGAACATTTTTACCTAGTGTATGAACAAGGCACCAGTAGGTCTGTCAGCTTTCTTACAGTAAGCATACACCTAGCAAAATGAGTTCCACCGATGTCTGCTGGTTGCAGAGCACTGAAATCTGTCATACAGTCATAACTAATGAAAGACTGCAGTTTTTAGCTTCCTAATGGTCAGCTAATTAACTGCTTGCATGTGACTACAAACACAAATGAAGGTGCCCTAATATAAGCAAGCATTTTCTATCGGTTAAGTAACATGGCAGCTCAACTTAATGTAAAATTTTGATAGGTACAGTAGTAAATAACTTTCTTTGTTAACTCCAGCAAAGAGTTTGAAAATGATCACCATAACCATACCTTGACCATGACTATCATCATCAATTAAGAGGCCATCTGCGTCAGCTCCCTTGTTTTGTTTATCTGTAGAAGACAAGAATAACCTTATTATTACCAGTAGTATCCTGGTGCAAAACATAGACAACCATGGGATAAAGTGATGCACTATCCCTACAAACAGAAAATAAATAGATAGCGGACCAAAAAAGTATGATAATATCTTGTGCTTCTTGAGGTACAATGATGTATCCACAGTGTCTTCATGTCTTTTGCGCTTTCTCCTCTCCATGCTAATATTTTCATGGTCTCTGCAGTTCTTCCCAGATTCTTGCCTACAACCATTTGTCTTGCTTGTTGCTCTCTGCGATTCTTTTTCCTGCTCGATGAGAGCAAGCTGGCTGTCATACTTTGATACTTGAGATAAAAGATCCTTCATGCGCAGCTCTAACCACTCACATCTCCACAGCATTGGGCGGACGGCATTCCTCCACTCAGCAGTTACCTTTTTCTTTCTGAAAGATATTTTACATGTGAAAAAATTGCACAAAACGGAAGCATATCAGAGTAGATATAATTTCTTCTATATGGAAATATTGCACTGAGGATGCAATACCCATAGAATATGACAGGTCAGCTAGAAATTTGAAGCACACACAAGAGTAACTCAAATTTGGCCTCATTAGACTTATGAAGAAACAAGTGCACAACACAACATGCATTGCCGTCAGAATAACAGATGATAATTCATGTCGGCAAATATATCTCTGAATGAATGTTTATCTCAACCAGGAAGTAGCTACACAGGGCTACTCTGGTCCCTAATGCTGCAGGCTGAAGATGTCGGACACAACGTTGGCTGATGTTTCAAATAAGGAAATGTGGCACCAGTTTTCTTTTGAGACAGCCTTCATTTAATGTCGAGTTTAACATAAATTTGGTGTCTACATCCAAGAAGAGAGAGAAAGAGTGCTTCGAATTATTGAAGAGAAATATATGAATGTATATCTGAATCAATGTTTACTCAAAGGAACTGCCTCTTGACTAGACCCTGGGATGCTCCAGTCAATAACGTAGCTGAAAGGTGAACATGTTTTTCTGTCAGTAGCTAGATTTTGACCAGCAAACAAAAATCATGCTGCCCTTAATTATATCTGTGCTTATACTCTTTGGTGCATATGGAAAACTAGGATTTCCCATGTTTATAATAATATGATGTGGTCTGACATCAAACAGGTGTGGTGGCTAATCCGGATTACTCTGAAAAAATTGCAAATCCTGTTCAAGGATGATGCTTTGGAGAGAATGGAGTCTTTCTCCGGATGCTTTCCACGGTGATCAAAATACCATACTGCCTGCTGGGGTGACTGCACATGAGTCTGGCACTGAAGATTCCGACCTGAATCCAGCTCTCCTTAGTAAGCTTTCTCTGTCAGATGCAATTGATCGCAGCCTTGACCTGCCACTTGGTGAGCTACTGTCTTCCCCTCCCAGGCAGGATCCACAGTGTGCTCTGAAGATGGCCATGCTTAGCCCTTGCAGTCCTCTGGAACCTGCACCATCCCCAACCCAGTCTCCATTGAAGAAGACCAAGTTCTGAGATGAGGCTGTTGCAGAAGTTTCTCTGGTCGTGCTGTATAGTTTGGGCTTTTGCGGGCTGATGATCCTGCTGTAATTTTCCTTTTAAGTAGCCTTTTGTCTACCTCCCCTGTTTTTGGAGGTGGCTTATGTCTTTACCAACTTTCTTTTAGCTGCTGGATCTTTTTACCTGATTTTTAGACCTGTATTGATTTGGTGGTTTCATGATTAATGGAACTGGGGTGGCCACCAGCCTCCCTGATGATCTGAAAAAAGGTGAACATGTTGTGCAGGACTTGGAAACTAGAAAGGGGCAATTAAAAGGAAAACTGAGGACACAACTGGATGTCGTAAACTCTGAGTCACTTATACAAATTTTGCGTGTTGTCAAACAAGAGAAGTCTTTAAATTATAAACATTTATCTAAAGGAATTTCTTCTCGACTATTTAAATTAGGAAATAGCTACCTGGGAGTATTGCTGGTGCATAGATGTTGGGACAGCAATTCAGTGAGTATCAGACAAAGAGGGGCAAAAAAGAAGAAAGTCTGCATTCTATAACTAGAGGTCATGAACTATGAGCTTCACAGAAAACTGTTGTCTGGCGGACATGCCTTTGAATTACTCAAGACGGGGTTAGCTGGATGGTTGATGTTAGCAAATGTATATGTGAATTAAAGTTTATGTCAAATGAATTGCTTCTTGAGTGGTCAAACTGGGATGTACCCTACCCAGGGGTACTCTAGTCACTAATTTTGGTGCAGAGCTAGAGGCTGACGTTGGGCATTCAATTCAGTTCATGTGTTCTGTTGCTCATTTGCCAAGATTTTTCAAATAGCGACTAGAGCAGCATCAAGACATAACTACAGATCATGCATTTGCCTTCACAATTCACATGAAGGTTTTTAGTTGTCTCTTGAATATCTTTTTCTGGTTATCCTTACTTCCTTGAAAAATCTCGATACATACTCAACAAATCACATGAAGGTTGAATTGTAGGCCCAACATTTTCAGCGAAAACCACGACGAGATCACAAGAAAACGGCGCGGATCACTTACTGCTAATTTTGGATAAACTACATACAGTCGCCGGCGAGATGGATGAGTTAATTGTAACCAGCTCTGTATAAGCTATGCACTAGTATTTATTAGGGAAAGCAATAATAGGTAAGCAGGATTGCTTATCTCCTTCTCTCTACCTCTGACACCATCTGCTTCTTGGGTGCGCAGACCAGGTTGCCATCACAGTACCTAGGAGCTGATGCCAAAGTGTATAGCCTCCTATGGATAGCTACAGCCTCTAAAGTTTGGTAGGCTCTACGAGTAAACAAAACTCTACCACAACCTACCTTTTACCCTGCGAAATTGCTCTGCGTACGACTTGATATTTACGATTCACGTCCAACATTGTGATCCCACGACTCCTATTGATGCATAGATCTGATCCAAGGGTAACTGAGCAGTGTCGTACAAAAGTCGTAAAAAAAAATACCGTACGCATAGCACTGCTCTTTACCCTGCCAGCGCGGGAAACCAAAGGCCAAGAGTGTATAATATCAGTTACTAACTGCCTAACAGGGTATTCTGCTTGTTCATTTCTTTCTCAAACAATACAATCAGACAATCTGGAAACAGGATTGCATAATCATCCAACCAGTATCATTGAATGCATACAAGGAACTGCAAACAGACTCACCTGGGCATCGCGGAAGCTTGACCGCCATTAGCATGAGCTGAAAAGGGAGAATTCACTTCCAGGTCACCACTGCCTGCCTCATCACCAGTCTCACAAAGGGAGTCTGCGAACGAGCTCGAGCACTCCGTGCTATCCCCTCCTCGCTGGTCAGTCGAGTCCTCCGGACTCGCCATGGGCAGTTTATAGGAGGAGGAGGAAGCTATCCCCACAAAATCGGCACCCGAAGGCCGGGTGCAAGGGGCGAGAACGGCGCCTTCGCCCTCGCAGTGCTCGGGCTCGGATTTCACCCGCACCTTGCCCAGATTCTCCTTGCCCCCGTCGCCCTTGCCGTTGACATCCATGGCCAGGGCAGGGTCATCTGAGGAGTCGATACCGTCCTCACAAACCGCTGTGGCCGCGTCATCGGAGCGGAATTCACCGGGCACAGAACCGCCTTCCGGAGCGACGGATCGCTCCCCGTCGGCTTCGGACTTCAGCGCGTTCTGGCTGTTGCTGCCGCCGACCTCGCCCTCTACGTCCAAAGCCGGAGCCGAAGCCGGCGCCATGGCTGGTCGGCGAGCAACGGAGAGATCCCCGAGGCGCCCGAGGCGGAATCACAGAACCCTGCAGCGGATTACGGCAGCAACCGCTGAGAAATTCGCACAGAAAGTAACCCAGCGGGGACGAAAACAGAGAACATCGCCGCGTCGCGGGGAAAAGGAAGATCCAATTGCCCATGGCACGGGCGAGAGAAACGCGAGACCGAGCAGGGCCATAGGCGGCGTAGGGATTGGGCTTACCGGCGGGGCCGCGGGGGGCGGCGAACTCCGACGAATCGCCTGCGGGGGAGGATCAGGGCGACCGGAATGGGGGCTGGGGACTGGGAATTGGGGGTTCTCGGCCCGGGGACGAGAGATCGATTTGGGGATTCCGTTGGCTCCACTGTGTTGTTGTGTTTGCGCCTATTTCTTGCGGAGGAAGAGGAACGGGCATCCTCGAGCGGGCGAGCCCTCTCTCTCTCTCTCTTCTTTTTTTTCCCCTCTCCTCAACGTTTGATGGGGTCGGGCGAGCGAGCCGTAGAAAAGCGGCTCTCCTCTGCCTGCCGTGGCGAACTATAACGGCGCAACGCCAGCATACCATCACCAGTCTTGCATTACGGTCTCGACTACTTGCCCCTTCCAGTCAGGCAAGCAAGATCAAGGATACGGTAGCTCGTTAACATATTCCATATCTTTTTTTTAGGGAAAACTGTATCTTTGCAAACACGAAGCTCCCACCCAGTATGTTTTCCGCGTTGCCGCTTGGTCCTCCTCCTATTCCGGTACGGCGGTCTCGGCGGCGGCCAGAGGAGTAGGGACCCGTTCATTTCGTTGTTCTTGGTTGGTTCTAGCATATTCTTGTTTTCCGAATTTATGTTTCCACGGCGGCATCAGTGAAGTTGAAACAGTGAAGATGCTTTGGAGTAACGTCTCTTCCTGACCCAACGACATTCAACCCAACGCCGATGAAGGGCTTGTGGGAGTGGGTCTTGTCATATTTATTTATTTTAGAGGGTTTTCTCATATTTATTACTTCTCCTCAGATCTTGTTAGTTGATGTGTCAATCAAGAATCAGTAGCTCGCTCTTAGGTCGACAACTTTGACCTCTTCTTTTAATATGTTTGTAGTATGGCTCGATTTCTTCAACGACCTAAACTAATGGTGAAGGGTTGGAAGTATTGATGTTGGTTTTTCTTCAAAGGTCATTGTGTGAACCCTTAAGGGGGTGTAGTCGCAAGTGGCAAGTGTAAAACATGTTTGGTTACCTCCTTCTTTGGATGACGTTGATGGAGATTCATGCCTCTCATCTAAAACCGTAGACACGACAATTCACAGACTGGTTCTAGTGTGTCTTTTGTTGAGGAAGCTGTGTGCAAGGTCTTCATGGCCGTTGGTCGTTTACATGTTGACTATGCTTGAGCAATCTTGTGTATATTCTTTCATACCCTCATTGAAAGAGCATTTTCCGCCTTAAGTATTTTGGTGTTGATGACAACGCAATTTGCTGATTAATAGTGTGCTTGAGCTACACGGACATATTTACATGGCACAAGACGGTTAGGCACCCCTCTGGCAGGAGAAGAGCAAAGACGGCATTCTCAACATGTTTATTTCTTTAGTCATAGAAATTCATACTATTAACAGGGGGTCTACATCGAAAGGTACAGATGGAAGCAAATCATGTACAGAAATATATATGGCACCTACATATCTACCTTCCCGTTTTTAGAAGAAAATTCCAAGTCTAACCAGTGTATTTACCTCCCAAGCGGTTGTACCGCACAAGCAAGCGGTTGTGTCGCTCCTTCATGGAGTGCACAAGGCTTGCTTGGCCATAGTGGTTGTACCGTTGTCTAGTGCAGTTGTACCGCTCCCTTCATGAGTGATACTATCAGGTTATCACTAAAAAACACTTCCACGATGATATGTGTTTTACATAATAGGTCACGATTTCTATCATGCATATACATCTGTGACGATTATATGACACAGTCAAGATAGTCATACATGTGCTGTCGTAGAAGTGTTTCATGACAATATAATACATTTATCATCATGGAAGTGTTCACTTTTGTGATGATAAATGGTGTGTCATGAAAGTGATTTCGTCAATGGTAATTGCTTGATATCGTCGGGATTTCCCTAAAGAGGAAGGGTCATAAAGCGTAAGCATAAAGTACTTCCCTCAGTTAAGAAACAAGATTTATCGAACAAATAGGAGACGTCACACAGACAAGATAAGTGGTAGCTGCACACACACAAACCAACGCTTGCATCCAACGACAGCAAAGGCCTTCGTTTTCGTCAATTGCAATGATTAAATCTGGTAGTGATAGATATATAAAATAAATAAAAAAACAGTAAATAAATTGTAGTAATATTTTTAGGGGTTTAGTAAATATGAAGTGAAGAATGGGCTCGGGGGTCATAAGTTCACTAGTGGCATCTCTCTCATGAGCGTAGTACGGTGGGTAAATAAATTACTTCATGGCATGATCAATATATAGGCATTATGTTTGAGACAAGTAGACCGAAATCCTTCTACATTTACTACTATTACTCCACCCCTCGCCCGCTATCTAGCATGCATTTTAAGGTATTAAGTTCATAACAAACAGAATAATGCTTGGAGCATGATGACATAGTGTAGACAAACTAAGACCAAACTATATGTTTGAACCCCGTCGGTTACCCTTAGTAGCAACAATACAATATGCGCCTTGCAACTCCTCATGTCACAAAGTAAGGACACAACAAGATTGAACCTACTGCCAGGCACCTCTCTCACTGAAGACAAATCAAGCTAAGTGGCCAAAATAAATAAATAGATCAGAGAGAAATACAAGGCTATAAAATCACACATATATAAATAAGAGAATTGACTCAAATACTTTCAATGAATAATCTGATCATAAACCTACACTTCATCGGATCCCAACAAACACATTGCGAGAATTACATCAAATAGATATCCAAAAAGATCATTGTATTGAAGATCAGAGAGAGAGAGAGAGACGTCTAGCTACTACTATGGACCCGTAGGTGCTGTAAGGACTACTCACACATGTTATGGAGGCAGCAAGGTCAATGATGATTGCCTCCCCAACGTTCCTCCCTCCCGCAGAGTACCGGCGAAGGCCTTTGAATGAGATCGCGGAAGAACAAAGGCTTGCGGTGGCATAATAATTGTTCCGGGTCTCGCTCTGGGTTTTTTGGATTTTAGGGAATTTATAGCGTTAGAATTAGGTCAAACGGGGCCACGAGGGTGGGGGTGCGACACATGAGCTTGTGCCTTCCTCGGTCATCGTCAGTTACTCCCCGAAGATTCTAGGGTTTCTTCTCATCCAGAAAAAATCACCTTAAAGTTTGATCGTGTTTGGACTTCGTTTGGTATGGTTTTTCTGCGAAACAAAGAAATAGGAAAAAACAGAAACTGACACTAGGCTTAATAGGTTACTTCCGAAAAATGATATAATATTACATACAAATCATACAAAATTGGTAATATAGTAGCATGAAACAATAAAAAATTATAGATACGTCGGAGACGTATCGGCATCCCCAAGCTTAATTCATGTTCGCCCTCGAGTAGGTAAATGATAAAAACATGTTTTTTTATGTGAAAGCTACATAACATGTCTTCTCATGTAATTATTTTATGGTATGAATATTGGGAAGCGATGATTTATTCGATATCAAAAGTGATAATATGCATGAATGCTAGAAAGTAATCATTACTCTTCAAAAATAAACAATGCTAAAGAATATTATCTATCAGGACCCCGACTCAATGCCACATCGATCTAGCATGTAACACCTCATATCATTTTGCGGCCTCACGCACGGTATTCCCACGGGTGTCGCCTTACCTTTGCCCGGGACCGTTTGCGCCTTTTGGCACACGTATATGATAGTGTCGCTAGCATCCATATGATATGGAGCCCGGGCTGACATGGCTAGTCGTAAACCCAAAGTGGCACAAACTTACAGGGACATGCATCCATGACCCAGCATCGAACGTGTCGGTCATCAGCGAGTGAATCCAGGCTGTAGCACTGGGCTAGCAGGACTCCGGTGAACCAGGCTATAGCGGGCTAACAGGACTCTGGTATTCATCGCGTGACATTTCCCCGTAGGGACAGACACATGAACGAAGAAGGACACATGCCGGCCAGCCTAAGTGTTTCGGAGCAGTAGCAAGCTACCATGGCTCAGTGGAAACACTAGGAGACATTTCTCGATAAGAGAGGCTACTAAGGATAAACAACTAGATAGTCAGATCCTCCACATACCAAGCATTTCAGTAACATACACACAATATGCTCGATATGTGCAAATACAACATGGCATCATAACATGACTCTACAACTCAAGTATTTTATTCAATAGGCTCCGAGGAGCGAGATATTACAAACATGGGTCTCACGACCCAACATTCAGAGCATACAAGTCAAAGCACATGTGAAGCTTAACATGTCTGAGTGCAAACAACTACAAATGAAAAAGGCTGAGAAGCCTGACTAACTACCAGATCCTGCCGAGGGCACAAGATCATAGCTGAGGTAACAAGCTAAACGTCGAAGTCCACACGGAACTACCAGTGAGACTGAAGTCTCTCTACAAAAACATAAAATAGGCAAACGTGAGTACAAATGTACCCAGCAAGACTTACATCAGAACTAACTACATATGCATCATTATCAACAAAGGGGATGGTGGGGTTTAACTGCAGCAAGCCAGCTTTGACTCGGTGGCTATCCTGAACTACGACTGCAAGTAACTCTTTGAGGTGGCACACACGAGTCCACATATTCACCATATCAATACACCACTATGGATCCGCTCCCGTCTCCCTACGAGAATGCCATCCATAGCACTCACGCTTATCTTGCGTATTTTAGAGTATCCACTTTCACTTGTCTACGAACTGTACAGGCAACTCAGAAGTCCTTTACCGTGGACACGGCTATTCGAATAGATCATATTACCCTGCAGGGGTGTACTTCTTCACACACGCTCTCGCCACTTACCGCCATGTACACGTCATGTATCTCGGCAACCTTCAAGCGGAAGCCTGGCGAGGGAGTCGGCCACGACCTGACTAACCACACAAGTCTCTAGTCCAGATTTATCGCCTATTCGGGTTCCATCCGCAAGGAGATCCGGCCGGGTGTCGCTCACGGCCCCAAACGATGTGTGCAGGATTCCCAAGTCCACCATCCGGGTGCCACTTGGTACACCGGGCCACTGTGCCTAGTCTGTCCCGAGCCCACCTATACCGGGTGCCACTTGGTAGACTACTAACACTACCTACAAACACTAGAAACTAGTTGCACTTCCTGGACAGAGATCATGTTGGTTAATAAGTCGAGAGGGGTCGAGTTACCGGAACCCAGTGTGTGGTAGTAACTGTTCATGGATCACAAACACAGAACTCAGTTCCTGAGGACGGTTTCAATGAGACAACCCACCATGTACTCCTACATGGCCTCTCACCACTATCTTTACCAAATCGTGTTCACACACTTAGCTCACACACAGTAGGACATGTTTACACACCTCCGATTCATCCCCGATGAATCAGACCTGACTCAACTCTAAGCAACAGCAGACATGACAAACAAGCATGAATGAGTAGGCACATCAGGGCTCAAACAACTCCTACTCATGCTAGTGGGTTTCATCTATTTACTGTGGCAATGACAGGTCATGCAGAGGATAAAGGGGTTCAACTACCGCAGCAAGTAACAGAAGTATCGTTGTTGTCCTAATGCAGTAAAATAGAGCAGGAGCGAGAAAGTGGGATTGTATCGGAATGAACAAGGGGTTTTTGCTTGCCTGGCACTTCTGAAGATAACATAGTTCTTCATTAGTGTCATCGAACTCATCGTCGAACGTCGTCTACTGAGAGGGGACAATCACCGGCAAACGAGAGGGAACACAATCAATGCAATGCACAATATGATGCATGATCATGACATGGCAAAATGTGTGTATTAGGCTAATGCAACTAAAACCAGATGGGTTTGAGTCATTTTGAACCAATGGTTCAACCCCAAACTCATCTTATGAATTTAAATAGTGCTTATCATGTTTTGCACTAAACAGCAAGGTTAAGTTGTTTAAACATGCATGAAACCAGTACAGATGGATAGATTGGATTTTTCTGATCATTTTTCATATATAAATTGTTTCATTCTGAGTTATGGTTGAATTTATATGAATTTTGAAGTTCTGGATATTTTCTGGAATTTTCAAAATAAGAATAAATTCAGAAAAGGTTAATTGCGTCAGCATGACGTCGTTGTGACGTCAGCAGGTCAACAGACCGGGTCCAGGTCAAACCTGACGTGTGGGTTCCACACGTCAGTGACTAACTAACTAACCTAAATTAATTAATGTTAAATTACTACTAACTTAAATGTCAGTTGGGTTAATTAGACTTAATTAAAAAAACTAATCTAGGATTAGCTGGGCCAGGGCCCACTTGTCAGCGAGCCAGGGGAGGTCAAACCCCTGGTCAACAGGGCCTAACCAGCCGGCGGCTCGTCGCCGGTGGCAACAGGCGCGACGGAGGGCTCGGGTTCGCTCTCCCGGCGCCCAAATGAGCGGCGGAGGGCACCCGCGGGGAGCTGGAGCTTGCCCGCATCCAGTGCAGCAAGCAACAACGGCTAGGGAGGCCGGAGCTCGTCGGAAACAAGCTCGGGGCGACAGCCGGTGTTCGGGCGCAAGTGGCGCGGCAGCTACAGGGTGCGAGAGGAAAAACGGATGGAGGGAGAAGAGTCAGTGGCTCACGGCGGTTGCGACGGCTGTCGAAGTGGGCTCGGGGAGGAGTCGGAGGCGACGTACGGGCGGTGGCGATCTCCGGTGGCCGACGAGGGAAACGGCGATGTTGGCGGTGTCCAGGGGCTTCCGGCGTCTTGAGGATCGGTGAGGAGGAAGAGGGCATCGGGGCGGAGCTCGTGGACTGCTCGGGGTGTCGTCGGGACGGCGGTGGTCGCGGCAACGACGAACGGCGGCGATGGGCGGGTTCGGTGGCATCGTAGGGAGAGAGCAAAGGAGGGAGAGAGGTCCAGGGAGAGAGGAGAGGGGCCAGGGGGTTCTGCGGGGTGGCGTGGCGTCGTCCAGGGCGAGGGGGAGCAGCTGCGTGGCTAGCAGGAGGTGGCCGCGGCTCGGCTGTGTGCGCGCCACGCACAACGCCAGTAGGCGCGAGGAAGATGACAGGGCAGGTGGAGGTGGGCTGGGCTGGCACAGCGCCAGGCCAGATGGGCTGCACAGTAGGTAGGTCCAGGTAACTTCTCTCTCTCTAATTTAGTTTCTGTTTTCTATTTTTCTATAATTGTTTTTACTTAATTAAAATGCTAAGGCATTTTCAAAAACCCTGAAAATAATTGTGGGCTCTGCTTGGAATATTTCCAACAGCCCCCACTTAAGTTCTGAATTATTTGGGCAACTAAAATATTATATAGCATTTAATTGTCCAAATTCAAATACGTATGAATTAACTCCAAAGTCCAGAAATGTCCCAGAAATGTGTGCATCATTTTTGGAAGAATTTTTCACCCATTCCAAAATTGATGAACTTTTCTAAAGACCATTTTGGGTAGATGGAAAAGATTTAATTTGACCCTAGTTGTATTTCATTTGCTGCTAGGGTTTATCAGTCCCCATTTCAAGTTTAATTAAAACTTAGACATGATGCAACATAAGATGCTAGCGCTAAGCATTGCCAGAACTAGGGATGTGACAGATCACCCCCACTAACAAGAATCTTGCCCCGAGATTCAAGACGTGAGGTAAGGGGACAAAGGGGACACAAACTAACACAATCTTCATGATCCAATTGTCCTTCTCGAAGATGTTGATTCATTGCATTATCTTGATCTCGATGTCTTGCTTCAAGAACTCCAGCCAACATGACAATGAGAGGAGAAGGAGACTCTAGAAGGATCTATCTTCTCGAACATCGAACAACTTAGGATCATCTCACGGGGTGAGTCATAGCAACATCTCTCGAGCCGAGACACGAAGCACATGTCTAGAGGAATGGAGTGGAACAGATGACAGAGGTTCACTAGGTAGACAGCAATTCCACGCTTGAGGAGATGGCGAATGGTTTCAAGATAGCGATGAAATAATTGCCATGATTCCATAATGGGGCACCTTAGAGAAGGTGACACGTAGAATTATTCCCTTAAGTGGAAGAAAGAATTACCTTTGATTCAGAGACCATGGAAACTCTTTATACCAGCATAAGGCAATCACAAACGATCGTTTAAAGGATTTCGAAGAAATGGCATGCTCCATTGGAGACGATACTATGGTTATAGAATAATCGGCAAATGGAAGGAACATTCCAATTGATACCGAGGATATAACCTAGTGACTGAGTGTGCTCTCAAGAACTTGAGCATTTCCATACCCATCAAGGTCCTACCAACATCCGTGCCGAGGATCCTGGCAACATATCTTACTACCATGATGAATAGTGATGGACAAGGCGGATGAGGGAGTCCTGGACTAGGGGGTGTCCGGACAGCCGGACTATCATCGTCCGCCGGACTCCAAGACTACGAAGATACAAGATTGAAGACTCCGTCCCGTGTCCGGATGGGACTTTCCTTGGCGTGGAAGGCAAGCTTGGAGATATGGATATGTAGATCTCCTACCATTGTAACCGACTCTGTGTAACCCTAGCCTCCTCCGGTGTCTATATAAACCGGAGGGCTGTAGTCCGTAGGACACAACATACATTCCAACAATCATACCATAGGCTAGCTTTAGGGTTTAGCCTCCTTGATCTCGTGGTAGATCCACTCTTGTACTACCCATATCATCAATATTAATCAAGCAGGACGTAGGGTTTTACCTCCATCGAGAGGGCCCGAACCTGGGTAAAACATCGTGTCCCTTGTCTCCTGTTACCATCCGCCTAGACGCATAGTTCGGGACCCCCTACCCGAGATCCGCCGGTTTTGACACCGACATTGGTGCTTTCATTGAGAGTTCCTCTGTGTCGTCACCGATAGGCTCGATGGCATCTTCAACCAACGACGCGGTCCTGGGTGAGACTTTTCTCCCCGGACAGATCTTCGTATTCGGCGGCTTCGCACTGCGGGCTAATTCACTTGGCCATCTGGAGCAGATCGAAAGCTACGCCCCTGGCCATCAGGTCAGATTCAGAAGCCTAAACTTCCCGGCCGACGTCCACGGAGACTTGATCTTCGACGGACTCGAGCCGCAACCAAGCGCGCCACACTGTTACGATGGGCATGATCTAGCTCTGCCACCGAACAGTGCCTTGGTAGCCGCACATGAGTCCGCTCCGGCTCTTAGCTCGGAGCCGATCGCCCAGATCGAGGACCGGTGGTTGGACACCGCCTTGGGGGCTTCAACTTCCACGACGATGGAGCCGAACACTACCCTTGTCCCTCGCGAAACTCGTGACTCCGAGGTGCCGGACTCCGGACCTCCCGCGCCCCTGCCAATTGAATCTGATTGGGCGCCGATTATGGAATTCACCGCCGCGGTCATCTTCCAACATTCACCCTTTGGCGACATCCTAAAATCGCTAAAGCATCTCTCGCTATCCGGAGAGTCCTGGCCGGATTACGGCCAGGATGGTTGGGATACGGACGATGAAGAAATTCAGAGCCCACCCACCACCCACTTTGTAGCCACTGTCGATGATCTAACTGACATGCTAGACTACGACTCCGAAGACATCGACGCTATGGACGACGATGCCGGAGACGAACAGGAACCAGCGCCTACAGGGCACTGGAAGACCACCTCGTCATATGACATATACATGGTGGACACCCCAAAAGACGGGGACGGCGAAGAAGCAACGGAGGCAGATTCTTTAAAGAAACAGCCCAAGCGCCGGCGTCAGCGGCGCCGCTCTAAATCCCGCCACAGCAAGAATGGAGATTCCGGCACAGGAGATAATAATACCCCAGAGAGTGCCGAAGATAATCCCCTCCAACAAAACTCAGCGCAGGAGAATGCAGAAGCAAGCCCTCACGAGAGGGCGGCAGACGAAGAGGTTGAGGATTATAACTATATGCCTCCCTCCGAAGACGAGGCAAGCCTCAACGATGACGAATTCGTCGTGCCCGAGGATCCCGTCGAACAAGAGCGTTTCAAGCGCAGGCTTATCGCCACGGCAAATAGCCTAAAGAAAAAGCAGCAGCAGCTTCAAGCTGATCAGGTCCTGCTGGCCGATCGATGGACCGAGGTCCTCGCGGCTGAAGAGTATAAACTCGAACGCCCCTCCAAAAGCTACCCAAGATGCAAGTTGCTCCCCCGACTAGAGGAGGAAGCATACATGCCTTCATCACCAGCGCACGATACAGCAGACCGACCACCACGTGGCCGCGACAGAGAGGCATCCAGGCCCTCAACCAAAATCGTACCCCGGCATCGCTCCAAAAGTACGAAGCCAAGAGGGAACGCGCCAGACTTGCGAGATATATTGGAGGACAAAGCAAGGCAATCTAGATCCATCTACGGATCACGTGGGCGCCCCACGACCCATGACGAATACCGTCGCGCCGGATATAATAACCCCGGCCGGGCCGAACATAGCTGACAACGCTCTCTCGAGCTGCGTCATGATATTGCTCAATATAGAGGTGCCGCACACCCACTATGCTTCACTGACGAAGTAATGGATCATCAAATCCCTGAAGGGTTTAAACCCGTAAACATCGAATCCTACGACGGCACAACAGATCCCGCGGTTTGGATTGAAGATTATCTCCTTCACATCCATATGGCCCGCGGCGACGATCTCCATGCCATCAAGTACCTCCCACTCAAGCTTAAAGGACCAGCTCAGCATTGGCTTAACAGCTTGCCCGCAGAGTCAATTGGGTGTTGGGAGGACCTGGAAGCCGCATTCCTCGACAATTTCCAGGGCACTTATGTGCGGCCACCAGATGCCGATGACCTCAGCCACATAATTCAGCAGCCAGACGAATCGGCCAGACAATTCTGGACACGGTTCTTGACAAAGAAAAACCAAATCGTCGACTGTCCGGATGCAGAGGCCCTTGGAGCCTTCAAACATAACATCCGCGACGAGTGGCTAGCCCGGCACCTGGGACAGGAAAAGCCGAAATCCATGTCAGCCCTCACAGCATTAATGACCCGCTTTTGCGTGAGAGAGGATAGCTGGCTAGCTCGCAGCAACAACCTCCGTAAAAATTCTGGCAGTCCGAATACTAAGGACAACAATGGCAGGTCACGTCGAAGTAAAAATAAACGCCGCATTAACGGCGACAATAAGGAGGACACGGCAGTCAACACCGGATTACGAGGCTCTAAATCCGGTCAACGAAAGAAGCCATTCAAAAGAACCACTCCGGGTCCGTCCAATTTGGACCGAATACTCGACCGCTTATGCCAGATACATGGCACCCCTGAAAGGCCAGCTAATCACACCAACAGAGATTGCTGGGTGTTCAAGCAGGCAGGTAAGTTAATTGCCGAAAACAATGACAAGGGGCTAAATAGCAACGACGAGGAAGAGACCCGACCGCCAAACAATAGAGGACAGAAGGGTTTCCCCCCACAAGTGCGGATGGTGAACATGATTTACGCAACCCATATACCCAAGAGGGAGAGGAAGCGCGCACTAAGGGACGTCTATGCGATGGAGCCAGTCGCCCCGAAGTTCAATCCATGGTCCTCTTGTCCGATCACTTTCGATCGAAGAGACCATCCGACCAGCATACGCCATGGCGGATTCGCCGCATTGGTTTTAGACCCAATCGTCGATGGATTTCACCTCACGAGAGTCCTGATGGACGGCGGTAGTAGCCTGAACCTGCTTTATCAGGATACAGTGCGCAAGATGGGCATAGACCCCTCAAGGATTAAACCTACAAAGACAACCTTTAAAGGTGTCATACCAGGTGTGGAAGCCAACTGTACAGGCTCAGTCACACTGGAAGTGGTCTTCGGATCCCTGGACAATTTCCGGAGCTAGGAGTTAAAATTCGACATAGTCCCGTTCCGCAGCGGCTATCATGCTCTGCTCGGACGAACCGCGTTTGCAAAGTTCAACACGGTGCCGCATTATGCATACCTCAAGCTCAAGATGCCAGGCCCTCGTGGAGTCATCATGGTCAACGGAAATACGGAACGCTCCCTCCGAACGGAGGAACATACAGCGGCTCTCGCGGCAGAAGTACAAAGCAACCTTTTAAGGCAATTCTCAAGTCCGGCCGTTAAACGGCCGGATATAGCAAAACGCGCCCGAAGCAATACCAACCAAGACCACCTGGCGCGATCAGAGCACGCATAGCAATGCGGCCCCAACCCCCGCACTCGCATGATTGCAAGAACAACCCTCCGCGTACATCATTACGCTTTGGAGATACCATGGGCGCAGGGGAAGGGGCATGATCACAATGGACCCAGAGTGCGGCTCGACCACACCAGGGGCCCGCAAGTGTGCCCCCTTTT
Source organism: Triticum timopheevii (assembly GCA_963921465.1). Lineage (NCBI taxonomy): Eukaryota > Viridiplantae > Streptophyta > Magnoliopsida > Poales > Poaceae > Triticum > Triticum timopheevii. The sequence continues at coordinate 521,765,273 of OY997274.1, forward strand.
TTTATTATTGTCATTTTCCTTCTTTGTATACATAGGACTCCGTTAACCAGAGGCCCTGTCCGGCGGTGAACCTGCCAAACTCATGATGCAACAGCCAGGGAGGAAAGAAGGCTGCGACGAACACTCAGGTGGTCTTAATTACGAGCATTAAATTCGATTATATACACAAAGTCAGCAGCCCATCCCTGGAGGGGGACATGTTCAATTAGTCCAAATCCCTTGCTTACCGCACTATTTGTATCAGTCCGCACTTATAGCAGACTTCCTTTAATAAATAATGCAGCACTTTTTGACTGCAATTACATTACCTTTTATATATATATATATGTTCATTACATGACATCTTGCACCCGTATATTTTGGTACGGCCTAATACACCAGGGGCTTATGTTCCCCACATTATGGTGTGATAAGTCCGAACACTTTCATAAGTGCGGCACCCCGAACTTATAGCATTATATGAATCGGCTCCGAATCATGTCTTGGGTCAATAGTTGGGTTTGCCCGGCTCCCACGTTTTGGTGCCTTACGTTCCGTTCTGTCGGCTAAGGTGGCACTGGGAGAACCACTGCGATTGCGCCCCGGTTGAGCCGGGCGAGCGCCTCAGTGGAGAAAGCTAAAACTGACCGGCATGATAAGGCGAGAGACTAGTCGCTGTTCGAGAGGTCTTTTTGGGTCCTTAAAGACTCACGCCACTTCGAGCGAAGTTCCGGATAATGTCCGACGAAGGCGTGGATAGCGCCCCGGATTCGGTCTTCCGAATACCAGGGGCTTCGCAGAAATTTAAAATTATAAAATTCTATGGCTAAGTGAGAGTGTTCAAGCATTATAAGTCCGGTTGCCTTGTTCGTTGTGTTGAGCGCCTCCCTAGATGGACCCAAAAATGGGAACAAGAGTGCTCAAGTTTATCCCGAACACCCCAGCACTCGCGGCTCGGGGGCTGAAGCCAACGACTTGCCATCTCTCAGATTTTATAAACGGCCGCACAGAAGGTAATATTTTAAATTAAACAAGCGTTGCTCAAGGCGCATATGAACGAAGTTTTCAGCGCACAGGATAATACATAGAGAGTTTACTCAAAAATTACATTTCTGGGGCACTCATCCGCAATACATTTCGGGCGTGCGATACTCCTTGCCCAGTGGCGGTGGGTCCGTGAGAAGCTTCTCCGCATCCAACCTGCCCCAATGCACCTTTGTGCGGGCAAGGGCCCGACGAGCACCTTCAATGCAGGCGGAGCGCTTGATGACCTCCACCCAGGGGCACGCATCCACCAGCCGCCGCACGAGGCCGAAGTAGCTCCCAGGCATGGCCTGTCCAGGCCACAGCCGGACTGTAAGGCCCTTCATGGCCTCCTCAGCTACCTTGTGGAGTTCGACCAGCTGTTTCAGCTGGTCGCTTGGGGGCACCGGATGGCCGGCCTCAGCGTACTGAGACCAGAAGACCTTCTCCGTCGAGCTCCCCTCCTCGCCACGATAGAATGCGGTGGCATCGGACACACTACGCGGCAGATCTGCAAACGCCCCTAGAGAGCTCCGAATGCGGGTAAGTGTCAGGTAGTTTACATTAACATGCTTACTTTGCATGAAAAATGCCTTACCCGCCGCTATCTTCTTTACATCTTCAACCTCCTGAAGGGCCTTACGGGCCTCAGCCTTGGCGGACTTGGCACTTTCGAGAGCCGAGGCAAGCTCGGACTCTCGAGTCTTGGAGTCACGCTCCAAGCTCTCATGCTTCTCCATGAGAGCCTAGAGCTCTTGTCGTACTTCCGCCACCCGTGCCTCCTGCTTTTCTCGCTCTGCCCGTTCCGCGGCCGCACTGCGTTCGGCCGCGGACACAGCCTCCTTCAGGGCTGCCACCTCGCTCGTGGCCCCTGCAATACCCATATTATCCTTGTTAATTTTATTGCAACCAAAATCCTTTTCTGTAAGGTAACTATTCAAAGTGGTGTTACTCACCTTGTTTGTCCTCGAGCTACTTCTTGGCATGGCCGAGCTCTTGCTCGGACCGCTCGAGATCCTGCTTCAACGCACCGACCTCCGCAGTCAGTGCGGCAGAGGTCAGCAGCGCAGCCTGCAAACCCATATTGACATATTTTAAGCAACCCTGCGTATATCTTATTAGATCCTCAGTCCGGCTTTTCTTTCTGAACACCGAACCGAGCATCAGGGGCTACTGTCTATGCGGTATTACATTACATAATTATAACTTCTTACCTCAAAGCCTGTTAGAAGGCTGCTGCAGGCTTCGGTCAGCCCGCTCTTGGCGAGCTGAACCTTCTGAATCACCGCACTCATGATAGTGCAGTGTTCTTCCTCGATGGAAGCGCTTTTAAGCGCCTCCAACAAGTTATCCGGCGCCTCCGGTTGGACGGAGGCCGCCGGTGTCACGGTCTTACCCTTCTTTCGAAGGGGCCGCCTGCCGGACTCTGGAACCACTGCAGGTTCCGATGTAGAGTCCGGCGCAAAGTCCGGGAGGCTGCCTGGCGGCGCCTCCGGAGCCTCCTCCTGATGGGTCCCTCCCCGGGATCCCACCTCGGCGTCCTCGTCGGCGCGGGGGGTAGAGGCAGTGGAAGTGAATCCACATCCGACGGGGCTAACGACCCGCTCGATGAAGCGGGGAGATCATCATCGGCCGGACTACGGACAGAATGCGGCATTAGTAGGACACTAGGTGACACGAAAGAAATTGCATATCAGGGATCCGGATACTTATGATCTCGCCGGATGCCTGGCCCTTGGAGGCCACTCCTCCTCGCCAACGATGGTGTTGGCGAAACTGTTCGGGGGAATAGTTCTCCCCCTCTTGGACCCTTCGGCCTCCCCTATTGGGGAAGCCTTCATCTTCTTCTCTCCCTCCTCCGGGAGAGAGTCTTCTTCCTCCTCCTCGTCTTCGGGGGAGGATTCTGCCTCGTCGTCGGACACCTGATTACGGGAACTCTTTCGAGTCCCCGTGGCCACCTTCTTGGCCTTCTTCTCCGGCACCACGTGCGGTGCCGGAACCAGCAGCCCCGCTAGACGGGCGTCCACTGGGTCTTCTGGCATGGGAGCCGGACAGATGAGCTGCTCGGCCTTCTCCATCCATTCCTGCCAAAGGAAAGGAGAGATTGAAACCCTCTTAGAATCAATCTATTTACCACAAGTGTCCCGTAAAGGGGTTGAATCACTTACCTCGTCAGCTAGATGCTGCGAGCAAAATCCGCGATCTTCCGTCGCGGATGCGGGGGCTTCGGCGCCCTTAAACAGTACCCTCCAGGCGCCTTCGTACGTCATGTCGAAGAGCCCGCTCAGCACCCGGTGCTGTTCCGGATTGAACTCCCACAGATTAAATGCCTGTTCTTGGCATGGGAGAATCCGGCGGATGAGCATGACCTGGACCATGTCGACGAGCCTGAGCTTATTGCTCACCAGCTTTTGGATGCAGGCTCGAAGTCCTGTCAGCTCCTTCGGATTGCCCCACAACAAGCCCTTCTCTTTCCAGGAGGTGCTGCGTGGGGATGCGAGATCTAAACTCGGGGGCCGCCACCCATGTGGGCTCGCGCGGCTCGGTGATGTAGAACCACCCCGATTGCCACCCCTTGACGGAGTCCACGAAGGCCCCTTCGAGCCAAAGGACGTTGGGCAACTTACCCAACATGGCGCCTCCGCATTCCGCTTGCGTGCCCTTCACCACCTTCGGCTTGACGTTGAAGGTCTTGAGCCACATGCCGAAGTGGGGCCGGATGCAGAGGAAGGCCTCGCACACGACGATAAACGCCGAGATGTTGAGGATGAAGTTCGGCGCCAGATCGTGGAAATCCAGGCCGTAATAGAACATGAGCCCCCGGACGAAAGGGTGTAGTGGAAAGCCCAGTCCGCGGAGGAAGTGGGGAAGAAAGACGACCCTCTCATGGGGCCCAGGGGTAGGGATGAGCTGCCCCTCGTCGGGCAGCCGATGCGCGATATCGCCGGAAAGGTATCCGGCGCTGCGCAGCTTGGTGATGTGCTCCTCCTTAACGGTGGAGGCCAACCATTTGCCTCCCGCTCCGGACATAGTCGGAGAAGGTCGAGGCGAGATGCGCGAGCTTGGGCGTTGGAGCTTGAGTGCGCGGAGATGGATAAGCAAAGGAGGAAGGAGGCATAGGTGAGAAGGTAAATCCTTATCCCTTATATATAGGCGGACGGAGACTATGCGTCCCCCGCCAGCCTGGTAAAACTCGCTTATCTCCCAAGCGCCACCATCAATGGCGCGGTTGGGTTACCCACGTCCGTATTGATGAGAATCCCGGAATAAGGGGAACACGATCTCTGCTTCGACAAGACGTGCCAAGGAAACCGCCTCGCTAAACGTGCTGAGGTGGTATGACAAAAAACGATTCAAATAAAGGCTTGGAAGCGGTGTGATGTCATGCCGCATAATACGTCAGCAGATTGGATTGGTGTACATTTTATTCTCTCTACGGTGGAATGTGGAATTTATTTTGCAGAGTCGGACACTATCCTGGTGTTCATGATCTTCTCTGGATTATTCAAGGGAGGAACCCGCCTTGCAATGCCGAACATTATGCGTGCCGGACTTATCGTCATTGAAGCCTGGTTCAGGGGCTACTGAGGGAGTCCTGGACTAGGGGGTGTCCGGACAGCCGGACTATCATCGTCTGCCGGACTCCAAGACTACGAAGATACAAGATTGAAGACTCCGTCCCGTGTCCGGATGGGACTTTCCTTGGCGTGGAAGGCAAGCTTGGCGATACGGATATGTAGATCTCCTACCATTGTAACCGACTCTGTGTAACCCTAGCCTCCTCTGGTGTCTATATAAACCGGAGGGCTGTAGTCCGTAGGACACAACATACATTACAACAATCATACCATAGGCTAGCTTTAGGGTTTAGCCTCCTTGATCTCGTGGTAGATCCACTCTTGTACTACCCATATCATCAATATTAATCAAGTAGGACATAGGGTTTTACCTCCATCGAGAGGGCCCGAACCTGGGTAAAACATCGTGTCCCTTGTCTCCTGTTACCATCTGCCTAGACGCACAGTTCGGGACCCCCTACCCGAGATCCGCCGGTTTTGACACCGACAGCGGACATAAAGGAAGACAACACTTTCTCAGATTTCACCTTAGCGGGGCCAAGGAAACGAAATCTGGATGATCGACCTAGAGACATTTAGCACTCCGCTTCTAATGTTCTCCTTGATGTTCTAGCTACCACGATCTTCTTAAAAGCATCGGAATGGCCATCAAGTAAAGGTCGGACTTCGGGAGCACAAAATTCATAAGGAACAACTTCTAGAATAAGTCATGCGAAATCCTCATGGGTAGTGTCCAAACGACTTAATCAAGATACTATAATAATAGTGCTCCCAGCTAGGTGCGTCCACTTCACTAGAACCTATATCATAGTTCTTGGAAGAAGTTCCAACCATCATATCTGCCTGAGATTCAGATCTGGTTGGTGTTAGGGTATTCCAGACTCATCAAGTCTAGAAAGAGAAATGAAAGTTTGCAACACAAACCAACGAGATGACGTTGCGAGATTCTCGGGAAATGAACTACGATAGCAAGCTCCAAAACATGAGCTGTTTCTGCTACATCATGTGAACACGTTGTCCGAGACAAGCATGACCACATAGTAGTCTTATAATGAAACACTACCGAGTTCTGGTAGGGAACCATCATCGAGGATATCAGAGTCCTTGCATAAGTCATATGATTAGCTCTTATGAAGGAACTTCTTCTCCTTGAACAAATCAGTTAGTGGCTTGGTGTGTTAGGGATACATATGGAATGAAGGTTGCAAGTCTCCAAACCACAGAATACTTCGCATGTATGCATGACTGATTTGGGATGATTCCAAAGGAAGCAACATTGACTTTCTCGAATCCACGACGGCAACTTGCATCAAATGCACATGAACTGGAGGAAGTCACTTCTTACATCCGAACATATGCTTCATGAGCTAGCATGAAGAAATGCTTTCAAAAGTTTCCAACACTAGCTTAATGTTCAACAAAATTTTGGAGAAGACGAGGATGTTGTCGATGGCTCAACAACAATTCATCCAGGTTTCCATATGAATGGAATTCCACAATTATGTGAACAAGGTGATAGCATTGGTCAGACCCGAAAGATATAATGGTGTATGCTCGAGGAAACAACCACGAGTAAGACAGCATTACGAATATTGTTGGTTCTGATTTGATTTGACGATAGCCCATACTCAAATCAAAGGTTGACATGACAATAGACACAACAACTGATCACGAGGATCAACCAATGAATATCATCTTTCTTCAACACACACACACACACACAAAGACATCCCTTTGGAATGAACTGAGTCGGACAAGCTTTCATCTTCCAACTCTCCAAGTTGTTGTTTAGCTTAACCAACTAGCTCAGGGTATCCAACACGGATTCTTGGAGAAACTGTGGTTTCAAAAACCAGCTTGATCCCGAGCTCAACATAGCGGTCAGGTGACGACCTGGTGATACTTCCGAGAAGATATTCAGAAGATCACGAACCACCGATATGTTAGTAAGCTCGAGAACAATCTTGCTTTCGAGGCAAGACGATGTGATCAACTGAGCAAGGGTTTGACACAATCCTAACTCGTTGGTCGAATAGTGCACCAGGAAAATAGACTAGGTAGCATAGTCGGTCTTAGAATGAGGATTTAATAACCATCACGCTAAGAACGAAATTATTGTCCTTTAACTACCAGGCAACAAGGTTGCTAGGAGTATTGATTTCACACATCATAGTTCACCTGTCGGCGTTCCGGTTGCAACAACATGGGGACCGAGAAATGAGTAATGATGGAGAGAGTATCACTGTATCAAGAGTTCATAGGATGGTGTGCAATTCCCATGGCATTCTCAATATAAAGATGGTAATACTACAAGGTAGAACAGAACAAAAGCTGGGTTGCATTTGATCTGCGGAATACAACTGCTTTGACCCAATCCTAGAAATGGATGAGGTACTGGAGTTTGTTTCTCCTAGTCATTCCGGAATAGAATGGCTTGATGGACCACAGAGTAATAGGCATCGATGAACACGACTGCACAACTACTCCTTACTATCAATTGATAGACGAAGGTCAAAATACAACTAAAGAGGGACAACTCAAAAGAACATATGATTTTCTGAGTTGTGGAGGCATAGGTTAGCATGTCAAACCAAGTTCAACAGGTTTCTTCTGGATAACCCATGCAGAGAAGGTAGAACTGGCAGAATATCAACATAGAATCGAGTACTCATCAAGAGCACTGTGGTTGTGATCTATCAGTTCAAAGAACTTCTGCCAAGAATGGTTCATGGTATTTGGAAGAACGATATACCACGGACCTCGAGGACTATCGCAAAGGTTACTAATATCCTAAAGGGACTAGCAAACACTATCAACACGAGGTAAGTAGGGTGAATCTTGGGTTCAAAACCCAAGGAGTAGAATACCTACTACTAAGTGGCATCACGGGATGCTTTCGAGAATAAAGGCCAGAATCATCACACTGGGAACACAAATCATGGCTAGCTTACTAGGTGGTACTCTAAGACACCTAGGGTCATAGTAGTAGCTCCAACATATATGTCGAGGCAATAGAGTACCTCAACTCAACAATTAGTGTGATTAACCTGGCCTAAAAGAACATCGAAACCAGAGGGAAAGGATTTTGCAAATGCATCAAACTATTTAGAAACCTGGGATGACTCGGACAGCATAATGGCTGTAAATGCTCAAAAGATTAGAGGAATCCTGCAAAATGGTGGCATAACCACTCGATCATCACAAAATCAAGAATCCGAGGCCAGCTAAGAATACACGGAAGTAGTAGGAATTGAACCGAGGTTTAAGTCCAACAATTCTATAAGTCTATGGATTATAAACACGTGATCCTAATAGATAGAAGAGATAGCCTAGTTCCTTAACCCCGCAGGAAAGATAGGATGACTCAGATCAGAAGGCCATAAGGTATAGGGAGTAAAAAGAGCCTTACGTTCCATCCCACAATCAATTCCCTTATATAACTAAAGAATTTCTAGACTCAAATTTGACCAGTTTGGCTTGGTAATCCTACAGGCAGTCAAGCTCTAATACCAAAGCTGTCAGGACCCCGACTCAATGCCACATCGATCTAGCATGTAACACCTCATATCACTTTGCGGCCTCACGCACGGTATTCCCACGGGTGTCGCCTTACCTTTGCCCGGGACCGTTTGCGCCTTTTGGCACACGTATATGATAGTGTCGCTAGCATCCATATGGTAAGGAGCCCGGGCTGACATGGCTAGTCGTAAACCCAAAGTGGCACAAACTTACAGGGACAAGCATCCATGACCCATCATCAAACGTGTCGGTCATCAGCGAGTGAATCCAGGCTGTAGCACTGGGCTAGCAGGACTCCGGTGAACCGGGCTGTAGTGGGCTAACAGGACTCTGGTATTCATCGCGTGACATTTCCCCATAGGGACAGACACAGGAACGAAGAAGGACACATGCCGGCCAGCCTAGGTGTTTCAGAGCAGTAGCAAGCTACCATGGCTCAGTGGAAACACCAGGAGACATTTCTCGGTAAGAGAGGCTACTAAGGATAAACAACTAGATAGTCAGATCCCCCACATACCAAGCATTTCAGTAACATACACACAATATGCTCGATATGTGCAAATACAACATGGTATCACAACATGACTCTACAACTCAAGTATTTTATTCAACAGGCTCCGAGGAGCGAGATATTACAAACATGGGTCTCACGACCCAACATTCAGAGCATACAAGTCAAAGCACATGCGGAAGCTTAACATGTCTGAGTGCAGACAACTACAAATGAAAAAGGCTGAGAAGCCTGACTAACTACCAGATCCTGCCGAGGGCACAAGATCATAGCTGAGGTAACAAGCTAAATGTCGAAGTCCACACGGAACTACCAGTGAGACCGAAGTCTCTCTGCAAAAACATAAAATAGGCAAACGTGAGTACAAATGTACCCAGCAAGACTTACATCAGAACTAACTACATATGCATCATTATCAACAAAGGGGATGGTGGGGTTTAACTGCAGCAAGCCAGCTTTGACTCGGTGGCTATCCTGAACTACGACTGCAAGTAACTCTTTGAGGTGGCACACACGAGTCCACATATTCACCATATCAATACACCACTATGGATCCGCTCCCATCTCCCTACGAGAATGCCATCCATAGCACTCACGCTTATCTTGCGTATTTTAGAGTATCCACTTTCACTTGTCTATGAACTGTACAGGCAACCCAGAAGTCCTTTACTGCGGACACGACTATTCGAATAGATCATATTACCCTGCAGGGGTGTACTTCTTCACACACGCTCTCGCCACTTACCGCCATGTACACGTCATGTATCTCGGCAACCTTCAAGCGGAAGCCTGGCGAGGGAGTCGGCCACGACCTGACTAACCACACAAGTCTCTAGTCCAGATTTATCGCCTATTCGGGGTTCCATCCGCAAGGAGATCCAGCCGGGGTGTCGCTCACGGCCCCAAACGATGTGTGCAGGGTTCCCAAGTCCATCATCCGGGTGCCACTTGGTACACCGGGCCACTGTGCCTAGTCTGTCCCAAGCCCACCTGTACCAGGTGCCACTTGGTAGACTACTAACACTACCTACAAACACCAGAAACTACTTGCAACTCCTGGACAGAGATCATGTTGGTTAATAAGTCGAGAGGGGTCGAGTTACCGGAACCCAGTGTGTGGTAGTAACTGTTCATGGATCACAAACACAGAACTCAGTTCCTGAGGACGGTTTCAATGAGACAACCCACCATGTACTCCTACATGGCCTCTCACCGCTACCTCTACCAAATCGTGTTCACACACTTAGCTCACACATAGTAGGACATGTTTACACACCTCCGATTCATCCCCGATGAATCAGACCTGACTCAACTCTAAGCAATAGCAGGCATGACAAAGAAGCATGAATGAGTAGGCACATCAGGGCTCAAACAACTCCTACTCATGCTAGTGGGTTTCATCTATTTACTGTGGCAATGACAGGTCATGCAGAGGATAAAGGGGTTCAACTACCGCAGCAAGTAACAGTTGTATTGTTGTTGTCCTAATGTAGTAAAATAGAGCAGGAGCGAGAAAGTGGGATTGTATCGAAATGAACAAGGGAGTTTTGCTTGCCTGGCACTTCTGAAGATAATATAGTTCTTCATCGGTGTCATCGAACTCATCGTCGAACGTCGTCTACTGAGAGGGGACAATCACCGGCAAACGAGAGGGAACACAATCAATGCAATGCATAATATGATGCATGATCATGACATGGCAAAATGTGTGTATTGGGCTAATGCAACTAAAACCAGATGGGTTTGAGTCATTTTGAACCAATGGTTCAACCCCAAACTCATCTTATGAATTTAAATAGTGCTTATCATGTTTTGCACTAAACAGCAAGGTTAAGTTGTTTAAACATGCATGAAACCAGTACAGATGGATAGATTGGATTTTTCTGATCATTTTTCATATATAAATTATTTCATTCTGAGTTATGGTTGAATTTATATGAATTTTTGAAGTTTTGGATATTTTCTGGAATTTTCAGAATAAGAATAAATCCAGAAAAGGTTAATTGTGTCAGCATGACGTCGTTGTGACGTCAGCAGGTCAATAGACCGGGTCCAGGTCAAACCTGACGTGTGGGGTCCACACGTCAGTGACTAACTATCTAACCTAAATTAATTAATGTTAAATTACTACTAACTAAAATGTCAGTTGGGTTAATTAGACTTAATTAAAAAAACTAATCTAGGATTAGCTGGGCCAGCGCCCACTTGTCAGCAACCTAGGGGAGGTCAAACCCCTGGTCAACAGGGCCTAACCAGCCGGCGGCTCGTCGCCGGTGGCAACAGGCGTGACGGAGGGCTCGGGTTCGCTCTCCCGGCGCCCAAACGAGCGGCGGAGGGCACCCTCGGGGAGCTGGAGCTCGCCCGCATCCAGCGCAGCAAGCAGCAGCGGCTAGGGAGGCCGGAGCTCGTCGGAAACGAGCTCGGGGCAGCGGCCGACGTTCGGGCGCGAGTGGCGCGGCGGCTACGGGGTGCGAGAGGAAAAACGGATGGAGGGAGAAGAGTCAGTGGCTCACGGCGGTTGAGACGACCGTCGAAGTGGGCTCGGGGAGGCGTCGGAGGCGACGTACAGGCGGCGGCGACCTCCGGTGGCCGACGAGGGAAACGGCGATGTTGGCGGCGTCCAGGGGCTTTCGGCGTCTTGAGGATCGGTGAGGAGGAAGAGGGCATCGGGGCGGAGCTCGTGGACTGCTCGGGGTGTCGTCGGGACGGCGGTGGTCGCGACAACGGCAAACGGCGGTGATGGGCGGGTTCGGTGGCATTGTAGGGAGAGAGCAGAGGAGGGAGAGAGGTCCAGGAAGAGAGGAGAGGGGCCAGGGGGTTCTGCGGGGTGGCGTGGCGTCGTCCAGGGCGAGGGGGAGCAACTGCGTGGCTAGCAGGAGGTGGCCGCGGCTCGGCTGTGCGCGCGCCACGCACAACGCCAGTAGGCGCGAGGAAGACGACAGGGCAGGTGGAGGTGGGCTGGGCTGGCACAGCGCCAGGCCAGATGGGCTGCACAGTAGGTAGGTCCAGGTAACTTCTCTCTCTCTCTAATTTAGTTTCTGTTTTCTATTTTTCTGCAATTGTTTTGACTTAATTAAAATGCTAAGGCATTTTCAAAAACCCTGAAAATAATTGTGGGCTCTGTTTGGAACATTTCCAATAGCCCCCACTTAAGTTCTGAATTATTTGGACAATTAAAATATTATATAGCATTTAATTGTCCAAATTCAAATACGTATGAATTAACTCCAAAGTCCTGAAATGTCCCAGAAATCTGTGCATCATTTTTGGAAGAAGTTCTCACCCATTCCAAAATTGATGAACTTTTCTAAAGACCATTTTGGGTAGATGGAAAAGATTTAATTTGACCCTAGTTGTATTTCATTTGCTGCTAGGGTTTATCAGTCCCCATTTCAAGTTTAATTAAAACTTAGACATGATGCAACACAAGATGCTAGCACTAAGCATTGCCAAAACTAGGGATGTGACATTATCCCTACTCATTTAATCATGTAAGCATGACATAACTTTGTATTCATAGCATAAAGTATAAATCATGAGCACCTCGGTGCCAAACCACTAAAAAAACTTTCATGATGATACATGTTCGTCACAGTAGGTCATGTTTTCTGTCACGCATGTACATTCATGATGATTTTATGACAGAATCAAGATAGTCATACCTATGTTGTCGTACAAGTGTTCCATGAATACTCAAATTATCATCACCGAAGTGTCCACTTCCATGACAATAAATGACGCGTCATGGAAGTGTTTTCTTCAAGGGTAATCGACACATGGCATCCACCGTAACGGGTCACCGCTAAGCTATCGGGTGTCGACTTTGGATCTGATAACCCGTTAACATCCCAGACCAATGCGGCTTTCCACGTGTAAAATTCTCATTTGCCAAAGGACCACGTGCCAGCTCGGCATTGTGACAGATGTCATCCATTCAATGGATGTGGCGGGCCAATGAAACATCGACACGTGGTACGATCCAACAGTGGCCCATTTAGGTTAAAAAGGCCGACCCAGTCAAAATAAGCGGGCTGGCCCATTTATGATCTACTTTTGTTTGGCCCATTTACAAACACGGCCCATACGAGTTCTGCCAATTCGACCTGTCAAAGGCCCGTTAACGATTTGACACCATTGCGGCCCATCGTCAGTTCTAACCCATTAACAGCCCGCTATGTCTTTGGGCTCATTTGTGGCTTGAGGTTCTTTCGGCCTATTAGCGGCCCATTCTAGAGATCGGCCAACTTCCATGCGGTATGTCTTTCGGCCTTTTAGCGGCCATTTGGGAGTTGGCCCAATATCCAACCCGGTGTGTCTTTCGGCCTATTAACGGCCCACAGCACAATTGGGCCATTTATAGTCCAACCTAACTTTTGGGCTATTAGCAGCCCATGTTCTCTATGGCACAATTCCATCCCGACATGACTTTTGGCCTGTTAAAGGCCCATGTTGCACATGGGCCAACTTATGGCTTGATTTGCTTTTGGCTTGTTAACGGCCCGACATGGAAATGGGCCAAGCATTAAATATGGTTTATTTCGGACTACTAATGGCCCGTTGGCTCGTTTCATTATTGTGGCCCAGTCGAGCTTTCGGCCTGTTAACGGCCCGTCAACTAATTGGGCATACTGATGAGGAACAATAGATGAGGAACATGAAAATATAATCATATGTGAAATCTGTTTGGCTACTTCTAGATACTTCTGTTGTGGTCTAGTATTTTTTTCTTTTCTTTATCCTACCTACTGTTTTCTAGAGTCTTCTAGTTGTGAGTAGCTATGAGTAGAATGGTGAACCTTAAATAATGTTTCTAGAGTATTCCAGATATAAGTAGAAGTATGTGAAGGCTTCCCAAAGCCCTATAAATAGAGGTCCTCGCCTCTACTTTGTAACCAGACTATGTACCCCTACCTATAATAGAACATGTTGTTCTTATCTAAGATCTTGGAGTAGATCTTGTGCCCTAGGAGTTCTGGAGTGAACTCTTGCTGCCCTATCAGCCTACATTCGCCTCTAGACTGATATCTAGCGCAGCACGTTGAAGCTGTTCCTTCAACGCTTGTGTTGTACACATTGTAGTAGCAAGGTGGAGTTGCTCCTCCATAACCTTTGTGCTGCTTTAGGTGGTATCAGAGCCTCATTGACCCATACTAGTTCTTGCTGTCCTCTTCGAGAGCAAGCTACAACAAACAATGGAGCAATTGGAGAAGAGGATGGATGCTGCAGAACAACAAATCAAAGAGTTGCGTGAAGATCTTAATCGGAGATTTGATCAGCTGGTTGAGATGATAAGAAAGGGTGTTCCCCCTGATACCAATGAAGGAGATTCAACTAAAGAAGAAGATGTTCATCAAAGAAGGAGAGGTAATCTTGGAGCAAGACCGCCACAACAACGTGTTGTTCAACATGCTTCAAGAAGGCCAATTTATGTTGAAACTTCTGAAGGTGAAGAATATAATGAAGCCCTTGAATTAGCTGATCTCTATGCATATCGGAGAGTACCCAACCCTACATATGCAAGGGATACATACAAGGTGAAAGCCGAGATCCCAACTTTTAATGGAAATGTTGATATTGAAGGGCGCCTAGATTGGTTATATGAAGTGGAGACTTTATTTGAGGTCATGGAGGTTCCGGAAGATTGTAGAGTTCCTTTGGTCGCATACAAGCTGAAAGGAGGAGCTGGTGCATGGTGGCATCACGTTCAAGAAGAGCGCAGGCTGAGAGGAGAACCTCGTGTGAGAACTTGGCGGCAAATGAAAAGTCTCTTGAAAGGGAGATTTTTGCTCGCTGATTATGACCAGATCCTATTTATCCAATTTCAAAATTGTGCTCAAGGAAATAGGACTGTTTCAGATTACACAGAGGAGTTTCTAAGGCTACAAGTGAGGTGCAACCTTGCTGAAACTGAAGATCAACAAGTTGCAAGGTACATCAATGGTCTCAATGATGCTATTCAAGATCGATTGATGATGCAACAAATCTAGTCCGTTGATCAAGCACAAGCTCTAGCCTTAAAGGCCGAGAGGTTTGTGAGGACAAGAAAGGCAACTAAGGCTCCATATCCTCCATATCCTCATATTGAAGGCTCGTCTAGGAGTCAGCCTAATAGAGTGGAAGAAAAGACCACTCCACCTAAGGCAAAACGACCCATCCAGAAGCAAACTAGAGGCAAGGGTAAGTCCAATGAAGGCCCAAAATGCTATAAATGTGGTGAAGAGGGACACATATCCAGCGGCTGCCCACTAAGCAAATTTGTTAACACAACTATCCTTGATGGTGAAGACGATGAGGAAGAATACGAATCTGAAGATGTAGAGGGGCAAGAGGCTTGTCAATAAGAAGGTGAAGAGGTGGTATGTGTGATCCAGCGTCTCCTATGTTCCACACCACAACCCGACAACACACAACGAAAGAAATTTTTTGAGAGCAAATGCACGATGAATGGCAAGGTATGCAAATTAGTGATTGATAGTTGCAATTGCGAGAATCTTATCTCCCAGAAGTTGGTGAACCATTTAAAGCTTGATATTCATGATCACCCAAACCCCTACACTATTGGGTTGATCAAGAAAGGAGTGAATATGAGGATCACCAAACAATGCATCCTGCCACTTTCTTTGGGCAAGCATTATCGCTCAAATGTGTTGTGTGATGTGGTTGACATGGATGCCAGCCATGTTCTTCTTGGGAGACCTTGGCAATTTGATGTGGATACTACACACAAGGGCAAGGAAAATTCTTACTCTTTCATTTCGAACAAGAGAAAGATCATTATCTTACCAAACAAAACCGAAGGTAATACCTCTGAGGAGGGGAAAACTATGTTAACTATCTCCCATACCTCTCATGAGTTTATGGAAGACTTGAAGGAGGCAGATTTGTGTGCTGCACTTGTTGTAAAGGAGAAGAGCACCTAACTGTTGAAATTCCAGCAGAGGTACATGGTTTATTGAAGGAGAAAGTGGAGGAATTGTTGCAAAAGGGGCACATTCGAGAAAGTATTAGCCCATGTGCCATACCAGCCCTGCTCGCGCCTAAGAATGATCGATCTTGGCGCATGTGTACGGACAGTAGAGCCATTAACAAGATCACTGTAAGGTATAGATTCCCTATTCCCCGCCTGGATGATATGTTGGATCAGCTTAGTGGAGCAAGAGTGTTCACAAAGCTAGATTTAAGAAGTGGATATCATCAAATCCGTATCAGACCCGGGGATGAATGGGAAACAACCTTCAAGACAAAAGAAGGGTTGTTTGAATGGCTAGTCATGCCATTTGGACTCTCAAATGCACCAGGTACCTTTATGTGCTTAATAAATCAAGTCCTTCGACCCTTCTTGTCCCACTTTGTTGTGGTATATTTCGATGACATGTTGATCTATAGCAAGGATGAGGATGAACACTTTGATCACATTCGGAAGGTGCTAGAAGTACTAAGGGAAAATGAGCTCTACGTCAACTTGAAGAAGTGTGTTTTCCTGCAAACACAACTTCTTTTCCTAGGATTCGTCATAACATGTGATGGTATTCGTGTTGATGATTCTAAGGTTGAAGCAATCCGAGAATGGCCAACTTCGAAGACCATTTCTGAGGTAAGAAGTTTTCATGGCCTTGCAACTTTCTATAGGCGATTTTTGAAGAATTTCAGCACTATCATGGCACCTATTACCGAGTGTTTGAAAAAAGGTAAGTTCCAATGGACAGAAGCAGCTGAAGCTAGTTTCAATGAGATTAAACAAAAACTATCAAGCTCCTGTCTTGGTGCTACCTGATTTCAACAAGACTTTTGAGTTGGAGTGTGATGCAAGTGGAGTAGGCATTGGAGCTGTCCTATCTCAAGAAAGGAAGCACATTGCTTTCTTTAGTGAGAAGTTAAGTGAAGCTAGACAGAAGTGGAGTACCTATCAGCAAGAATTATATGTCGTTTTTAGAGCGTTGAAAACTTGGGAAGTCTATTTGCTGCCTAAAGAGTTCATTGTTTATAGCGACCATCAATCCTTGAAGCATTTTAGAAATCAAAAGCATGTTGACCGCATGCTAGCAAGATGGGCAACATATCTGGAGAGGTTTAACTATCTCATCGTGCATAAATCTGGAATAACTAACAAAATGGCCGATGCTTTGAGTCGTCATGCATGCCTCTTGACTTCTTTTGAAGCTGAACTTCCAGGCATGGATCAAATAAAGTAGTTGTATGAGGGTGACGAAGACTTTGACCATGTTTGGGTAAAGCATGCAAGGGGCCAACCATTAGGTGATGACTATTTGATGCAAGATGGATATCTCTTCCAAAATGATCGTTTGTGCATTCCAAGAAGTTCTCTACATGACAAACTAGTTAGAGAGCTCCATTTAAGTGATCTTAGTGGCCATGTTGGACGGGACAAGACTATCGCTAGCCTGGAAGCTCGCTACTTTTGGCCACAACTAAAAAGAGATGTTGGAAAGTTTGTTCAGTGATGCCCAATATGTCAAACCTGCAAAGGCCAAGTCCAGAACACGGGGTTATACATTCCTTTGCCTGTTCTTGTCGCTCCATGGGAGGACATCTCTATGGACTTTGTCTTGGGCTTGCCAAGAACAAGACAAGGAAGTGATGCTGTATTTGTGGTCGTGGATAGATTCTCTAAGATGGCTCATTTTATCCAATGCCGCAAAACAACGGATGCTCATCATGTGGCAAACCTATTCTTTCGAGAAGTGGTCAGACTTCATGGAGTACCAAGGTCCATCGTCTCAGACCGTGATAGCAAGTTTCTTGCTGCATTTTGGCTCACTTTGTGGAAGCAATTCAACACTGAATTGAAATTTTCTAGCACTACTCATCCACAAACAGATGGACAAATGGAAGTGGTGAACAAGGCTTTGGGTAATCTGATCCGTTGCATTTGTGGAGAAAGAAAGGGACAATGGGATTTGGCTTTATCTCTTGTAGAATTCTCCTACAATAACTCCACGCATAGATCCACAGGAAGGAGCCCTTTTTCCATTGTATACACTAAAGCGCCATCACATGTGGTGGACCTGGTGAAGCTACCATCAAGGGGAAACTCAAAATCAGCATTGTCCTTTGCTGATAATTACACCAAGTTATTTGAAGAGATTCGCGGTGCTTTTGAAGCACAAAATCAGAAATATAAACAACTTGCTGGTTGCAAAAGGAGGCCAAAATCATTCCAAGCCAGTGATAAGGTGATGGTCTACCTTCGAAAAGAGAGGTTGCCTTTAGGTGTTAAAGGGAAACTTAGGTAGCGAAGGTATGGGCCCTTCTCTATCGTGAGGAAGATAAATGATAATGCTTATGTGATAGATCTTCCAAGTGATATGGGTATCTCCAACACTTTCAATGTTGAGGACTTGACTCTCTACCATCCAAAAGAAGTGCTCTATGAAGATAACTCGAGGGCGAGTTCCAAACAACCAGGGGAAAATAATGAGAACAGTAGATGAGGAACATGAAAATATAATCATATGTCAAATCTGTTTGGCTACTTCTAGATACTTCTGTTGTGGTATAGTATTTATTTTCTTTTCTTTATCCTACCTACTGTTTTCTAGAGTCTTCTAGTTGCGAGTAGCTATGAGTAGAATGGTGAACCTTAAATAATGTTTCTAGAGTATTCCAGCTATAAGTAGAAGTATGTGAAGGCTTCCCAAAGCCCTATAATAAAAGGTTCTCACCTCTACTTTGTACCCAGACTATGTACCCCTACCTATAATAGAACATGTTGTTATTATCTAAGATCTTGGAGTAGATCTTGTGCCCTAGGAGTTCTGGATTGAACTCTTGATGCCCTATCAGCCTACATTCGCCTCTAGAGCGATATCTAGTGCAGCACGTTGAAGTTGTTCCTTCAACACTTGTGCTGTACATTGTAGCAGCAAGGTGGAGTTGCTCCTCCATAACCTTTGTGCTGCTTCACCTACCTTACATTTGGGCTTGCTAAACTTCCCGCATGGATGTAGGCCAATTTATGGACAGGGCTAAATACGGTACATCGAGGGCTCACGTCGATTTTGGCCCAGCTATTACTTTGAGCCCATTACAAGAACAATTATGGACAGTGGAAAATCCGGCCCATTAAAGGCCCAAGCCAATTTTGGCCTAGCTAGTAACTGTGGGACCAATACGGGGCCCATTATAGGCACTGGCCCGTTCCCCTAGATGAAGGTCCCATGTCGCTTTGTTCCAGTTATTCATTTCACTGCATATTTTGGCTTGCTTGCTGCCAGTTGAGCTTTCGACCCAGAAAGCTGGGGTGTGACCCACGCTATACAAATATACGGCATACAAGAAAAAATGTAGCACATCGAAGCATATATTACAGGAAATTATATCCACTGGGCAATCAAAGATTGATAAATGAACAAAACTTTACGATCTACAACCTCACAATCTGCAACCTCAGCACGGATAACACCCATAAGCATGTGCACAAGTTCTTTCTTCTTTGTTATATTGTCACTGAAATCATCGATCAGTTGTTGTTGCACAAGAATGTGCACCTCTCATTCCTCCATGATTTCCATCATTGCTTCAGCCACTAATTGGTATACAAACATACATCTTTTCCATTGGATTCAAGACAAAGGAAACTGAACAGAATCAAATGGAAATTTTGGCAAGCTTGTATCATGATAGTGGAGAATGTCTTGACCACTGCATCATAACTTAAATTAGAGAGGAAGTTGAACAGATTAATCAAGAGTTATTGTCTTATTACCTTCACTAGATTTATTGGAGAGAAACAATGGGGTTGCCATGTTGTCTTGAGACTTTGTCTTCTTATCTTCAGCAGCCTGCACCAAATCATCGACCAAGTCAGTTAATAGAAAAGCAACATTGACACAATGAACATTTGGGCAATCAGACCACACCGGCCTAAACCAAATTAACACAATATGGCACCGTTACCTGATACGTCTCCAACGTATCTATAATTTTTGATTGTTCCATGCTATTATATTACCCGTTTTGGATATTTATGGGCTTTACTATACACTTTTATATCATTTTTGGGACTAACCTACTAATCGGAGGCCCAATCCGAATTGCTGTATTTTTGCCTATTCCAGTGTTTCGAAGAAAAGGAATATCAAACGGAGTCCAAACGGAATGAAACCTTCGGGAGCGATCTTTTTGGAACAAACGCAATCTAGGAGACTTGGAGCGGACGTCAAGAAGCAACCGAGGCGGCCACGAGGGTGCAAGGCGCGCCCTGGGGGGGTGGGTGCGCCCCCACCATCGTGGGCCACTTGTGGCTCCCCTGACCGACTTCATTCGCCTATATATATCTACGTACCCCAAAAACATCCAGGAGCAACACGAAACCCTATTTCCAACGTCGCAACCTTCTGCATCCGCGAGATCCCATCTTGGGGCCTTTTCCGGTGCTCCGCCGGAGGGGGGATCAATCACGGAGGGCTTCTACATCAACACCATAGCCTCTCCGATGAGTTGTGAGTAGTTTACCACAGACCTTCGGGTCCATAGTTATTAGCTAGATGGCTTCTTCTCTCGCTTTGAATCTCAATACAAAGTTCTCCTCGATCTTCTTCGAGATCTATTCGATGTAACTCTTTTTGCGGTGTGTTTGTCGAGATCCGATAAATTGTGGGTTTATGATCAAGTTTATCTATGAGAAATATTTGAATCTCCTCTGAATTCTTTTATGTATGATTGGTTATCTTTGCAAGTCTCTTCGAACTATCAGTTTGGTTTGGCCTACTAGATTGATCTTTCTTGCAATGGGAGAAGTGCTTAGCTTTGGGTTCAATCTTGCGGTGTCCTTCCCAGTGACAGCAGGGGCAGCAAGGCACGTATTGTATTGTTGCCATCAAGGATAAAAAGATGGGGTTTATATCATATTGCTTGAGTTTATCCCTCTACATCATGTCATCTTGCCTAATGCGTTACTCTGTTCTTATGAACTTAATACTCTAGATGCATGCTGGATAGCGGTCGATGTGTGAGTAATAGTAGTAGATGCAGGCAGGAGTCGGTCTACTTGTCACGGACGTGATGCCTATATACATGATCATGCCTAGATATTCTCATAACTATGCACTTTTCTATCAATTGCTCGACAGTAATTTGTTCACCCACCGTAATACTTATGCTATCTTGAGAGAAGCCACTAGTAAAACCTATGGCCCCCGGGTCTATCTTTCATCATATAAGTTTACGATATATCTTATTTTGCAATCTTTACTTTTCAATCTATGTCATAAAAATACCAAAAATATTTATCTTATCTTATTATCTCTATCAGATGTCATTTCTGCAAGTGGCCGTGAAGGGATTGACAACCCCTTTATCGCGTTGGTTGCGAGGTTCTTGTTTGTTTATGTAGGTACGAGGGACTTGCGTGGAGCCTCCTACTGGATTGATACCTTGGTTCTCAAAAACTGAGGGAAATACTTACGCTACTTTGCTGCATCACCCTTTCCTTTTCAAGGGAAAACCAACACAGTGCTCAAGAGGTAGCAAGAAGGATTTCTGGCGCCGTTGCCGGGGAGGTCGTCGTACAATTCAAGACATACCAAGTACCCATCACAAACTCATCTCCCTCGCATTACATTATTTGCCATTTGCCTCTCATTTTCCTCTCCCCCACTTCACCCTTGCCGTTTTATTCGCCCTCTCTTTACCATTTGCCTTCCCTTTGCCATGACTGAATCGAAAAGAACTAAGGGTTCTTTCCAGGGTTTTAGTACTTTGGATAGTCCCTTTGTCCTCTCTAAGCTCATAAATAATGATGCTATGGAAAGACCTACCGGGGTTATCAATGAAAGTTTGAGTAATTTCGATGAAGATGACTCTGGAATTTTTCGTTATTTACTTGATGAGACTTTAAAAGATGCTTGGGATAGGCTATTAAGGATTCGAGCTAGCTGTGTGCGGCAATATCAAATTGAGATATACTTAAAAAGCTTTTATGTTGGCTTACCCGCTTCTTTCAAGCAAGTTCTAGATTCTATTTTTGAAGAATGTTTTCTTGAAGGGGATGCTATAGACACCTATGAAAAAAATGTAAACTATATTTGGGCACCCCATGAATGATAAGGTTTAATCCACCACTCTCTTATGCTTTTATCAAAACAAAATTATCAAAGAGATGAAGGCTAGCTTAGATGCAAATTTCCGTAACATGCTTAATCTTTTCTCCTCCATTAACGGCAATGTGCTTTCCCAAAATAGAAGGATGAATGCTATAGATAAGAATTTTTCTCTTTTCTTTCCCAATACCAAAGATGGCAATACCTAGATCTATTCTCGCTTTTATGCCTAGCTAGGGGCGTTAAACGATAGCGTTTGTTGGGAGGCAACCCACTTTTATTTTTGTTCCTTGCTTTTTGTTCCTGCTTAGTAATAAATAATTCATATAGCTTCTGTTCAGATGTGGCTTTATCTTTTAATTAGTGTTTGTGCCAAGTAGAACCTATAGGATCATCTTGGGTGAAAGTTAATTTGATCTTGGTGAAAAACAGAAACTTTTGCACGCACAAGAATAATTTTAATAAATCACAGAAACGTGATTTTGAGTTGATTCTTTTTGTAGTAGATCAATAGACAAATTTCCTAGGAATTACTATTTTGGTAGGATTTTTAGAGTTCCAGAAGTATTCGAAAGTTACAGATTACTATAGACTGTTCTGTTTTTGACAGATTCTGTTTTTCGAGTGTTGTTTGCTTATTTTGATGAATCTATGGCTAGTATCGGGGGTATGAACCATGGAGAAGCTGGAATACAGTAGGTTTAACACCAATATAAATAAATAATGAGTTAATTATAGTACCTTAAGTGGTGGTTTTTCTTTCTTGCACTAACGGGGCTTATGAGATTTTCTGTTGAGTTTTGTGTTGTGAAGTTTTCAAGTTTGGGTAAAGATTTGATGGACTATGGAATAAGGAGTGGCAAGAGCCTAAGATTGGGGATGCCCATGGCACCCCAAGATAATTCAAGGACAACCAAAAGCCTAAGCTTGGGGATGCCCTGGAAGGCATCCCCTCTTTCGTCTTCGTCTATCGGTAACTTTACTTGGAGCTATATTTTTATTCACCACATGATATGTGTTTTGCTTGGAGCGTCTTGTATGATATGAGTCTTTGATTTTTTATTTTACCACAATCATCCTTGCTGTACACACCTTTTGTAAGAGACACACATGATTTGAAATTTATTAGAATACTCTATGTGCTTCACTTATATCTTTTGAGCTAGACAATTTTGCTCTAGTGCTTCACTTATATCTTTTTAGAGCACGGCGGTGGTTTTATTTTGTAGAAACTATTGATCTCTCATGCTTCATTTATATTATTTTGAGAGTCTTTTAGAACATCATGGTATTTGCTATGGTTATAAAATTGGTCCTAGAATGATGGGCATCCAAGGTGGGTATAATAAAAACTATGATAGAAAGTGCATTGAATACTATGATAAATTCGATGCTTGATGATTGTTTTGAGATATGAGGATGGTAATATTAGAGTCATGCTAGTTCGGTAGTTGTGAATTTTAGGAATACTTGTTTTAAAGTTTGTGATTACCATTGCATGCATGTATGGTGAACCGTTATGTGATGAAGTTGGAGCATGATTTATTTATTGATTGTCTTCCTTATGTGTGGAGGTCGGGATCACGTGATGGTTAACTCCTACCACCGTTCCCCTAGGAGCATGTTTGTAGTACTTTGTTTTGATTACTTGTAGATTTTTGCAATAAGTATATGAGTTCTTCATGACTAATGTTGAGTCCATGGATTATACACACTCTCACCCTTCCACCATTGCTAGCCTCTCTTGTGCCGCGCAACTTTCATGGGTACCTGATACGTCTCCAATGTATCTATAATTTTTGATTGTTCCATGCTATTATATTACCCGTTTTGGATGTTTATGGGCTTTACTTTACACATTTATATCATTTTTGGGACTAACCTACTAACCGGAGGCCCAGCCAGAATTGCTGTTTTTTTTGCCTATTTCAGTGTTTCGAAGAAAAGGAATATCAAACGGAGTCCAAACGGAATGAAACCTTCGGGAGCATGATTTTTGGAACAAACGTGATCCAGAGGACTTGGAGTGGAAGTCAAGAAACAAGGGAGGCAGCCACGAGGGTGCCCGACGCGCCCCTAGGGCTGGGCGTGCCCCCACCCTTGTGGGCCCCTCGGGAGTCCACCGACCTACTTCTTCCTCCTATATATTCCCATGTACCCCGAAAACATCAGAAGCGACCACGAAAAACTCTTTCCATCGCCGTAACCTTCTGTATCCGCGAGATCCCATCTTGGAGCCTTCGCCGGCGCTCCACCGGAGGGGGTATCGATCACGGAGGGCCTCTACATCAACTCCAAGGCCTCTCCGATGAGTTGTGAGTAGTTTACCATAGACTTTCGGGTCCATAGTTATTAGCTAGATTTCTTCTTCTCTCTCTTTGAATCTCAATACCATGTTCTCCTCGATCTTCTTGGAGATCTATTCAATGTAACTCTTTTTGCAGTGTGTTTGTCGAGATCCGATGAATTGTGGGTTTATGATCAAGTTTATCTATGAGAAATATTTGAATCTCCTCTGAATTCTTTTATGTGTGATTAAGTTATCTTTGCAAGTCTCTTCGAATTATCAGTTTGGTTTGGCCTACTAGATTGATCTTTCTTGCAATGGGAGAAGTGCTTAGCTTTGGGTTCAATCTCGTTGGAGATATGCCCTAGAGGCAATCATGTATGATGATATTTCCTATGTGTTTATGAATAAAGATAGTCCTTGGCCATTATCAATGATGTGTATCAGCAAGTATATGACTTGTTTGTGGGACTATGCATTGTATGATGACTGTCCTAAAAGGTCCCTAGTCGAAAGGGCTGTGTGGACGCGCAGCCGACTAGACTAGCATATGACACGGTCGATGGCTTGGTCTCACTAGCCATGGAGCATTGGATGCTAACCGGATAATATGGACTTGGAAAGGTTTGGTCGGATTCGACGTAGTCGGATCCGAGTCGAGATAAGGTCCGAGTCGTACAGACCCAACTATGAGACGCAGCGATATGTCATCTGTGAGTCTCTAGTACAACATATGTTCTATGTCCTAAGACCTAAGCCGATGCATGTACACGGGATGGTGACAGACTTGCTTTGGGCCGACCAAACGCTACTCCGTAACAGGGTAGTTACAAAGGTAGGTTTCAGGCTTGTCCAGACCCATGCTGCGAGACATGGTCGAGCAAGATGGGATTTGCCCCTCCGATCAGGAGAGATATACTCTGGGCCCCTCGTGTGATCCAACAAGGATAAGCATGGCCATGTGACAAGGATTATGAGATAATCTGGTTTGTGGTCGGTATCACTAGAACGAGAAAGAGGTCGGGCTAGCACAAGGATGACAGTCTCGCCTTGAGCCCGACAACATATATCGTGAGGCAAAGGGGACAGAAGTGTGACACGTTGTACAGGTTCGCCTAACCAGCTTCATAGTCTACTTGGTGGTTGGCACGCCTTGCTAGAGGCCGCTACCAACCATGCAGGTCGAAGGTGATCCGAATTGCGACCAAGCTGGAACCTACGAGGTCGGATCCGAGGACACTGGTCGGATGTAATCCGAACTGTATTCGGATTGTGGCCGAGTAGACTTGTGGGCTTTAGGGTCCGTGCGAGGCCCAAGTGTTGAGCCCGCGACGGACGCCTATATAAAGTGGAGGTGCGGCACACTCATGCGGTTGATCGCTTCGGCGCTGCGACTAGGGTTTGCATGTGTTGCGAAAAGCCACCTCCACTCGCCGCCGACTGTGTGATCGGACCTAGCAGTTCGCCGCACGGTGTTCCTCCTGCACGTGCGGATACCGTTAGAGGCGGTGCACTTGCGCCGCTCCGGCGAACTTGTACGTGGGATCGGACGACCGGATGTTCGGGGGAGATCGGACGAGGAGGAGATGATCCACGCGGACGCGCTGCCCCAACTCTTCTTCCGCTGCACGGCTCTGCGCGTCTAGTGGTAACGAACTATGATCCATCTCCCGTAGCATGTTCTTGGTTGTTATGCGCGTAGGAAATTTAATTTGCAGTCGACACACCCTACCATAGATCCCAACAGTGGTATCAGAGCCTCTGCTATAGGATTTGGATTCAGATCGTATGCATATTAGATATGTGGAGGCGGCAGATGAGATCTGTTGTCGTTGATGAGATCGGCTGTGTGCATGGTTGATGAGATCAACTGCACATGGGGATTGAAGTGGCTATGTTTTCTGATGATTGGAGTCGATGAGGTCGTGACACGATCTACCCCTACCGGTCGGTCATCCGCCATCGGGGTTAACAGTGAAACGTAAAACCGAATCATACTCGCGACGATCGATAAGATCGGTCAGATTAGAAAATTCGGCGTGATCGGAGTTCAGATGTGATCTATGATTTCCGAAAACGTCGGGCGCTGCCCGCACCCGCGAGGGGCGCTGCCCTTTCGAACCCCGCCCGCTAACCGGCTAGAGGGACCGCCGTGTGCGTAGCGCCGTGTATTTCGTACCCGACACACAAACCAGTAGAATGCGATTCTCTGCATAACTTTGTTTTGCAGGTTTGATGTGAGTAGTATGGCTCATATGTATGTGATGCATGTGTCTAATTTATACGTGGCCTGCGTGTCATGTTTGTCAGCCGGCAGGAGCCAAAGTGTTGTCATTATATTGTATAACAACCTGCGTGTCGACTTGTGACTCTATGTAAAATTCATTACTAGCTGTAGTAGTTGGATAATAGAGATCAGGTTGGTGGCTTGGCGTCCCGGCGTGACAAACAAGATGGAGTTCGTGAATGGTCATCGGAGTCAGAGCTGACCTGGAAGAACATCCATAAAGGAGCCATACTATTTCACAATATATGTTTATATGTGATTGTTATGCTTCTTTGTTTCTATGCATGTTAGAATGATCCCTCATGAATATCAAGCGAATTGCCATCCCCGATGTTGCACCTTCGCACGTCAAGTACGTCAAGTGGTGGGCTCATAAAATTGGGGTGCTGCTAGGTGTCCTTGAACTGAAGGGTTCGTGTCGGACATGGACATGCACTACATCAGGTTAACTTGACAAGGCTATCAAAACGGTTTTGGGCCTTGTGGCAAAGAAGGTTGGGAGCCGGGGTATGAGATACCTTCGCGACCGATAGGAGTCGTATAGAGATACGATTAGCAAGGAGTTGCTTACCGGATAGGTATGTTGGCTAGCAGTGATGCTAAAGCTCACTAGTCGCATGCGCTAGTCGGATCCTGAATACTGAGAGTTTGCGGAGGGATGCTGACTTCAGTGGGAGTATTTCTGTTTAGGCTAGAATTACTCTACATAAACACATTGCTTAGTGATTCATATTTATGTTGTAGATCAATGGCACCACCTGCTCAACCCAACTTTGCATTGAAATCAATTCTGGAAAAGGATAAGCTGAATGGAACAAACTTTACCACCTGGTATAGAAATCTGAGAATTGTTCTCAAGCATGATAAAAAGGAACATGTTCTAGAGGATCCACTTCCAGAGGAACCTGCCGATAATGCTAATGCCACAACTAAGAATGCCTACCAGAAACTCGTTGATGAATCAATGGAGATCAGCTGTCTGATGCTGGCTTGTATGGAGCCCGATTTGCAGCAGCATTTCAAAAATGTTGAGGCTTACGATATGATCGAGAGTCTCAAGAGCATGTTTCAGACACAAGCTAGGACCGAAAGGTTCAACGTCTGGCGATCCTTGATGGATTGCAAGCCGAAGGAAGGTGATCCACTGAGCTCACATGTAATCAAGATGATCGGATATGTGCAAGCTTTGGATCGTTTGGGCTTCCCGCTCTTGGATGAGCTGGCTACTGATGCTGTTCTGGGTTCTCTTCCGCCCAGCTATGGAACATTCGTTTCGAACTATCATATGCATGGCATGGATAAGAAGCTCACTGAGTTGCATGGGATGCTTAAGGTGGCAGAGCAGGATATTAAGAAAGGCACGCATCAAGTGTTGATGGTGCAGAAATCGGCTAAGTTCAAGAAGAGTTGGTCCAAGAAAAAGGCTAAGGCAAAGGGCACAGAGACGGTAACCTCCGCCGCTGCGCCAAAATCTGGACCAGACTCGAAGACCGTTTGCTATCGCTGTAAGGAGACCGGTCACTGGAAGAGGAACTGTAGCAAGTGGCTTGCAGAGCATGGCAAGAAGGCCGGAAATGCTTCTTCAGGCAAAGGTACACTTGTTGCATATGTTATAGACATTTACCTTGCTGACATACCTAATAGCCCTTGGGTATTTGATATCGGGTCGGTTGTTCATATTTGCAACTCGATGCAGGGGCTGGTAAGAACTAGGCATGTGGCACAAGGGGAGATTGACATCAGGGTCGGCAACAAAGCAAGAGTTGCTGTGTTGGAGGTCGGCACGATGCAGCTCCAGCTTCCTTCCGGATTCATTATGGAATTGAATAATTGTTATTACATTCCTGCACTTAGTCGGGACATTATTTCTGCCTCATGTTTGATGAGTCAAGGTTATGAATTCAATTTAAAGGACAATGGTTGTTCGATATTTTTGAATGGTATGTTCCACGGCTATGCACCCATTGTTGATGGGCTATTTATATTGAATCTAGAACAGGAACCGGTCTATAACGTGAATGTCAAGAGGCATAAGCCTAATAAGATAAATCCGACATACTTCTGGCATTGCCGACTTGGACACATTAGTTTGAAACGCATGAAGAAGCTCCATGATGATGGGCTCCTAACTTCGTCTGACTTCGGGTCGTTCGAGACATGTGAATAATGCTTGCTCGGCAAGATGACTAAGTCTCCTTTCGCAAAGAGTTGCAAGAGGGCGTCCGAGCTATTGGAACTTATACCTAGTGATATGTGTGGTCCAATGAGCACAACTGCCAGAAGTGGCTATCAGTACTTTGTGGCTTTTACCGACGACTTGAGTAGATATGGATATATCTATTTGATGAGTCACAAGTCGGAGACTTTTGAAAAGTTCAAAGAGTTTCAGAACGAGGTTGAGAATCAGCTCGGTAAGACTATTAAACTTCTACGATATGATCGTGGAGGTGAGTACATGAGCCAGGAGTTTGATGATCATCTGAAAAAGCTAAGGTATAGTACCTCAGCTCACACCTCCGAGTACGCCACAGAGAAATGCCGTGTCTGAACGGAGGAATAGGACCTTGTTGGACATGGTCTGGTCAACGATGAGCAAATCGGATTTACCCTTGTCATTCTGGGGATACGCTCTAGAAACTGCAGCTTTCACACTTAACAGGGTACCATCAAAATCTGTAGACAAGACACCACATGAGATGTGGACCGGGAAGAGTCCCCGTTTGTCTTTTCTAAAGATTTGGGGTTGTGAAGCATTTTTCAAGCGACTTATGTCAGACAAGCTTACACCCAAGTCAGATAAATGCATATTCATGGGATATCCGAGGGAAACCTTGGGATATAGCTTCTACAACCGGTAGGAGAACAAAGTGTTTGTTGCTCGGAACAGGGTTTTCCTTGAGAAAGAGTTTATCAGTCGGGAGGCTAGTGGGAGGACGGTTCGACTCAAAGAAATTCGAGGACCACTAGGGGACGGCTCGGCTGGTGATGAGATCATACCGGAGTCAGTCAGGGAACCCGTAGTGGAAGCGGCACCAGAACCACGGAGGTCGGAAAGATTGCGCAGAGTGCGGGATGTATTATTGCTAGAAAGCGACGAACCGGCCACATATGCGGAAGCGATGGTGAGCCAAGATTCCAAGGCATGGCTTGAGGCCATGAGATCCGAGTTAAAGTCCATGGATGAGAATCAAATCTGGGACTTGGTTGATCCGCCACCTGGCATAACAGCCATTGGTTGCAAATGGGTCTTTAAGAAGAAAACCGATGTGGATGGAAATGTTCAGATCCACAAAGCTCGGCTTGTCGCTAAGGCCTCGTTTGTTTGGCGTGGGTTGAAGGGGGTTTTCAGAGGATTAACCTCGCGAGGCCTAGAATCCTCCGAAATCCCCGTTGGCCCATTTGGTACACGGGGTTTCGACAGCCCAACACCCTTGATTCCCCTTTGATCCACTTGTTTCCACGTGGTTCAGAAGGCTCGAGGGGGGGCTCGAGGATTTGGAGACGTCGCCGTTCGACTCGTGAAGACGCCGCTGCCCGACTCCTCTCCAAGACTCCGCCGTCCAGCGCCTTCCCAAGACGCTGCCGCTCGACGCCTCGACACTGGCGTACCTCCTCCGGCGTACTGGACTTCTCTCTGGTGGTATGTCCTCGCCTCCCCTCCTTTCCGCTCGTCGTCTAGGGTTTGCCATCGGCCATGGCTGCTGCCTCTTCCTCCCGAGGTGCCGGCCGTCACCAAGTTGTGGGCGACGATGTAGGGCTCGGTGTCGTAGTTGCCGGACTTGTAGTAGAGGTGGAGCAGCACGGAGCAGCGTCCACATCCCTTTGCCTGAACTTACCATCTACATCTGTTTCCGTGGATCGACTGAGGATCTGTACATGTTGAACTACCAAACAGACCGTGCTACAATGGTTACAGATAGTAATTTGACCACTTGCATGCTTCCTTAGTTCCTTTGTTTTCTAGAGCTCGTGTGTACCTGAATTTTGAGTCGTTCTTGTTCATACTGAATGAGCATTGCGGTTTAGATAGGTATATACAGTGTGCTGGTACAATGCTTGCAGAGTTGCAGTCCAGTAGTTTGAGGACTAGCAAGCGTGATGCTTTGTTCTGAATTACAGTACAGTACATGAATTTGAAAAAAATAAAACGGTGAGTTATCAATTAGACATTTCTTCTGCTTTCATATGTTACCTCAGCAAAGGTACTAGAGTGCTTGCAGATTGGTAATTAGAGGACTTTGTACCATTGCGCTAGTTTCTGAACTCGAGAAGTACCTGAATTTTGAGTTGTTCGTCACTCATGAATGAAGGTACTAGAATGTTTTTCCTAGACACTTGTTTTGGTCCCGACCTGTTTTGCTCTGCTTTTGAAATATTTGCGAGCTGATCCGCCCCGTGGTCTCTGCTTCATTCTATGTATTAAGTGGTCTTCTTGATATTTATCAATTGTTATGCCTCATATCACCACTTGTTGAGCTGGAGAATTGATTCGTTATACTGGCAGCCAGCCTATACATTGGTTTGTCTGTCTTGACGAATTATTAGTTTGTAGTCTGGAAAGCATCTTTCTTTAAAGAATTATTCCTAGAACAGTTTGTTAGCTCATGATAAAGAAAATCTAAAATGCCTCCAAAGATTCAATTGTTCTCCCCTATTTTGGGGTTCAAGGAAAAGAAGAAAAAGTCCAAAAATGCCCCACACTCACATGCCCCCAGACCCAAGAGAGACAATTCCTATGAGAGATCAAGGTCAAAGATCTGATTAGGATAGGCAGGCCGTATACAGGGCCACTCTCTGGTCCTTCCAGCTGAGTTAATCCAACTATATATAATTGTGCCTGTGCATGTCCATCCAACTATATATAATTGTGCAGCTGATTTAGATAAATCAAGTTTCATGTGCCATGCATGTCGATAATCTTTTTTATTTATAAATTAATAGAGTCAAACTCTACGAGCTCTCTGTTTTCTTTCATATAAAAGTACTCCGCGCGTTTATTGTCCCTTTCGGGAACACTGTTTGCGGATAAATCAGGCTAGTCTAGAACCATGCGTGTTTCAGATAAACCTTTGTCATACATATCTGCAAACTGCATGATCTATCTAAACCTTTGTCATTTTTCTCCTTTGCTGCCCGTGGGCATGCTTGTGCTGCTGTACAGACTTGTTTGTGCATGGAGCTGTGCTTGCAATGTAGGGTCCAGAGGCATGTATAAGGCACAAACGACAGCTCAATGACAATTTTCTTTTATAAATGGGAAGAAGACATTTGGACTCTTTTCCTTTTGTGAGAAGGGATATTTTGTTTTATGCTAAACTGAACATGCTTGGATTATGGTGCCCATCCAGACTCTCATTTTGCTTTCATTTTATGATCATGGTCTCAGGCAACCAAAGAAGCAAGATTAAATAATTTGGACAAACTATTGGCCATTCAAAAACTGAATGATCATGACATCATCAAGAGCAATTCATATGTATGACAACATCATTCTCAGTGGTCTGTAAAAATATAACTAATTGTGAGCTATTGCACAAGTACCCCGTGTTGCATTATGTTTGTTGCAAAATTATGGTGTTGCTGTGAAAGATCACGGATAAGATATTATTGATTCCAAGTCATGTTGTTCATGAGAAATCATGTTGTTGCTGTGATATAATTGATATGGTTGTAACAAGATATTGATCTAAAGTCAGGCAAAAGTTATGTTGTTGCTGTGAAGAATTGCTACAAAATTATCCTCCTGTAGCAAGTTCTTTTTAATATGATGTTTTACTTCTAAAGATTGCATTTTTACATATTTGCACTATCTTATCTGAATACGGGAATCCCTCCCTACCAAACAAGTTTTTCATATGGAGGGGATTGTGGCTAGAGAGGTTTAGAGGGTTTCAAGGGGATCTGAGGGGATTGGGTGGAACAAGGGGATTAACCAAATCCCCTGAAATCCCCTCCTCCCCAAACCTCCCAAATCCACTCCTACCAAACAAGGCCTAAAGGTTATGGACAAGTTCAAGGAATTGACTACGACGAGACTTGCTCGCCGGTAGCGATGCTGAAATCGGTGAGGATCATACTAGCTATAGCTGCATATTTCGATTACGAGATATGGCAGATGGATGTCAAAACGGCTTTCCTTCACGGAAATTTAACCGAGGACGTGTATATGATACAGCCCGAGGGTTTTGTCGATCCGACTAGCACTAGTAAGGTATGCAAGCTCAAGAGATCCATTTATGGGTTGAAGCAAGCATCTCGGAGTTGGAACATTCGTTTTGATGAGGTCGTCACTAGTCTCGGTTTCATCAAAAGCGAAGAGGACTCTTGTTTATACAAGAAGTTAAGTGGGAGCTCAATAGTGTTTTTGATCTTGTATGTGGATGACATATTGTTGATCGGGAACAATGTTTCGATGCTAAACTCGATCAAGGAATCATTGAATGGCAAGTTTTCGATGAAAGACCTTGGTGAGGCAGTGTATATTTTAGGCATTAAGATCTATAGAGATAGATCAAGGAGGCTGCTTGGCTTAAGCCAGAGCATGTACATTAAAGTGTTGAAGCGGTTCAACATGAGTGAGGCGAAGAAAGGGTTCTTGCCACTCTCACATGGTGTAAGGCTAAGCGAGACTCAGAGTCCTTCGACATCTGATGAGCGAAGCAGGATGAGTAGGATTCCGTATGCCTCGGCAATCGGATCCATCATGTATGCCATGACATGTACACGGCCTAATGTTGCTTTTCCAATAAGCCTAACAAGTACATACCAGGCCAACCCAGGTGAGAGTCACTGGGCAGCGGTAAAGACTATTTTTAAGTACCTAAAAAGGACTAAAGAGATGTTCCTAGTTTATGGAGGTGAGGAAGATCTCGTCGTAAGGGGTTACACCGATGCTAGTTTCCAAACCGACAGAGATGATTATCGATCACAGTCCGGATTCGTGTACGTCCTGAACAGAGGAGCAGTGCACTGGATGAGTTCCAAGCAGGATACGGTGGCCGATTCTACCACAGAAGCCGAATACGTTGCGGCTTGTGAAGCTGCAAAGGAAGGTGTTTGGATCCGGCATTTTCTGGATGATCTTGGTATTTTCCCAGCCTCGGTGAAACCATTGGACCTTTATTGTGATAATTCTGGTGCCATCGCACAAGCCAAGAAGTCGAGGAATCACCACAAGGTCAGACACATAGACCGGAAATATCACCTGATACGAAAGATCGTAAAGAATGGTGATGTAGACTTATGCAAGATTCACACGAATGCAAATGTTGCAGATCCGTTGACTAAGCCGCTTCCACAACCCAAGCATGAGGGGCACGTTAGAGCTATGGGCATTCGATGTCTATTTGATTGACTCTAGTGCAAGTGGGAGACTGTTGGAGATATGCCCTAGAGGCAATCATGTATGATGATATTTCCTATGTGTTTATGAATAAAGATAGTCCTTGGACATTATCAATGATGTGTATCAGCAAGTGTGTGACTTGTTTGTGGGACTATGCATTGTATGATGACTGTCCTAAAAGGTCCCTAGTCAAAAGGGCTGTGTGGACGCGCAGCCGACTAGACTAGCATATGACACGGTCGATGGCTTGGTCTCACTAGCCATGGAGCATTGGATGCTAACCAGATAATATGGACTTGGAAAGGTCTGGTCGGATTCGACGTAGTTGGATCCGAGTCGAGATAAGGTCCGAGTCGGACAGACCCAACTATGAGACGCAGCGATATGTCATCTGTGGGTCTCTAGTA
Source organism: Triticum timopheevii (assembly GCA_963921465.1). NCBI lineage: Eukaryota > Viridiplantae > Streptophyta > Magnoliopsida > Poales > Poaceae > Triticum > Triticum timopheevii. The sequence goes on from OY997274.1 coordinate 521,799,270, forward strand.
CAACATACGTTCTATGTCCTAAGACCTGAGCTGACGCATGTACACGGGATGGTGACAAACTTGCTTTGGGCTGACCAAACGCTACTCCGTAACTGGGTAGTTACAAAGGTAGGTTTCAGGCTTGTCCAGACCCATGCTACGAGACATGGTCGAGCAAGATGGGATTTGCCCCTCCGATCAGGAGAGATATACTCTGGGCCCCTCGTGTGATCCGACAAGGATAAGCATGGCCATGCGACAAGGATTATGAGATAATCCGGTTTGTGGTCAATATCACTGGAACGAGAAAGAGGTCGGGCTAGCACAAGGATGACAGTCTCGCCTTGAGCGCGACAACATATATTGTGAGGCAAAGGGGACAGAAGTGTGACACGTTGTACAGGTTCACCTAACTAGCTTCATAGTCTACTTGGTGGTCGGCACGCCTTGCTAGAGGCCGCTACCAACCGTGCAGGTCGGAGGTGATCCAAAATGCGACCAAGCTGACTTGAACCTAAGGGGTCGCGCGCTTAAGGGAAGGAACCTACGAGGTCGGATCCGAGGACACTGGTCGGATGTGATCCGAACTGTATTCCGATTGTGGCCGAGTAGACTTGTGGGCTTTAGGGTCCGTGCGAGGCCCAAGTGTTGAGCCCGCGACGAACGCCTATATAAAGTGGAGGTGCAGCACACTCATGTGGTTGATCGCTTTGGCGCTGCGACTAGGGTTTGCATGTGTTGCGAAAAGCAACCTCCACTCGCCGCCGACTGTGTGATCGGACCTAGCAGTTCGCCGCACGGTGTTCCTCCTGCACGCGCGGATACCGTTAGAGGCGGTGCACTTGCGCCGCTCCGGCGAACTTGTACGTGGGATCGGACGACCGGTTGTTCGAGGGAGATTGGACGAGGAGGAGACGATCCACGCGGACGCGCTGCCCCAACTCTTCTTCCGCTGCACGACACTACGCGTCTAGTGGTAACGAATTGTGATCCATCTCCCGTAGCATGTTCTTGGTTGTTTTGCGCGTAGGAAATTTAATTTGCAGTCAACGCACCCTACCATAGATCCCAACAAATATTGCGGTGTCCTTTCCCAGTGACAGCAGGGGCAGCAAGGCACGTATTGTATTGTTGCCATCGAGGATAAAAAGATGGGGTTTATATCATATTGCATGAGTTTATCCCTCTACATCATGTCATCTTTCTTAATGCGTTACTCTGTTCTTTATGAACTTAATACTCTAGATGCATGCTGGATAGCGGTCGATGTGTGGAGTAATAGAAGTAGATGCAGGCAGGAGTCGGTCTACTTGTCACGGACGTGATGCCTATATACATGATCATGCCTAGATAATCTCATAATTATTCGCTTTTCTATCAATTGCTCGACAGTAATGTGTTCACCCACCGTAATACTTATGCTATCTTGAGAGAAGCCACTAGTGAAACCTATGGCCCCCAGGTCTATCTCTTATCATATAAGCTTTCAATCTACTTTTATTTGCATCTTTACTTTTCCAACCTATATTATAAAATACCAAAAATATATTTATCTTATCATATTATCTCTATCAGATCTCACTTTCGCAAGTGGACGTGAAGGGATTGACAACCCCTTTATTGTGTTGGTTGCGAGTTCTTGTTTGTTTGTGTAGGTGCGTGGGACTTCTAAGGATCCTCCTATTGGATTGATACCTTGGTTCCCAAAAACTGGGGGAAATACTTACGCTACTATTGCTGCATCACCCTTTCCTCTTCAAGGAAAACCAACGCAAGCTCAAGACGTAGCAAGAAGGATTTCTGGCGCCGTTGCCGGAGAGGTCTTCGCTCAAGTCAAGACATACCAAGTACCCAGCACAAACTCATCTCCCTCGCACTTACATTATTTGCCATTTGCCTTTAGTTTTCCTCTACCCCACTTCACCCTTGCCGTTTTATTTGCTTCTCTTTCCCAATCTCCTCTCTCTTTCGCTTTCCTTTTTGTTTGATTGTGTGTTGGATTGCTTGTCGCTATGGCACAAGATAATACCAAATTTTTGTGACTTTTCCAATACCAATAATAAGGATTTCCTTAGTACTCCGATTGCTTCTCTTAATGATGTTGAATCTTGTGAAATGAATGTTGCTTTGCTAAATCTTGTTATGAAAGATCAATTCTCCGGCCTTCCTAGTGAAGATGCCGCTACCCATCTAAACAACTTTGTGGATTTGTGTGAGATGCAAAAAGACACGGATAATGATATTATAAATTGAAGTTATTTTCATTTTCACTTAGAGATCATGCTAAAATTTGGTTTTCGTCTTTGCCTAAAAATAGTATTGATTCTTGGAATAAGTGCGAAGATGCTTTTATCTCTAAGTATTTTCCTCCCGCTAAGATTATCTCTCTTAGGAACGATATTATGAATTTTAAACAACTTGATCATGAGCATGTTGCCCAATCTTGGGAAAGATTGAAATTGATGATTCGCATTTTCCCTACTCATGGTTTGAATTTATGGATGAACATACAAATTTTTTATGCCGGATTGAATTTTGCTTCTAGAAATCTTTTAGATTCGGCCGTGGGAGGCACGCTTATGGAAATCACCCTAGGAGAAGCTACTAAACTCCTTGATAATATTATGGCTAATTATTCTCAGTGGCACACTGAAAGATCTACTAGTAAAAAAGTGCATGTTATAGAAGAAATTAATGTTTTGAGTGGAAAGATGGATGAACTTATAAAGTTGTTTGCTACTAAGAGTGCTTCTATTGATCCCAATGATATGCCTTTGTCTACTTTGATTGAGAATAATAATGAATCTATGGATGTGAATTTTGTTGGTAGGAATAATTTTGGTAACAATGCTTATAGAGGAAACTTTAATCCTAGACCATTCCCTAGTAATTCCTCTAATAATTATGGAAATTCCTACAGTAATTCTTATGGAAATTATAATAAGATGCCCTCTGATTTTGAGAATAGTGTTAAAGAATTTATGATCTCTCAAAAGAATTTTAATTTCTTGCTTGAATAAAAATTGCTTAAAGTTGATGATTTGGCTAGGAACGTTGATAGACTTTCGCTTGATGTTGATTCTTTGAAACTTAGATCTACTCCTCGTAAGCATGATATCAATGAGTGTCTAAAAGCTATGAGAATTTCCATTGATGAGTGCAAGGAAAGAACCGCTAGATTGCGTGCTAAGAATCATTGCTTTGTAAAGGCGTGTTCTTCTAGTTTCCATGAAAATAATGATGAAGATCTAAAAGTTATTGATGTGTCCCGTATTAAATCTTTGTTTTGCAATATGAATCTTAATAATGATGGGACTGGAGATGAGTCAACTTTAGTTAAAAGGTGTCCCAATGATTTGGAGTTCTTAGATCTTGATGCTAAATTTGGTAAAAGTGGGATTGGAGAGGTCAAGACTTTAAATAGCATTGAACCCACTATCTTGGATTTCAAGGAATTTAATTATGACAATTGTTCTTTAGAAGGTTGTATTTCCTTGTTGCAATCCGTTTTGAATTCTCCTCATGCTTATAGTCAAAATAAAGTGTTTACCAAACATATTGTTGATGCCTTGATGCAATCTTTTGATGAAAAACTTAATTTGGAAGTTTCTATACCTAGAAAACTTAATTATGAGTGGGAACCTACTATAAAGATTAAAATTAAAGATCATGAGTGTTTTGCTTTGTGTGATTTGGGTGCTAGTGTTTCCACGATTGCGAAAACTTTATGCGATATTCTAGGTTTCCATGATCTTGATGATTGCTCTTTAAATTTGCACCTTGCGGATTCCACCATTAAAAAGCCAATGGGAAGGATCAATTATGTTCTCATTATTGCAAATAGGAATTTGGTGCCCGTAGATTTTATCGTTCTTGACATGGACTGCAATCTTTCATGTCCTATTATTCTTGGTAGACCTTTCCTTAGAATGATTGGTGCGATTATTGATATGAAGGAAGGGAATATTAGATTTCAATTCCCATTAAGGAAAGGCATGGAGCAATTTCCAAGAAATAAAGTCAAATTACCTTATGAATCTATCATGCGAGCTACTTATGAATTGAGTGCTACTTAGATCTATCCTCGCTTTTATGCCTAGCTAGGGGCGTTAAACGATAGCGCTAGTTGGGAGGCAATTTTAGATTTTTTTTGTTTTTTCTTCTTTTTAGTAATAAATTTTGCATATACCTTCTGTTTAGATGTGTTTTTATGTTTTAATTAGTGTTTGTGCCAAGTAGAACCTATAGGATAACCTATGGTGATAGTTAATTTGATTCTGCTGAAAAACAGAAACTTTGCACGCACGAAAATGATTTTAGTAACTTACAGAAACATGCTTTTGCGTTGATTCTTTTTTATGTAGATCACTAGACAAATTTCCCAGGACTAACTATTTTGGTAGGATTTTTAGAGTTCCATAAGTATTCGAGAGTTACAAATTGCTACAGACTGTTCTGTTTTTGACAGATTCTGCTTTTCGTGTGTTGTTTGCTTATTTTGATGTATTTATGGCTAGTATGTAGGGGTATGAACTATAGAGAAGTTGGAATACAGTAGGTTTAACACCAATACAAATAAATAATGAGTTCATTACAGTACCTTATGTGGTGGTTTTTCTTTCTTGCACTAATGGAGCTTATGAGATTTCCTGTTGAGTTTTGTGTTGTGAAGTTTTCAAGTTTTGGGTAAAGATTTGATGGATTATGGAATAAGGAGTGGCAAGAGACTAAGGTTGGGGATGCCCATGGCACCCAAACATATTCAAGAATAGCCAAAAGCCTAAGCTTGGGGATGCCCTGGAAGGCATCCCCTCTTTCGTCTTCGTTCATCGGTAACTTTACTTGGAGCTATATTTTTATTCACCACATAATATGTGTTTTGCTTGGAGCGTCTTGTATGATATTAGTATTTGCTTTTTCGTTTACCACAATCATACTTGCTTTACACACCTTTTGGGAATAACCCACTTGATTGGAATTTATTAAAATACTCTATGTGCTTCACTTATATCTTTTGAGCTAGATAGTTTTTGCTCTAGTGCTTCACTTATATCTTTTAGAGCACGGCGGTGGCTTAATTTTGTAGAAATTGTTAATCTCTATTGACTCATTTATATTATTTTTAGACTCTCTTAGAACAGCATGGTATTTGCTATGGTTATAAAATTGGTCCTAGAATGATGGGCATCCAAGTTGAGTATAATAAAAACTATCATAGGAAGTGAATTGGATGCTATGATCAATTTGATACTTGATAATTGTTTTGAGATATGGAGGTAGTGATATTAGAGTCATGCTAGTTGGGTGATTATGAATTTAAAGAATGCTTGTGTTGAAGTTAGCAAGTCCCGTAGCATGCACGTATGGTGAAAGTTGTGTAACAAATTTGAAACATGAGGTGTTCTTAGATTGTGCATCCTTATGAGTGGCGGTCGCGGACGAGCGATGGTATTTTCCTACCAATCTATCCCCCTAGGAGCATGCGTGTAGTTCTTGATTTTTGATGACTTGTAGATTTTTGCAATAAGTATATGAGTTCTTTGTGACTATGTTGAGTCCATGGATTATACGCACTCTCACCATTCCATCATTGCTAGCCTCTTCGGTACCGTGCATTGCCCTTTCTCACCTTGAGAGTTGGTGCAAACTTCGCTGGTGCATCCAAACCCCGTGATACGATACGCTCTATCACACATAAACCTCCTTATATCTTCCTCAAAACAGCCACCATACCTACCTATTATGGCATTTCCATAGCCATTCCGAGATATATTGGCATGCAACTTCCACCGTTCCGTTCATCATCATGACACACATTATCATTGTCATATTGCCTTGCATGATCATGTAGTTGACATCGTATTTGTGGCAAAGCCACCATGCATAATTTTTCATACATGTAACTCTTGATTCATTGCCCATCCCGGTACACCGCCGGAGGCATTCATATAGAGTCATATCTTGTTCCAGTTTTGGGTTGTAATTCATGAGTTGTAAATAAATAGAAGTGTGATGATCATCATTATTAGAGCATTGTCCCCAAATAAAAAGAAAGAAAGGGTAAAGAAAAAAAGGGAAAGGCCAAAAAAAGAAAAAGAAAAAGAAAAAGAAAAATAGAAAGGCCCAAAGAAAAAAAAGAAAAAAAGAAAAAAGAAAATAAAAAAGGGGCAATTTTACTATCCTTTTCCACACTTGTGCTTCAAAGTAGCACCATGTTCTTCATATAGAAAATCTTTTATGTTGTCACTTTCATATACTAGTGGGAATTTTTCATTATAGAACTTGGCTTGTATATTCCTATGATGGGCTTCCTCAAAACGCCCTAGGTCTTCGTGAGCAAGCAAGTTGGATGCACACCCACTAGTTTCTTTTGTTGAGCTTTCATACATTTATAGCTCTAGTGCATCCGTTGCATGGCTATCCCTACTCCTCATGTTGACATCAATTGATGGGCATCTCCATAGCCCGTTGATTATCCTCGTCAATGTGAGACTTTCTCCTTTTTTGTATTCTCCACACAATCTCCATCATCATATTCTATTCCACCTATAGTGCTATATCCATGGCTCACGCTCATGTATTGTGTGAAAGTTGAAAAAGTTTGAGATTATTTAAGTACGAAACAATTGCTTGGCTTGTCATCGGGGGTGTGCAAGATGGGAGCATTTTTGTGTGACGAAAATGAAGCATAGCCTAACTATATGATTTTGTAGGGATGAACTTTCTTTAGCCATGTTATTTTGAGAAGACATGATTGCTTTGATTAGTATGCTTGAAGTGTTACTATTTCTTCAATACAAACTTTTATTTTGAATCATTTGGATCTGAACATTCATGCCACAATAAAGAAAATTACATTGAGAATTATGCTAGGTAGCATTCCACATCAAAAATTCTGCTTTTATCATTTACCTACTCGAGGACGAGCAGGAATTAAGCTTGGGGATGCCTGATATGTATTCAACGTATCTATAATTTTTGATTGTTCCATACTATTATATTACCCGTTTAGGATGTTTATGGGCTTTACTTTACACATTTATATCATTTTTGGGACTAACCTACAAACCGGAGGCCCAGCCCGAATTGCTGTTTTTTGCCTATTTCAGTGTTTCGAAGAAAAGGAATATCAAACGAAGTCCAAACGGAATGAAACCTTTGGGAGCGTGATTTTTGGAACAAACGTGATCCAGAGGACTTGGAGTGGAAGTCAAGAAACAAGGGAGGCGGCCACGAGGGTGCCTGGTGTGCCCCCTAGGGCTGGGCGCGCCCCCCACCCTCGTGGGCCCCTCGGGAGTCCACCGACCTACTTCTTCCTCCTATATATACCCATGTACCCCGAAAACATCAGAAGCGACCACGAAAAACTATTTCCACCGCCGTAACCTTCTGTATCCGCGAGATCCCATCTTGGAGCCTTCGCCGGTGCTCCGTCGGAGGGGGAATCGATCACGGAGGGCCTCTACATCAACTCCAAGGCCTCTCCGATGGGTTGTGAGTAGTTTACTATAGACCTTCGGGTCCATAGTTATTAGCTAGATGGCTTCTTCTCTCTCTTTGAATTTCAATACCATGTTCTCCTCGATCTTCTTGGAGATCTATTCGATGTAACTCTTTTTGCGGTGTGTTTGTCGAGATCCGATGAATTGTGGGTTTATGATCAAGTTTATCTGTATCAGAAATATTTGAATCTCCTCTGAATTCTTTTATGTGTGATTAAGTTATCTTTGCAAGTTCTTCGAATTATTAGTTTGGTTTGGCCTACTAGATTGATCTTTCTTGCAATGGGAGAAGTGCTTGGCTTTGGGTTCAATCTTGCGGTGTCCTTTCCCAGTGATAGCAGGGGCAGCAAGGCACGCATTGTATTGTTGCCATCGAGGATAAAAAGATGGGGTTTATATCATATCGCATGAGTTTATCGCTCTACATCATGTCATCTTTCTTAATGCGTTACTCTATTCTTTATGAACTTAATACTCTAGATGCATGCTGGATAGCGGTCGATGTGTGGAGTAATAGAAGTAGATGCAGGCAGGAGTCGGTCTACTTGTCACGGACGTGATGCCTATATACATGATCATGCCTAGATAATCTCATAATTATTCACTTTTCTATCAATTGCTCAACAGTAATTTGTTCACCCACCGTAATACTTATGCTGTCTTGAGCGTAGCTACTAGTGAAACCTATGGCCCCCGGGTCTATCTCTTATCATATAAGCTTTCAATCTACTTTTATTTGCATCTTTACTTTTCTAATCTATATTATTAAATACCAAAAATATATTTATCTTATCATATTATCTCTATCAGATCTCACTTTCGCAAGTGGCCATGAAGGGATTGACAGCCCCTTTATTGCGTTGGTTGCAAGTTCTTGTTTGTTTGTGTAGGTGCGTGGGACTTCTGAGGAGCCTCCTACTGGATTGATAACTTGGTTCTCAAAAACTGAGAGAAATACTTATGCTACTATTGCTGCATCACCCTTTCCTCTTCAAGGAAAACCAACGCAAGCTCAAGACATAGCAGTACCATACACCCACCATATATCTTCCTCAAAACAGCCACCATACCTACCTATTATGGCATTTCCATAGCCATTCCGAGATATATTGCCATGCAACTTTCCAACGTTTCATTTATTATGACACGTTCCATCATTGTCATATTGCTTTTGCATGATCATGTCGTTGACATCGTATTTGTGGCAAAGCCACCTTGGTAAATCTTGCATACATGTCACTCTTGATTCATTGCATATCCCGGTACACCGCCGGAGGCATCCACATAGAGTCATATTTTGTTCTAAGTATTGACTTGTAATTCTCCGGACTTTAAAAATGGTGGGGGGAGACCGAAGAAGCCCACCCAAAAAAATGAGAGAAAAAGAGAGAAGGGACAATGTTACTATCCTTTTACCACACCTGTGCTTCAAAGTAGCACCATAATCTTCATGATAGAGAGTCTCCTATGTTGTCACTTTTATATACTAGTGGGAATTTTTCATTATAGAACTTGGCTTGTATATTCCAATGATGGGCTTCCTCAAAATGCCCTAGGTCTTCGTGAGCAAGCAAGTTGGATGCACACCCACTTAGTTTCTCTTTGAACTTTGATACACTTATGCTCTAGTGCATCAATTGCATGGCAATCCCTACTCACTCACATTGATATCTATTAATGGGCATCTCCATAGCCCATTGATACGCCTAGTTGATGTGAGACTCTCTTATCTTTTTTGTCTTCTCCACAACCACCATTCTATTCCACATATAGTTTTATGTCCATGGCTCATGCTCATGTATTGCGTGAAGATTGAAAAAGTTTGAAAATACTAAAGTATGAAACAATTGCTTGGCTAAAACCAGGGTTGCGCATGATTTAAATATTTTGTGTGATGAAGATAGAGCATAGCCAGACTATATGATTTTGTAGGGATAGCTTTCTTTGGCCATGTTATTTTGAGAAGACATGATTACTTTGTTAGTATGCTTGAAGTATTACTACTCTTATGTCAATATGAATTTTTATCTTGAATCATTTGGATCTAAACATTCATGCCACAATAAAGAAAATTACATTGAGAAATATGCTAGGTAGTATTCCACATCAAAAATTTTGTTTTTATCATTTACCTACTCGAGGACGCGCAGGAATTAAGCTTGGGGATGCTTGATACGTCTCCAACGTATCTATAATTTTTGATTGTTCCATGCTATTATATTACCCGTTTTGGATATTTATGGGCTTTACTATACACTTTTATATCATTTTTGGGACTAACCTACCAACTGGAGGCCCAGCCCGAATTGCTGTTTTTTTGCCTATTTTAGTATTTCGAAGAAAAGGAATATCAAACGGAGTCCAAATGGAATGAAACCTCCGGGAGCGATATTTTTGGAACAAACGCAATCCAGGAGACTTGGAGTGGACGTCAAGAAGCAGTCAAGGCAGCCACGAGGGTGCAAGGCGCGCCCTAGGGGGTGGGCGCGCCCCCCCACCCTCGTGGGCCCCTCGTGGCTCCCCTGACCGACTTCCTTCGCCTATATATATCTACGTACCCCGAAAACATCCAGGAGCACCACGAAACCCTATTTCCACTGCCGCAACCTTCTGTATCCGCGAGATCCCATCTTGGGGCCTTTTCCGGCGCTCCGTCGGAGGGGGGATCGATCACGGAGGGCTTCTACATCAACACCATAGCCTCTCCGATGAGTGATACATCTCCAATGTATCTATAATTTTTTATTGTTCCATGCTATTATATTACCTGTTTGGATGTTTATGGGCTTTACTTTACACTTTTATATCATTTTTGGACTAACCTACTAACTAGAGGCCCAACCCGTATTGCTATTTTTTTGTGCCTATTTCAGTGTTTCGAAGAAAAGGAATATCAAACGGAGTCCAAACGGAATGAAACCTTCGGGAATGATCTTTTTGGAACAAACATGATCCAGAGGATGGAGTGCAAGTCAAGAAACAATCGAGGAGGCTGATGTCTACTACACAACCTTCTTGTAGACATTGTTGGGCCTGCAAGTGCACAGGTTTGTAGGACAGTAGCAAATTTCCCTCAAGTGGATGACCTAAGGTTTATCAATCCGTGGGAGGCGTAGGATGAAGATGGTCTCTCTCAAGCAACCCTGCAACCAAATAACAAAGAGTCTCTTGTGTCCCCAACACACCCAATACAATGGTAAATTGTATAGGTGCACTAGTTCGGCGAAGGGATGGTGATACAAGTGCAAAATAGATAGTAGATATAGGTTTTTGTAATCTAAAAATATAAAAACACCAAGGTAACTAATGGTAAAATTGAGCGTAAACGGTATTGCAATGATAGGAAACAAGGCCTAGGGTTCATACTTTCACTAGTGCAAGTTCTCTCAACAATAATAACATAGATAGATCATATAACAAGCCCCCAACATGCAACAAAGAGTCACTCCAAAGCCACTAATAGCGAAGAACAAACGTAGAGATTATGCTAGGGTACGAAACCACCTCAAAGTTATTCTTTCGAATCAATCTATAAAAGAGTTCGTACTAGAATAACACCTTAAGACACAAATCAACCGAAACCCTAATGTCACCTAGATACTCCATTGTCACCTCAAGTATCCGTGGGCATGATTATACGATATGCATCACACAATCTCAGATTCATCCAACCAACACCAAGTACTTCAAAGAGTGCCCCACAGTTTCTATCGGAGAGTCAAGAACGTGTGCCAACCCCTATGCATAGGTTCCCAATGTCACGAAACCCGCAAGTTGATCACCAAAACATACATCAAGTGGCACATGATATCCCATTGTCACCACAGATAATCACAGCAAGACATACATCAAGTGTTCTCATAAAAGACTCAATCCAATAAGATAACTTCAAAGGGGAAACTCAATTCATCACAAGAGAGTAGAGGGGGAGAAACATCATAAGATCCAACTACAATAGCAAAGCTCAGGATACATCAAGATCGTGCCCTAGAGGGAACACGAGAGATAACACGAGAGAGAGAGATCAAACACATAGCTACTGGTACATACCCTCAGCCCCGAGGGTGAACTACTCCCTCCTCGTGGGATCCCCCTTTGGCAGGGTGCCGGAACGGGCTCCCGAGAGGTTTTTGGTGGCTACAGAGGCTTGCAGCAGCGGAACTCTCGATCTATCTTCTGTTCTGGAAGTTTTAGGGTATGTAGGTATATATGGGTGAAAGGAGTACGTCGGTGGAGCTACGGGGGCCCCACGAGGCAGGGAGGCGTGCTCGGGGGGGGGGGGGGGGTGGGTGGGTGGGCGTGCCCCCACCCTCGTGGGCAGCCCGTATCTCCCCTGACGTGCACTCCAAGTTCCCTGGGTTGCTTTCCTTCCAAAAATAACTTCTCCAGTTGATTTCGTTCCGTTTTGACTCCGTCTGATATTCCTTTTCCTCGAAACACTGAAATAGGCATAAAACAGCAAATCTGGGCTGGGCCTCCGGTTAATAGGTTAGTCCCAAAAATAATATAAAAGTGGATAATAAAGCCCAATATTACCTAAAACAATAGATAAAGTAGCATGGAGCAATCAAAAATTATAGATACGTTGGAGACGTATCAAGCATCCCCAAGCTTAATTCCTGCTCGTCCTCGAGTAGGTAAATGATAAAAAAGAATTTTTAATGTGGAATGCTAGTTGGCATAATTTCAATGTAATTCTTCTTACTTGTGATATGAATATTCAGATCCGAAAGATTCAAGACAAAAGTTCATATTGACATAAAAATAATAATACTTCAAGCATACTAACAAAGCAATTATTTCTTCTCAAAATAACATGGCCCAAGAAAGGTATCCCTACAAAATCATATAGTCTAGCTATGCTCTATCTTCACTACACAAAATATTTAAATCATGCACAACCCCGATGACAAGCCAAGCAATTGTTTCATACTTTAACATTTTCAAAACTTTTTCAATCTTCACGCAATACATGAGCGTGAGCCATGGATATAGCACTATATGTGGAATAGAATGGTGGTTGTGGAGAAGACAAAAAGAGGGAAGATAGTCTCACATCAACTAGGCGTATCAATGGGCTATGGAGATTCCCATTAATAGGTATCAATGCGAGTGAGTAGGGATTGCCATGCAACGGATGCACTAGAGCTATAAGTATATGAAAGCTCTACAAAAGAAACTAAGTGGGTGTGCATCCAACTCTCTTGCTCACGAAGACCTAGGGCATTTGAGGAAGCCCATCATTGGAATATACAAGCCAAGTTCTATAATGAAAAATTCCCACTAGTATATGAAAGTGACAAAATGAGAGACTCTCTATCATGAAGATCTTGGTGCTACTTTGAAGCACAAGTGTGGTAAAAGGATAGTAACATTGTCCCTTCTCTCTTTTTCTCTCATTTTTTATTTGGGCCTTTCTCTTTTTTTATGGCCTCTTTTTTTTCGTCCGGAGTCTCATCCCGACTTGTGGGGGAATCATAGTCTCCATCATCCTTTCCTCACTTGGGACAATGCTCTAATAATGATGATCATCACACTTTTATTTTTCTTACAACTCAACAATTACAACTCGATACTTAGAACAAAGTATGAATCTATATGAATGCCTCTGGCGGTGTACCGGGATATGCAATGAATCAAGAGTGACATGTATGAAAGAATTATGAATGGTGGCTTTGCCACAAATACAATGTCAACTACATGATCATGCTATCAATATGACAATGATGGAGCGTGTCATAATAAACGGAATGGTGGAAAGTTGCATGGCATTATATCTCGGAATGGCTATGGAAATGCCATGATAGGTAGGTTCGGTGGCTATTTTGAGGAAGATATATGGTGGGTGTATGATACCGGTGAAAAGTGCGCGGTATTAGAGAGGCTAGCAATGGTGGAAGGATGGGAAAAAGTGCGTATAATCCATGGACTCAACATTAGTCATAAAGAACTCATATACTTGTTGCAAAAATCTAGAAGTTATCAAAGCAAAGTATTACGCGCATGCTCCTAGGGGGATAGATTGGTAGGAAAAGACCATCACTCGTCCCCGACCGCCACTCATAAGGAAGACAATCAATAAATAAATCATGCTCTGAGTTCATCACATAACGGTTCACCATACGTGCATGCTATGGGAATCACAAAATTCAACACAAGTATTCTTTAAATTCACTACTACTAAACTAGCATGACTCTAATATCAGCATCTTCATATCTCAAAACAATTATCAAGCATCAAACTTTTCTTAGTATTCAATTCACTCAAAAGAAAGTTTCACATATCTTGAATACCAAGTATATTAATATTAAGCAAATTACCATGCTATTAACGACTCTCAAAATAATCTAAGTGAAGCATGAGAGATCAATAGTTTCTTTAAAACAAAACTACCATCGTGCTCTAAAAGATATAAGTGATGCACTAGAGCAAATGACAAACTACTCCGAAAGATATAAGTGAAGATCAATGAGTAGTCGAATAATTATGCAACTATGTGAAGACTCTCTCTCATTTAAAAATTTCAGATCTTGATACTTTATTCAAACAGCAATCAAAGCTAAAGAAAACTACATTACAAGGATAGCACAACTCATGTGAAGAAGAAAAAAACTTAGGCTCAACCGATACTAACCGATAGTTGTTGAAGAAGAAAGGTGGGATGCCTACCGGGGCATCCCCAAGCTTAGATGCTTGAGACTTATTGAAATATTATCTTGGGGTGCCTTGGGCATCCCCAAGCTTGAGCTTTTGTGTCTCCTTAATTCCCCTCATATCATGGTTTCTCTTTTTATCAAAAGCTTCATTCACAACAAACTCAACAAGAACTCGTGAGGTAGGTTAGTATAAACCAATGCAAAACCTTATCATTTCCTACTGTAACAAATCACTAAAATTATTATTAAACATTGAATACTAAATGCCTCTGCATATTTAATACTCCTATCACCAAATAGAATCATTAAACAAGCAAACATATGCAAACAATGCAACCATAACAACAATCTGTCAAAACAGTGCTATCTGTAAAGAATGCAAGATTCGTCATACTTCCCTAACTCCAAAAATTATGAAATAAAATTCCCACTGCAGTAAATTTATCATAGCTCATTATGCATAAAGTTTCAACCTTATATCATGCTCTTACTTTTCTAGGGAATTTTTGCAACAGCAAAAAACTTTCTGTTTTCAAATAGCAACATGTATATTAGCAAAATAAGCATGGCAAAGGCTATCCTTGACTTTTTATTGAAACTAAAGATGCAAAACATTATTCTAACTAACAGCAAGCAAAAGCTAACAAAAGTAAATGACGCTCCAAGCAAAACACATATCATGTGGTGAATAAAAATATAGCTCCAAGTAAAGTTACCGATGAACGAAGACGAAAGAGGGGATGCCATCCGGGGCATCCCCAAGCTTAGGCTCTTGGTTGTCCTTGAATATTTCCTTGGGGTGCCATGGTAATACCCAAGCTTAGGCTCTTGCCACTCCTTATTCCATAGTCCATCGAATCCTTACCCAAAACTTGAAAACTTCACAACACAAAACTCAACAGAAAACTCGTAAGCTACGTTAGTATAAGAAAATAAAACCACCACTTAGGTACTATAATGAACTCATTCTAAATTCATATTGGTGTAATATCTACTATACTTCAACTTATCTATGGTTCATACCCTCCGATACTACTCATAGATTCATCAAAATAAGCAAACAACACATAGAAAACAGAATCTGTCAAAAACAGAACAGTCTGTAGTAATCTGTATCAAACGTATACTTATGGAACTCCAAAAAGCGTACCAAATTAGGAAGTCTTCAGCAATTGGTGTACCAATCCATAGCAAAAATAATCAGATCATAAGCAAGTTTCTGTGAATTAACAAAACTAATTTACTGGGTGCAAAAGTTTCTGATTTTTAGCAGGATCAACACTACTATCACCGTAAGCCATCCTAAAGGTCTTACTTGGCACTTTATTGAAACAAAACCTATAAAACATGATTACTACAGTAGCATAATCATGTGGACACACAAAAACAGTAAGGATAAATATTGGGTTGTCTCCCAACAAGCGCTTTTCTTTAATGCCTTTCTAGCTAGGCATGATAATGACAATGATGCTCACATAGAAGATAAGAATTGAAACATAACGGGACCATCATGAAGCATATGACTAGCACATTTAAGTCTAACCCACTTCCTATGCATAGGGATTTTGTGAGCAAACAACTTATGGGAACAATAATCAACTTGCATAGGAAGGTAAAACAAGCATAACTTCAAGATTTTAAGCACATAGAGAGGAAACTTGACATTATTGCAACTCCTACAAGCATATGTTCCTACCTCATAATAATTTTCAGTAGCATCATGAATGAATTCAACAATATAACCAGCACCTAAAGCATTCTTCTCATGATCTATTTGCATAGAAAATTTACTACTCTCCACGTAAGCAAAATTCTTCTCATTCAGAATAGTGGGAGCAAACTCAACAAAATAACTATCATATGAATTAAAATTAGGATCAAGATGACAAGGTTCATGGTTATCATTATTCTTTAAAGCATACGTGTCATCACAATAATCATCATATATAGGAGGCATGCTTTCATCATAGTAAATTTGCTCATCAAAGCATGGGGGACAAAAATATCATCTTCATGAAACATAGCTTCCCCAAGCTTGTGGCTTTGCATATCATTAGCATCATGGATATTCAAGGAATTCATACTAACAACATTGCAATCATGCTCATCATTCACATATTTCATGCCAAGCATTCTATGTAATTCTTCTTCTAGCACTTGAGCACAATTTTCTTTTCCATCATACTCACGAAAGATATTAAAAAGATGAAGCGTATGAGACAAACTCAATTCCATTTTTTTGTAGTTTTCTTTTATAAACTAGACTAGTGCTAAAAAAAGAAACAAAAAGATTCGATTGCAAGATCTAAAGATATACCTTCAAGCACTCACCTCCCCGGCAACGGCGCCAGAAAAGAGCTTGATGTCTACTACACAACCTTCTTCTTGTAGATGTTGTTGGGCCTGCAAGTACACAGGTTTGTAGGACAGTAGCAAATTTCCCTCAAGTGGATGACCTAAGGTTTATCAATCCGTGGGAGGCGTAGGATGAAGATGGTCTCTCTCAAGCAATCCTGCAACCAAATAACAAAGAGTCTCTTGTGTCCCCAACACACCCAATACAATGGTAAATTGTATAGGTGCACTAGTTCGGCGAAGAGATGGTGATACAAGTGTAAAATAGATAGTAGATATAGGTTTTTGTAATCTAAAAAATATAAAAACAGCAAGGTAACTAATGGTAAAAGTGAGCGTAAACGGTATTGCAATGAAACAAGGCCTAGGGTTCATACTTTCACTAGTGCAAGTTCTCTCAACAATAATAACATAGATAGATCATATAACAAGCCCTCAACATGCAACAAAGAGTCACTCCAAAGCCACTAATAGCGGAGAACAAACATAGAGATTATGGTAGGGTACGAAACCACCTCAAAGTTATTCTTTCGGATCAATCTATAAAAGAGTTCGTACTAGAATAACACCTTAAGACACAAAATCAACCAAAACCCTAATGTCACCTAGATACTCCATTGTCACCTCAAGTATCCGTGGGCATGATTATACTATATGCATCACACAATCTCAGATTCATCCAACCAACACAAAGTACTTCAAAGATTGCCCCAAAGTTTCCATCGGAGAGTCAAGAACGTGTGCCAACCCCTATGCATAGGTTCCCAATGTCACGAAACCCGCAAGTTGATCACCAAAATATACATCAAGTGGCACATGATATCCCATTGTCACCACAGATAATCACAGCAAGACATACATCAAGTGTTCTCATAAAAGAGTCATTCTAATAAGATAACTTCAAAGGGGAAACTCAATTCATCACAAGAGAGTAGAGGGGGAGAAACATCATAAGATCCAACTACTATAGCAAAGCTCAGGATACATCAAGATCGTGCCCTAGAGGGAACACAAGAGAGAACATGAGAGAGAGAGATCAAACACATAGCTACTGGTACATACCCTCAGCCCCGAGGGTGAACTACTCCCTCCTCGTCATTTATAGCATCGGGATGATGAAGATGGCCACCGGTGATGCGATCCCCCTCTGGCAGGGTGCCAGAACGGGCTCCCGAGAGGTTTTTGGTGGCTACAGATGCTTGCGGCGGCGGAACTCTCGATCTATCTTCTGTTCTGGAAGTTTTAGGGTATGTAGGTATATATGGGTGAAAGGAGTACGTCGGTGGAGCTACGGGGGCCCCACGAGGCAGGGAGGCGTGCCCGGGGGGGGGGGGGGGGGTGGGTGGGTGGGCGTGCCCCCACCGTCGTGGGCAGCCCGTATCTCCCCTGACATGCACTCCAAGTTCCCTGGGTTGCTTTCCTTCCAAAAATAACTTCTCCAGTTGATTTCGTTCCGTTTTGACTCCGTCTGATATTCCTTTTCCTTGAAACACTGAAATAGGCATAAAACAGCAAATCTGGGCTAGGCCTCCGGTTAATAGGTTAGTCCCAAAAATAATATAAAAGTGGATAATAAAGCCCAATATTGCCTAAAACAGTAGATAAAGTAGCATGGAGCAATCAAAAATTATAGATACGTTGGAGATGTATCAGAGGCCACGAGGGTGGAGAGCGCGCCCCCTACTGGGCGCTCACCCTATCTTATGGGTCCCTTGGGCGTCCACCGACCTACTTCTTCCTCCTATATATACCCACGTACCCCGAGAACATCAGAGGCAACCACGAAAAACTATTTCCACCACCGTAACCTTCTGTATCCGCGAGATCCCATCTTGGAGCCTTCGCCGGCGCCCCGCTGGAGGGGGAATCAACCACGGAGGGCTTCTACATCAATACCATAGCCTCTCCGATGAGGCTTGAGTAGTTTACCACAGACCTTCGGGTCCATAGTTATTAGTTGGATGGCTTCTTCTCTCTCTTTGAATCTCAATACCATGTTCTCCTCGATCTTCTTGGAGATCTATTCGATGTAACTCTTTTTGCGGTGTGTTTGTCGAGATCCGATGAATTGTGGGTTTATGATCAAGTTTATCTATGAGAAATATTTGAATCTCCTTTGAATTCTTTTATGTGTGATTAAGTTATCTTTGCAAGTCTATTCGAATTATCAGTTTGGTTTGGCCTACTAGATTGATCTTTCTTGCAATGCGAGAAGTGCTTAGATTTTGGTTCAATCTTGCGGTGTCCTTTCCCAGTGACAGCAAGGGCAGCAAGGCACGTATTGTATTGTTGCCATCGAGGATAAAAAGATGGGGTTTATATCATATTGCATGAGTTTATCCCTCTACATCATGCCATCTTTCTTAATGTGTTACTTTGTTCTTTATGAACTTAATACTCTAGATGCATGTTGGATAGCGGTGGATGTGTGGAGTAATAGTAGTAGATGCAGGCAGGAGTCGGTCTAATTGTCACGGACGTGATGCCTATATACATGATCATGCCTAGATAATCTCATAATTATTCGCTTTTCTATCAATTGCTCGACAGTAATTTTTTCACCCACCGTAATACTTATGCTATCTTGAGAGAAGCCACTAGTGAAACTTATGGCTCCCGGGTCTATCCTTTATCATATAAGCTTTCAATCTACTTTTATTAGCATCTTTACTTTTCCTATCTATATTATAAAATACCAAAAATATATTTATCTTATCTTATTATCTCTATCAGATCTCACTTTCGCAAGTGGCCTTGAAGGGATTGACAACCCCTTTATTGCATTGGTTGCGAGTTCTTGTTTGTTTATGTAGGTGCGTGGGCCTTTATGGAGCCTCCTACTGGATTGATACCTTGGTTCTCAAAAACTGAGGGAAATATTTACGCTACTATTGCTGCATCACCCTTTCCTCTTCAAGGAGAACCAACGCAAGCTCAAGACCTAGCAAGAAGGATTTCTGGCGCCGTTGCTGGGGAGGTCTTCGCTCAGGTCAAGACATACCAAGTACCCATCACAAACTCATCTCCCTCGCACTTACATTATTTGCCATTTGCCTCTCGTTTTCCTCTCCCCCACTTCACCCTTGCCGTTTTATTCGCCCTCTCTTTCCCAATCTCCTCTCTCTTCCGCTTGCCTTCTTCTTCCTCCTCACCTTGTTTGCCGCTATGTCTGAAATTGGGGAGATTATGATTGATATGGACAATAATGATAACATGGAAAATTCTGATGCTCCTGCTGAAGAACCCCCTATCTTGCATACTAAAATGTTTCGAATTGGTAGTGGTAATATTATTGGAAAAGGGGTTATTCAAGATTTCTTTACTTGTGCCAGTGCTTTACCCTCTGTGGGTGGTTCTATTCTTTCATATAACTAGTAGTCTCGCGGATGCTATCGCTATTCTTGTAGTTGAGCTTGAAAGACAATTTATGCATATGCATCCTTGCATACAAAGAATTTTCATGGAAGTTTCTAATATTGAGCATTCTTTTGTTAAGCGCGTCGTTACTATCTTTTTGGCTCATGAGTTTAGATTTATAATAAGAGAGGCCAAAGAAATCTTTGCGCACTATAGGGTGGGCGCCGGTTGTCCTCCCATAGAGGCGATCCTCTTTGATCAAGAGGAAATTAGGCGTTTTCTATCTTTGGACTATGTTGCTTTTAATGAAAACCTTAGAAAAAAGGTTCCTACTAATGTCCTAGTTGATAGAATTTCTGAACTCAATAATGATTTTGCTCTTTGAAACAATGAGCTAGGATACTCTCTTGAGTATAGGCTCACGAAGTTCTGCCAAAAGAATGCTTATAATGATGAATTAGTTGTGCAATATGAAGGGCCAAAGGAGGAACCCATACCTCCTGAGATTGATCTTGGGGACTTTTGTCCCATTAAATTTAGCCCTTTTGATTACTTTTACTTGCCTCAAAGAAAACTTGCTGCTGAACGTAGAGAATATGAGATGAGTTTTCGTGATCTATCTTATTATTATGACACTACTTAGATCTATCCTCACTTTTATGCCTAGCTAGGGGTGTTAAACAATAGCGCTAGTTGGGAGGCAACCCAATTTTATTTGTGTTTTTTTCTGTTTAGTAATAAATTTTGCATCTACCTTCTGTTTAGATGCGTTTTCATGTTTTATTTAGTGTTTGTGCCAAGTAGAACCTATAGGATAACCTATGGTGATAGTTAATTTGATTCTGCTGAAAAACAGAAACTTTGCATGCATGAATATAATTTTAGTAATTCACAGAAATGTGATTTTGCGTTGATTCTTCTTGCTGTAGATCAATAGACAAATTTCCTCGGACTTCCTATTTTGGTAGGATTTTTAGAGTTCCAGAAGTATTCTAGAGTTACATATTGCTACAGACTATTTTGTTTTTGACAAATTCTGTTTGTCGTGCGTTGTTTGCTTATTTTGATGCATCTATGGCTAGTATGTAAGGATATGAACCATAGAAAAGTTGAAATACAGTAGGTTTAACACCAATATAAATAAACAATGAGTTCATTACAGTACCTTATGTGGTGGTTTTTCTTTCTTTCACTAGCGGAGCTTATGAGATTTCCTGTGGAGTTCTGTGTTGTGAAGTTTTCAAGTTTTGGGTAAAGATTTGATGGACTATGGAATAAGGAGTGAGAAGAGCCTAAGATTTGGGATGCCCATGGAAACCCAAGATATTCAGGAATAGCCAAAAGCCTAAGCTTGGGGATGCCCCCGGAAGGCATGCCCTCTTTCGTCTTCGTTTATCGGTAACTTTACTTGGAGCTGTATTTTTATTCGCCACATGATATGTGTTTTGATTAGAGCGTCTTGTATGATATTAGTCTTTTCTTTTTAGTTTTCCACAATCATCCTTGCTGTACATACCTTTGGGAGAAGCCCACTTGATTAGAATTTATTAGAATACTCTATGTGCTTCACTTATATCTTTTGAGCTTGATAGTTTTTGCTCTAGTGCTTCACTTATATCTTTTAGAGCACGGCGGTGGCTTAATTTTGAAGAAATTATTGATCTCTCATGCTTCACTTATATTATTTTGAGAGTCTTTTAGAACAGCATGGTATTTTCTATGGTTATGAATTTGGTCCTAAAATGATGAGCATCCAAGTTGGGTATAATAAAAACTATCATGGAAAGTGCATTAAACACTAGGATCAATTTGATGCTTGATAATTGTTTTGAGATATAAAGGTGGTAATGTTAGAGTCATGCTAGTGGGTAATTATGAAACTGAGAAATACTTGTGTTGAGTTGTCAAGTCCCGTAGCATGCACGTATGGTAGTGTGACAAATTTGTTGCATGAGGTGCTCTTTTTAATACTGGAATACTGGAAGAAGGTGGTCGCTCAGCCAAAGCCCTAGTTCAACCAGAACAGTAGGGAAAGCGGTAGAGGCCGCTCCGTAGCTTTGGTCGTTGCACTCTAATCCGCTTTAGAAGAAGCAGCTATTCTATTGCTTGGCTATAAAGCCTATAAGTAAGAACTCTGGGGAAGGAATCCGATCTGCAGATGAAGCAGAAGCAGGCAAAAGGCGAGCGCACAGCGAGGAATTTTCCATACTAGATCAACTCAACATTATCGAATCTACTCTGAGACTCTCTTCTCTTCATGGTTGGCTGTAAAAAAAGAGTCTCTTTAGTCCCCAACTCTATGGATTTTACTTTTTGGCTCAACACCCTGCTCTCGACGTTTGCTTGGGACGGGAGGCTATGAAATAGTTGAAAGCAGATGCAACATTAAAGAAAGTCAATCCAGTAGCCTTAAGTCGTACCGAACACTATGTCCTAATAGTAAGGGATTTCTTTCAACCCGGTGGTAAGCCGGTGGTACCCGGAGAAAACGTTGCCCGAAGGAAGGGACTAAACCCATCTGTTCAAGTAGTAGCCAAGTAGTACCGAAGGAGTATCTCCGAGTTAAGGAGTACCGAAGGGAAGGAATAAAAACCAAGTGAAAGAAAGAGATCGCAATGGTCTAAGATATAGTAAGTGAACAATAACTTAGATCTGATGTCGGATCGAAACAAAAATGCAAAAAGACAAGACAAACGTAAAAGATCGAACTCTAATTTAGTTACTGAGTGAGATGTTTTGCTACCTAAAAAAGGTTGGTTCTTCCCCTACAACCCCTAGCCCTCCAAGGCAGTACTCTTCATCGGCAAATCCGAATGTCTCGATCCGAGTTGAGACCCACCTACAGAAATTGATCCATCAACGGCTTTTTCTATAGTGGCAGGAAGTCTCCAACTCTTCGATATGCGCTAGCTAGGTAATCCCTTTACTTAATCTGATATGGGATCTCTTGCTACCAGAAAGGAACTGAACTGGCTTGCCCGGAAAGAATGGATTGCGACCCTTGGAGAGCTAATGGTACTGGACTGATAGCACACTGATTGAACCGACCCCGGACGTACCACTGGGGAACCTATGGCTGGAGAGAATCTCTCGCGATGGAGAAATGTCAAATGGGAAGCTCTATGGAGGCACACATCGTGTCGTTCGTCATCGAAATGGGACTGACTCGCTCGGGAATAGGCACAGGATTGAGGAACTTTCTGGCGTAACACACCCGTAATGGGGCAATCTGACTAGCTGGTCAAAACCCTTTCCGCAGTGTTTAAGTGGTGCTGGAAGGAATCAAGAGGGGAGGAGGAAAGCTGTACCATGTGGAAGGAGAAGAGCTGATTGCTACTAAATCAGAACAAGCTTAGTTCTGCATGATGGCTCAATGGTGCATGGTCAACTCAGTAAACCTAACATATCTGATCTCTGATCCAATTTCAACCCTACTGAACTCTTAAGAGTAGGTGTTTCAAGAACCTAAGTCCTTACAAAAAAAGAATCCATGATCACTATAGACCCCCGAAGGTACTGAGCCCAAACATCTGAAGCCATACGGATACTCACATCTGCAAAAGGCTGAGATTGAGAATTGAGGAATTGCTGAAGAATTCATTGATACAATCCTCTACTAGCCCCTTTGCTTCACCTGTGCTATTAGTGAAGAAGAAGGATGGGACATGGAGGATGTGCATTGAAACCAGGCAGCTGAATGCCAGTACAGTAAAGAAGAAATACCCAATTCCGGCACATAGATGCCCTATTGGATGAGTGGTGCTAAATATTACAGCAAGATTGACTTAAGATCTGGCTATCATCAGATCAGGATGAGAGAGGAAGACAAGCCCAAAACTTCATTCAGAACCCTGTAACTATGAATTCAATGTGATGCGGGCTTACAAATGCTCCTGCAACGTTTCAAGCACTCATGAATGATGTGTTCAAGCCCAGAAGATTTGTGTTGGTTTTATGATATACTTCTTGACAGTAAAACACTGAAGGAGCATCAACAACACTTGCAGCTAACACTTTTTCTACGGAATCAGCTACATGCTAAGATGAGCAAGTGTGAGTTTTGACTTTCAAAGGCGGAATATTAGGGGTAAAATGGAAAATAAGGTGGCAGATGCATTTAATAGGAGAAAGGCCGGAACATCTGTCCAGCTGGTCCAAGGTGTGCAAACCGCTTTGTGAAGGCCGACTGAGAATGAGGGACCTAGTAGTGTATTTCGAAGCCTTCTAGGCAAAGCTGCTTTGGCGTGCACTGAAAGGGCATCTTCCTTTCCTATATTATACCAGAGGTGAGTGCATAATCTGGTGTAGAACGGAGGGGATATCCTAAGTTGATGTGCACAAGTGCTTCCTCTGATTGAAGTCGATTGCCTCAACCAATTTCTTAGTACATCAACACAAGAAGTGGCGAATTGGGGACGGTACTACCTTAGTGAAACTGTGGGAAGATGGGTAGGTGGGGCCTCTCAACCAAGACATCACGGTTGGCGAGTGGGGACTCTACTGAATTCTAGCATGGGTGTGGTAGATTACTGACGTGAAGCCGGACCTCTATGAGTGCTCCACATGGCCGGATCAAAGCTATTCTAAAAACTAGATCCATTGGAGTGGGAAGTACTCAAGATGTAGAAGAGGACTCAAGCAGGTTTGGTCCTCTTTCTCTGATGTGTTCTTAGAACCCACTACCCTCCCTCCTAAAAGACCATGTGACCATCGGATTCACCTCACGATAGTCAACCAGTGAATCAAAGGCCTTATAGGTATTCACACCACCGGATGAAATTGAAGCCATAATCAAGGAGTTACTCTAGAATGGTACTCTACAACCTAGTTCATGCCTCACCGTCTCTTCTTTACAAGAAGAAAGAAGGTTCGTGGCGCCTATGGATTATAGGCAACTCAATGCGCAAACCGTAAAAAAGAAATACCCGATACCGGTCATTGATGATCTTCTGGATGAGCTACACGGTTATACTGTGTACTCAACAATCGTTTTATCTATTCCCACATCGATTCACCAATCCTGGAACTCGTTATGGATAGAAGGTCCGTAGAAGTGAAAGTAGGACGACGGGAGAAAAGAGTAAGGAGTACCGGAAAAAGAAGATTTTGGACTTTCTGCCCACGAAGAAATATTAGCATTTGAAACTGGAAAGATTTACTTTGGATAGTAAATCCCCAAGGAAGGGCTATAATCCAAACAAAGGAGGAGCTAGTGGACAGTTCGAATTTCAATGATTAGGGAGGGGAATGAAACACTTGTCTTTCACAATCAATTCTGTCTTTTTTTTATGTTTAGGACACGCGAAGCGAGAGCGAAACTCGCTATGAGGAGAAGACTCGACAAGAGAGGTTTGAACAAGAGGAACTGCCGTCTAGTTGAGTTTGATCATTCTCTCTTTCTATCTCTCTTTCTTTCAAGAGCTGAATAAGGGCATATTCGCAAAGGAGAGAGAAATCGGACTTTCTTCTTTACCCCCCTCATTATTCAAGACGTGAATATAAAGTGTATTGTACTCCCTTGGATCTTTTCTGGGATCTTTACTCGTCGTTGATCAAGGAAGCTAGAAGGAAGATGGGTGGTAGGGTGAATGGACATTCGTATCCTCTCCGACTCGTCGGTTAGGAGAGTAGCGACCAAAAAGAAATCATTATACAGGATAACTGCTGTAGAGATAAAATGTAGGAAGGAGAAAGTTGGTTTCAATGAGTCATGTGAATTGTAGAAGAAATAGGTAAACAAGGCGGGTTAATATATATACGTTGAAAAGCAAGGGGATAAATTGAACGAAATGAAGAGCAATCCAGAATCCAATTTTGTATACTATAAGAAAAAGGCACTGAAAACTTGGAAACGGAAGATGTTGTAACTGATATGGGTAGTCACACATTAGGCAAAATGGTGTAGTGGTTGGGCCAGGTAGCTTCTTCTTTTGAACAACATTTCATTCTGTTTTGGATGCTTTCTACTATGTTTCAAGTGATCAAAGAAGAGTTTATTTCCCACTACTCATATCACATCTTATGTGTTGGTGCAAGCTGACTAAATCAATAAGATGGTATTCGTATTTGATTAGACAAGATGGTATTCTTCTTTATTCCGGAGCACAACAATCCGGATCTCTATCTTATAGCTTATCCTTCCTATTATGTGTGTATTACGGTCATGTCAAGTCAATGGTCTGTCTGCCCTGCAACCGGTCTTGAATGGCTTCAGTGAATTGTTTGCTGAGCCTACAGAGTGACCTCCTAGGAGGACAATAGACCACAAAATACCCTTACTACCAGGCACTAAACCTGTCAATCATTAGAGAAGGGACAGAGTTCAAGATAAGACTATCTTGCCTGTTTGGTAGAGAGAGTACCGGGTATTCCGATGGTTAAAGATTCAAGTCTTAGTGGCAAAGGGGGACAGCTTTGGCCTGCAACCGTTTCCACTTTACGGCCCACAGCTTGTGTTCTTCGGTATTAATTCGGTTTCTGTTTGTTTGGCTTGTCTCGTGCACCACCTGAATTGAATCATAGTAATGGGACTTTGGTAATCCAGTGATGAAGTCAATGCTGATAATGGACCATGCTTCATCAGGAATGGGTAGAGGATCGAAGAGGCCAGGGAGTTTTTAATGTTCTACCTTAGCTTGCTGACAGATTTGACACTTGTTGACAAAAGATTCCACTGACTGAAAGATTCCTGTCCAAGCAAATAGTGCCTTGATGCGGTGATAAGTAGCAGTAATGCCAGAGTGGGCACCAATACCACTGGCATGAAGTGCTTGCAAGATGTTTTTTTTCATTTAGAAGTTTGCACCAACCCATACTCTTCCTCTATATCGAATGACCCCATTATGCAATGAATATTTGCTATTCTTGTGAGTGCTCAGGACTGCCAATTCAGATAGTCAATTCTGGGTGAATGTGTCTTTGCTGTACCCTGCAACAATATCAGTGAGCCATTGTGTTTGACAGGAAGTAATGGCATTGAGTTCATCTGGCTCATGTAATCTAGATAGTGGTGCATCAGCTGCCCTATTCTCTGAGCCTTTTATTGGATGGTATATTGTAATCCCATGAGCTTGAGGAAAGGAAAGCTTTCTGCTGCATTGGTGTTTTAAGTCTTTGAGCAGTCAAATGAGCTAAGCTCCTATGAATGAAACGCCTGTCCTGCTAAGCCCAAACTCTAATGTGCTTGACTTGGAAGTAGGCCACTCTTTCACTGTGAGGATCTTCTTTTAGTCTGTAGCCACCCCTTGCCCACTAATGACATGACCCAGGTATTCTATCTGTGGTTGAGCAAATGAACATTTATTCAACTTCACATATAGTTGATTCTGCTTCAGAAGGTCAAATACTTGCTGCAAATGGGTGACATGATCTTGCAAGGATTTGCTGTAGATTAAGATGTCATCAACAAAAAAAAGTACACAAACCCTAGTCAGCTCAGCCAGAATTGTGTTCATAGCACTCTGGAGGGTGGGTGGTGCATTTGTGAGCCCAAATAGCCTCAAATTCATAGTGACGTGGGTCTTGAATACCGTTTTGTATTCGTCTGCTTCATGTAATCTTATCTGATGGTAACCAGCTCTCAGATCCAGCTTAGTAAACCAAACAGCACACGATAACTCATCCAACAATTCTTCAACTACAGGCATTGGGTATTTTATTAGACGAATCCATCTTATTTCCTTATTTCTCTGTTTTGGTAGCAGGAGAAGTAGTTTGTTCAGCCCGGACTTCAAAGTAGTCTCCCCCGTTGACCTTCTTTTTTAGATAGAATCCTCAATGAGTGGAAAGGACTCCCAAACTTGCTCCACAGTACTATAACATACAGAGCCGCGCCCTTGTGATATGATAAGAAGAAAAGGGGCCAGGCCGCCCTCTTTTCTTTTCCGCACCAAGCCTTCTTGTAAAATTGGGTGTATAGCTCAGTTGGTAGAGCATTGGGCTTTTAACCTAATGGTCGCAGGTTCAAGTCCTGCTATACCCAAAACAAAAAAAAACCACTCTTGTATTCGTAAGGATGCATAGTAGCCTTCAAAGAGCACTCTTTGGCCTTGAGAAAAGCCCCTTTCTCATCAACATCTCGACTTCGCTCGTTGTTTGAGGTCAGTATAAAGGAGATCAGACTGGCTCGGTCATTGATAGGCCGGCCTTCTCCTTATTCATTGGATAGGGCGCGGGGGAAAGTCAAGTCAAGCACTAGTTAGTTGGGGTGGGACGCACCAAAGCAGCGTTCGTTGCACTAGCGCCTTATCTTTTGAAGCTAAACAGAGGCTCGAAAGACGGAGTACGTCCGAAGTCGTTGGCTGCCTTTTTGTAGTGCGCAAGTCAGAGTGAACTTCTTCTTCTGTTCTGCGAATCTACTAACGAGAACTGCCGTACAGTCCTATCTTTTTTTAAGAAAGATCGTAGATGAATGTTTCGTTTCGTTACCTAAGTAGTTGAGCAATTCATTCCAAGGTAAACAAAGAGGTATTTCCTTTTCTCGTTTAGTCCTTCTCTCCTTCCATCCCAGTAGGCCTATTCATGCTTTTTTGCTATCCATCTTTATCAAATAGAAGAAGGGGAAATTCAGACTAGGCAAAACACCTCAAAAAGTGAAAAAAAAGATAAAACAACTTTCTTATTGTCAAGTAGTAAACCATAGTTCTCATCCTAGGAAACCATATCGATCATCGGTTCAGAGCTCCCAACTACGAAGCTCTTTTCTAGAGCGAGTCAACAATTCGTGGATCCATGGTTTGGATGAAGCTATGTACCCGGGTAGAGATGATTTGTCTCAAAGATGTTCCGCTCATCCAAGAATCTGAAACTTCATCTACATAAACTCATAAATAGCCCTTTCCTTTCTTTTCTTGACTTCAAAAGGTAATCAATCCTTTCTTTTCATCTTTTATCAAGTCTTCCTCTTCCTGATTGAGTCAATCAGGGATAGAAATTCGGATCAACTATGAGGAGTAGGGCTGCTGGGCAAGTGAATGAACTCTGTCCTAGGCATTTCCAATAAGTTCAGTGAAGTGAGGGCGAAGCCTTTTTTGAGAGGGAAAATACACTCCAAATGATATTCCATAATGGAAGGAATGAGTGGAAGATTTACTGGAAGAAAAAAATACGATACTTTTCTAGTCGTAGGTAGGGCTACCTATCTAGTTTCGTGCTTCGGGCGTACCAGATTCAATAGGCTAGGTTATAGCTGACAGATTTCTTTAAGAACTAGCCGCCTATAAGCCTCGCTAGTAGTATTCCTGCCCAGTGCCGGAGTAGTGACTCACAAGGTAAGTTCTCCTCGATGCATTTCCAACACTCTCTTTTTCTACATACACTTTTGATTCCTCAGTAGGTAGGGACAACATTCGAGATCTCATCCGACCGTCTATTTCTCACTGATTGGGAGATTGGATTGGAATCCGAGGAGAACTGATTGGATGTCATGGAACGAATGGGGCACTACGTTGGTTACCCACTGCTAGCCTAGCGGAGATTTCTCTATTTGTTGAAAGTGGAAAGGAGTCATATTTGAATCGGAAAGTTGGGCTCGTTCACTCACACCTTTCTTTGATTATCAATGACTTGGCTTCTTGCTCAAGTAAGCACCCGGCATACCAATTCATTATCCTTGGGGCTCGGCTCGCTCCTTCCTATCTACGTTATTCTTTCTTTGTTACTCTCGTAATGACGTTCCGAAAGAAATCAAGGTTACCAGGTCACAGCTCTGATTCTTCTTCCCTTATAGAACCTTCCCGCAAGAAATCAGTGGAAGTGGGTCCGCCCCTACAACTCATCAAATCAGCCTTCTTTTCTATTCTGCGCTGTACATATTCTCAAGTTATGAGAAAGAATGGATTTGAATGCAATTTTGAATTAAAAAAATAAACGAATGAAGAATATTTTTACCTCTTATCTGATAAGCAATCAAAGCATTTGAACTGCTCAATGAACAATAAAGAAAGAGCTAAGGTAAAAAAGTATATGTGTTACTAATAGTAAACCAATTTTATTTGGAGTTTGCTTTCAGCTGAACATGTTATAACTACAAATGAGGTGAGGCTTGATTAGGTGGCTTTGCAAGAACTAGGGAGGAACAGAAGTTATGTACTTTAGGCTAAACATATGAATTTAGAAGATCAACTTTTCCAATTGGACATAAACAAAAGCAACCAATAATATATATATATATATATATATATATATATAAACTTCAATAATATTTTCTCTATGGTGAAGTAATTTCATCGATAACCACTAAACGATTAAGTAGCGATGTATGCAAAGCTAGACAACGAACATTTCATAATACACTCGTTCTGCATATCTTTAGGATAAAAGAAAAAACTGTGAAAAAATCCGTTTTCCTAAATAAAAAGATCAAGAAATCTATTTTGTATGGTTCTTATTTCGTTGAAAACGTTTCCATGAGACTTTCTTTCATTGAAGAAGTCCATGACTTGTTCTAGGTGATATGAGGTTGAACAGGCTTTAGAAAAAATGCAAAGAAGGGTACATGGGGGTGGAATAAAAATCAAAAAGATGACCCCTTCTTTCTTCCTGAGCATTACCGATAAATATTCATTCTTTATACGTTAGGTTGGGTTTCAGATGTATATCATTTATTATATGAAACCAAAAAGAAGAAATGACAAGAAAGTTGTATATAGATGGAGGAATAAATTATGATGTGGAAAACAAGGCAGGGGTTCAAATCCTGTCATCCCTACCTATTACTTCTCCTATGGGCAGTAACGAGGGATCAACTGAGATCGATTCAAATTGGACAAAATTCAGAGTTTCATTTTTCTATATGCATGCGGTACAAAAATCATCCTTTTCTTTACTGCTTTATCTCCCGGAAAGCGCTCTTAGTTCAGTTCGGTAGAACGTGTGTCTCCAAAACCCAATGTCGTAGGTTCAAATCCTACAGAGCGTGATTCTGTTCTTGTTATGTCGAATCCAAAAAAAAGAACTTATATTTATATAAGAAAATGAGACAGTAATGAGGTCCGTATCGTCATCGTAATAAAAAGAAAGATTTGCAAGCATTCTTTATGGGAGTCGGGGCTTTCTGATTTGAAGTTGCTGGAAAAGGACCTCTGTGATCGGTTGATCATTAGTCGTTTTTTAAGGTAAGTAGGCAGGGGTGTCTTGATCGAAACCGAACTTCAATTCCACCCAGCTCAGATTCTATGCAGCAGTGGGGAAGACCTGTTTATACTTTTATTGAGAATTTCATTTCTTCCTGCCGCACCCCAATTCTTTCCCAGTAGTTGAAAATTGATATGAGATCTTGAACCCAGGGGGCTCCTATGTTCTGGGCAGAGGCATTGATGCGGGCTATTAGAATAAGGTGGTAAGGTCCAGGCATCTTCAAACCCCACATATGCCCTCTTTGATCTAGTAAGGGGAATGAAAGAAACAGGAATGTTGCACAGTAAAGTGTCAGCACTCATCCCCAAACTCCATAGGCCCCGCAATAGAAAGAGTTTACTTCGGTGCCGGAGAGCCGAAACCGCTAACCGAAACAAGACATATTCACTTTGACCACAGCCACCCGCACTTGCCTACCCGACTGGCTATTTTAGCTATTCTCTCTTCAACCTTCCTCTAACCTAAAATAGTCGTACCGCTCCCCCTTTAGAGATAGATTTCTTTATTCTCTAAGCTAGCTAAATGCCTGAAACATAATAAGCTAAGCCTCCGTCGATTTAGCCAAAGCAGGCCTGGAGAAAATAATGGGAGTCGGTGTCCCTTAAACGCCTTGTTTCCTCTTCTTTACGGTGGCTTCTTCTTAAATGAAAGAAGATCTCTGCTACGCTTATGCCTTCAAACCCGAAAACAGTGGTTATTACGACACCAGGTGAAATAGCTGCTTTTTCTTCTCTTCCTCCCCTCGACCTATTGAAGTTGCGCTCACCCGCAGCCCTAAGCCCTACAGTTCCTTCGCTTACCGCCTAATCTTAATCTATTGCCCTGCCTCCAAGAGAAGAAATGGCACCAACCGATACAATGGCAGCTAGTTCCAGGGAAGCTGCTTCAATGGAAGTTGGATTGCCTAGTTGCTTTTGAGTTCGATTTGAACTAATTTCCAAGCTTTTTTTCATCCATGCCTATAAGTATAATTATCTTTTCCAAACCGAGTGTTCCATCGGACTTACTCCATTTGCTTCTAGGGTTCATTTGCTTCTAGGGATAGATATGGCTGGAGTCGTCAGTGCTAGAATGAAATGTGAATGAGAGCATAGATTGATTGTCTCACTGCATGTACATATAGTAACCGGTTAATAATACTAAGGGTCCCTAATACTAATCTCGACATGAGAGGAACGTGTCCTCTCGGCCTTGATATATACTAACAAATATGGTTTTTTCACTCAGACATGAGAGGTGAGATCGATTATATGATGGAGACAGATGGAGGAGCAGAAAGTGAGAGATTGTGGCGTGAAGCACATGTAAGGTGTACAACTCTTGAGACGGATGCATCGAGTGCCGGCCTGTGAGAACGCTCGTCATAGCGTTGCGCCATAATTTTGTGATGGGTCTTTCGTTTTAAAAAAAAGGAGTTTTTCGGGTCTAGTTTACCGGTCCGTCAATAAATGCGTATGAAAAGTGAAATAGTTGATGTGATGGATGTGCCCGGTATCGATCAATGAAACCTCGGCTCGACGCAGGATTTCAATAGAACGAAAAACATCATAAGTAGTAGAGGGATAGGTACTTATTCCCAGGCAGCGGTATCATTGCTGCTCCCCGCCTAATGCGGATCATTGTGCAATGCTTATGTGAAATCTCAATCCAAAACTGATTCGTTTCGTTGGAAAAACCAACTCCGACGTCAAGATCAGTCTCCTTTCCTTTCAAAAGTGAGCGAGCAGAGCTGAAAAAGATGGAGTTACCTGGAGATGAGATTTCTTTCTACGGATATGAAGGATAGAAATATGCTATTTGCTGCTATTCCATCTATTTGTGCATCAAGTCTGAAGAAGATCTCAATCTATAATGAAGAAATGATAGTAGCTCGTTGTTTTATAGGCTTTCTCATATTCAGTCGGAAGAGTTTAGGTAAGACTTTCAAAGAAACTCTCGACGGGAGAATCGAGTCTATTCAGGAAGAATTGCTGCAATTCTTCAATCCTAACAAAGTAATTCCGGAGGAATCCAATGAACAACAACGATTACTTAGGATCAGCTTGCGAATTCGTAGCACCGTAGTAGAATCATTACCAACGGCACGCTGTGCGCCTAAGTGCGAAAAGATAATGCAAGCTTTGTTATGCCGAAACCTAAATGTAAAGTCAGCAACACTTCTAAATGCCACTTCTTCCCGCCGCATCCGTCTTCAGGACGATATAGTCACAGGTTTTCACTTTTCAGCGAGTGAAAGATTTGTATCCGGGTCTACGTTCAAAGCTTCTACCATAGACCTAATTCGAGAAGGCTTGATAGTCCTAAGAAAGGTGAGGGTGGGGGGTTCTATTTAGGAAGAATAGGAAGAATCTCATTCATGTGTTCATGCTAACAGAAGAGCGGATCCAATACACATAAGACTTTTTTGCAGGAAATTCCTAATGTAACTGATGAATTTGGGATGTCATGCCCCACAAGTTAGTTGCCCAAGCGCTCCCTAGGAGGGCAGTCTACCACAAGATAGAGTTTGAGCCTGGAGCCAAAGCCCCAACCCCTCCATTTTAGGTTTTTCTCAGGAAAGAATTTCATGAAGTCATATCGGCCAGATAAGCCTCTGACGGCTCCATATTGATTTTTCCCCAGTTTTCTTTCAGAAGAAGCGGGAGCCATTTTGCATTGAAACTCGGTATCAGCAGAGTCATCTCCTGAGAAAGACTTCTTTCTTATTTATACAAGATTTCAGAGAACATAGTGAAGCCCTCAAAGCGCTAACAAAGTCGTAAGTAGAGAAGTTTTCCAAAAAGATACCTCGTTTTTCCATTAAGTGTGCGTTGTCTGATGAAGAATAACGGGGGAGCCAACTCAATAACCTAGCGGAGGAACCGTCCGGACTTGAAACAGCGGATGCAACCCTTGCATTTCGTTCTTTTGTTCTTTACTCTATTTTCGCTTTGGCACTCACTTCCTTTGGAATAAGGGCATTTTTCTTCTCTACTCGTTCCGTTGACCATCAAACAGTTTCTTAATTATGTTATGTCAAATGATGGGAAAAAGGAAGGAGTAATAAAAAAAGACTAGAACTACCCGATCCGTTGAAATACGATACGAAGGAAACAGACTTCAATCCCTCATTCTTATTGTTTGTTCTTCTGATCCCCGAGTTTTTAACTCGCTTAATTCGGAAGAGGAAAACGACAGCAGCTAAAGTGAGAAATAAACAACTACTCGGAAAGCTTCGGTTTGAGCGTTGGTTTTGATGACAGTGAAGAAAGCTCGCCCAAAAGACGTACGTGGAACCAATGATACAAAAAAAGAATCAAATATGAGGAGAACTGGGTGCATTGGTAAACGGCTCCGCCATAGCTTGTACGACTTCTGAATCCTATTAATGGCGCTCTCCGAATAAATAAGTAGATACAGGCGGACTACATACACGTGCTCTCCGAGTAGGGAAAGTGAGAAATCTACGGTCTTACATCCGCGGATGTGACAAATCCAATCCAATTTGGTCTTGTCCCGTGGCTCGGACCCGGTCGCGTAAATGCAGCTACCACTACGACGGGATACTCTAGTTATTTACTCTGTTTCAATCCCTATTTGGCCATTCAACAGTAGCGTACGGCCTTTGGAAAGCATCTCTTCCTAGAGGGGACTCCCGCTTGTGATCGTCTTCCTTGGGTCAGAGAAAATAGAACTTACCAATTGGAAATGGAAATGCCGAATGAATTGAACCAAACTACGGAAACTGTGGTTGAGCTTGCCTGTCATCAACGAAGGATGGTTGTGAAGTTGGTGGAAGAAAGCAAACCAATGAATGCAGCTAGTCACCCCGAAAGGCGAGCCCATGTCTTTTGAGAAACTGACACAACCTGTTGTGTTGACTTATCTTATACTAAGGGTCCGTCCCAGCCAACAAGGGATTTCTCATAATTCTAGGATGAAACAGCATCATATCTCATCTTGATTATGAGAGAGATTGAAGTGAAAGAACCCGGTTTTAGAGCGTGGAAACGGAAAAGAATGAGGTGAAAGGGCCGACCCATGCGGCCCACTTAGAATGTGCTTTGACTTCCCCAGGTTGTACAATAGCACTATTTTCTGGACCCAAGTTCGAAAGGATTAGGGCACTGGATTGAAGAATAGCTCAGTCCGATAGAAACTTAGGTTGGGCTGGCGGAGGGATGAGTGGAGCTTCTGTATGACATGTACTGGTGTTTCATTAGTCCCTTGATCGGGTACCCGAAGCTCGCTTTGAGGAAGTAGTGCCATTTGGTTCTTCCTTCTTTCACGTCCATCCGCGAATGATTTGAGAATTCTTTTCATCACTGTTTGGATCGCAGACTTGACCGTTGTCTATAGAAAGAAAGTGCTCACTCGTTTTCTGTTTGTTTTGATGTGCGCATACACTCAGCCTAATTTAGTAAGTGTGAAGTGGAAGGGCAAGTACGGGTGAAAGCCCACTACCTTCCGGATAAAAGATATGCTCGATTTATAGATAGCTTTGCTTCACTATATAGCGTGGGACGAATTGATAAGCTCTGAATGCAGGAAGGGAAACCTTAGAGCTTTCTTCGCTTATCTTCCCAAGCAGACCATATGATTCTCATTATTCTATTTCTCTGTCTTTCCAACCAGCATTCCCGCTTATTCTGATTGGAGTGATGTGTGGTATCGGGGATAATGCAATTGATGGTGCTTGTGGCCCCACGGAATGACCGTCTAAAAGGAAATAGGCAGCAAGGGAGTTGGGTAGACTAAAGATACTGCCTTTAGCCCTCTGCGGCCTTTTTTTTGAAGTCGAGTCGTAAGGAAAGATCGATAGGATTTGGTCCATTTGGTGTCCTTCCAGACGGAGAAGCGAGAACCCTTTCTGCTTTGATCGCTTGCCCTCCTGGCACAGATGTGGGAAAAGGTCTCAGTTGCGGAATCAAATATGAATGAAGTTAGAACAATCAGCGTAAGCTCTTTCTCTAGGGCCACTATCAATAATGACAAGAACTCTTACCAACTAGCTTAACGCATCCGGTAACCTTCTCCTTCGTACCCCTAGCGGATATGAATAATAGGAAGAAACAGGTCCTTTCTAAAGGCGGGCATTAGACCAAAGTTTCGTGAGACGGAGAAGATCGATAAAGCTTAGAACTTGCTCGTTTGCAGGAGGAGGCGGTGGTATGACTCCGTCCGTTGAACGAGCATTTCGTGCCACCTGTTCGGCGTCCACATCCACTACCATTTTCTGATCCCAGTATCTATAGGAAAATCGCTATTTGCCTCACTCTATAGAAGGCCTCCCGTATGTAAGATCACTAACCAAGTTCCTTTCTTCTTTTGTTTGTGCCATCTTTACCAACTTCTACTTCTTGGTTGGCTTGATGCTTACAGGTCTTGCCTCTGCTGATACTGGTCATGGGGACAAGAACTCTGTGGGAAGAGAGCAGATACCAATCCTAAACAACCCTTAGAATGGCCTCATCCAAACGGATGATTGTCATTGATAAGACGGGCAGGTGGTATGTTGATACTGAGTCGCTTCCCCTGTAGTTGTTAGCTTGTTCTTGACAAATCTGATCGGGTCTTCATAATCTGGAGTAAAAGGATTCGAACCTTTGCATGCCGATACCAAAAACCGATGCCTTACCACTTGGCTATACTCCAAACAAACGGTAGGTTCCTGGAGAACCGTGGAAACTAGTTAGTTCAAATCGAACTCAAAAGCAATGCGCATTATCTATGCCTTTTTTTGATTCACCAAGACCCGCTAAAGGCTGATACAAACGAATAGTGGGAGTTCTTTCTTACGAATATAAATGGAGAAAATATCCCTAGTACCTTTGTCCTCTGCAAAGATCATAAGATCATATGGAGTTGGATTGATTTCTCGCATCTACTAGATCAGAGATCAGTGTCAGGGGAGCTCTCGTAAGTGAGCCTAAGTAAGTAGTGTGGTTCGAGCGGATCAGTCACCGCTGAGTTCTGCTTTCCTCGCAGAGTTGGTTTTAGCCGGAACCGCGCTCTTGCCTTCTTCTTGTGCCCCTTGATTATTGATCTGAATTCAAGTTAGATTAGAGAATACCGGTGCCTTTTGATCCACCCTTAGGTTTGAAAACTGTGGAGGTTCAGTTACAAAATGCAGTTTATGAGGCTGCTTTGTATGCCAGTGTGCAGGAAGGAGAGTTGGAAGATATACC
Organism: Triticum timopheevii; assembly: GCA_963921465.1. NCBI lineage: Eukaryota > Viridiplantae > Streptophyta > Magnoliopsida > Poales > Poaceae > Triticum > Triticum timopheevii. Next base: position 521,836,423 of record OY997274.1, read on the forward strand.
TAGATCCCCCAATAGAGAAAAGAGCGAGCAGGTTACCTACTCTTGTGGTGGATGGCGGCACTAGAAGTTGATGCTTTTTATGGACGGACATAGAAATTCGATTTCCAATAGAGCTGCAAACGCTACTGTAAGCCGAAGACGAATGCTGGCCAAAAGTAAGCAAAGCAGGAGAGGCGTCGTTTCCTTCAGTTGGTCAACCAACAGGTCTCCTCACTCTAGCATTTCTTCTTTGTTCGGTCGCAAGGCAGGGAAATGGAGGATTGGTTCTGCTCTGTCCTTTACCGCATCGATGGATTCCATTTCAGTGGATAGAGCTCAACCTGTTGCCATCGTCATTTCAATCACAATTCACTTGGTAGGTAGACGCTTGTTCCGACCTCCATAGTGGCACTTTGACCTTCTCTCAACAACATCTAATTCTAATCTGCTTGAACGGCCCTCTTGTCATTTGGCCCAGAATTGAACGAGATGACACCCACCAATATCTTCCAACACAGGATCTCCCTTACAGGGCCGTCCTTCTCTCTTTCTTCCCAAGAACATCGGGGGTCTGTTCTCTGAACGAGTCAGCACCAGCCCCGTTACCAATACGGGGATCTCGGCCATGAGAACTTGTAGAACTTGTCTCTTGAATTGCATCCCCCCTAGGCCGACCAGCTAAGTAGGACCCACTTAGCAAAACAGGTCTATAGGGCGCTAGGGAAGGGGTATAGAATGGTACTTGAATCTATCTATAGACATAGGATCCCCAAGCCACTGGAATCCATTGGTTTCTGTCTCAATTCGTCATTTGAACTGAAACTAACCACGAAGGGAAAAGAAAAGAAGGATTCTAGTTTGCCACTACTTGGACTCAACTTGGACTTTCGGAGGAGCAAACCATTTCCATTAATATATGACTCAGTCATAGCCAAGAGATCATCATTCTAATAACAAGGATCTAGTTTATATATCTCGAATTGGGTTCCATAAGATGCCAAAATAGTAGAAGTACCATCACGTCTACCTAAAGCAAATGGTTTCTATAGATTGAGAAATGGTTTCTATAGAATGAGATATAGTCGAATGTACCTTTAATACTTCACGTGCATTCTTCGCTTATAAATTTAGCCAAGATCCAAACATCTCAATCTCTTCATACGTTCTTCCTGTTGAACTCTTCTTTTCGCTCAACAAATGCAAGTTCGTCAGGGTTTGGTTACTAGTTTTCTTGGAAGGTTTTTCTCCCTTGATCTTTTCCCAAGTTTTATGATTGGAATGAAAGTAGGATTGTTTATCCAATCCAAACTATTTATTGAGGGAAAGTAAGATCAATAGTTGGCCCTATTGTCTGTGCTTTGTTCTGTTAAGGATTTCTGTATTGGAAACATAGGCATCCTGCTATTCCCTGCTCTAGTTTCAGTTCAGTCATAAACCTATTGCCCGGGTCCTTTGATACTTGATTTCCTGGGTCAACGGTACCTAGATTCCCCTTTGGCTTGATCTTACCTTGGATTTATGATTGGAATACAGATTGGATAAACAAGAGGAACTTGGAAAAGAGGGTTGGCCAAAGCATAACGATAGTGCATTCAATCGATTCCACTCTAGTTTTTCATATCTTTTCCCTCAATAAATAGTTTATATATGAAAGAAAGTGCCAACTTATTGTTCTTGGAATGCTGATTTCCATGGATTTCTTCTTGGCATATCCCCCCTGATTTGATGACCTGGCTAAAACACCTATTCCTTTTTTCTGGAATTGCTGCCGAAAGCCTGTTTGTAGCATCCATAGCAATACGTGTTAGTACTCAATTTCTTGGATTTTCATTTGATGAAGTGAAGACACTTATCTATATACCATTTATAGAGTGGTAGAGTAATCTTGCAATGCGGCATGAATTGGATGACTTAATAGTTTTCTGCAGTTTAGTACTAACATGCCTGTGTGGTGAACTAACTACCTTGGGAAGCAACAAATATGCCCCCAATCACGCTGCCTATGTGAACAAATTCTAAAACTTTGCATAAGCAGCTTAATTAAGTAGAAAAATCTAATCGATAGCCTACTACTTATACTTCTTACTTTCACTTTGATTTATACTTTGACTTTCGATACCTCTCCCCTAGTGTACTCGAGAGCTTGAAGGGGAATACAGACTAGAAGACTTCCACACCATAACTTCCTTCCTTGGCTGACTTCCTGGCCTTCAAGAAACTCGAAAAACTGTAATAACTCACTTCACTATGATAACTATCTTTCGAACAGGACTACTACTTAAAGGCTAAAAATACCTACCGCGATTGGCTTACTTGCTTGAAGGACTAATGAAAACACGTCGAACTAGCTAAAAGGACGTAAGCTAACAGCGAAACTCAAACAAAAACGGATGCTGACTCCGATATAGATATTGAGGATTTTCTACAAGCCGCCGCCTCACCCTGCTCGCTTACTTCCCACATGCTTGCTTAACTCACTATCTTTTGGGGTAATACACTGTATAGATAGGAAAGAGATAAATGAAAGAAAAAGAAGATAGAAATGAATTGATGGAGTCAGATGATGTCACTAGCTTCAATGAAAGGACTAACGAGAACTTTGAAAGTTCTTCCTATCAGCATTAGTCAGCTTTCGAGTCCTTCAAGCGAGTGCCGCAGGGAAAGGAAGAGTATTTCATCATGGCCATTTATTAGGACTACTTGGATAAGTTAGGACAGTTTCTCTAAGGCCAGCTGTTGAGTTAGTCGGTTCATAGGTTGTCGTAAAATATGGGTGTAGGAAGCCTGGACTCTGATTACCGATTATGAAAGCGAGGACTCTTTTTCTCTCTCCCCATTAACGGAAAACTATCTTAACCTCCTTCAGCAAGTTCGTTATCTACAAGTAAGTTAGAGAATTCCTGTTGTCAAGCTAGTTATCTTATACAAGACTTTTCTATAAGGCCTGCAAGCAGGTTCAGGTGGAAGCAGGAAAGTAACACCACCTGGTTTTAGACCGGGTGTAACTCTTTCTCTTTTGCCCTTTATGCCAGCCTGTTCCCTAAGTAGGATAAGTTCATTGTGTTATTACAGGTAGTATTGCTCTCAAAGCTAGGAAGGAAAGGTAAGGAGTAAGCTTATTTACTAAGATCCTAGCGAGTGGAATACTTTGAACGAGCAAGGGAGCGAGCGAAGTACTTTACGCAAGTAGTGGTTTACCAGGAACTTGTATAAGAGCTAGTCATATAGTCCTTGAAGCATTATTCCTTTTATCTGTAGGGCTGTTAGCAAGGAGTTTGAAGCTTGAGTACTTTCAGCTTTCCTGTTTTAGCTAGGAATGAAGTTGGTTCAGAGGTGTCAACTAGAGAGGTTAGATCTTCTCTTCCTTCTCATACTGCGAGTAATATCTCTACTACACTTTCCACTTTATGTTGATCAGTTTGAGCATGAGCAGCTCGTTCAGGAGCAGCCGCCCATGGAACTCTTGTTTTGAGGAAGCAATGAACATTGTCTTTTTCCATTCTCAATAAATGAGGAAGGAGGGGTGAGGTCCTCACTTTCGAGTGAGGCAAGGCTTTCTTTTAGAATACATCCTACCCGATTTTGGTTGACGATTGCGTTCTATTCCAATTATTCACTTGTTTTTCTTGTCACTGTGGCGAGACCATATGAGAGAGAGAACTATTTTCCATTTCCATACAGACCCCGAGCCGAGGTTGGAACAATTCTTTATTTTCTTGTTGGTTCCTTCTTTATTATTTATTCCAAGTTTTTCTCTTCCATTCGGTTCATTAGCTTTAGGAAAAATAGAAGCTGCGGAAATGCTCGCTTCTAAAAGGCTTAAAGGCTCTGATCAAGGCAATGAACATTTTGCACTTTGAAACTAATAAGAAAGGAATTCAAATCAGAGTTCAATACAGACTTTTTCTCTTTTAAGAAGGGTGAAACTTTCCTTCCAATACTTGTGCGCTCTACCCATCTCTACTGAACAAACCCACTACACATCGAGTGGCAGGGTATGTGTGTAGGCCTTTTCAAGGACATTCGAAACAACATGTCGATAAATTGCTATAGAAAGTGGGGCTAGATCGAGAGTTCTGACCTTTTCGTGGGTTGGGTGATCTTCAAACTCTTGTTTTTCTAGCGAAAGAACGCCCTTCTGAGCGATGATCTCCTACAAGCGAGTATAGTAAGATTGACTTTAATTGAGACAGAAATGTCACTGGTCAGCTCCTTAGCGTGACAATTAACACCACTTTCTTATTACCTAAGAGATTAGATAAGGGAAGAAGGCAGGCCAAAGCTTATAGATTCGGAGATCGTACTTCTAACGCTTTGTCTGAGTCAGTCCTACGACCCCTTGCGGCTGAGACATGAATCCTAGCCTATCTGAGTCGCAGAATGAAGGGCTCTTCAGAAGGCGCCGCCCAAGTCTCCTTTGAGACTTCGGAGTCAGGAATTTTTTTCCAAGGAAGGCGGATTTTCTGCGTTCCGCAGCACGAACAGGGTGTACAGAAGATCGATGTGCCATCTTTCTAACCACCTTCATTTGTTGTATGATCAGTAGGGAAGGGAGCCTTTGATAAAGGGACCCCCAACCAAGAAATCTACTGTCTCAGAGCGACAGTCAAGCTCGTATCGCGGAACTAGAACATTTCTTTGATTGATAGGTCAGATAGGAAGCAGGCAAGCAAACCAAGTTATAGGTTTGGAAGTTAGAACTCGGAAAGGTTGTCCTGTGACTACCTTTGAAGTCTTTGGGTAGGACATCAGGCTAAGGTCTTATGATGAGCCACGCGCATATGAGGTTTACTGCAGCCCTAAAGCTCTGTCCCCTATCCTACCACTAGATCTCCTATGCCGGAACATGAACAGAGAAAGCTGTGAGTGTAGTCTTAGGAACGAACCCGGGGTTGCTCTCGCAAAAAGATTGTACTAAAGAAAGCTAGAAAGCTCAATTCCAAGCTTTAAACCTCTGGTCCACGGGTCAGTGAACGAATGGGTTTTGGGAAATAGAGAACATGGACTCGATTGAACAAAGGTGGCACCGGAATGAATAGCCCACTTGTTTCGGGCAAGAATGAATGGGACTGATCGACTCGAGTTACCGAGCGACCTCCACTCTTCGACTCGAGCTTTCGCTTCTGCTTTTCTCTTGTTTTGATTTATTAGCTTTTTAGGGAAAGAAGAGGGTCTGAAATACAACTATGTCTACGAGTGCCGCGAATGAACCTTCGGTTCTTCCCAAGAACAAGGAGACACGAACTAAATAACTCGTATCAGGCTACGGGAATAGTGAACGGGAAGAAGGAACTAGTGAGGCTTTCGTTGGTCAAACAATATGCCCTCCTCACTTGAGGAGAGTGAAGGTCATGACTTATTGAAGCAGAACGTCAATTGGCCAAGAGAAGGGGAACTCCTTTCATTGGTAACTATTGAATTGCCTATCTAACAGTGGAGCGAAGCGGAACGTTGAACGGGAAACTCGTGTCGTCGGTTATCCAATTTCCCTCCTTTCTGTTTCGACAAAGAAAACGTTTAGGTATCGGTAATAGGATTCCCACTATGATTTGTAGAAAAAGATAGATTCAATAATAATCCATAAAAAATATATAGAATCAGGCTCCGTAATCAAGTGCTCACTGTGAGAAGAAGATCTATAGGCATGTACCCATTTCTCCCTGCAAAATAAGTTTGAACCCGAGTGAGTATGGACCATATGCTCATCTTTCTTCTCAATGTACACCTCGTTCCGTGAGAGACCTATCCTCGTTTCGAAATAAAGGACCGTAGTGAGGATCGATCCCGGATAAGCGAGTCAGTGTAGGGACAGAGGCTGATGATTCTAAAGGTGATATCTAACTACAAGATGACTTTATTTGAAAACGGAATCCAAATATCAACAAAAAGATGAATGGAAAGTCTTGTCGATATGAATTGATCTTCAACCCAATGACAATGCTTCGATTTCGATCTTGACTTCTTTCTTGGATGCCTGAAGTTTGTGTTCGCATTTCATCAAAGGAAAAGTGGGCTGTACCCACATGAAGAAAAGAGTTGCTCGTGTAAAAGCAATATCTTCTATTTGACTTATCTAGCCGTGTCTTGTCTTGCACATACTCGGCTCGGTGAATGGTTCATCTTCGATTGGCATGGTCCTTTGGATGTAAGAGATCTCGTTTGCTGGCCGGGCCCTTCCATGAGTTTAGATCTCTATGTATGAATCTCTTATGAAATCCCATACTTTTTATCATTTCAGAACGATCAGCATACTGTGTGACTTCTGCGTGACAGTTCTTGCATTTCGTTTGTTGCTTTGCATGAACATTTAGATATTGGAAAGCGAACTCCCTGAATTAGGAATTTCATAGATAGAGAAGGACGGGCAAAAAGAGAGAGACTGACTAACTACCCGGATCAATGCTGATTGACGACTGAATAAATAGCCGGAAGCAACAACTGCACGAGAGAGAAAGAGCGGATCCAACTAAGGAAATGCAGTAGCTGTTCTGTCGGAGCTAATCATGCAAAGCTAGCGTAGCGCCAGCCGTCGAAGTGAATGAATTCGAAAGAACGCAGAAGTAAGGAAATGAGACGACTCTTTCTTGAACAATTTCATAAGCAGATCTTCCCCTCCACACTAATAACGAGTTTTTTTATTCCTCTCGTATATCGTCGTCACGCCCTTAATGATAGGTTTTGAAAAAGATTTTTCATGTCATTCCCATTTAGGTTCGATTCGGATCCCTCTGTTGTTTCCCTTTCCTCCCGAACCTTTTCCTCGAAATGATAAAGAATCTGGTACACTCGAATTGTATTATTTAAGTGCTTATTGCTTGCCAAAAATCCTACTTCTACAATTGCTAGGTCACCGGGTTATTCAAATAAGTCGTATTTTCTGTGCTTTTCCCATGTTACAACTTCCGTACCAATTCGATCGATCCGGAATGGATCGGTTAAACATTCTATTAGGGAGCCCGGTCTTGACTCTTCTGTGTGGTATTCATTCTCGTTCGGCTCTTGGAATCACATCCAGCAGTGGTTGGAACAGCTCGCAAAATCCAACCACTTCACCTACTTTATTGCCCCAACCGTTTCCCGTACCTCTATAGAAACAGAAGGGTTTCATGTTCTTTCATCGATTGGGTATTCCTCTCCTTTTGTATCTCTTTATCCAATTTCGGTCTCGATTAGTTCACAAGATTGAATGGCCAAGTCATGGAAAAGCTGTTATTCGATTGTTTTAAAAGAATGTTGAGCCGGCCCGGGTATGTAAGTTCAGCGATGTACAAACAAGGATTTATTTTACTTCCGCACCTAGGTTGGGGGGTTCTATTTAGGAAGAATAAGGAAGAGGAATAGAATCTCATTCATGTGTTCATGCTAACAGAAGAGCAGATCCAATACACATAAGGCATCGGTTGTTCTTAACAGCGATGGCTATTCATTTAAGTCTTCTGGTAGCACCACCAGATCTTCAACAAGGTGGAAATTCTCGTATTTCGTATGTACATGTTCCTGCGGCTCGAATGAGTATAGTTATTTATATCGCGACAGCTATAAACAGTTCCTTGTTCCCATTAACAAAACATCCCCTTTTTCTTCGCTCTTCCGGAACCGGTACAGAAATTGGTGCTTTTTCTACTTTGTTTACGTTAGTGACTGGGGGGTTTCGGGGAAGGCCTATGTGGGGTACCTTTCGGGTGTGGGATGCTCGTTTAACTTCTGTATTCATCTTGTTCCTTATTTACCTGGGTCCACTGCATTTTCAAAAGCTTCCTGTCGAACCGGCTCCTATTTCAATCCGTGCTGGACCGATCGATATACCAATAATAAAGTCTCCAGTCAACTGGTGGAATACATCGCATCAACCTGGGAGCATTAGCCGATTTGGTACATCAATACATGTTCCTATGCCCATTCCAATCTTGTCTAACTTTGCTAACTTCCCCTTCTCTACCCGTATCTTGTTCGTTCTGGAAACACGTCTTCCTATTCCATCTTTTCCCGAATCTCCCTTAACGGAAGAAATAGAAGCTCGAGAAGGAATACCACTAAAAACCTAGTTCGCTCTTAAATAAAAACCTAGTTCACTCGCTAAAGCATCCATGGCTGAATGGTGAAAGCGCCCACCAACCTAGAAAGGCAAAATGGGTCAAAAAGTAGGTTCGATTCCTGCCGGATGCACTGCCTCTTAAAGACAAACAGAGGAGGGAAAGAAGGTAGTATAGGGAACTTGCTTTTGGATTCTTATCGAAAGTGAATCCCTCTAACACTTCTGTTAGTGTTTTATGAGAAAATCTTTTATAGACACAACAAGTGTGAAAATCCTTAGTCACTAGGCAAGAAAGCTCGATGGGAACAAAAAGGATACAATTAGTTCATAATCAAAAAAATGTAAAATTTCAAAGGAAAGAAGGAATGGCAAGTTTCCCTCCATTGAACATCAATCAATCTAGAAATAGGTAAAGGAAGGCGTATCACAGGGGTATTTTGCTTTTTTCTATTCACTTCCGTGGGGTTCTAAATTGAAAACATGAACACAAACGAAATCGTATTGAAATTACATAAAAAAAGAAAAGGGAGGGGTAGCTCTTGGTTTAAAGAAAAGGGAGGAG